>OU696532.1:76244995-77494995 GCA_916048285.2 Bellardia pandia | reverse complement strand
TTTCATGTAAATGTTGACCGCGGCTACGTCTCAAATGTTTCATATGCTGGGTCTAGGTGTGGCATACGCTCTCAAACATATCTGCCGGTGTCTCACGAATAAATTCTTCAATATTAGCTTCCAGTGCGTCAAAAAGAAATTGTAATTATCTCACGGTAGCGCTCGCCATTCACAATAACGTTCCTGCTTTCGTCGTAGTACGAGACCAGACTGAACATGTTTAACAGTATTATGTTACACGAAAACAGAAAATTCTTAAAAAATCACCCTTTATTTATGCCAAGTGGTATTTAAGTACATTAGTAAGGCAGCCCAACAAAACTGGCAATGTTGGGAAATAAAAATAAAGGTTATTTTTAATTTCTATTTTTCCAAATGAATAAAAAAGAAACTTGTTACTGACTTGCAGTTATGTACTAAATAACATTACAGTCGGGCCTCAATTATCCGTGATGGTCTGGATCAGAGCATTATGGATAATCAATTATCACGGTTAATCGAATATTTTTAATATTTTTATTATTTAACAAGTGAACATTGGAATACAATAAAAAAAATTAATTCTACTTAAAACTTTGTATTTTTGAGTTAGCAATTCCCAAATTTCAAAATTAAACTAATCACTTATGAATGCTTTTGCTCATCGTTTGCAAACAAGGGAATTCCCCGTTTTCATGTTTATTATATTGTATGTATGAATTTGAAATAAATAAAAAAAATTCTGTCATCACGGATAATAGAGGTAAGCACGGTTAATCGAAGCAAGCAATTTAAAAACATTACAAACAAAGACAATAGACTGATATTTGCCCATCACGGATAATCGGGGTTATCGTTTATACAGATCAAAATTAACAAAAGTATTTTCCGCAAAAGCAGTTCTGTTTTTACTAGGGATGCCAATCCCGAAACCCCGGGATTTTTCGGGATTAATAAATCTGTAATAAATCCCGGAATTTTTATTTGTGTAAAGGCTCGAGAAAATTCTTTTTACTTGCTTTTTTGGCATACACAATTACAAAACATCTACACTTAACATAAATCAATGTGAACAGAATGGTTGCTATTCAATAAATAAATATTTCTGCGATTAAAATTAATTTTGGATTGCCAAACCCGCTGAAACACACTATTTGATATGTGTCAGCGGTTTTTGGAACTGGAAATTCCAATAAAAAAAGCTTCAATTGATTTAAAAACTCAACAGATGACAGATGATGAATTTACTTTACTTAAACAAATAGTTGTAATTTTAAATCCGATTAAAGTAACAGTTGATATCCTTTGTCGCAGTGATATGAATCTCTGTAAAGCCGATGCTGCAAATTAAGTGATGAACTGGTGAAAACTCTCTTTAAAAGAATCCAAGAAATAAGAACGATTTACTCAACACTCTTAAATTTTTTGGAAAACCCAAAATTGAAATCAGAATTTGATAACAACGAGAAATGTTTGTTATTAGAAATGAGTTAAAAACGTTGATTGCTTATTTTAAAGGAAATGAGATCTATGACTCACCTTTAAATTATTCTGATTCGGATTTATCAATGATTGAGGAAACAAATGATGTTTCTAATATTTCAATCATAAAAAATTAAATAATGCAATTGAAATGTGCAGAAGTCCAAACAAAACACCTAATAACGTCCGTAATGGTATGGAATCAAACATTGAAAAAGAAATTGAATTATTTATTTCCGGTGGTGAGAGAGGACTGTCTTTGCAATCAGCAACAACAATTTGCTAACAATTTTGTGATCCCGGGATTCATTCATGAAATCTCGAATCCCGGGATTTGAAAAGCCATTCCCGTTTGGATTTTACCAAAGAAGACAGATTAGTTTATATTTTTCTGCCGTTTTTCTTTCATTGTTATATCGCGTAATATCGTAAGAAGTAACCTGACATTCCGTTTCTACTAATAACAGTTTATAAAAGTCCCTATAGTCAATGAATTATTCTATTCGTTATATGACAAGTTATTTTATTAGATTCATAATAATAATTTTTTTAGTTGTTTGCATGCAGGGAAATCTTTTTACTGTATCTCACTTGGCAAATATTTGCCAAAAAAAGAAAAGACGTAACCACTAAATAAGATATTTTTGAACTTGTCTATTTATTAAAAAAACTTCGTTTATTCCGGACAAGACACAACAAATATTCGGTCTTATTTTATTTGATGCTGTTTGATCTAGAAAAATTCTTGTAAGAGTACACAACGTCAAACATATTTGTGCTAAAACAAGTCGTTACACTTTTTATACCCTCCACCACCATAAGTTTGTCATTCCGTGTGTAACACTGAGAAATACTCATCTGGGACCCAACAAAATACATATATAAATTCTTGGTCCTTACGAAATTCTAAGTCGATTGAACCATGTCCATGCCGTGTTTGAGTAAATATTTGCCAATTCTGACCATCATGAAATGGCTGTTGAAATACCTTTTATTTATGTACGTTAATTTCATCTACTTACAGAACTTAAGGTTGGTCACCCGCGAAAATATTTACTATCGTAACCACATTTTCAGCACATATTTGTTTGGCGCTATGAGTGTTTCGAAAACATCAAATTAAATTAATGAATTTCTTCTCATGAATATATCTAACATATTTAAAACCATATCTGCTTTCATAAAAAGTCCTATTTCACCCAACTGGTGGATTGAAGGAGGAGGACTTTTAATACATATACATATATGTATGTATATACTTTATATTGTAGGAATTATTTAACGTACAGATGAGGCTTCCAGAATCTGGAATCCGTTTTACCCATAAGAACATACAACATTTTTCGGTATGTGGCTGTTCGTTTGATGTTCTTTTATTTTTAACTTGATTTAATCTCCAGTTGTTAATGCAAATTTAATTTCAACCGCATACGTATTATGTACTGCTTGGATTCCATCAACTTGTATGATTTAAATTGCTAAAGAGTCATGAACATAATATTTTGCGAAAGTCAGATTCTGCGTAAATAGGAAAAGAGAGGAACATTCACAAGAACTATGTGAACAGTAGATCAGGGTTAATTTAATTACAGTTTATGAACTGGCACTATTTTTTAAAGCAACATATTTCAGTATAGGGACATACATACGAGTACATTAGGTATGACATAGTGAACGATTTTTCGATTTCGAATCGCTACCGCCTCTTATTTTGTTAGGCTTGGAAAAAAAAGATGCGACAAAAATTGGGGGACTTTGGTTAAGAATAAATGGCGCCTCATCGAGGTCAAAGTTTAAGGTAAAAGCGAAAAAATTAATAAAATGTCCAATAACTGCCGCAGAGGCGCCCCTAGAGTAGTAAAATGTCAGACTGATCCCCATTAATTTTTCCTCCCCAACATTTTTGAAGAACATACTTATATTCTATCTCCGCTCGTTAGGGTACTTTCCCTTCAAATACAGATTTATAATTTTGCCCTCTCGACCTAACTATTTTAATTGCACCCTTGGAGGAGTCAAATGTATGATCGGCCATTGATTTTTCTCACAAAACATTTTCGGGAAAGACCCCAACCCAATATCCAATATAGCCTCCCCACTATGGTGGTGTAGGGTATAAATATTATTTTTTATACCCACCATATAATTATTTACCTATAAGGATTATTTATGTCGAATTTAGCAGTTTAACATTATTTATACCAGTTTTATACGTATTTAAGTGAATGTTGGAAGTGGAGTTTGTATGGGGTCTATGGTCAAACATGGACCGAACTTAAAAAAATTTCGTTTTACCATTTCTTTTTGCATAAAACTTATTTTTGCTGAATTTTGTCTTGATATTCCAATTTTATGTATAATTGAGCAATATTTTGGGAAGATTTTCCTCACACTTTCTTCTTTTATCATAAATCTAACGTATACCAAGTTTCATGGTATTATCTGCAATATATTTCAAAATATTGCAATAAAATTGACAAAAAATATAAAATTTTTATGGAGGTTGTCTCACTCTGGTTGACCTAAACCGATTTTGCTGATTTTCAATACCAAAGTTTCCTGCAAAATAAGAAATATTTTTCTGTAAATTTCGTTTAGTTAGGGTGTGTAGTTTGGACGTGAGACAGACAGACAGACAGACGGACATGGCTCAATCGACTTAGAATTTAATTTTTTTTTTTTTTTTTTTTTTTTTTTGCATATTCTTTTTTATTGTATCTTCATTTTAAATGAACTAACAATAGGTATTCAAATCTTAAAACTAAAGTTAATTAAGATAAGTCCAGCCAATGCTAGGCAAAATCTAGTTTTCAAATTCGATAGGATATAATGAGCAACTTATATTTATTCATCTGAGAGCGGTGGTGTCCCTCCTTCTCAAACGGCTATGACCGGGATGTTGTAAGATGTCTCGAGCGAGGGGATTTGGATGAGTTTCCAGCTTACCCAAATAAAGAGCCACGTGTTTAGTTATTTCCCATTTGACAAGTGGAACATCAAGATCGTTGTGTATGTTGTTGTTTTTAATATACCAAGGAGCGGTAGTTATCATTCGTAGAATTTTGTTTTGACGGCGTTGAATTTTCTCAATATTGGAGTTGGAGGCAGTGCCCCATAACTGGATACCATAGCACCAAATTGGCTTTAAGATTGAGTTGTAGAGTAGAAGCTTACAATCGAGCCGAAGGACGGAGTTTCTGCCGATGAGCCAATGAATTTGGGCTGCTTTCAGTTTCATTTGAGTCAGCTTAGCATCTATATGTGGTTTCCATGTGAGGCGACGGTCCAGATGAATACCAAGATATTTCACGTGTGAGTTTTGAGGCACTATATGATCATTAATACGAATAGGGGGACATGATTCCCTACGTAGAGTAAATGTTACGTGGGTGCATTTCTGTTCATTTATTTTTATTCCCCATTGTCTTGCCCATTTCTCCACTTGCGTTACGTGGTGCTGTAATTGAATCGAGGCATCTTTTGGATCTTTTTGAGTACTGAGAAATGCCGTATCATCAGCAAATGTTGACGTGTGAATTTCATTGTTTGTTGGCATGTCTGCTGTGTACAGCAAGTATAGAATTGGTCCTAAGATACTACCTTGAGGGACGCCAGCACCTATAGGTTGAGGACGGCTTAAATAATCACCTTCTTTAATCATAAACTGACGGTCGATTAAGTATTTCCATAGTAGGTGTTGAAGATTCACCGGCAAGTTCTGCTTTAATTTAGATATCAGGCCTTCATGCCATACTTTGTCGAAAGCTTGAGAGACGTCAATAAAGAGTGCCGAACAGTATCTCTTTTCCTCAAAGGTTTTTCTTATGACTTGTACCAATCTATGTGTTTGTTCTATTGTACTGTGTTGACGTCTGAAGCCAAACTGGTGATTGGGAATGCAGTTGTTTTCATTCAAAATCGGAGTCAGCTTGGTTATAAGCAATTTCTCGAATAATTTGGACATAGTTGGTAATAGACTTATTGGCCTATACGACTCAACTTTGCAAGGATCTTTTCCCGGCTTAGGAATCATCTTTACTAGTGCAATTTTCCAAACCGGAGGGTAGTACTCAAGCCGTAAGATGGCATTAAAAAGAAAGAGGATTAATCTTTTTGCAATGCGAGGCAGCTCAAAAATCATTTTATTGCTGATTTTATCAAACCCAGGTGCTTTTTTAACATTTAAATTATCAATAGCCTCAACAACCTCCAGATATTGAAATCTTATTTGTACAGGTGGTCTGGCAACAACAGGCGGTAGTTGGCTAATGTCAGTATCCATATTGGGAGTGAATACATTTTTTAAATGACTTACGAAAAGGTTGCCTTTTTCTTCGTTATTTCGTGCCCAAGATCCGTTCAAAGTACGCAGTGGAGGTTTTGCGATTACGGGTTTTCTTAGATTTCGGACTGCACGCCATAATGAATAATTTGACTGGGAAGTTGCGTCTAGACCTTCCAGATGTTGTTTGAGAGACTCTGCTTTTTGCGCTTCCAGCAAGATCCTAAGGTGTTTGGTACATTCTCTCAACCTAGTTTTAAGTTGGGGCGATCTGTGTTGTTGCCACTCTCTTCGGACTCTCCTTTTTTCAGACAATAGTTGCTCAACATCTGCAGAAAAAACTCTGTTGTACCTATTCGGACGGTAAGAAGCATGTTCTGCGGCTTTCTCGACATGCTCATTAAGACTTTTTATACAGGCATCGATGTCTTCAGCAGTTTTTAACGGGAGTTTCTCTGTGCAGTGAGTGCTGATGTATTTTTTGTATTTTAACCAATTCAGACGTTTGACAAGAAGTGAGGCATCAGTTACGATTTGCTGAGGACTTCTGATGGTGATTACAGTGGGTGAGTGATCTGAAGAAAGATCCAGTGAAGCCTCGACTTCAATGAGTTCCGGGAATACCCCTTTCGCCACGCCGAAATCGATAACGTCAGGAATTTTTTGCTGGTCAGTTGGCCAATAAGTTGGTTGACCAGTTGAAATCACATTCAGTCCCATTTCAGACAGGGAGTCGTACAAGATACGACCTTTAGGGCTAACGAGTCGTGATCCCCAGAATGTATGCTTAGCATTGTAGTCGCCAGCCGCTATGAAACGGCTACCTAGTGATTTGTAAAAATCTCTATACTGATCTTTTGTTATTGAAAATCTGGGCGGACAGTAAACTGACGAAATCACGAGGTTTTGACAAAAGTTCTCAATACAGATGTTTGTTGCTTGAAGATAACACTCTGAAAGACCACCCAATGAATGGTGTTTGATTCGCGATTTGACCAATATTGCCGAGCCACCACATGATCTATCTCTGGGGTCCTTGGTGTCGTAGAATGTATAACCACTTATTTTAAAAATGCTTCTCGACGTCATATGAGTCTCGGAAATCAGCATTACATCAATTTTCTTATTAAAAAGAAAATATTCAAGTTCATTTTTGTGTTGGCGTATGCCGTTTGCGTTCCAGAAACATATTTTGAGACAGTTCATGGTCTATTAAGTATGGCCTGCAGTAGCGTGGACTGCATTTTTTGCATCTCCTGCATCATACTTGTCATGCTTGTCATGAAATGGTTCATGGATTGCACCAGATTCTCCATTATACCTTCAAGACGGCTAAAATTGTGGCTGTTTGTATCATTTATTGGTGATTCATTTTGCAGTGTTGGTTGGTTAGATCTTAGCACGTTGGCATATGAAAATTGGCTAGTGGATGCTTGTACTACGGGGGGAATAATTGTAATAGGTACTTTTGTCGTCTGGGTAGGGGTAGAAGCGGGTTTGTTGATCAAGGAGCGTTTAACGACCTCGAAAACAGGGCAACCCCTGTAGTTGGCAGTGTGGTTTCCACCGCAATTGCTGCATCTTTTTACCCTGGAATCATCCTTAGGTTTATCGCACTTTGAGGTGTCATGAAGATCCCCACAAACAACACAAACAGTAGGCAACTTACAATAAGATTTAGTGTGACTATATTCTTGGCAGTTCGAACACTGTACTGGGCCAGATCGCTTATGAGGTTCTTCCACTGTAACTCTTCGGTGCATTATGAATTTCAAGTCATATATAGGATGTGTTTCATTTTTCTTCAGCTTAACATCACCAGGTTCTAACTCCACTCTAAATAATGGTTGAGGGATCCTATCTCTGTTTCTTATATTTGATACTGCCTTGATTTTAAAGCCTTTGTCGGCCAAACTGCTCTTGATCTCCTCAGGATCAACAAAAGAATCAATTCCCTTAATTACGACTTGTAGACCTTTTGCGCTTTTAAGTTGATACGTGTAAAAATTCTTTTTGGGTTTTTCAAATTCCGAAACTATTCTCCGATAGTCATTTTCATTATTAACCTGAATCTTTGTTTCATTAATATTGCCACGCCTAATTGGAGTCACATAAAAAGAATTTTCACCAATTAATGAAACTAATATTTTTATAAGTTCGTTTGAATTTTTTTCTCTTAAATATATTGGAGGTGGTTTTACTGGCTTAATCACAGCGTTAGGGACATCATTTTTCTCTTGGAGGATGGCAAAACGATTTTGCGAGCGTGGCTCTTCAGCATTCTTTGATAATTTTGCGGCTGGTGTAATTTCGGCAGATTTTGGGCTTCTGCCTCTCTTCGATACTGTTATATAACGGTCCATTCCTACCTGTGTTTTTTGTTTTTCTTCAACAGCAACTATAGGAGCGGCCTTATTTGTAGGACTTAATGTGCCTTTTGCAGCTGTTGACGTCTCTCCAATATTTGATAACGAGGACCGTGAAGAAGACGGTCCTTCAGTGATTTTTCTATTTAAATTAAATATGCTTTGGGCTGAGTTTGTGCCCTGTTCAACACATTTATTCAAGTTTGGTGCACTTGCACTTAAATTCAGATTTGTGCTTATTTTTGGTTTTACAGTTAAGTAGTTTTTATTAAATTCGGGATTTTTAATGTTCTCATTACTAGCACTTGCCGAGCTCAACACGAAATAAGCATTTCGACTCTGAGGCCCACTCGCACTGTTAGAATTGTTACTCATTCACTGTCTCACTGTATTTAATTTTCTAGTTTTCAAATAATTAAAAATAAATTATTACAATTTATTAATTTTTTATTGCACCTAGTGCAATTATTTGACTTTGTAAAGTTTTTCACCTATTACGAGTTTTTTTCCACTTTTTTATTTAATTTAACTTTTTATACTTTTTCACCTATTACGATTTTTTCACCGAAAATTCAGCCGCACTAAAAGTAACACGTCCGAACAGTTCGATGTATCAAGCAGACTGTTAGAATTTTATAAGAATCAAAATTACCTTGTTGGGTCTCAGAGGAATATTAAAAAAGTTTTACACGGAATGACAAACGTAATATACCCTCATTCGCCGCTCATGATGGTGGAGGTCATAAAAAAAACTATATATTTTTCGCGAAATATAATTCAATTATAATATAAATATAGAATCCACTAACTTGTGTTTATTAAAAAAATATTTATTTTGCACGTTTGAGCTAATCTCATTTAAGTATTGTATGTACGATATAGAAGCCTACAAATTATTTATAGAAATTAAAATGTATCTTCTGGAACAAAAATGTTCTTTTAGTAAACAAAATTACATAAGTTGATGAGAACTTTTTGTTGTCTAAAACTCATTTCCATCAAAATATTTTGAATATAGCCTGTGGATGTTCTATCTGTACGGATCAATTTTGTTGATTTCTTGTACTTGTACTTTGACTTGGTTTACGAGTAGTTTAGAAACTCAAAGTTCATGAAATCAAAAAAAGAGAGAAATTTCTATTCAAAATTTATTTACAGTACTTGATTGTGAAATTACATTTACATTTGTTGACAGACATGTTTGTTCAATAACAGAACTTGAAACTTCTTTTCTAAGCTCACATATTCAATAATTTTTATGTTGCAATTGTTGATTATATGTACATACTTATCTGGTCATTAGGGTGTCCGCATTTGTATGATGCTAAAAACGCAGCTATTGCTCCCCATTAGACAAATAAAAAAGTTGTGTTTTTTAAATAATTTTCAAAAATATAATTTAGCTATTAATAAATATATTAATCGTTAGAGATGAAAAAAAAACGAAGAGAATCAAAAGAAAATCCAAGTCGTCTATTCGTGATTCATGCAAAAATTAAACGCTAAGTAAATACTGTGCGAATCATAATTAATATAAATAGTTGCACTCTTTTTAGAGAGACAACAAATTAAACGTTTGAAGTTGCTTATTTTAACTTCCCTACAAATTTAAATTTCGTATTTTTTTCACACAAGTTGATATCCTGGAAACCTGAATGAACGCTACGAAAATATTTGTTGTTGGTGGGATTTGTGACATTTGATAAGATCTTTCATTTTTATACCCACCATCAAAAAGATGGGGTGCATATTACGTTTGCCATTGCGTTTGTAACACATCAAAGTAGTGGCCATAGATCCAAAAAGTCTATATATTCTGGGTCCCTTTAAGATTCCAAGACGATCTAGCCATGTCCGTCCATCTGTCCATCTGTCCGTATGTTGAAATCACTATAGAGCTTTAAAAAAAGATACAGAACAATGAAATTTTTACCAAACATTCTTCGATCTACCGCAATGTTTGGTATTGCAAATGGGCAAAATCGGTCAAGTAGAATCCGAGTTATAGAACAAAGTTTCAGACACCCTCGAAATTTGTCAGATATTTTTTGCTGTTTTCTTCAAATATAATGCAGATAATATCATGAAATTTTAAACACTTTAATTGTGTTATAGACAAGTCCTATTGAAAATGGTAGGAATCGCTCCACGATTTCTCATAGCCCCGATTCAAAAATCTTTCCGGAATATGGTTTTATGGTACATAATCACTTAAATGAACATAAATCTTTTTTAAAAATGACTATCCAGTTGAAAGTCGACAAACATAATCTAAATATACATTTAAATCGTGGTACCAAATTTCATAATGATCGGTCCATATTTGACCCCCACTAAACACTTGAAATTCAACACAAATAGTCCATACGTTTATAAAAATCATCCATTTCAATATGATGATGATCGGTCCATATTTGACCATATTCCCCATATAAATTCCACTTCCGGAATTTACTTAAATACGCACAAATCTCTTATAAATCTCCATAATAGATGATTTGGTGGTGGGTATATAAGATTCGGCACACTTACTTGTTTCATCTTGAAAACATTAATTCAATAACAGCTTTTTGCAAACATTGCAAACATAAAATGTATTTATTTTGAAAATTATTTGATGTATTCAAAAATTCCATTGTCTGCATTAAACGTTACAAAAAAAATACATTATGAATGTGATTAGAAGGTATTTCATTTTAATTTTAATTGCAATTACGAGTATATCATATTGTAAACCAAAATCATGCAGATACACAAGTTTGTGTTTTCACTTCAAATAAACATTGTTTTTTAATCAAGTATTTTAACAAAGGATTTTAAATCCTTGAAATAATGTAAAAGACGTCACGTAAAACCTTTGTCTTACATTTCAACTGGAATTTTTTAAAGCATATGAAAAACAAGTAAGAAAATATAGTCAGTCAAGCCCGACCATATAATACCCTACACCCACTAGATGTATAAAACAGTTATTCAGAAATGGGCGTTATATGGGACCTTTAGTGGACCAATCATCCAAAAATTTAGTGTCCTGATGTCTGTGAATATAAGTATTATGTGTGTTAAACTTTATCTCGATACTTGTACAAGATTTATAGAGCTTAAATTGAATTACGGAGAGGATCGTATATGAGAACGACGACTAATTATAGACCGATCACAATAAAATTGTATCGTATTGTTTGGATACATTGGAAATATAGTTGCATTCAATATTGTTTAGATACCAACATTTTTAAGAGAGTGATTTTCGGAAGTGGACCTTATATGGGAGCTACGACTAATTATGTAGATGGGATTTAGCTTCATTTATTACTCACTTTTTTGGAAATGTTTTTGCATACTTGCATAATTCAAAGATTTATGACTGGTAAACCCCAATTTGGGGAGGACATTTGTATGGGGGCCAGGTGAAATAATGGGCCGCTTTCCACCAGTTTTAATCCTATCCATCCGTGGGCCGAATAAACATCACCTACCAAATTTTATCGAAATATCTTCAAAATTGCGACCTGTACTCTGCGCACAAGCTTTACATGGACAGCCAGCCAGACGGACGGACGGACGGACGGATGGACATCGTTAAATCGACTCAGAAAGTGATTCTGAGTCGACAGGTATACTTTAAGGTGGGTGTTGGACCAATATTTCTATGCGTTACAAGCATATGCACAAATCCCCACTATGGTGGGTATAAAAATTGCAAGAAAAATAATTAAAAATAGTTTCTGAATCTGCATTACAGGGTGGCGCAAAAGTAATCCTCCTATCAGGAAAATGCTATAAATTTTGCGATTGGCCCCTAACGTCAGTTCTGCAATATTCCGCGTTCTGGAGCAGTGTAGCGTAACATTGTTTATTAACGTGTATTTCGCATGTTAAAACAGAACTGACATTAGGGGCCTCGCAAAATTTATAGCATTTTCTGATAGCAGGATTACTTTTGCGCCACCCTGTATTATACTATTAGTCATTACATATATTCAACGGTTTTTTGTAAACTCTGTTGATTTTGATTGTGGCTTTTGGACGTGAGAGTGTTTTATACAGACAGACAGACGGACATAGCTCAATCGATTTAGAATTCAATACGGATCGATATTTCTTCGTGTTTCACACGGAATAACAAACATGTATAAAGCTTAATTCACCTGTTATGGTGGTGGCTAGATTGTCTTAGAATCTTATAAGGACCCAGAATATACATATAAGTATATCCTTTTTTGGTTCTACTGTCTTATATCGCCCCATATTTTTGGTGGTGGGTATAAAGATTACAGGTTTTAAATATGTCATCATTATGATGCATCGTATCATATTCCTGCTAAATTTAAACTCCCACCATTAAAAATAATAACTCCTAGAATTTAAAACTGTTGCTAATTGTTTATATTAGAGGGTTTCTGCTGGTCTTGTAAATTTTGTCAATATTATTTCGGGCTTTTGTGAATTCATATGACGATGTGCAAATTCAAGGAGTTTTTTAAATTTAATGGCAGGATTTTTGAGCTCAATTAAATAGAAAATATTTTCAACTAAATTACTAGTCAAAGTACGTACATACTGTATTTGCTAAATTAATTTGCCCTCACATACAACTTATTCATATTGAGATGATCTCAATACAAATTTAGAGGAAGATATGAAGATTATGAAGAATTTTCGAAATTAATTATATTTTAATCAATTAGCAATCACTCGAACACATTTAAAAACTGCGATTTTTTAAAACACTGCCTAATAACATGACTATTTTAAGACACACTTGTTAAATGTAAGTTTTGCTAGATTTGGCGATTTTATAATAAATTAAAATAAATCGTATAATTAAAAAAAAATTAAAGAATAAAATGCAACAATTGTGGCCACTTGAAAAGTGATATAAAAATAACTTTCTTACTTCTGTACAGTTTGTTTTAATTTATTGTATGTTAATGGTTGCTCTATCTCTAACCATTCCCCGGCTCACCATCAGTGTTGCCAGTGTAGCTATTTTATTCCCTACACTACCATAGTTGGGAGGGTATATGTATTGGATTTGTGCATATGTTTGTAACGCCCAGAAATATTGGTCCAACACCCACCTTAAAATACACCGACCTGCTCAGAATCACTTTCTGAGTCGATTTAACGATGTCCATCCGTCCGTCCGTCCGGCTGCCCATATAAAGCTTGTGAGCAGAGTCCAGGTCGCAATTTTGAAGATATTTCGATAAAATTTGGTACGTGGTATTTTGTCGGCCCAAGGATGGATGGGATTGAAACTGGTGGAAATCGGTCCATTATTTATTGTGGTTTACCGGTCATAAATCTTTGAATTATGCAAGTATGCAAAAAAATTTCCCAAAAAGTGAGTAATAAATGAATTTAAAACACATCTACAAATTTCGTGAAGATCGGTATATAATTAGTTGTAGCTTCCATATAAGGCCCACTTCCCAAAACCACTTTAAAGATCATAAATTTCTTAAAAATGTTGGTATTCAAATTTGACACAAATAAGTTTCTTTTATACAGAAATAATGACACCTAATTTTATAATGGTCGGTCCATAATTAGTCTAAACTCTCATATAAGACCCTCTCCGTAATTCAATTTAAGTTCCATAAATCTTTTAAAGTTATTTATATTGAGATAAAGTTCAGCATACATAATATTTATATTCATAGACATCATGACACTAAATTTTTGAATGATCGGTCTATGATAGGTCATATATCCCATATAGCGCACATCTCTGAAACATTTTTTATACATATACTGGATGTAGGGTATAATATGGTCAGGCTTGACCGACTATACTTTCTTACTTGTTTTACTTTTAATTCGAAAAACCAGAAAATTCTTTTTAAGGGGATTTAACTTTTTCTTGCTTTTTTTAAAGCCCATTTAGCTAATTTTTTCGCCAACACCTGGCAACACTGCTCACAATGATGGTTGCAGCAAAATTAAAGGTTTGTATAACCACATAGACGTACGAATATGTATACACAAGTTGAGTAGCTGATGAATAAACTAGAGAACTATATGAGAAGTTTTGCAAAGAAATTGCGTGATATTATGAAAAGAAAAAGACTAAAAATTAAAAATAAAAGAATAAAAAACTTACAAAATCTTTGCATACAATTTGAAACTTTCTAAAGTGTAGCAAATAAAAACTAAAACTTTTTCAAAGAAAAAAGCAAGGCGAACTACTTTAGTGAGATGAGAAAATAAAGCAAATTTTTAACGAAAAAAACTTTTGCTGGATGAAAATTTGTTAGGCTCATTGAAATTTATAAAGAATTTTTATATTCTTTAATTATTGTAGAATTTTCGTATGTATTTTATTGTGTAAACGAGTACAATGCTTAATTAATACTAACCTCAGTCATAGCTTTCTTTATATGTGTTTGATGCTTTCTCCGAAAAGGAAATCACGGGGATACAATAGTCGTTTTTATAGCCATCAAAGGGATGGGCCTTATATAATTCTGAGATTATCTAGATATGTTCGCCCTTCTATTGAATGATATAACCTCGAGGAATGGATCTAGGTTTATGAAATTTCCGTCTAGTACAACCAGAGACAACTTCGATAATATCATGCCATTTTGTACACATTATATACATAGATATGTAGGGGAGAGGGGGGCGGCTTAGAACACTTTTTGCTTTCAAGCCACATAAAAATATATATTTTTGAATTATTGACTTTTTACATAATTTAACTAATATAAGTCTACAAGTAACTTACTTTTAGTTCGATTTATATTTTTTTTTTTATTTTTTTAATGGATATAGCCATTGTCTTCAAATGTGCCCCCTATACGGGGCAGCTTTAAACTAGGCTGGGGCAGATTTGAACGGCAATTTTTTCTTGTAGCGCTTATGTCCAAAAATAACATAAACAGTTATATTTTTATATATATAATAAATTCGATTTATTTATTAAGAAAAACATAAACATTAACCATTAAAAAATAAAAAAATTCAGAATTCGGAAAAGGCCTTGCGATTTCAGGTGACATTACATTTTCCTTTAAAGCATCATGATCAGCATTGAATTCGTCATTTTCAGAAAATAAGAGAGAATCAACAATGTTTGGTACTTCGGTTGATAAATTAATATGTTCAAAGGTTCCCCCTTTTTCTTTATTCAAACCTTAACTGGCATGCCATTTCACGGAAATTTATAATAGATATTTTTAATTTTAAAATGAATTTAGGACTGGAAGAAATTTCTTTCATGAAAGAAAACGATCACTGAATACTTCTTACACTCTTGCAAAAAAAATAAAAAGATTTACAATGGCACTGCGAAAACTTGTTCACTCAACTACATTCGGTCGACGACTGAAAAAACTAGCAAAAGTTGTTAACGTTGCTAGAAAACAAGGTTGCCATGTGAAAAACTCGATTAAGGGTCGGAAAAAACGTTAAACTGAGTTCAAAGTTGCCCCGGGTATAAACCTGCCCCCTTCTTCCCTATATAAAAAAAGAGTAACGTAACTGACTGACAGATTCATTCATTAATCCACAGCCCAAACCGCTAAAGCTAGAAACTATAAATTCGGGTATTGGAATCCTTTTACATCAAGAAGGGATTTGTAAAAATGCACACATTAAAGGGGATAAGACAATAAAAACGAGTAAAAATATTAACTGTGAATCTCCAAAACTAATAAAGATAGAATTAAAATTTTAAGTTTGTCTGGCGTTAATTTTAAAGGAGAGGAGTCTGGTACTTTTTGGAAATTCGAAATTCTAGATAATCAAAACGGGTTAAAATTGTACGCGCAAACTTTTAGTTACCTTTCGTATCTTCTAAATCAATAAACATAAAAATTAAAATGCACCTGGCTTAATTCAATAAAGAGCAGATATCTTTTCGGTACTTTTTTGAAATTCGAATTCTTAAGGCCGAAAAACGTATCCTCGTTGCTAATACCAACAATTTTCCAAAATTATTTCTATCTAAGGAACACAACTGCAGCCGAACGGGGGTAAAAATTATATTCGTAGAACCGTACCCTTTGTATCTCCTAAATAAATAAACATAGAAGAAGAATAATTTTATTCTATTTTTATTAAATAATTTTTAAGCTTGAGGTCCCTTTTTGTTTTTTATAAAAGATTTTTTTTTTTATTTAGTTCTTTTATTCGACCTTTTTCAATATTCTTTAATTTCTTTTTCAAACAATGACGTCACTTTTAATATTTATATAAAAATGCTCTATATATTTATATCCAATATTTTGTTATCACAATGGATAACATCTTCACATGATAGAATATAGCTCAAGTATACATACGAGTAATTGCCTATAAAATTAGAATATTAATACAACATTCAGCAAAAATGAATGAAACTGCAAAAAGAAATCGCAAAACGAAATTTGTTTAGTTCGGTCCATTTTTGACCTTAGACCCCATTTAAAGTCCACATTTAAAATTCACTTAAATACGTATAAAACTGGTATTAATACTGATAAAAGGCTAAAATTTGACATAAATAATCCTTACAGGTAAATATATTGTTCTACTAAATTTTATGGTGGTCGGCCCATAATTGGTCATAGCTCCCTTACAAGGAGCACATCCGAAAAACCCATTTATTTATATATATATCTTATAAATATCAGTACCGACTCAAATCTTTACATAGATCAATTACATATACACAAAAAACATTTCACAAAATTATGTGAAGCTCGGTGTGACCGTATTTCTCATATAAATTCCTCTTCCGAAAATCACTTCAATACTCATTTTCTTATAAATAATGATATCGATCCAAAAATTTACACGGATCATATACATACATGCCAAACTCATGTATGTATATGACTATATCCCCCATATAAGGAAGGTTCACTTTCGAAATTCACTTTAATACTAATATATATCTTAAATATACCGTTGTTACGTTGAAATTCGACGTGAAATATCCTCATATGCATAAAAATAACTGTTCCAAAATTTAAAAAGATCTGCCCATAATTTGTCATAGCTGCCATATAAAAACCATTTCCAAAAAAACAAATAAACCCACAAAAATGTCTAATAAATATAGATATCGAACCAACTTGTTTATAGAACTGTAATATTAATCCAAAAATTATGCTACTGGATTTTGTAGCTATCAGTCAATAATTGGCATTAGCTCCCGAATTAAGTCTACTTGGAAGTTGTTGTTCTATGGTTGGTTGTTATTAACAACCAAGCATACTCTTGTTAAAAACGTTATTGAGGTGAAATTCAACCAAATTAAGTCTTAAATACGTATAAATCACTTTAGTGGATACTGGAGTTAGATGCTATCAGTCCATAATTGGTCCACTTCTTCTATGCCACCCATAAATAGTTTGTAAATAATATTATTGAGATCAAATTCAAACGAAAAAGCCTCATCTTATAATCTTATCCTTTTTGTTATACCCTGTTTCTTCACTTGTTGTGAATATGGAAAAATGTTCTTTTAATTTTATAAATAAATTACAATCAAGATTATTATGAAAATCAGACAAACTCTGCAGATTACAGTAAGAATTGTTAATTATAAATGTTACAAATTAGATAAAATTTCAAAACATTTTAAATAAAATCACATTAGTGAATTACGACCAACAGGTTGTAAAAATGTCTTTCAAACAATATATAAAATACAAATAAAATTTACACTAAGACTGAATAGAAAACACAGAATAAGGATATTCTAATCCTATAACCAGTGTATTTTTTGTATTTCTCATTACGTTTAGGTGGTGGAGGGTATATCACAATGGACCGTATTGGCCTCTGGGTGATGGTGTGGGGACAACCTCACACCGGCCTTCTAACCTAACCTAGCTGGAGGGTATTAAAGATTCGTCACAGCCGTATATAGCACTCTAACTTGTTATTTTTCTATTTTATTTGCTTGCCAAAAAAAAAAACATTCATTTGTGGTTTTATGTCATTTTGTAGTGAAATGAAAAGCCAAGAATAGAATTTTTGGTGCAGCTGCACGAGTTTAAGAAGTCTTAAAAATAGAACTCTGTAGTAGAATTGTAGATGCAAAAGCAACAAAACAAATTCAAATTCAACCCCTATAGCTGAAGTAAACAGAAGGAAGTTTTTCAATTAGGCCAAAAGTATACAAAAAGTAGAACAGAACAAAACACAAAAATATTTAAACCACAACATTTGTTTTTGGTTTGTGCAGTCAAATCCACAAAGATTACTTTATTCTGTCAGAAGGTTCACCAATACAACTCAAACTTTTAACAGGCATCCCAGCAAGCCATATGAGTCCGAAAAGAGTCTTTTCTGACACCTTTTTCGGAGCGTTAACGCTCTTTATGAGCCCAAAAAACAATCATAATTTCTCCGAAAACCTTCAGAAAAAAGCGTCATTACGTTCGAAAATGGTCCGTCAGAAAGAGCTCTTAGATAATGTCAGAAAAGAGTCTTTTATGAGGGTTTTTTGGGCTCTTAAAGAGCTCTTAGATAATGCCAGAAAAGAGTGTTTTATGAGGTTTTTCTTGGGCTCTGTGTAATCTTGTTTTTATCATTCTTGTGTGGTACAGCTATATTTTTTTTTGTTCAAAGCACAAATAGCAGGAGAACAACGCTTTGGTACACACATAATTAAGTGGAATTTCTGAGTCATACTGCGTGTCGACTCAGGACAGTAACAAGCAAATTTTTCTTTCGCTCCGAAAATGCTCCTTTTTTCGGAGCGCTCCGAAAATGCTCTTTTGTTGGACTCTTTTCTGACTCCTTTTTCGGAGCGCTCCTAAAATGGTATGCTGGGATAGTACATATCCACACTCATACAACCACTGCCGACAGAATTGCATAGACATTTGTCTTGGCGCCTATTTTACCTTGACTTGTACAAATGTGCGTTTTCCGAATATTTTGTGGGCTCTTGTGTGTTTCTCACATTTTTCAAATTCTGCTGAATATTTAAAATGCCATTTATTTTTCACACAACCAACCTTATCGTCATCATTATCTGCCCCACGTTATAGGTTTGTCGTAGATGGTAGTTGTCAGAGAATATGACTAGAGGCGAAGGTGAGTGGGGTTTTTTAACTACTATAATTCTTTTTACACACAGAGGAGAGGCGTTAGAATTGCAAAATAACTATAGATTCTCATGAACTTTTGATATGAGAGACGTTTTTGTTTTGTTTCACCTTTATTCCTACTCTCTGGTAATGCCGGTGTTGCTCTTGTTAAAATTTTTAGTCTTGACATGATTGCAAAGTATTGTTGATGGATGTGTAATTGGTTGAGGCTGTTCTTGCCCTGGCTGTTGTTATCATAGATTTAGTAATTTGTCCGACATCCATGGAATTCTGTTTAAACAATTTCATGGCGCGGTTAGCTTGTGCATTTCGTTCATGTCACATTGTCGTTGGTATTGTCTGTATCTTTTTTTGTGAATGAAATACTGCGTATGGCATTGTCAACGACGTCTACTTGTTTGCATGCTGCAGTTATTTTCCGTATTGTTGCTGGCGTCTGACACTGTATGGATACATTTATTGTAAGATGCAGCAGAGTATCAGTATCGGTGTGTCAATATTCATATGTGGTTACGTCACCCTCCGGATATTCTTGTTTCCTGGCTTAAAAGGAAAGCGAAAGCTGTTTATACCTACAAATATCAAAATTACCAAATGTCATTCATTTCCTGTCTAAATCTTATTGCTTCTTCCATTAAGGATGTTGGCCTAGTTTGATGTGTTGGCTTTTAAACTTGAAAATAAAAAAATAAAAACATTGTAGGATTCTTGAGCTATGTTAAATAAAGATGAAACAAAATTAAAGCCTTACTGCAAAAATTTAATTACGATTTGAAACAGGTTTTGATGTGTATTTGCTAGTTGGTGAAACTTTTCATCTCAAATAAAATAAAACCTTCATTAAAATGTTCAAAAAGTATTATTATTAGCATTTATTTTTATTCGAGAACAATTTAAATTCTTGTTATTGGTAAATATTAATACAAATTTAACAACTGCATTACTTATTACTTAAACTAATTTATTAGATTTTTATTTATATTAATTTTAAAATTAACAAGTTAGAGTGCAATATTAGGCTGTGCCGAATCTTTAATACCCTCCACCTAAACATAATAAGAAATACAAAAACGACACTGATTACAGGACTAGAAAATCCTTATTCTATGTTTTCTATTCAGTCTTAATGCAAATTTTATTATCATTTTATGTATTATTTGAAAAACAACTTTACGACCAACATAATTTATTTTAAATATTTTTAAGTTTTATCTAATGTTGACTATTTATAATTGATGTAATCTCACCATAATTTACAGAGTTTGTCTGATTTTCATAACAATCTTGAGTGTAATTTAACAATTTATAAAATTAAAAGAGCATTTTCCATATTCACAACAAGTTAAGAAACAGTGTATTAAAAAAAGGATAGGATTATAAGGTAAAGCTTCTTTTGGATGAATTTGATCTCAATATTATTATTTACAAGCTATTTATGGGTGGCATAGCGGCAGTGGAACAATTATGGACTGATACCTTCTAAATCCAGTATCCTCAAGAATTTATGTCATAGGAGGCAAAAAAAAACTCACTAAATATATAGGGAGACATACCTACTGGCTCCTCCAATCGAAACTTTAACTCGAAAACTCTTCTTCTTTAAGCATGTAAAGTTTTATTGCAATCGGAGTTACCATTTAAGAAGTACGGACCTTTTTCCAAACTCCCTCACTGTGGGATGTACTCGTAATTATGCAGAAGCACCGGTAGCAATCACCATTTTGTTTAGTTTTTATTAATATGTAAATAACTAAATAAATAATTTCTAAAGCGTAATGTAATTATTAAATAAATAATAAAACTATTTCACTTTGGTAAATTTCAGGTAATTTGGAATTGAAACAAAAAAATTTTTAAATTTAAAAAAAAATATTTTTTTGGAAAATATTGTAACTATGTTGATGGAATAAGCATTTTTTAAATAATGAATGCTTGATAGAAGTATTAGATAAGGTTACGAAACCTTAAGGTAAGTTTAGTCGATATGTTGAATCAGCATATATATGCTGACAGCCATATGATTACAATTAGCAGCAAATTCCTATGTCATATGTTAGACGTTTACACGATATGTTGAAAGTAGCAAATTTTTTGATGTCAGCAAATGAAATGTCAACATAAGAGTTAGCATACGATTTTTGTGTTTATACGATATGTTGAATTTTATGTGGTGCTACATATGCTGAGTCGTATAAACATTTGTTTGTGAAATTAGTCAGTTTGGCAACATTTTTCAATTATTATTCAACTTCTGTATTTTATGTGAAATTTTTGAAATAAAATTAAATAATAAAAATATCAATAAAAAAAAACATAAATGATCACGTGGGAGGAAATTGATCTAGCTATTGCCTTTTAAAGCAAATTTTTATATGCAAATCTGTCTTAATAAACGTTTGTTAAATTTAATAATGGTTTTTGAATAAGGGGGTTATTGTTTATTTCTAGAGACCTGGGGCCAAATTATCGCATTCGATATCGAGTAAAATTGATCGAAATTTTCTTATTTGAGATTATTGCATCCGATATCGAGCAAGAAATTTAGTATATTTTATCATAATTTCGATATCGAAATCATTTTTCGATACGTTAGCTCATTCGATCACGAATGCGGTAATTTGTCCATTAATTTGAACAATGCCGCCGGCCATTATATTGCGTTTTGTGTTCTTGTGTGTGTATGTGTGTACGTACATATGCAACAAGAATTGTATTTACATAAAAAAACTATCGGCGGGTGGGCTTAAAGGTCGTGATACACTATCGTACACAATCGTACGATTCATTCAGTGGAAAATCTGACCGATTTCTATCACACTCAAAAAAAAAAAATCGCAATAAAGTATGTCATAGGTGCCACACTATTACACAAAAACATATGTTTTTGCTAATGTCAACAAACGCAGTTTTCCGCCATTTAAATTAATATTTGTGTTCAATTATTTTGTTGTTATATGTGAATATAATAAATTGTATAAACTATACAAACAATTAAAAAACGTTAAACGTCGTCTGTCCTTTAGATTATAATTTGTGATTTAAATCAATGAAGCCGACATTGTTGTTTTCTTATCAGCTTTATTAGAAAATACAACTCTGATCGCATATGAATTTGCCATATGCTGAAAAGCTTGCATACGCTTTTCAACAAATAACATATCTGTCAACATACGCAGGAAATTTGTCAAACACTAATAATATGCTGTTTACACGATATGCTAAAATTACCAACATACGCATTGTTAACAAAGTTTTAGCAAATGTTGTTAAACATACGTATGCTGAACAAATTTTGCATTTACACGATATGTAAGCACTTGTAACAAATTTTTCAGCATAAATATGCTGATTCAACATATCGTCTATACTTAGCTTTATATAATACTACATGATATTCTTCTTTGTTAATTCATAAATTCATATGGGTGCTGTAGCTTAATTGGTTAGCTCATTTGATCATTAAGCATGAGTTGGTATTTGTAGCCCGGGTTCGATTCCCAGCCGCTGCCACTCAAACAAAATCAGTTTCTGAGAATTATTAGTTTTCTTTCTATCCATTATAACTAATATTTATCACAGCGCCCTCCTTCGGTGGTATAGCATTCAAACGCCACCGAAGTAAAATAAATAAATAAAGGCTACAAAATCAAGCTTTAACATTAATGCGCTTACTCACCACCAGAGGCGCTGCAATTCTGCACTAAAAACAAACATAATGCGCAATTACAGAGTTGTGATATAAAAAAGCTTTCTTCTTTCACCACCTTTACTTCTTCAACTATCCCCTTTCCAAAGAAAGTAACGCAATTATATATAGGCATATTAATTGCCTGAGTGTTACTTCTCTTTTTCAAAAAAAAAAAACAATTCTTTAATACTTGTGTATTAAATATTTTTGCATTTATTCCCTTAAGAATAAAATTAACGTCATGGACAGAAGTAGGTAGGCAATATACACTTTTTATACTATAGTATCCAATAATTAACTTGTATGTACGCCCGTTATTGTGGGAAAATCAATTTAAAATTCTATTAAACAATTACAATTTACACATCATTTACACCCTGCTCGTAAACATAGTCAAAGTAAAGGTTCACAAAATGATTTTGTATAGAGTTGTGTAATATGTAATTTTAAAAAAGAATTCCCCCATTGATAATTTTGTAATTTTTAATCAAAGTACTGGTAAATAAAAACAATTACTGTTTTTTATCATCCTATTAGTTGTCAATGGAACTAGTAGCAACACAGTATATCTACGGTACTGAGCATTATACGTCCGGATACCTTTTACATACAAAATTTAATAAAAACATAAAAAACTCTAAAAGAACATGTTTATAATTTAAAATTTCATCAGTAAAGGTGGATGTTGTACAGGAGTGTAAATAATCACAACAAGATAATATCGTTAATATTTTCCAATGTGAAGAAACATACCACATTCTTTCAAACATATGTACGAGGTCTGATACAAAAATAACAGTTATTTTAAAATTTCGTGAATTACGTATGTTCGATTTTCGTATTTTTTTTTCTGTTATGTTGGTACACATGTCTGTCATATACTCGTATGTTGGAATATCAGCCATTTTGGATTTTCAGTTTGTTTTTGCCAGATAAAAAGGTTAGTCGTGTTTTGGTGTGCTCTTCGATTTTTTACTATTCGAAAAAATGGATCAAAGAAACTGTATTAAGTTTTGTGAAAAAATTAAATTAAATGCTCAAGCACATTTAAAATGCTGACTGTGGCGTTTGGCGGGTCTACTATGAGCAGAAAACAAGTTCAATTGTGGTATAACCGGTTTAAGGAAGGCCGAGAAGATATCAATGACGATGCTCGTCCTGGTCGCCCGAACACGTCAACAACCGATGAAAACATTGAAGCAGTGAAGAAAATGATTTTGGATAATCGTCGAATCACTATCAGAGAGGTCGCTGTTGATGTTGGCATATCGTTCGGCTCATGCCAAGCAATTTCTAAATTTTGAGCAAAAACAACATCGCATGGACATCGCTCAGGAGCTGTTGAACATCGTCAACGGCGATCCAGATTTTCTCAAAAACGTCATAGCTAGTGACAAATCATGGGTGTATGGCTATGACATTGAAACCAAAGCCCAATCATCCCAATGGAAACGTCCAGAAGAGCCAAGACCGAAAAAAGCACATAAAGTTCGGTCAAATGTGAAGGTTTTGCTCAATGTTTTCTTCGACTGTAATGGCGTGGTGCATCATGAATTCTTTCCACAAGATCGTGCGGTCAATAAGGAATATTACCTTGAAGTTATGTGTCGTTTGCGCGAAGAAATTCGTCAGAAACACACAGAATTGTGGAAAAATCAATCATGGATTTTGCACCATAATAACGCATCAGCTCACATATCGATGCTTGTGCGTGAGTTTTTGGCCAAAAACAAAACCGTTATTATGCCTCAATCACCGTATTCACCGGACTTGGCCTCCCGCTGAATTTTTCATCTTTCCAAAACTGAAGACACCGATGAAAGGAAAGCGTTTTGCGATTGAGGAGATAAAAGAAAAATCGAAACTGGAGCTTTTGGCGATACCAAAAGCGCGATTCAGAAGTGTTTCGAAGATTGGAAAAAACGCTGGTATAATGCTTGGTTTTCACTATGTCAGTTTTGTTGTCAAATTGTCTAAATTGTTATGAAATTACCAACAATTTGGACAATTTGACAACAAAACTGACATAGTGAAAACCAAGCATAAGTGTATTATATCTGAGGAGGATTACTTTGAAAGTAGATAGTTATTGATGAATAAATAAATACTTTTTGAAAAAATTTAAAATAACGATTATTTTTTGATCAGACCTCGTATGTTAGTAAATAGACAATTACGTACGATTTAATAATAGGCAGATGTCTATAGTATACGTCTTTGGCTCAATACGCTTACGGTTTAAATAAGGTTGCCTAACGAGTTTGATTTTGCAAATCCTGGGATTCGGGATTTTTGTTTCATATTAAAACAAATTGGTTTATAATAATAAAACCTATTCATTTCAGAATAGTGACTTACAGATTCACCCATTTGTTCCGAACAAAAATTATTTAAAACATTATATTAACTGAGTTTTTTGCAGCACGATTAACCCATTTTCAGTATTGGAGTTTCAAACCTTCCCGCCAGAGATGGGATGATCCACATATGTGAACAATAACTAAATTAACCTTTAATGGGCAATCTTGAATTTGATTGGTTTTTAGTGTTTGTGTTAAGTTTTGAGTTTTTGTGTGTTTTGACATATATAGTAAAATTTGATGGCCAACATTTTTGTAGAACATTTCACCCCCACCCTTCCCCTTTTTCGGGGTGTTTTTTACAATTTCTTAGAATAAAGCCAAAAATGCCGTTATGAGTGGGGAGTTAGAGGGTTAATATGTTCTAAAAAAATATTTGTCATACCATTATCTACAAAAATGCTGAATATACCCTACACCTCAGACGTAAAGAAAACATAGTTTTATTTACCGATATGCTGAAAGAACAGGCCAGAGCTGGGAAATTTTTAACCGCTTCTTAAATGAAATTCTGATGTGATCTATCAAAACGCCGACACACGTATATTTTTTTTTGGTCTCCTTAACAACAATCAATCGGCGGAACCTCGACAAGTGTTGAGTAAATCGTCATTCTTTCTTAGTTTCTTTTAAGGAGAGATGATATTACTTTGACCATAAATAAATAAAAGGGCAACATCGGCAGAGATTCACGTCAGTGCAACGGAAGGCTTCATCTTTCTTCACTCACAAATTCTTCATCTGTCATATGTTAAATCAATTAAATCTCTTTTATAGGAATTTCCAATATAAAAAACCCGTAGACACATCAAATGGTGCTGAAATTAATTGTAATTCTTTCACCATTCTTCGACATACTTTTGTAAAATTTAAATTTTTGCGATGACTTTGTAAACAATTTTAAAATGTTTCCGACCTTTTCAATTAGTGATTTAATGTGAAATCTATCAATAAATCTGTTTTCTTTTATCCTATTAAAAGTGCTTAAGAATCATTGATTTTTGTTAAGTGTAGATGTTTTCATACTTTCCTGGATCTTTTACACAAATACTAATTTTTAAAAAAAAAATCCCCATATTTTCTTACTATAGATAGAGTAACCAATAAAGTCCTATTTCGGGTGAACATTTGTATGGTGGCTAGTTGAAATATTACATAAATTTAAACTAGTTTCAATAAAATATCTTCAGAATTTCGACCTGAACATAAGGTTACATTAACAGCCAGCTAATAGCCTAATATTCGTCGCCAAAAATAACACACATTTGTGCATATACATAAATTGTAAACACACAATAATAGCGTCGCCTGAATTCGTCATACATGGCGAATTCTGAAATATATTTATTTATATTTCTTACGCGGACGACTAACAAACAATGCGGGCTGACCATGTTTCGTTTAAGTTTTTAATGTTTTTGTAAATAATGTTAATTTTTACTTTAACTGTTGCTTTATTTTTTACTTTTTTTAATTTAAAACAAATACTAGTATACGAAATAGTTAACTATGTATAAAAATTACTTTTACCTGTGTTTTATTAATGTTTATTATACCCTCCACCACTAAGAGTGAACGTTTGTCATTCCCTGTAAAACTTTTTTAATATTCATCTGAGACCCAACAAAGAATATATTTTCTTGATCTTTATAAAATTCTAAGTCGATTGAGCCATGTCCGGCTGCCCGCCTCTGTAAAACACTCTCAAGTCCAAACTATACAACATAACCAAACGGAATGTCCAGAAAAATATTTCTTATTTTACAGGTAACTTTCGCATTGAAAATCAGCAAAATCAGTTTAGGTCAACCAGAGTTATGGACCAATATGTGGTACAAGCTCCATAAAAATTTGATATTTTTTGTCCATTTTATTGCAATATTTTGAAATATATTGCAGATTATACCATGAAATTTTGTATACGTTGTTTTTATGATAAAAGAAGAAAATGTGAAGAAAACAGTAAGAATACTACACACATACACTCGTGTAATATCCATTTATTAATTTACAAATACAAGGTGGCGCAAAAGTAATCCTCCTATCAGAAAATGCTATAAATTTTGCGAGGCCTCTAATGTCAGTTCTGTCAGCAATATTCCGCGTTCTGGAGCAGTGTAGCGTAACATTGTTTATTAACGTGTAATTCGCATGTGTTTACTACACAAATGTCAAAACAGAACTGATATGAGGGGCCTCGCAAAATTTATAGCATTTTCTGATAGGAGGATTACATTTGCGCCACTTGTATATACGACATGATCTGGCTTTAAATGATGGCGAGATATTTGATTTTAGGCGTTTGAGATCAGCAGGTAAATATTCAGGTTTTAAAATTACATGTTATTTCCATAAAAAATGTTTGGTTATATGGTTACATGTGTGTATGGCTTTGAGTTTACTACAGAGAAGTTCTAGCTAAATCTCCTGAACAAGTGAGTTGTCCATCATGAGTCATTAGGCGTTGCGTGACCTAGGCGGAAGTCAGAAGGATACTTATTGACAGTTGACTCTTCAATAGACTATTCTGGATGGGTAAAATAACTATAGTACTTTCTAGTGCACTACAAACGAGTTTACAGTGAATTTATAGTGACACCCTATATTGCTTACAGACGCTATACCAACTATTGACTTCATGTGAGGTTACCTGGGATGTATAAAGTAACCAATTGACTTGTTCTTGCATTTCAAAGAGAACATACGTGTCAAATGACTTGTAGTCAGCTAAGTAATTATACATTAGGGAAAATTACTATGACTTCTTTTACAGACAATGTAGAACTACTGTTTATAGTATATAGAAATAAATGCAGTTATTTTTATTTCCCATCAATTCCCCCACCGCCAATTTAAGAAGCATTTGAAATGTAGTAGTTGAATTCTGTTTTCTTACCTTCATAGAATTTTATTGTTTTCTTTTGCCGCATGTTAAAAGATACGACTGAGTTTGAGTGAGTGTATATATACGAGTATATGTATATATTCGTATGTATGGTTACATAATTGGCGTATGAAACTTGTTCTTTATTCCTCAGAGTTTTCACATAAAAGACACCTGAACAGTTTGCCTTCTTTTAAGAGCTCGAGCAATAATGAAGAAGAACTGAATAGATTTCGAAAAGTAGAAAGAAAATCTTAAAGAAAGAAATTCAATATAGATGCAGTCGGAATAGACAAACGAATTTACGCATTCACACTGAAGTGATGGTGATTGTGGTGTTAGAAGTAGCTCTTACTATCACATACATACATACGGGTACATCCATAAAAGTTGTACAATGTATGAACATACGCATCGATACATATATTTAGGTTAGTGTAAATGAAATAATTTATACGGTGATATTGTTACTTTGATTCTTTCCACCTGCAACGCCACCACAGTACGAATAAATCTCATTTATATAAAAAATATGCACTATTCTAATGCTACAGTTGCCGTGGCAATGTTTCCTCACTGCACTTCAATTTAGTTGCAAAAGCTGCTACTTGCGCATTCACAGCATGTTGCTTTGAAAATAAAGTTCTCGATACTAAAAATTTTAAATTGACACTGGGATTAAGCAGCGGTAAGAGTAAGTAAATCTTGTTTAGTCACTTTTATGGATTTAAGGTGGGAGATGTAAATATGGTATTGATTTCGCTGGTTGTGCAGACAATACGGATAATTTTATGTACATAAGTATTTCTCTTGCTCCTAATTAAGTTCAATATAAATATTTTAAAACTTAAGGAGTGAAACAATTCAATATTTATACAGAAATGAATATACACTGTATGTATGTGTATTTAAATATATTAAATGGAATTTAGTACTGCCAAGTAATGGCTGATAAATTTAGAGAATTTTTATGGCCTATTTCACGATGTCGAAAGATAACGTTCGCTTAGATAAGACTTAAGACACAAACTTTTTATCGTATCTATTTTTAACTCAATCAAGTTTGTTTATTCCACAATCAAGTTTGTGTCTTAAGTCTTATCTAAGCGAACGTTATCTTTCGACATCGTGAAATAGGGGGTTAATTTGTTTTTCTTTTTGTGCGCTTTTATTTATTTATTGCATCTTCATTAAAAATTAACTAACAATAAGTTTTTCAAATCCTATATCTAAAAGATTTCAATTATTAGTCCAGCCAGTGCCGGACGAAAATTGTTTGACTATTATTTATTTTATTTATTAAGTTGGCATTCTTCCTTCTTGTCTTCGGCTCAGATCCGCTGTATCCCTTCTTCTTAGTCGAATATAGTCACTATTATTTAATATGTTGCGGGCTAATGGGTTTGGGTGTACTTCAAGCTTTTTTAAGTGTTTTTCTGCATTTTTTTTGGATCTCAGTTTTTACCAAAGGCACGTTTAGGTCTTTATGGATATTCGAATTTTTTATATACCAGGGGGCAAATGTCCTTATTGGTAGCAGTGTTTTTTGGCGTCTTTGAATTCTGTCTACATTTGAAGCTGAGACTGTTCCCCATAGCTGATTTCCATAACACCATATAGGTTTTGTGATATGATTTTATAAAGCAAGCATCTTATTACTGATTTTGTCAATACCAGGTGCTTTCTTAGAGTTTAAATCAATAATAGCCTTTTTGATCTCTCGAATCTCAAATTGTAGGGGTACAGCTGGTTCTAAATGGTGTGTTACTGATGGCAAGTCTATTGATTCATTTGATGGGTTTGAGGTAAATACTTTTTTCAAATGATTAGCAAAAAGATTTGTTTTTTTTTTTCATTTTGTTTTTAATCAGTATTGTTTGGCAATTCATCACGGAAAGGAGTACTCCTCAACAAAGTCTTCAAAAATTTGCATCTGTTCACACTGGGTTGAAATACTCAGTTTTCGAGGATTAATTCAAAAAAGAAATTTAAAGTATCGTCAAAACTGATTCCAGTTGCTTATAGCTGTTTACGCGCATAGTGTAAATGTCCCCCAATCATTGTTCATAGGATTGCTAATTGTTTCGTTAAGTTAAAATTGTTGTTATTTTGTGTTGATGCTGTATGTATACTGATTTATTATTTGTTATTGTTTGTAAAACCCCCAACAAGTACGGTACGTGTACGAAGAAAAGAAAAAATCTGAAAATAAACCCATGAATTATATTTAAATTAAATTAACCCCGTCTTTTTATTTTCGAGGAAATATTTCAAGAAAAACATTTTGGTCCTTTCGAACCGGATTTAAACCCCCGAGTCCCCTTGAAATATTTTCAAGAAAATATTTTTTATTTTCAGAATCCCCAGTGTTTTCATTTTCTTCATCAATCCCCAAACATCGTTTTGCGATCATCCTCATCATTTTAATAACAACCCCCATTTTCCATTAACACTTTAATCAAAAGGTAAGTTGTGTGTTTTTTAATTTTGTTAAAAGTGAAAAAGTTAAAAGTGATAATATAAAAAACAAGAGAACCAACAAGTGCGCGAATCAATTTGCCGTCGGCAAAACACCACAGTGAATTTGTGTTTGTGTTAAAATTTTTTGCTCCACATTTTTTTTACCCCTTCATTCGCGTGTGTTTTTACTTATAATTAATTATTAATTTTTTAAATAATAAATAATTAATTGTTTAAATAATAAAAAATTAATTTTTTAAACAAAAAAAAAATAAATAATTGATTTTTTAAAAAAGTGAGTATTGAACCACAGAACCCCCGTTCATAAGTATTGACACTTAATCGCTGGTCTATAGATAATAAATAAAATAACCCTGCAAATAAGTAAGTGCATTCTATTGTACTTTTTATTAAAAACACAACCGTGAATATTTACTGTGTCTTTGTTGGTTTTCTTTTGTTTTTCATTAGATGGTCACACACACACAACGTACACTAGTGCTGCACATTTTTATTCGTGCGAAAACCCGGTTACTATTTAATTAATTGTGAAAAGTGAATTTTTTACTTTTTTATTAATTTTTTGCCCTAAAAATTTAAGTAATTAATTAAATAAATTTTTTAATCGCTATAAACGAATAATTTATTAGTGAATATATAATATTCGATTTACCCATAGTGGGTACCCGTTAATATTTTGCAGCAGCACAAGTGTTTTTAAAAGATTTTTTCTGTTTTTTAATTTAACGAAGTTCTTTTTACACTTACGGAATTCCTTATTAAGTGAAACTTAACCCGATTTTATTTCCTAATATCACAAATTTAACCCGATTTTATATATATATACACATATATATTGTACGTGATATTTACCCATTGTATTGAACAAGGAATCCGAGTGACAAAAATTTACTTTGTTGAATATATATTTATTATACCCAGTATATATATAATTTTATTCTATAAATTTATTTTATACATTTTATTTCGCCTGAAAGAATTTGTTACTCTTTTTTAAATTGGATAGATTTATCTATTTTTACCCGCAGTTTCGTTATCGTTTCTTCTCTGTTAGAAAAAGCAAATTTTTAATCTGATTTTTTCCTCACGTTGGACTTTAATTTTTACTCGTGTTTTGTAAATAATTTTTATGAAAATTTCTCCATATCGATTGAGATCAAGAATGGATGTGACTACTTTAATCCGCAATGCCGACCGTATGGCAGACTTTGAGGCATATATTGCCAGTATACCCGTGGTGGAACACCAACTCGGTGCTTTAAGTAGTCATGAGGAAGAGCTCAAACGGTTATGGGAAGCTGTTCGGTTATCTTATGACTCCTTGTTAATTGAGGCCGAAAAGTTGAAAGATCCCCAGATTATCGAACTGAAAGCCAAGTACTTTCAGTCTTACGGCACATACACCCGGGGGATATCTCTTATAACAGGTCACCTAGAACGACTTAAATTATCGACACAGGGCGAAAGGTCCATTGCGCAGTCTGCGCCAATGATTAATTTACCTCCGTGCGACACCCCAATATTCTATGGTGACTATAAGAGTTGGCCCTCATTTCGAGATATGTTCTCAGCTTTGTATGGTAATAACCCCCGTTTAACCCCAGTACAAAAATTGTACTACCTTTTGCAGAAAACTGCAAAGGATGCACATGATACCATACAAACTGTGCCACTTACCAACGATGGCTATGAAATCGCATGGAAAAGGTTGGTTGACACATATGAGAACAAAGATGCCCTCATAAACGAACAGCTTCGAGCCCTACTGAATATTAAACCGCTTTCACAAGAATCAGGATCGAATATTAAAAATTTGCAAAGAACGATAAACGATTGCATTACAAATTTGTCATTACTTGAAGTAACCCCTGAAATATTTTACCACGTAGTGCTGGTGTATATTTGTGCTACAAAGTTACCTGAAAACACACTGAGTCTCTGGGAACAGTCCAAAAGACTTTCTAAAAATTCCCCTAAATGGGATGATATGGACGCTTTTCTAACAGCGCATTTTAAAACTCTCGAGTCAATTTCTGACATAAGGCAGTCCCATTCAAACCCCGTTCAAAACTCGAACAAAAACTCCACAACTGCCAGTTCCCGAAATACCCCTAATTTTAATGCTGCCAAAAAATCGTCACATGAAAATAGACAGATTCAAAGTTTTGCGACCCAAACTGGGCAAACACCAAATGTTTGTCGTTGTTTCCTTTGTCAAGGTGCTCACCCCATTAGACTATGCCCCAGTTTTTTGAGTAAAAATGTTGATGAAAGAATGTCAATAGTGAAACGACTAAAGTGTTGTTCGAACTGTTTGGCAACCTCCCACGAGTACAAGAATTGTAAAAGTATTCATGTGTGTTCACTTTGCAAACAAAAGCACCACTCCCTGCTTCATAGAGATGTAAAGTCACATATGTCTGCCAGTAATTCACCCCAGCTCCCTATAGCCAATGGTACGACTATGCCTTCATCTCAACCCCCCGTTCATTTGAACCCCAATCCAGCTAGCAGTCCTTCTCAACCCCCGATTAATTTTGCCCCATCAACTTCTACCGCGGCTCATAATCTGCAAACTTATTCCGCACAGCTCAAGTCGAACCCCAATACAGCAGTCCTTTTGGGCTCAGCAGTGTGTATAGTGCACATAAACGACATTAGATGTGCCGCTCGAGCCTTAGTTGACCCTGGTTCGCAAGGTACCTTTATTTCAAGGAGGTTACAAAGGAAGCTTGCTATTCCCACATTTTCCGTGCCTTCGACAAGTGTCACTGGAATGATGGATTGCTTAGCTGGCAAAACCTCTACAATGTGCACTATCACGGTTGGTTCGCCGATCGACCCCGGTTTCAAAATTAAAATTAGTGCATACGTTGTTGAGAAAATTACCGGTCGGTTGCCCTCGTCTAATATCTCTGATATTGTAACCTCTACTTTCCCCGACATTACCCTGACCGACGTCATGAGTACCCGTATGGATATACTTTTTGGAGGAAATGTTTATCCTAAAATTTTAACTACGGATGTAAGAATACATCCAAATGGCAACCTGATCGCCCAGAGAACCGTGTTCGGGTGGATAGTTACTGGTGAAGTTATTCAGCCCCGACCCTTACACTCTATATCATCGTTTTGTACCCATCTCGAGTTGAACACTCAACTATCGCGTTTTTGGGAACTTGAAGAAGTTCCACAAGCGACCCAGTTATCTGAAGACGATAAATATTGTGAGGAACTTTACCGTACCACCACTTTTAGAAACCCGGATGGCCGTTACGTTGTCTCTCTCCCATTTCGCCGAGAATTTTCAAATGAATTGGTATTAGGAGATTCTCGTAAAAACGCCTTTTCCCAGTTTGTGCGAAATGAAACGCGTTTATTGAAAAACCCCAAATTGAAATCCCAATACGACAATGTAGTTCGTGAATATATTGAAATGGGACATGCAAAAGCCGTCAAAACCCCAGTTTCCACTGCGAATAATTATTATTTACCCCATCACGCAGTGTTTAAACCCGATAGCATTACCACGAAACTCAGAGTCGTATTTAATGCTTCAAACCCTTCCTCCAATGGCGTGAGCCTTAATAATGTTCTATACCCTGGTCCTGTTTTACAGACGGATCTTACTATTTTATTGCTGCGTTGGCGATTTTTCCGTTACGTTTTTAATGCGGACATTGAGAAAATGTATCGCCAGATACTTGTCCATCCCAATCAAACCCAATATCAAAAAATATTGTTTCGTGATGATCCTGTAGCTGAAGTTAAGGACTATGAGCTTAGTACGGTCACGTTTGGAGTAAACTGTGCACCGTACTTAGCGATTCGTACTCTATTACAATTGGCTGATGATTGTAAACCCCAGAGTCCTGCGGCATCCGAAATTTTGAAAACCCAAATGTACGTTGATGACGTGCTTGCTGGCTCTCATGAGCTAGAAGACGCTTTCAAGAGACGTAATGAACTAACCCATGTTCTTGGCTCAGCTGGATTCGTTTTGCGAAAATGGACGGCCAATCATTTACGACTCTTGGAAGATTTACCCCGTGAGAATCTGCTTGATGCAGACTTCTTAAAATTTTCGGATGCCAGTACTACTAAAACCCTAGGCTTGCGATGGGATGCGACTAAAGATTGTTTCTTTTTCAAAATTGCATCGCAGCCACGCCAGGATATTGTCACGAAACGTGGTGTCCTGTCAGAAATAGCGAAGTTGTTTGATCCAGCCGGGTGGTTTTCACCGAAAATCATTGTGGCTAAGATCATAATGCAACAAATTTGGAAAGACAAGACAGAATGGGATGAAGTTTTGAACCCCCTAACCCTATCTCAATGGAGCGCATTTTTAAACGACTACCCTAATGTCGAGAAAATTAACATTCCAAGATGGGTTGATTTTCTCCCCGAAAATGAAATGGAACTTCATGCGTTTTGCGATGCCTCTGAAAAGGCATACGGCGCTGCTCTATACATTCGAAATGTATCGTCCTCATCGATCACGACGCATTTGCTTGCGTCAAAAACAAAGGTAGCTCCCGTGAAAACGGAAACATTACCCCGATTAGAATTGTGTGGAGCGGCTTTGATGGCAAAAATGGTAGAATCATTATGTTCCGAATTAAATCTAGACAGGAGAAAGGTTTATCTATGGACTGATTCTACTATAGTGTTATCCTGGCTTAAAAAACCCCTGTGCCATTGGCCAACCTTTGTTAAAAACAGAGTAGCGTTGATTGTGAATAAAGTTGGTAATGAAAATTGGTCACATGTAGATTCCAAGGACAACCCCGCCGATTTGGCAAGTCGTGGAATTCTTGCTAGAGATTTAATAAATAATTCTCTTTGGTGGCATGGCCCTGTATGGTTAAGACAACCTCGTGAGTACTGGCCGCGTCACCCCCCTATCGACCACCAACACCTTGAAGTTCAGTCATTTTCAGTTCAGCTCGAACGCCCGTATGACATATTAGAGCGATTTTCAGATTTATCGCGTGCAATGCGAATTACTTCGTATTTGTTCAGGTGTTTACAGTATTTGAGAACCCAAAAATGCTCGTATGATACCTTGATTTTAACCCAGTCAGAAATGAAATTCACCCGAGATCGCTTGGTTCTTATGTGTCAGCGGAACTTTATACCGGAATATACTCAGCTTTCAAAAGGTATGCCCGTACCTTCAAAGAGCAGCCTGCTCACTTTGAACCCTTTTATAGATTCAAATGGCTTTATCAGAATAAATGGCCGACTGGCTAGATCGCACGGTTTGACGTATGACGAGCGATTTCCTAAGATTTTACCCTATTCTGCACGTTTTACTCGTTTATTTGTTGAACATGTGCACAGATGTTCTGCTCATGGCGGTCATTCGTTGATGCTTCGTCTCATTAGAATTGAATTTTGGGTTCCCAAGCTAAAAAATCTGATCCGTACAGTAATCCATAATTGTAAGGAATGTACTATTTATCGAAAGAAGTCCGGCCAGCAAATTATGGCTCCATTACCCCCCGAGCGATGCTCTATATCAAGACCGTTTACTCATACTGGTTTAGATTTCGCAGGTCCCTTCGACATCAAGTCCTACATCGGTAGAGCTTGTCGAATTACTAAAGGCTATGTTTTAGTTTTCGTTTGTTTTGCAACGAAGGCTATTCATTTAGAAGCCACTGGTGATATGTCGACGGAAACATTCCTTGCGGCTTTTACTCGTTTCTTCTCTCGTCGTGGTTGTCCTTCTCACCTATACTCCGATAACGGAACTGCATTTGTCGGTGCAAATAATTTACTCGAGGTTGACCGAAAGCAGTTTTTATCTGAAATAAAGAGAAAGGTACTTGTACGGAATAGTTTTCAGCCGGTTGAATGGCATTTTATTCCCCCCGGTGCTCCTCATATGGGTGGCTTATGGGAAGCCGGCGTAAAGAGCGTGAAATCTCATTTACGGAAAATTTCTGGTGTTCAGAAATTTACTTTTGAGGAGTTTACTACCATGTTAACCCGTATAGAAGCTTGCCTAAATTCAAGACCGTTAACGGCTATGACCGATGACCCATCTGATTTAGTTCCTCTAACACCAGGTCATTTTCTGATTGGTGCGCCTCTTCTGTCACCCCCTGAACCCGATCACGCCGATCTATCTTTGAGTGTTGCCAATAGGTGGCAAAAGTTGAAGATACTTCACCACCACTTTGCGCAGCGGTGGAAAGAAGAGTATCTCAAAGAGCTTCATCGTCGTGTAAAATGGAAATACCCCCAGAAAGATTTCGAAGTAGGTGATTTAGTGGTTATTCGTCAAGATAATTTACCCCCTAGTGAATGGCGACTAGGACGAATAGAGAGGACTCATGTTGGGCATGACTCTAAGGTCCGCACAGCGGACGTGAGAACAGCTTCAGGAATTTTTACCCGACCCATCGTGAAGCTTGTTCTCTTACCCAATTCAGAAACCCACTAATTCTTTCTTTTTCTCTGTCTCTCCTTTATTTTGTATTTACCCTGTAGAGAATATGTCGAGTGTATCACGCCGCCTTGAAGTCCATCGTAAACCCATTGAAGGTCCCTCTGCTTCCGAGACCAAATCCTTACGCTCGGAAACTCTACGAGATTGCCGCTTGTGCAAGAGTGAACACGCCCTGCGGAAATGTGTCAAGTTCCGAAAAATGTCGGTTAAAGAACGTTGGGAAACCGTGAAGAAATTTAAGTACTGCTTCAACTGTCTCGCCCACTCCCATATGCGCGACAAGTGCACGAGCCGTGAGCGCTGTCTTGAATGTTTGGCTGAACACCATACCTTACTTCATCGGCATAAGAGCGTGCGTTCGACAGGAGTCAACAATGCCAACACTAAGGCTGTACCAAAATCGGAGAAGAAAGACAAGAGGAAGAGCAGAAATCGCAGCTTAACCAAATCAACCAACACATGCCAACACTGCTGCCAGCAACATGTACCACAACATACACAACAACTACAACAACATACACAACAACCACAGCACGCCGTTCAACCCAGGCCATCAACGTTCCCGGATACGACGCAAATTCCGGCGACCATTGTCATAAACGTTATGAACGGTCGTGTTGCCTGAATCTTCAGTTCCAATTAATAAAAAGTGTTTTTTTTCATGCAGCTCGACCCACGTGATCCTTAACCCTCTTTGTTGCAGTATAGCAAGGGGGGCGGGATGTTTACGCGCATAGTGTAAATGTCCCCCAATCATTGTTCATAGGATTGCTAATTGTTTCGTTAAGTTAAAATTGTTGTTATTTTGTGTTGATGCTGTATGTATACTGATTTATTATTTGTTATTGTTTGTAAAACCCCCAACAAGTACGGTACGTGTACGAAGAAAAGAAAAAATCTGAAAATAAACCCATGAATTATATTTAAATTAAATTAACCCCGTCTTTTTATTTTCGAGGAAATATTTCAAGAAAAACAATAGCCTATAAAATTCTACATCACTAGCTGAAAATATAAATATCTAAAGTGCTCTGGTGTGTTTGCAGTGAGAGATCAAAATCAAAGTTTTGTGAATTTTTTTTGAAAAAAAGACAGAAAACTGAAAATTTACTTTGTTAAAAATCTTCTTTTTTTTACAAATTTATTAAAAAAGCAACCAATTTAGCTATGGAACCATCAAGTTCAGGTAGTTCTGCGAATATCATGACAAAGTTTGTATAACAAATTTGGTGTGCAAGTGTTTTTGTTTTTGTGATTTATATTAGAAGTCCAAAAAAAATTTGAATTTTCATAGTTTAAGTGGACATATAGTTATTATTCGTGTACATTCGTGTCGAGATTTGTGGTTTATGTTACAGAATAAATATATATCTAATGTGTTACAAAAATGTAGACTGCATTTTAGAAGTTATTCACTTGTTTGTAAAAAGTGTCGTTGCTCTAATTTATCAACAAAACATATGATCTGGCGATTGCTGCTGTTTTTATTACTGTTTTTGTATATTAATTGTTGTTGTTCATGTTTTTAATAATATTCTGTATGTTGTTGTTGTTATACCCTCCATCACCAAGAGTGGTGAATGAGGTTATATTACGTTTGTCATTCCGTGTGAAACTTTTTTATTATTCATCTGAGATCCAACAAAGTATATATTTTCTTCCATAATTGGTAAATAATGTAAATAATGTTAGGATAGGATAGGATAGGATAGGATAGGATAGGATAGGATAGGAGGGTAGTGCACTAAGTGCACTTCCACTCGGAGACCCTGTGGTCCATTGTGGTTCCCTTTAGTAGAAAGAATAAATAGAGAATAGAAAGATAGAAGGATAGATATAGAAATAAGGACAACCAAAACCGCCTGATAAGGGAAGAAAGAAGGAAAGAGTGAAAAATCCCCTTACGGATTTGGAGTCGCCGTAGAATATCCCTTAAATAGCCACCCTATTCCCCTAATGAAACCCAGGATGTTACTCGGTTTACAGCCAGCAACATCACTGAGTAAATAATGTTATTGAGATCAAATTCAAACGAAAAAGCCTCATCTTATATCTTATACTTTTCTATACTCTGTTTCTTAACTTGTTGTGAATATGGAAAAATGTTCTTTTAATTTTATAAATTGTTAAATTACAATCAAGATTATTATGAAAATCAAAGAAACTCTGTAAATTACAGTAAGAATCGGTAATTACCTCAATTATAAATGGTCAAAATTAAATGAAATTTCAAAATAATTAACATAAATTATGTTGGTCGCAAAATTGTCTTACAAATAATATATCATACACTAATAAAATTTGCACTACGACTGAATAGAAAACACAGAATAAGAATATTCTAGTCTTAAAACCAGTGTAGTTTTTCTATTTCTTAGTACGTTTAGGTGGAGGGTATTTAAGATTCGGCACAGCCGAATATAACACTCGAACTTGTTTATTTATGTTTTTAATAATATATTCAGTATATTTTAATTTTAAATTTTATTTAATCATTTATAGCTTTCTATTTTAAATTTACAATAAAATTTGTAAATTAAGCCCATTTTCCACAAAATTGAAAAACCGTTCCCAAACAGACAAAATAATTTTTTTTTTAATTTTTTATTGTTTAATATGGTTTCTTTTTACGTGTATGACAATTATTGATAAACAAAAAAAATTTTAGAAATTTATTTCATTACTTTTTTAAAAAAGTTGTAAAATTCTCGAAATACTTCAAAACCCAAATTCAGACTTTAAATTAAACTTATGTTCATATTTATGCAAAATATATATTTATTTTTTTATTTTTTAGAAAGAAGACGAAATAAGCTTTCGTCAGCTTCTCATTTTTTAAAAAAAGCACTTTCCGTTTTAAAATTACGGCGAAAATTCTGAAACAAACTATAATTTTCCGAAAAATAAAAATGTCTATAAAATCGTAAAAAAAAATTTTTCAGTGTATGTTTTTTTTAGAATATGCCTTTTTATGTACATATATTTAACGATTTGAGAAAAAAAAATTCAAAAAAATTTAAATTACGGCTCCCATGAATTAATCGCCACTTTCAGTGCAATCGAACCCACTGTGCTGTGTTACGAAAATCAGCGTTCTGTAACAAACATATGTTGTGCATTATCGAACTTCCAAAACCACTATTGCCAATATCATCCGTATGGAAGTATAAAGGTTTAAAGGCTGACAAAATCCAACTCAAGACGAGGCTGATTTCTCGCTGAATAGATATGTATGTAAAATTGATGTCGGTGATGCAGGCAACAATTCGTTGCAGCTGCAATAAAACAAAATATTAAAATAATTTATAAGAAGTAGAAAATATTGTTATGTACTAAGTGTCTGTAAATAAATCTATGATACATTTTCAGTATCAAATGTTATTTAAAAAAAGACCTTAAGCTTAAATAATTATTGAAATATTAATGAAAATCTTAATTAATTGTAATAATTAGGTATTGCTGAATCGCACATACTATTATGGTATGTAATTTATATAATCTTTAATTCACTGATTTGTTTGTGAAATTATCTAAAGTCTTTTATAAATTTTAAAACTCTTAAAATATAGTTTATAAGAAAACACTCTCAACTTGTTCGTTTTATATAGAGGCCAAATATTTATACAAAACTTTATATTTATCTGTTCATAATTGGTCTTTTCTGTTTTTGCCATTTAAGATTTTACAGACATTTCCCATAAAAACATATGTATAAATGCTTTATCCATTTCAATTATTGCTTCGAACTTGGCCTTTCATAATAAATAATCAATTATTTAGGCAGTATTTTGGGGATACATACATACATACATACACATGTATTTTCATATAAAAATCTCCATACATAAGTTTTATATTTTTATCGAAAAAATAAAAATCAAACATAATGATTATTTTTTGAATAGTCTTTATTTTTTAAACGAAAAACATGAAAAGTAATTTTTATTTGTTGAACATGAAATAAAACTCAAAAAATAAGTTTTATTTTTTGAACGCCATATACCCCAGCACACACACACACATACACAAACTCACAAACAGTTCAGTTTCATTATTAAAATTTGAAAATGTTTTATTTAATATTCGAATACCTACTATATATTACAAAGCAAACATCATGTAGCTGCTGTGATGTATCTGAGTAACACAAGTATGTATTGGAAAGTGTGAATATTTAATAAATACTCTGGAACCCACATAAGCAATGCCTTCATCAAATTAATAAAAGAAGAGATAAATCAAACAAGCTGAACTCCTTCGTACGGCGCTTCGTTGTAAATATTGAGACAAAGATAAACAAAAGTTTATCCTACTCAAATTTGTTGTTGTTTATAAAAACAAACCAACCGAATATAATGGGAAAAACTTTTTACTTTTTTTTTTTTGCTTTAATATTCTTTAATCTTAGCAGAAATGTTCCAAACACATTATTAGCAAACAAAATATTAATAAAGATTATTTAACTCGGAGAAAAGTTTCATCTGCAAAAGAACTCGTAACTAAACAAACAAAAACTGGTCAAAACACTTTAAACAACTTTTCATGAAATTTGTTGTCTAGTGTTTGCGAAACTGGTGTTTGGTTTATTATTAGAACGAATCTCATCACATTCATACATATCCAAGTACATAGATACAAATATACATATGTATGCATATATGTACGAGTATGTAAGTCATACTGTAGCAGAGCAGTTACAAAATAAACAAGAAATACACACATAAACCCTATAAACTTATTTACTACCAACATCAACAGACTGACATGGCACTTAAACAAACGAATGAATTTCATCCTTCTCTGATTCAGATTGGGATTCGTTTTCATAAACATATATTGTATATCTAACGTACTAAAAAATGAAACAAAAAACAAAAATGAGCAACTAAACATAGCAGAAACGAGAATGGGTTGCAGCTTCGGAATAAAATCATTAACAACAACTGTATCGGTTACCAGAAACACCAAAATAATTGTGGCAAGTGCTAAAGCATCAACTGGTTGGTGTTTGAAATCAAAGCAATTGACATGGACGCACAAGCATAAATAAGCAGAACTTCATTTGTATGTGAGAGAGTCCTTGGAATGTGTACGAATACAATTTAAAAATAAGGCATAAAGAGGCCTTCTTGAAGGCCTCATTAACGACCATAGAAAAGAACTGAGGTAAATGCATGTATATTTGACAATAGAAAAAAATATACTCGTATTTCCAAAAACGAACCAGAAATGTTAATATTGAAAAATATATTATTGGCCTCTCTAGTTGTAAATATATGTATGTATTTATTGCCTTGCAGAAATTGCTCTTGATCTTGAGCATTTGGATGAAATTAAATGTCCACTGCCATCAAGTACGCATGGATGGTTTGAGTCATGTAGCATTCTAAGTGAGATATGATGATTGTGTATTAGAAAATTTAGAAATAAAAGTTAGTGTTCCACAGGGTAGTGTTCTCGGTGCAACACTTTATTTGACCTATACCTATGATCTGTCTGTGTGTTATAGACTTAACATCTTGACATTCGCAGATAATACCGCAATACTTCATTCCCACTCAAATCTGCTGGTAGCTTCTACGGAATTGGCTAATTATGTCAAACGCGGGGATATATGGTTATATAATGGGAGAATGCGAGTAAATGAACTGAAAAGTAAACATGTTACATTTACTCTCAGAATGGGTGATTGTCCACCTGTCACACTGATCCATAGACAGATGATATTCACTTGGATAGACGACTTTGTTGGCGTCGTCATATAGAAGATAAGAGACTTCACAAAAAGTTATGCCTTGACTATAAAGTCAGCTTCTATAGAACCATAGTCAGGCTCTCGCTGGAGTGTTTATACTTTAGTTTAAGATTTTAATACTTTTTGTTAGGCCCAAGAAAAAAAGAAAATTTTAATTAAAAAATTTAAAAAAATGTTGCTCTCATACATTCTTGAGATGTATACTTGGATTCCTCGATCTTGGCGGGCATCGATCACTTCGCAGTTGCCAGCAGTGTACTCATAAAAAAAAGTTATTCGGTTCTTTTTGAAATAAAATGCTTTGCAGGAAATGCATTTTTTAATTTTTTTTCAATACGTTGACCGACTAAAAGACAAACATTTTTGTTATCCCCCTCAAAATAAACCTAAAAGTTTCTTAAAAATCTTGTGAAAGCAGAACCGTTTATTAAAACAATTATACGACCAGTATTTTCTTTTAATATTTGGCCTCATTTTCATCCCTGTATAATCGCTACAGTACCACGGAAAATGCTCTAATTTTGCATAATTTAAATTTTCTGTATACTGTGAGTCATAACTTGTAAAAACAAATCATATAAATTATGGTATACAACAATGTTAAGATCAAGGTTGGACATGACGTTTGATATTTTCAAAAATTATATAAAAGTTGTCTTTAATGAGATAATAATTAAGATTTTTAATAAAATTTGATATTTCATTATCCGTTGGTTGATATCTTGAAGAGTCATTAACGAGTAACAATATTCATAACACTTCAAACTTATCGCTTATTACAAAATATTATTAAAAATCAGACCTCAAGTTCAATTATTTGAATAAAGTTTACAACATAAAAGGTCGAATAAAAACATTATATGAAAGTTATACCCCACTTTGTTTTTATTGCGTTCTCAATGAATTATATTAGTGTCTGGCTATAATGGCAATATAATCTCTCGAAATATCTAATAAGCAGTGTTGCCATTTTGACGCTTTTTGGTCTATTTACACTTTTATTTTTTTCAAATACCCTTTTTTAAAAAATGGTATTTTTTGACGCTTTTTCTATTTTTTTGGTGCAGTTTTGGAAGAAGTCCAAAAAGTAAATCTAGCTTTCGAGTCAGCCAATGCGGACCATGTCAAGCTTTACAGTGATTTGTATTACTTGATTAAAAGTATTACAAACTTTGATTATCTAGAAGGTAATTTAAATGAAAGCGTTAACGAATTTTGTTATCTGGCTATCATTTCCAAAAGTCTTGCAGAGATTATAAAATAACTGAACAATTTAATAGAATTTACAAAATATCACGTACTCAAACTAAGACGTAGACTTCCTACAAATTTTATATTGCTTCAAAAATATCGTTATTTAGTGTTGAAAATATTTTTAAAAATAGCGAAGCGGATATTATTGATTTCATACAAAACTTCATTGATGATTCGTCTCTAATAAATAAAATAGAAATTTCTCTAAAGAATCTAACATTGTAAAAATTGAAAAATATTGAAAGAACTGATGAATTTTGGATTAAAGTTAATTATTTTCGTGAACTAGATGAGTTTGTTATTCGTATACTTTCTTTTCCTTACTCAAATGCCGCAGTCGAAAGAACGTTTAGTTTAATGAATTTTTTAAACCAAAGATCAGAAACTGACTTTCTTTAAATTCAGCCAAAAGTTTGTTGTTGCAATTACAAACTACCTTCAAGTGTTTACTTAAAAATTAATTCAAATCAAACTTATAAAAGGTCTGAATATTTCATTAAATCTGTTTTGTGGCCCCCTGATGGTGATTATGAAACAGATGTATTTGAAAATTAAATGGGTTTTCTATAAAACTTTATATTTTGCTTTTTATGAATTGTTATTTTATTTTAATTTTTTGTTTACTCCTGATAACTGAATTGATAATAAAATTAATTATTTATTTAAAAATTTCAACATGCTTTTTGATATTCTAAGTTTCTTGTTGTTTTACCCTTTGTTTTATTGCCAATTTTAATCTTTTTTTTTTCAGGTGTTATTTGCAAAGCAAAACAACACGATACCGAAATTTTTGTTAAAAAGTTTTTGGCGCTTTTTACCCTTTCTTTTTGTATTTTTTACCCTTTTTACCCGTTTTTACTATACACTTGACGCTTTTCTTTATTTCTAAAATGGGAACTCTGCTAATAAGGCCTACTAGATGCCTGATGTATTAGTATGTATTTTCACTTACACTAATGCACATACAAAAATTTGACCGTTTGCTGTGTTTGAGTCAGTATAATTTTACAAAACTCATTTTTTTTAATTTATATTCACTGTTTAGTATGTTTGCATGCCTTGGCTTCTTTGGCTCTCAGGCATTCATTCTTCCATCCACATTTCGTTGATTTAAACAAACCACTTTTATGTGTGAGCAATTTGTGTTTGCTCTAAATCCCGCAAAGAATTACACAAACGCCGGAATGGTTATTCTTAAATAGGAAAAAAACTTGAAAACATCTACTTATGTACACTATGTATTAATATTTTCTGTTTCAATGAGTTAAATATTAAAGATTTCTCTACAATACAAAACATAAGTAATTGACCTAGTCAAACGTACGTTTAAAACGTTTAGTTTAAAATTGTCCACCTATTTACATGTGTACATAAATATACATACATATGTAAGTTACAAAATCCCAATTAAAAACAAGTAAGAATATAAACTCGGTGAAGCGTGTAAAAACTCTTTTTCAGAAATGGGCGTTATATGGGAACTATGACCAATTATGGACAGAACAAGCAAAAATTTAGTGGCATGAATTCTGCCCATATCTCGATATAAACACTTTTAAAAGATATACTCGTATATATGTTAGTGATTTGTAGAAGTAGGTCTTATATGGAAGCTATGACTAATTATGGACCGACCCAATTGGACGCAATGATTTATGTGTAATGAAACATATTTATGTTGAATATTATTTGAATACCAATACTTTTATGAAAGTTATGCTATTTAGAGTGATTTTCGGAAGTGTTCCCTACATCTGAGCTATGGTCAATTATGGGTAGACCTGCACAAAATTTGTAGATGTGGTTTGGCTTCATGTAAAATAAATGTTTGGCGATTTTTTTTGGATACGTGGATAAATCAAATATTTTTGACCGACAAATTCCTATTTTGGGAAGAGATTTGTATGGGGGCTAGATGAAATAATGGAGCGATTTTAATCAATTTTAATCCCAACCGTCATTGCGCCCTGATTTGTATAGTCAACTAAAAGTTTACGCTAACCTTGAGCCTGTACAAATACGTTGGAAAACTTTAAAACTATTTCGGTAGATTATCATCTGAAGAATATTACAAAATGTTAAGTTTATTCAATAAAACGTTTACAGTAGCTTTAAGCCTGGACAAATGCAATCGGCGAAAAGGTGCATAATTTAAAATAAATTCCAGATAACCCATTGCAAATTCACTTTACTTCGTTCACATTTTAAAACATTATATTTAAAAAAATAGTATTTATTTGAAAATAACAACGAAAACAACGTGGAAATAAATACTTGCATGAACTATAATATGTCTGCGATTAAGGAAATAAAACAATAATTTACAAATGCAAAACTATTTTTTAAATTGGAAAATTTAAAATTGTAATAATTTTAAAGCTTCATATTTTACGCCAAACTGTTTTTTTTCTCGCAAAAATATATACAATACTTTTAAAATTTCAAACTTTTGCAAAGAAATACATAATATAATAATAATAATGTCGAAAAACTAAAAAAATAGAGGAAACACCAAAACTTATAATAATCCACACTGCAAACAAAAATAGACTACAACTATTTACACAGTTTCGCAAATCAACACAAATATTATATTTTTGTATATTTTAACTTGTAAATGCATTGGTGCGAGTACCACTTCCGTTTCCCTGGTAGCGGAAGTGGCAATAAAAACACAAGTAAGAAAATATAATCGGTCAAGCCCGACCATACAAAACCCTACACCCAGTATATGTATAAAACACTTGTTCAGATATGGGAGCAATCATCTATTAGGGACTCATCATCCAAAAATTTCATGACTTCTGTGAATATAAATATTACGTATGTTAAACATTATCTTGATATAAATATTTTTAAAAGATTTATGGCGATTAAAGTGAATTAAGAAAACGGTATTATAACATAAGGTGTCATCATTTCTGTATATATTAAACATATTTGTGTTAAATATTATTTGGATACCGAAACTTTTAAGTGAGTTATACACTTTAAAGTGATTTTCGGAGGTGGGCCTTATATAGGAGCTATGATCAATTATGGACCGATCTTCACAAAATTTGTAGATGTGATTTGTCTTCATTTACTACTCATTTGTGGTGAAATTTGTTTGGATACTTGCATAATTCAAACATTTATGATCGTTAACATCCTATTTCGGGAGAACATTTGTATGGGGGTCAGGTGAAATAATGAACCGATTTCCACCACTTTCAATCAATTTTATTGAAATATCTTCAAAATTGCGACCTGTACTATGCTCACAAGCCGGAACAAGAACGGACGGACGGAAATCGGAAATCGACTCAGAAAGTGATTCTTAGTCGATTGGCATACTTTAAGTTGGGTGTTGAACCAATATTTCTGGGCGTTACAAACATCAGCACAAATCCAATATACCCTCCCGACTATTGTGGTGTAGGATATAATAAATACAAACATATGTACTCGTAAGTATATGTATAAAAGGGTGATTTTTTTATCATCTTTATTTTTGGCAAGACTATTTTTGGCGACTTACAAACGAACAACGCTTGCAGATTATTGAATTCTATTATCAAAGTTCATGCTCGGTTAAGACAGTGTAAATTGTGTTCAGCGACGAATCTCATTTCTGGTTGAATGGTAATGTAAACAAGCACAATTGACGTATTTGGTGTGAAGAGCAGCCAGAAGCATTACAAGAACTTGCTGTGGATTATGGGGCCGGTATAGGGCTTACATTACCGGTAAACGGTTAACCGGTTTTCCGGTTTTACCGGTCGTATTGATTACCGAATTTACCGGTAAATTTAAAAGAAAAATACCGGCAATTTCGGTAATTGTTGATAAATATTTCATTCCAATTGAAGGTAAATTTAAATATAAAATTTTATATTTTAAGAAATAATTTTTTTTATTATTAGGTTAAAACTACATAAACCTTCATTGATACAAACTATTGTGACGCTTCGTTCTATATTGAACATGAGAAATGAATGTAACTCGACAAATGATTCAAACGAGTCTTCTGATGATGTAGAAGAAATCCCTGAATCAACCCAGTTAACAATGAAAGACAGGCTACAATTGGCCATTAAAAATCAAAATAAAATAAAATTGAATAAAATTTCCAACGTAACCAATACCAGGATTTTAACAAAAGTAATAAAAAAAGAAATCGCACTCCTTGAAAAAGAACAAAAGCGTGGAAAGTATCTGACGATAGCGTTCAACCACCTCTTGACAGTAAAGCCGACGAGTGTGGAATCAGAAAGAGCTTTTTCTGCAGCAGGGTTAATTTGCACAAAAATTAGAACCAGCCTTAATGACAATACAATTGACACCATTTGCCTATTGCGAGCATATTTTAATACACACGCAGATCTATTCAAAAATTAAAATTTTCTCTTAATGATATAATATATTTTAACATTCTTATTTTGTTTTATTAATAATTACATTTATTTTAACTAACTTTGTTGAACAATGCATTAAACGTTTTATTACTTTAATATATAACAATATATATTTCTCTTTACACAATTTTAAGCATTTATTTTACTCGTTACTGATAAACTTAAAATTAAACAGAATTACCGGTAAATTACCGATAAACCGGTTTTTAAATAAAAAATTTACCGTTTACCGGTAAAAGCAAATTTCGGTAATTTTATATGCCCTAGGCCGGTAGCATCAAAGGCAACGAAGGCAGGAACGTGACTAAGAATGGCTAGCGCTACTGAGCTATGATTACAATTTGTTTTGCTTTAAATGGAAGAGCTAGAATTGACTAACATGTTGTTTCAACAAAACGGTGCCACAATGCCATACAACATGCGTAACAATGAAACCAATTGGGAGTTCGGTGAACAGTTCATTTCACGTTCGGGGCATATCTGGCGATTTAACGCCTTTAGACAATTTTTTGTGGGTCTATGGTAAGCATCATATTTTTAATATTTTTAGGGACAAGCCCGCAACAGTTGACGCACTGAAAGCCAATATTGTAGAGTTTATTCGTGTTTTACCGGCCGTTATGTTAAAGAGAGTATACCAAAATTAAACCCAGCGTATGAATAACTTGAGGCATAGCCGCGGTCAACATTTACATGAAATCCTCTTTAAACTTTGAATTATATATCGATTTATCGACTCCAATAGAGATTTCATACATTTCTCTAAATGTAAATATTTAAACACAATAAACTGAACTGAATTGAAAAAAAAAAAAAAATCCGAAAGCTGTTAAAAAATCACTCTTTAAATGCGAGCAAGTATATTAACTGCTGCAGTAGTTGTAAAAGTATAAAACTATTTAGAGGAATGTATGCAAGTTTTTCTGCACACCCTGTCTGGAAGTGCAAGTACGAGTATTTGATGTTTATAAATATACAATATAAAAACACCAAGAGTTTGTTATGTTTCATGTGTCTGTGCTAGCTAGCATTCATGATGTAGAAAATACAAAGAAAAGAACAACTTTTGAAATTTATTGCTCTGATCTGTAAACGTGTTCAATTGTATTTGTCAATTGGATTCAAATTGTAACATAAATTGAGAAACAATTTAATTTTACTACACAAAAACAGACTGCGAATAAAACTAAAAGGATAAAATATACATATTTACTACAGTAGATAAAGTATGTATGTATGTATGTATGTATGTATGACAATGTGTTTGTTTTTACCTACGAAATATGAATGTTTGCCTATGGAAAACAATGCAGAGAGATTATGTCAGGTCTTAACTTTCTCCACATACATAAGTACATACGCAGGTATATCCACTAAAATGGGGATGATTGTATATTATTTAATATCCCTTTGGTTTTCTAGACATACAGATGTATGTGCATATGTATACAACTTAGTAACTTTTTGGAAAACAGCTTTTTTTATACGTCTATTGTGTAAATGTGTGTACGATATTTCGTTCAAGTCAAATTACCTTTATTTGTTAACATTTTCAATTTAAATCGTATACAGTTTATATGTACAATGTACATACTCGTATGTGTGTACGAGTACCTGCCTTTGTGTTCTCTATTTGTGTCAGAATTCATAACCATTTCCTCTATAAATAAATCCCAAGGACATTAGCTATGATTTGAATTTTTCATCATTCGAATTTCTTGGTATTGTAGCTACTTTTTTCATGCCACTCAATAACTGATATATTCGTACATGCGTTTATGTACATTAGAATGCTCCAAAAATATTAAGTTGCGATTTATGTCTGTCCCCCTACAATTGTTTTTTAGATTGTAGAAATAAATATTAGTATGATGGAATAACGTTAAAAGGTGCCACAACAGCTCTGCAGTATGGAGGTGCATTGAAAAAGGTAATTTTTCAGTTTTTGCTATTATGTATTAAAGAAATTTATTTAAATTATTTAAGTTTTGAATATGGCCATTGACATGTTTTAAAACACTTAAATAAGAAATGTTATGAGAAAATTAACAGGTTTTAGGAAATATTCGATGAGTAAAAATAAGCTTTACTTTACTTATATCGGTATTTACTTATTTACTCTTACAAAAGTTTTGCAAGATCAAACAGTATCAAATAAATTAAAACTAAATATTTGTTGTGCTTTGGCCTAAATAAGAAAAGGTGTTTTTTAAATAAATAAACGAGTATATGTTATTTAGTAGTTACGTCTTTTAACCTTCCTGAACGTTTTACGAAAAAGTGGACAACCTTATTTCTTACATCCTGAAGGTAGAATTTTGTGATATTTGGGATTTCTAATGGAAATACAACTTGAGAAAAATATATCTTCACACATACAATTATAGCGCAAAAACATAAATTAACACTTAAACGCACTTCTTAAACAAACATAAAATCATAATGAAAGTAAACAAAAAATTAAAAATCTTTCTATTTTATTAGTTCGGCTTGAGGTCCCTTTTATTAAAAATATAAAAACTCTTGTTCGTTTTTAATTTTTATTATATTTTATTTATTTCCAATATTTCGACCAACTTTGTTGATCATCTTCAGGGAAGAAATATAATTTAATGTTTAATACAGTGTTGTCCGATGTTAATATCTTAAGTTTTGTTCACTGACCGTAAACAAAAAATTTTGTGTGGTGTATAAATGCAGTTTTTTCTTATAAATGAAAGTCCTTCAAACTTCAGTTAACGTTATCCTATCATCCATAACATTTTTTGGAACGCTACATTGAGCAATTATAGAGATGGCGCCTTGCAGCTTGATATGTATTTTTCGACATTTTTGGAGCGCACTAATGTACACACATACATACATATGTAGATATATTTCTGTATTTGCCATTATGACTTTTTCTTACGCTACACTACCATAGAGTATCTACTATTATACAAATGTATCAATGTGTGTTCGCGTAAAAGATTCCCTGTGGTAACAATAATATCAAAAAAAAAAAAAAAAAACTTTTTTACCTTTATTTTTACCTATATTTACACATTCAGATACATGCATATTAGTTTGTATGTTTGACATTGCATGAATTGGCATATGTAAGTGACAGTGACAAGCAATATGGCGATAGAAACCAAATACCATAAAATTTAAATTGTTGTGACGCTTTTAATTCTTAAATTTAATCAAATTTATATTGTTTATTATGATTCGATAAAAATTTCGTTTAATTCAAATTATAAATTGATAAACAAATTTATAAATGCAATTACATTAAAGAAGTAATTTTTACATAAATAACGGGGAAAAAGTGCAATATTGTATTTCCTTTTAATCAATCACATACAGACTTATGGCCAGTTTTAACTTAAAAATTAAAGTGTTTTTAAACTCAAGTTCTGTTTGAATACCAAATTCATTTTTATAGTTCATATTTAAATATAACTTAAATCACTGACTACGTCCATTTAAATACAACTTAAGTTGTTCGTACTACCATATGATTTTGACAGTTCTGCAAATTATGAAAATTGCGCATTAAAGTTTTTGTTATTATTTGATAAAAATATTCAATAAATAAACTCGCCGCCAATAAAAACATTGTGCTACTATGTCATTGATATCAACTAAAACAATGAATTTAGATGAAGAGTATGAATGAGCAGCTTTTGTACATTTAGTTTACAACAATTTGTAAACTAAATAGTAAATCAGCTGTTAAATGAAGAAGTTGTTTATATTTTTTTAATCATTTTTTTAATAATAAATAGTGCTACCATACTTTTATCATTATTAAATTTGAGACTGAAAAAATTAAACCATATTTAAATAAAACTTAAGTTTAAGGAAAAATTAACCAATTTCGTATTTAAATAACAAGTTAAAAACTGGCCATTCAAGTTTTAAATTTGAATTTTTTTAATGGTATATAGATTCATTCATATAATTATTTGTCCTGTTAAACTAAGCTTATACTAACTTGAAATTTTAAAAAGCAATTTTTTTTAAGTATTTAACACTATGGGATATAGAAGGGTCAAGATTTGTTCTGAACTGATACAATTTGTTTTATTACTTTCTGAAATCACAAATAAATTTATTAAAAAAGTACTTAGGGAATTTATGACCATATGTAAACATTTTCAGAAAATGATCAGCGGTGAGGAATAAAATATGTATAACATAACTCCGAGCAAAGCCGGCTAAAGAAAGCTAGTTGTTTTTAAATCTTAGAGAGGTGAATATTTGACTTTCAACAGATCGTCGTAGATTTTATGACACAGTTCTATAAGGACCCAGTACATTAACACTTTTGTGGATCTGTGACCAATATTTCGATGTAATACAAACGCAATGATGGTGACTATAATAAGAGATATACATACATATATGACATACATTTCCCTCCTGGCCCACGATGTCGAACGATAACGTTCGCTTAGATAAGACTTAAGACACAAACTTTTTATCGTATCTATTTTTTACTCAATCAAGTTTGTTTATTCCACAATCAAGTTTGTGTCTTAAGTCTTATCTAAGCGATCGTTATCGTTCGACATCGTTGGCCAGGGGGGAAATGTGTGTATTTTCTGGTTGTGGTCAATGTAGAAAAGAAATGTAAAATTAAATTTATAGGTGGAAACAAATTTGTGTCCAATTTTGTATTACGCACGTTAATATATTTTCGGATGTGTAAAATTTTGTTTCGATAAATATCGATTATAAGATGTTTTTCTAATTGTTTCCCATATAAATGTTGGTTGATTTTTAGCATCTTCAAAGAAAAAACGTAAAATTTCATATAATATATTTTATGTATGTATGTATATGAAATAAGCAATATATTGCAGTTTAAATAATGTAAAACTCATTGCACGTTTTTAAAGTACTGAATTTAGTATTTTATCCAAAATAATACAAAACTATTACATCCAATATTTGTAAAGAACTATTTAATTGTCTAACTATTTTTATATGATTAGTTTCTCAAACAATAACATATGTATGTCATATTATTGGCAATTGCTAATCATATTCATGTTAATATTGCAGAAAGATAGCGATGTTTTACATAATTAATAATATGCCATGAAAAAATCTTTTTTTTGGCAAAATTAATAAAAAAAAAAATCAATTTCTTTAAATACCTTATATATGTAACATATAACATCCAGTATATGCATGCGAGTAAATATGCTCTTAAAGAAAAAAACTGCCAAAAATATGCACTAGCATCCGTTTGTTCCACACGATTCAGCAGAAAGCAAGTTAGATATCCTCCACCTATGTATATATAATGAGAAATACAAAAACTACACTGGTTATAGGACTAGAATATTCTTAATCAGTGTTTTCTATTCAGTCTTAGTGCAAATTTTATTAGTATTTGATATATTGTTTGAAAGACTATGTTAAGACCAACACAATTTATTTTAAATATTTTGAAATTTTATCTAATTTGGTCCATTTATAATTGATGTAATTACTTATTATAATTTACAGACTTTGTCTGATATTCACAATAATCTTGACTGTAATTTAATAAACAGAGTATAAACAAGGTAAGATTTTGTTTGCATTTGATCTCAATAATATTATTTACAAGAGATTTATGGGTGGCATAGTAGAAGTGGACCAATTATGGACTGATAGTTTCTAAAATCCAGTAATGTGTGTGATCTGTAAGTAGTCGTTAATAGTAGGACTGTTAAATATTATATACTTGATGTTCTTTTATATTTTATTACTTTATGTTAATTTTACTTTTAATTCGAAAAACCAGAAAATTCGAATTAAAATTGTGTTGGCCTTGTTAGCATTACTTTTAAAGGGATTTAACTTGTCTGGTTTTTTTAAAGCTTATTTAGCTTCTTTTTTTCTCCAGCTCCTGGCAACACTGTAGGTCTGCAAATTAGGGATTAAGACTTGAGAAGTAATATAACGAAATGAAAATTCTCATTGATTTTCTCACTTTCATCTGTCACTGTAAATTCTTCTCGGTGACTTTCAATGACTCTTTGGTTCTAGTTTCGATTCCTTTTGTTGGTTTTATTGTTTTAGCTGCAACAGTTTATATGACTTTTTAACTATTATCCATATGTTCATTTATGTAAATATGTATGTATGAATTTGAAGAGGTTCTTTTGTTCGTGTATGTATTGATGTTTCTATTTGTATGAGTTACTTTTATATAGCCAGCGGGATAAATTGCAAGTGTTTCCATTTGTAGGCCTTATAAAAGACCTGACCTGGTTACACATTCTAAAAGATTTGTTACACATTCCACTATGCCTCCTCTAAGAAGTGTTCTAGAAGGCGTTTCATATACATTTAAAATTACATTTCAAGGGAATGTCAACAAATCGTGATTTCAAAAGCAAACAGAAATGATTTTGCAATTATTTCTTTATATCGTCACTACAACAACAAACATTATTTTGCTCAATTTGTTGTACGAATAGAACATGGTGGAGTTATATAAGGTGAGAGCAGAAGCATAGCTAATTGACTTTGTTTGCAATTTACTAATTTCAAAAGTAATATTTTGTCAAGTGCTTTACATATGACTAATTTATTATGGTCGGCCCATAATTAGTCAAACAAAATGCCTGTTGTTTCTGTATTGTGTTGTATATGTTGCCGATTTGCATGCGATTTTTTTAATTAATTAATTTAAAATTAATTAAAAATCCTTCTTTTATAAAAAATCCTTTCTTTGACTTTCCTTAACAAAATTAATTTAGCAGACCTTTAATTACGCCTTCTGTGACGCATTACTTGGTAGACCTTGCAATTTTCCTTCTAAAGTAGGCCTTCTATCAGGCAGATACTCCGCAGCGAGTAGGCAAGGCCTTGATTGCCAATGACGTCGTGTAAAATTGAAACGATTGTGCAATGCGGCTGCAAGTCCTTGTGGCTGCAAAATAAGGCCTTCTGAATCGTTCTCCCGTTGGGTACTTATGTTAATATATGCATGTATGTATATATTTTATGTGCATGTGTATTGTATGAGTGTTTGCTATTTTGTAGACCGTCGTACATACACATGTATGATACTTAGTTTTTTACCTTCTTTTATGTAAATTTGTTTTATTGTTATAAACAAAAGGGTGTCTTTCTTTTCTTCGTTTTTCGTCTTCTTTTAAAATTCGTTTTCTTCTTCTGATTGTAGTTGTTACAAATTATTCATGATTTCCCTCCAGGTTAAGAGTGAATTTTCTAATTCACAATTCAAATCAAAAAAGTTTTAAAGACATAAAGAACATGTTTTCAAGTTGAATTCACTCATACACATATTGATTTTATTATTTAGGTTTATGGGGCAAATATTTTCAATTTCCATTTTCCAATATTGTTGGCATTGTCGAATTCAAAACTGTTTCAACATTAAATGACTTGAGTTAATTTCACAATAAAAATAAGTAGTAATCTATTTTTTTCCTTTTGGAGAGAAATATTTACACATTATTAGCTTTAACAAAGAGCTAAAAAAACAAAAAAAAATACATGAAAAGAATTGCCAATTTATTGTTGTAGTTTTTTCTTTGGCCAGAGTGATGAATTTAAGATTGTTATTTTTTAAGCTAGAATGGCCTAAATTTGTTTAGTGTAAATAAAAATCCAATTTTTTAATTACAATATTTTTCCCGACGTTTCGTCGATTGTTTGTCGACTTTTTCAAGGGATTGTCTATTAAAAATTATAAAACAATAAAATAAATACAATGATGTAACACATAAACAATATAGACTTACAATATGAAATCTTTTTTTAAAACATTAAGAAGTCCTAGATGTATCCAGGAGTATATGTAATAAATTTTAATACTTAATATCTAGACTTTTAATATGTATCAGCTCAAGTGATGGCAACAATATAACTCGCATTAATGTTGTTCGTGTCTTCCTTCAAATTCATTGTTCTCTTAATTTTTTGTTGTATTCTAAGACTTTCAATTGTGTATCTCTTTCGATCTTTGTTTTCTATATCCAGAATTTTAACATCTTCGAACTTAATTGTGTGACCAGTATGTAGGATGTGTTGTGCCAGTGCTGTTGTCTCTTTTTTCCGCATTATGTCCATTTTGTGTTCTCCCATTCTTGTCTCCAGTGTACGTTTTGTTGTTCCTATATAAATTTTCTCACATTGCTGTGTGTCATTTCCTTCACATTGTAATTCGTATACAATGTTACTTTGTTGTTGTTTATTAATTGGCGCCTTAACTCTAGAAAAAATCGAGCTTAATGTCAAATTGGGTTTGTATGCAAAACAGATGTTTTTTGTTTTTATTGACGACCGTATGTTATTATTATCGGTTAACCCAGGTATGTATTTAACACTGTAAAATTTTTCCCCTTCTTTTCGTATGTTTTTAGATTCGTTGTGGTTTTCTCTGTCCTTATCCAATTGTTTAATCGTATTGTCTATCAATGTAGATATGAGTTTGGCGGGGAAGCTGTTGTTTTTTAAAATGTTTGTTATAGTGCGTTTGTTTTCATTATGAAATTGTGTGTCACTTATGTTGTATACCCTAGAAATAAAATTTTTTGCTGTGTTTATGATTTGATTTTTGGGTTGTGTCGCGTGGTAATTCATTAACCTTCCTGAAGATGTTTCTTTAGAGTACCAATCAAAAAGAATCATGTTATTTCTGCGTATAATTTTCGAGTCTAAGAACGCAATTTTACCGTTTTTCTCAATTTCAGTAGTAAATTGTATCTTAGGGTGTTGTTTGTTAAAAATTGACAGAATTGTGTCTTTGTCTTCTATGCGAATTATCGCCATAGAAGACAAAGACACAATTCTGTCAATTTTTAACAAACAACACCCTAAGATACAATTTACTACTGAAATTGAGAAAAACGGTAAAATTGCGTTCTTAGACTCGAAAATTATACGCAGAAATAACATGATTCTTTTTGATTGGTACTCTAAAGAAACATCTTCAGGAAGGTTAATGAATTACCACGCGACACAACCCAAAAATCAAATCATAAACACAGCAAAAAATTTTATTTCTAGGGTATACAACATAAGTGACACACAATTTCATAATGAAAACAAACGCACTATAACAAACATTTTAAAAAACAACAGCTTCCCCGCCAAACTCATATCTACATTGATAGACAATACGATTAAACAATTGGATAAGGACAGAGAAAACCACAACGAATCTAAAAACATACGAAAAGAAGGGGAAAAATTTTACAGTGTTAAATACATACCTGGGTTAACCGATAATAATAACATACGGTCGTCAATAAAAACAAAAAACATCTGTTTTGCATACAAACCCAATTTGACATTAAGCTCGATTTTTTCTAGAGTTAAGGCGCCAATTAATAAACAACAACAAAGTAACATTGTATACGAATTACAATGTGAAGGAAATGACACACAGCAATGTGAGAAAATTTATATAGGAACAACAAAACGTACACTGGAGACAAGAATGGGAGAACACAAAATGGACATAATGCGGAAAAAAGAGACAACAGCACTGGCACAACACATCCTACATACTGGTCACACAATTAAGTTCGAAGATGTTAAAATTCTGGATATAGAAAACAAAGATCGAAAGAGATACACAATTGAAAGTCTTAGAATACAACAAAAAATTAAGAGAACAATGAATTTGAAGGAAGACACGAACAACATTAATGCGAGTTATATTGTTGCCATCACTTGAGCTGATACATATTAAAAGTCTAGATATTAAGTATTAAAATTTATTACATATACTCCTGGATACATCTAGGACTTCTTAATGTTTTAAAAAAAGATTTCATATTGTAAGTCTATATTGTTTATGTGTTACATCATTGTATTTATTTTATTGTTTTATAATTTTTAATAGACAATCCCTTGAAAAAGTCGACAAACAATCGACGAAACGTCGGGAAAAATATTGTAATTAAAAAATTGGATTTTTATTTACACTAAACAAATTTAGGCCATTCTAGCTTAAAAAATAACAATCTTAAATTGCCAATTTAATTATTAGTCGCATTATATTCGTTGTAAGAAGAGACAGCAGCAACAAACAAACATATTTTAACACGATACATTTACAAAAGTTAGATTTTGCTTTAGTAATGTTATTGCAACGATTAATACTATATTTCCACGGTACATGCTTCGCTCTCTATTCATGCTTCACACCCCAATCATGTGCGAAACAACTTGCTTCACCATTCAAAATTTTAAGAGCGAATCAAGTAGATTCATATTGAATCTACTTGCGAAGCACGAAAAATTGCACTCTTCTCTAATTTTTATCGCAAGTTTATCTGCACTAGCTGTAAAAATTTAATATTATTATAACAAAGCAAATTATTTTCTTGTTGCTGGAAGTAAAGAAAGTAAATACGTACGAATGTATGTTTTTTTTTCAAATAAGCTAACTAATTTCCACTTACTTTTGTTTGTCCATTAAAACAAATATTTTCCACAAATTGTAAATTCTGTTTTTTTTATTCTGTTTGTTTATTAAAGACAACTGTCAAATCGAATCAAGTTAATTAGTCATGTAAACAGCATGATTCATAAACATGATTCAGAGGGCGAAGCAGGTGATTCAAGTCGTCGTGGAAACATAGTATAACAATATATTTTTGTGTGAAAAATAACAAATCGGATTTTATATTTTCTTTTATACTGGATTTTTGAAAAAGCGACATCAAAATTTATTACAAATTTTAAGAATTTAAAAAATGTGAGTTCTGCATACAGTGGGAAGCAAAACTGTCCGGATGTTTTGCATTAATAAAGTAAGGTAATGAAAATAATACAAATACATATAGGCATCTTATTATATATAGTGTCTATTATGAACAAAATTCGAAAGAATTTTTATTTGTCATTATGTTGCACATTCAATAAAAAAACGCTATTGAAAAATCACTCTTTTTGGGTTATTCACAATAGTAAATTTCTATAAGCTGGCGCTATATTTGTTTACAAATTCTTAAAGCAAAATAAATTAAATTTGAAATGACCACCACGGAATTATGGTTTGATGATTCGTCTGATGAAGATGAATCCTTACTAGAACTGGCCAGAAGCAGAAAAGGCTGAGGGATGCTTCCAACATTTTGGAAATGAATTCCACCACGTGAGTATATTTTTGATAAGGTTTTGACAAGGATATTATAAATTTAATTTACAGATTTATTAAAAATGTTCGACTCTGTAAAGAGACGTTTGTGGACTTGCTGTCCATTACTGATGAACTGCTGCAACAATGCTCAATAGGCAGAACAATCCCAAGCATATTAAAATTGGCAACAGTTTTGCGCATTTCTGCTCAGGGATCGTACCAACTGAGCTTTGGAAATAAAAATATGCTTGGTCTTGCTCAGCCTACGGTATCTGTAGTATTTGAACTCTTGAAAATTGTATTTGTCAAAAATGGATTAAATACAATTACACAGATGCTAAACTACAAGTTGCAAAATTATATTTTTTAACAAAAGCAGAATACCAGGTATTACTGGATGTGTTGACGGGACACACATTAAAATTCTAGCTCCCAAGAAGGAATTGCAGCATTTATATTACAACCAAAAAGATTATTTAGTATTAATGCTATGATTGTAAGTATATATGAGCCAGCAAAGAGTTTCTATTTGTAAAATTTTATATAATTTTCAGGTTTGTGATCATACAATGACATGCGATTTATAAACGCGAAAGATCCGGGCGCAACACATGATTCAATGATTTTTAATATGTCATCATTGAAAGCACATTTAGAACTGCAAAATCAAAATGGTTTTCGAAATACTTGGCTGCTTGGTATATAACTAAATGCAAAATCAATATGTATGTGCTTCCTTTTTTATTTTTATTGGTTATAGATGATACTGGATATACTTTAAAACCATATTTAATGACACTATTTAGAAACCCAGAAAACAATTACAACACGCAACATGCAAAAGCACGGAATATTGTTGAGCGAACAATTGGAGTTTTTAAAAATAGGTTCAGATGTGTGCTACACTTCATTATACTCCACAAAAAAGTTACACAAACTATAAATGTATGTGCAGCATTGCACAATATTTGCGTATTTTATAAAGTTTAAATAATACAAAAAATAAAAATTATCACATTAATTCATGTGTAGCACTTTAATCTAAATAATGTTTATGTAATGGTTTAGTAACTTTTGTGAAAAAGAAAAATCCAGCAATAGAAATGTAAAAACGCCTTTATTTCTGTAAAACCCACAAAAATTGGACAGTAAATGACAAGAAACGGGTTATTTGGAATGACGAGGCAAAAGTCAACCGATACCAGTATGATGGAAAAGAATACTATTGGCGAAGGCCGCATGTGCGCATCCAAAAGCACCATCCTTAACGCAAAACATCCGGACAGTTTTGCTTCCCACTGTATATAGTAAAAAAGACACAAGAAAGAATTCTGAATGAATGTAGTTTATTCCAAGCGGAGATACTGGGAATCTTCTGAAATTGATCTAGTGTGGCGAAATATCATTAAGGGTAATAAGGTGACGTCAGGCAACACTAAAGGCTCTGGGTAGTCATAGGGTCAAATCGATTCTGGTAAATGACTGTAAGAGGTGGGTGGGTTAATGCAGTAGTTTGATAGTCGTCGGTGTTGGGTATCAGGACATTGTGATAATGTTAATGACAAATAGCTGAAGCGGCATTGGAGACCGTGGAACATATCATATATTTGTTTTCTTTATTTGCAGAAAACACCCAGTGTCTTTGGCGGGAATCGAATCCACAACAGTCAGTTGAGGCGCTCTGTTATAATTACTTTATAAAATTATAAATCTTTTAATGAACAGATCTTTAATTTCTCCAGGCGATATGTCTTATTTCACTTACGCTGGAAGATATTCATAATAGACCTTAAGGTCTCCCAGTGGATGTGCGTGTGTATGAGTATAGTTCTTCACAAACGAACTTACATGCTTCCACCCAAAGCCAAAAGCAACAACTTCAACGATGTAACTGGTATCCGACAGGGATGCATAGCCGCTTCTCATTATTAAAGTCATTTAGGGCTAAGAACGATAGTTAATAAACACTCTAAAGTCTGGCATAAGCTGTGATTTTTTCCTTGAGAATGGATATCCAATTCCATCTCCAAGCATTCATAGCATATTCATATTAGCATCTTTAACTCTTGTACCAAATCTGCACTTCTGAAACGTGCTTTCGACAAGTTCTCAAAATTGTCCGCTTCAACATGATATCCTTGGTCCATAAACTGTGCCACAACAAAAACAACATAATACCCTACACCCAGTATACGAATGTGTAAAAACAGTTTTTTAGAAATGGGCGCTATATGGAAGATATGACCTATTATGGTCCGATATGACTTCTGTGCATATAAATGTTATTTTGTGTAAAATTTTAAATTGTTAAAGTGATTTTCGAAGTTGGTAGTCTGCATTACCAACACAATAATCGATCAAAGCATTCACATTGTTGTTGTTGATTGGCGCGCACACTTCCACTGGTAAGTGTGACATAAGTGGATTCCATTTCAAAGTTTAGTTATAATCATATTTTTAACACTTTAAAATTAAGCTAATTAAACACCCATGTCACAGAACTCAATTCCGATCGAAAGTGGTTTTAATAAATAAGTAAATTAGTCTTTAGAAAACGAAAAACGATTTTTTTTTCGGAATGAAACCACTTTAGATTTCTAAAGTGAAATTGGTGTTTTTATGATTTTATACTGAAAAAAATTATACTACTAATTTATAATGACAATTAAATAATTAATTTTATTATTATGACTTTTTTAATTATTTAAGCTTGAGGTCTTTATATTTATAAAATATTATATTTATTATTTTCGATATTTCGCTAACCTTTGGTTAGCATCTTCAGGAAATTAATTAACAAATTTTATTAAAAATAACAAAACGATAACAAATTTATGAAAAAATATTTTTCTTTTTTGTCATAAATTAAATTCAAAAAACTATTTGTCATTAAAATTGTTTAACCTAGTAATAATACATATATATCTTACATACTTATAAATAAATACATTTCTAATTAAACTTATTTTATTCTAACTTTATATGTCTAAATATGGATCGATGGATATCTTTTTGTGATTTCACTTTGCATGAAACTTATTTTTACAGAATTTTGTATGTATACGGATTCATACCATACAATCATATTCCGGGAAGACATTTGTATGGGGCGTATGAGAAGTCAGGGACCGATTCCTAACGTTTTCTATAGAACCTGCTTCTCTATAATAAAAATAAAGTGTACAAAATTTCATGATATTATCTGCTTTATGTTTGAAGAAAATAGCAAAAATATCTGAAAAATAGCGAGGAAAAACTTTTTCCATTTTCAATACAAATTATTTCGGTAAAACAGTTAATATTCAGCAGAAATTTCACTGTTCTATATCCTTTTTCAAAGCTCTATCGTCTCATCAACACACGACAGACGGACCGACATGTCTCGTCTTAGAATTTTCCAAGGACCTAAACTATATATAGACTTTTTGGTTCAACAACCAATTTTTCTATGTATTGAAAACGGATTGATAAACTTAATATACTCCCTAGATCTTTTTGGTGGTGGGTATAAAAATAAGTGGATAAAGGTAGTATTTCATTACATTTTACTTCTATAATATAAAAGATATGTATCGTGTTAAATTTTATCTCGATATAAACACTTTTAAAAGATTCAGAAAGTCGTCGTATATGTGAGCTTTAACCAATCAGCACAAAATTTTTTAGATTTGATTAGGCTTCATATACGAGTTTTTGTGGCGAAAGTTGTTTGGAAACGTTCAAAAATAAAAGATCTATAACCGATAGACCTTCATTATACTTTAAGATGGCTGTTGGACTAATATTTAGTGGAGGTCCAATCCAATACACCACCCCCCTCTCCCCACTATGGTGGTGTAGGTATAAAAAATCAATAACAAATAAATTATCTTTGAATATATTTTCGTGTTAATAATTTTAATGCGATTATAATTATGAAATCGAATATCATTTGTTAAATTTATAAAAACATATTTTTCTATTTAAATTCAAAGTCAGTATTTCTACGAAATAGAAAACATATGCAGGAATATCTGTGTGTTTTTAGGAATGTTTCTGTATGCATGCATGTAGACAAGATACAATGTATTTGATGTTTGTATACCCAAACGTGACATGAATAGTAAGAACTTTAGTCTATTTTTGTTTTTAAATAACTTAAAACACAACGAACAAAATCCCTTTAAGATAAATGAATTTCAAACTCAAATTATTTTACAATTTCAAGGAACTCAGTAACAATCCTTCTCAATCCTTCAAACCCTTTAATTAACTCATTTTCATAATAATCAAATATCGGGATTCAATTTTATTTGTCTAATAATAATTTTATGGAACTTCAGTCTTAGTAAATTTAAAGAAATTGTTTACTGGGTTACAATCTAGGAATACTTTAACTTACACAACCAACAACCAGTCCATTAGCTCTTTCCTATAATAGCGTCGCACAGTGGCTGAAAATCGTTTTTCATTGGCCAAAAGTCGAATTTTTTTTTGTCACCGATTTTGAAAATTTTTACACCTTTTTGGAGCTAATATATCCATATTAAGGTAGCCAAAAAATTAGGTTAAACTATTAATAATTGTGGGCGTGGCATGCTGTCAAACTCAACTTTTTTTTTAATTTCAGAAAAATGTGTTTTTTATTTGTTTTTTGTCAAAAATAAATGGTTACTACTCGCAAGCTATCATCGATAATGGCCTGCGGTCTTTTTTATAATGTTGGTAGGATTATAGTCTTTAGTTGTTGTAAGCGATTATCGCTCTAGCGTTTAATATTAGGGACGTTCTGAAATATTTATGAAAATTTAAACTTTAGTGGAATAGAACTTCTAGGGAACAAAAGGGAACAAGAAACGTATACCACCCGAAGAAAGGTGAAAGTGTCTTCTTTAACCCTATATATACTTTTGCACCCGCCACGACCCGCCGGTAGAACACTTTTTTAATTTTAATGAAATTACTCTAAAAAAATTCAAATTACGATAATTTAAACAGCCCTATAGTTACTCGTATACAATGGTGTATTAAATTTTCACTTTTTCGCCTAAAGGTTTATGTTTTTTTACTTTAGACTACGTAAAACTAAAATAATTAAATATAATACCTGCGAAAGGGTTTTATGGCTTTGTTTTGATTAGCAAAAAAATAAGTCATAAAAATATCACAATAGGTTCTACAGTAAACATATGATCTCCTTCTAATATACCTGTTATCAACTGTTAGGGTCAACCAAAGTCATAAACAATTTTATAATAATAATGGCGACATTAAACCACTAAAGAAAAAAAACCCAATATTGGCGAGATACTAATTAGTTTTACCTGATATTAACCCTTTCGGCCGCACTTGAATTTAACTGTGACTACCAAGAGCATCACATATTTTTTTATGACTTTTTACTGTGGATCAAATGACGACTTATGGAAATATACTAAAAATCAGTTATGATTTGGATTTCGGGTCTTCAGGATCCATAAGAAACAATGGAACCAACAAAGAGTTAAGAAGTTCAAAAAGGCAACATGTTCAAGATGAATATCGCAAATTTGAATTAATTATAGATCAGCCAAAACAAGGGTCAGGCAATACAAATGATGACAATACCGCACGAAGATTCTTTTCAGATCCAGAAACAGCATCTGAAATAACAGGAGTGGATTTAAACCTTATTTTCAGATTTAAAATAATCCTAGAAGTACTTGCGTGCAATGAAGAAGTTGAGGCTAGACAATTTGGAGATTATGCTAAGGAAACTGCAAAAATATATACAACCAACTACTCATGGAGAAATATGTCTGCAACAGTTCACAAAATCCTTTATCATGGAGAAGATATCATTAAATATCATTTGGTGTCACTTGGAGATCTATCAGAGGAGGCTCAGGAAAAAAGGAACAAGGATTACAGATTTTATTCCACAAATGAAGATCTATTTAATATATTATTGGCAACATCAGATCCGTTCATATCCAATATTCGAAATCAATGGAAAGTGGAACATCGGGATTTAGATGAAGAAGCCAAAAAAACTACTAAAGAACAGAAATAGCGCAGAACAAAATATAGAATATTTGCAATCAATATTTGTTTCAAATGAATAATAATTATAATTGCCTTCATTGTTATTTAAGTACGAAAAACATAGTATTAGTAAATAATTCTTAAAAAAAACCGACTTCAAAATTTCAGCCAAATAAAATGTTGGATTAATTTTCAAAAATGTTTAATATAACTAATGTTGTTGCACTTTTTTGATTGAAAGAAAGAATTTTGAAAATCTTGTTAATCTTCTAAAAAATCGGTTTATGCTAAATCTATAATGCTTTCCCATTAACAGAGCTAAATTTTGACACCCATATTCGATATATTCTTAAAAATCGGTGTATCCCCGATATATCTCAATCAATTTCTGAAATTTTCATTTTTTTTACCTTAAATATATTTTTCTGCAAGCCACATCTTCCAAATAAAAAAATTATTTTTAAAATTGATTCATAAATCACGAAGTTATTCAACAATTTATAAGAGAAGCACAGAAAAAATATAGATAACGGTAAATAAAAAACCGTATGTCCGTCCGATCTTCATAAAAGTTAAATGGGGCCCACCTGCAAGCAAACCCTTTCAAACAAAAAAATTAAAATTGGTTCAGAAATGGTTATCGTGGAACAAACATAAAAAAGCAACATACCATTCGAATTGATAACCTCCTCCTTTTTGAAGTCGGTTAAAAATAATAATAAATAGAACCAACTATTGTTACAAATGCTAATAAAATCTATTGCAGTTTTTATTTTTAAAATGTTTTTTAAAATTATCAAATCTGACAGCAAAAAAGAATAAATTTTTCTGTAGTAACAGCAAAATCTCCAGTGAATTTTACTATTTTTTTTTTAGTGTAAACATTTTTTTGAGTGTAAAAATTTTTTTGAGTGTAACATTAAAAAATTTCCATTATCACAAAAAATAATTATAATTATTATTAAGTTCCAAATATTAAATTTTTTAATATGTAAATAAAAAAAATATACCCATATTTCACTCCAAAAGTTAAAAAAAATCAAAAGTTCAACTTTGACCTAGAAGTTGTTAGTCAGAGTAGAGTAGAGATTCGTATGAACGGTTAACAAAATTTTACTTTATTTTATTTCATTTTATGATTATCTTTTTTATACCCTCCACCACCATAAGTGGCGAATGAGGGTATATATAAGTTTGTCATTCCGTGTGTAACACTGAGAAATACTCATCTGACACCCAACAAAGTATATATATTCTTGGTCCTTATGAAATTCTAAGTCGTTTGAGCCATGTCCGTCTGTCTGTTGTACTAAATTTTATGGTGGTCAGCCCATAATTGGCCATACCTCCCATATAAGGACCACACCGAATATATATCGTATAAATATCGGTGCCGAATCAAAACTTTGCACAGATTATTTACAAATATACAAACATCATCCCACAAAATTTTGTGAATTTCGGTATATTTTTAACCGTATGCCTCATATAAAGCCCTCTTCCGAAAATCACTTTAATACTCATAAAGCTCTTATAAATAAGGCTACTAATCCAAAATTTTACACGGATCATTTACATATATGTCTAAATCAAACTGCTGGATTTTGAGAATATCGGTCCATATTTGACTATATCCCCCACATAAGGTCCACTACCGAAATCCACGTTAATATTAATATATATCTTAAATATACCGTTATTATGTTGAAATTCGACGTGAAATATCCTCATATGCATGAAAATAACTGTTCCAAAATTTAAGAAGATCGGCCCATAATTTGTCATAGCTGCCATATAAGAGCCATTCCCAAAAAACAAATAAACCCACAAAAATGTCTAATAAATATCGATATCGAACCAACTTTTATATGGATCAGAAATTTTAATCCAGAAATCATACTAATATCAGTTATACGGCAATTAAGCTACTGGATATTGTAGCTGTCAGTCAATAATAGCTCCTGAATTCCGAGCATAACAACCAACCATACAACTCTTGTTAATAACGCTATTGAGATGAAATTCAACCAATATAATCCTAAAATACATAGAAATCACATCAGTGGATACTGGATTTAGAAGCCATCGGTCCATAATTGGTCCCCTTCTTCAATGTTACCCATAAATCTTTTGTAAATAATGTTATTGAGATCAAATTCAAGCAAAAAATCCTCATCTTACATCTTATTCTTTTTTATATTCTGTTTTATACTCTGTTTCTTAACTCTGTAAATAAAAGTAAGAATCGGTAATTACATCAATTATAAATGATCGAAATTAGATAAAATTTGAAAATATTTAACATAAATTATTTTGGTCGTAAAATTGTCTTTCAAACAATATATAAAATACATATAAAATTTGCACTAAGACTGAATAGAAAGCACAGAATAACGATATTCTAGTCTTAAAACCAGTGTCTTATTTCTTATTACGTTTAGGTGGAGGGTATTGAAGATTCGACACAGCCGAATATAGCACTCTAACTTGTTTATATTTGATGTGCCCTACATTTTCATTTGCAGCCTAAATTTACATTTTTTCTTCGTTTTAATGTTAAATGTATCAGGTAAACGAATTTGAAATTGAAATTCAAACAGAATGATAAAGTTGTTGAAATAGTTAAATACCGAAGAATATTAAGCAAAATTGTTATGGCCAAACATTTCAAATGGCCATATAAACACAAAAGAAAAGTTTTTATTATAATATGTATTTATTTTATATCTTATTTTGCAACATGTTACAATTCACATGTCTAGAGAAAGGATGAAAATTCTGTTTCCATTAGACGAAACGAAAGGTCCTGTAAATATTGGCTATTTCAAATGTTTTTCGACTAACTTTAGATTTTAATAATTGTGGTTATCCGATGATTTTATGTCATCGGATTGCATCCCCAATAACAAAACGTTAATATACCAGGAGCAGAAGCCTTTCAATTTATTAACTTCAACTATGCAAATTTGGTTCTTCTAGCGATTACCGTTCGTGACCGGGGCTATCTTTCCTTTTTTTCATTTATCAAGACGTATTAACCGGTATATACATATATCAAGTCTGGGACTGTCCTTAATATTGTGATATTCCGTAATTTGTATAATTTTTCAAGGATTTCTTGTGGAAATATATTTTTTTTATATTTTCCCGGTCGAGAAATCCCATACCCCAAATGCTACCATTAACCCACTAATAAATTTGTTATACCCTACACCACCATAGAGGGGAGGGTATATTGGATTTGTGCTGATGTTTGTAACGCCCAAAAATATTGGTCCAACACCCACTTTAATATATACTGATCAGAAAGTGATTCTGAGTCGATTTAACGATGTCCGTCCGTCTGGCTGGCTGTCCATGTAAAGTTTGTGCGTAGAGTACAGGTCGCAATTTTGAAGATATTTCGATAAAATTTGGCACGTGATAGTTTTACGGCCCAACCATGCCAAATCTTCCGACCACCCTAACTAATCAACCGTACAACCAAATGGTTCGTTACATTCACATTTTTGTCTTTCATTTTAACTTCCATTTCTATTCATTTTGATCTTTTATTCGCAATCAGAGTTCAATTGCAAATTCATACATTCAAATTTCACTAAGACTCGTAAAAAGTCAGTCTGTCTGCCAAGGATGGATGGGATTGAAACTGGTGGAAATCGGTGCATTATTTCACCTGACCCCCATACAAATGTCCTCCCGAAATTGGGGTTTACCGATCATAAATGTTTTAATTATGCAAGTATGCAAACAAATTTTACCACAAATGAGTAGTAAATAAAGCCAAATCAGATCTATAAATTTTGTGCAGATCGGTCTATATTTTATCATAACACCCATATAAGGCCCATTCCCGAAAATCACTTTAAAGAGCATAACTCCCTCAAAAATGTCGGTATCTAAATAATATTGAACGCAAATATATACAAATAATACGGTACAATTTTATGATGATCGGTCCATAATTAGTCATAGCTACCATATAAGGCCCATTTTCTAAAATTACTTTAATGACCACAAATGTCTTAAAAATGTTGGAATCCAAACAAATTTCATCACAAATGAGTGGTAAATAAAGTCAAATCATGATATGATAAATTATGGACCGATCTGCACAAAATCTGTAGATGTGTTTTGGCTTCATTTAGCACTCATTTATGTATGAATATGAATTTATCATATTTAAAATGCGGCTTTATTCTTGCTGCAAATTGGAATATTTTGTCTCTTGGCAAGTAGGTGGTTGCTTATCGAAAATTGCGATATTTTTAAACAGTTTTTTACTATTTCGTTTAAATATATTGCTTATAATACAATTAAATTTTGTACAGCCTATTTCTGCGATGGAAGAACAAACACTCAATTTATCAGTTCGATATGGATGATATCCATTGATTTTCAAAGCGTTATCTAAAATACTGTTTACTTACCAAGTTTCTGACATACCAATGACTCTCTATAACTTGTCTTATTTCATCTAGTTTAACGAACTTTAAAGCGTTTTAAATTACTTTGATTGAAGTTAAGTCTATTTAATGCAACATTGGTCACCACTTTGCTCGGATTATTATTCATTTTCTATAAATAACGATACCCCCCGTATTCGTGATAAGAAGTTAATTGTTAAAAAATGTGTATAACAAATTCTAAAAGTTATATAAAATGATATAAAAAAGTTGCTCTTTTTATCCTAAATAAACTTATTTGTTGAAATAAATTCATCAACGGGAATGTCGTTATAACATTTCAATAAGCACTTCAGAAGCATTGACAAATGTAAATGTAATTTTAAAACTTGAACTTGAATGTTACTTATTATTATAATATTCAGAAACATGATGAATTGGAATTGTATTTGATGTTAGAAATCCATGAGGTAAATACAATTGAAAACGATATTTTAAATAATAAAAAAAAAACATAAATAATTTATATAATGTGTAGAAAATAGCATGCAATGTTTTGAAATAGTAAAAAATATTAGTTTTCCTTAATTACAACTTGGCAATAGTTAAAGGTATGATGTTATCGGACAGATAAGAAGTATTTGGTTATTATAAGTTTACTTTAATTTAAAACTGACCGATAAGCTAAAGGGAAGATCATCTTGCCTTTAAATTTTATAGTGATAAACCGAGTTTGTGACAAGGTTTCTCCAGATGAATAACCAATTTCATTCAGCAGTCTTCTTAAAACTATTTCTTCCTTTGCAGCATCGGACAAGGCCATATATTCCGCCTCAGTGCTGCTCAAAGCCACGCACTTCTGCTTCCTGGATTCCCATGATACTGGACAACCACCAACGAAAAAAATATTTTCTATGTATGTTCTGGAAAAAATGTCAACTTCAAGAAAAATAAATTAATTTTAATTTTGTTTTGCCAACAAATAACACAGTGATACAAAATTGAATGAAATAGAAAAACCTGGCACCGGATATTATTTTTCTTGTAGGGCTTGTCGACTAAAACAAGATTCCAATAGTGAAATATGTCGGGCACCTACAAAATCCGGTTTTACGGTTACAAAATCGGTTTTTGTACCTTTGCGCACTTATAAGCCTGCAATTGTGTTGATAATGATCCGATTTTCAATTTCTTACTAGATGATATATAATTTATCTAAGAAAACTTGAGAAATTTTATACATTACATTATAATGTATAAAAACGTCACCAAAGTTAAAAATTTTTTCAAAAATCTACAAAATTTGTGTTTGCTCGACAATAACACCCGCATGTCTCAAGTTTTCTTAGATAAATTATATATCATTCGAAAGATCTCAGTTTCTTCTTGGTGGAGTGCTATAAGGCCCTACTTCACGTTGCATTGAGAAATAAGGTCATATGGTTTTATTTCCACAGAGCAAGTGAAATAAAGCCATTATGGCATTATTACATCTTGGACATTTTTTTCGTAACATCTATTAAATGCTCTAAATTGTGTTTATTTGCAAACGAAATTAATTTAATTTACAAAGTATAATGTTTATATTTTTTTATTAATTAACAAAATATAGGTGTGCCAGCCTTGATAATGGCACGACAAATCGGGCACAATGTGTGGGTGCCATTTTCCTCGGCCCTTTTTTTGATTTCTTGGTAGCATTGTTGGCAAAATTTGAAATGTTTGCATGAATCAAACAGTATTTGTCGTACCCTTTCGCAACAAAGAATGCATTTGAGATAGTGTTGCAATAGTATGGAGCAACACTTTACAATGGAAACTCATTCTTTCGGCAATATGAAACTATAACAATTGATTGCATTTTACACAGGTATGGCGTTATTTCCTATTAACATACTAGACCGGTATAGTGTTATTGCACTCCTTGCTTGGAAATAAGGTCATATGGCCTTATTACTCAGTGGAATGCGAATTAAGGTGATATGGCTTTATTGCCTACGGCTTTATAACACTCCACCTTTCTTCTTGCCAAATCGAGTAAGAAATTGAAAATCGGAACAGAGAATTTTGTGCATATGTGGATATCTTATGGCGTATTTATAGATAACATTTAAGAGCATTTCGGAAGTGGGTTTTATATAGGAGATGTGGTAAAACATGGACCAATATTCTAAAAAACCAGCAGTTTGATTTTGGCATATTTGTTATTCATAACACATTTATAGGTATTGAAGTGATATTCGGAAGGGGGCTTCATATAGAGGATATGGTCAAACATGATCCGAAATTCACATATACATATGTAAGTGATCTGTGTAAAGTTTTGGGTTGGTACCGATATTTATAAGATATTAATAAAGATTAATGACTTTTTCGGATCTAGTTCTTCTAAGCCAACTGTCATAACAATTTGTTTGCTATTAGGATTATTTATATGCTGTTTTTGAACTGGTAACAATATTGATAACAGATTTATACGTATTTAAGTGAATTTTTAAAGTGATCGATATATCTGGTCAAAAAAAATTCGTTAAATTTTGTATTGATATTCCAATTTTATAGGCATTTATGTATGTATCATATGTCGGTAAGACATTTTTATGGTGGCTATGAGAAATATTAGACCGATTTTTACTATTTACCTCGCACTTTCTTCTTTTATTTTAAAAATATGGTGTACAAAATTTCATTGCAATATCTGCAATATATTTCAAATAATTAGAAGAGAAATGTTTAAAAATATCGAATTTTTATGGAGGTTTTCTCACATTTTGGTCCATAACTCTGGTTCTACTGTACCGACTTTGATGATTTTTAATACCAAACTGCTTAGGAGAACTATAAATGATTTTTGTAAACTTCGTTGATTTTGGTTGTGGCTTTTGGACGTGAGAGTGTTGGACACAGCCAGACAGGATCAATAATATACATATATGTATGTATACTTTGTTCGGTCTAAGATAAAAATTTCTCAGTGTTACATACGAAAAGATACGCCGCACGGTGTCTCAGAATGTAATTTCATCGGCCAAAAGTCAAATTTTTTGTTATCACTGATTTCCAAAATTTGATTATAAACATCATGCAATTTAACCCAAATAGGTTTTCGCGTTTTTTACCTTATACAATTTACATTTTTTAATACCCATTATATTAACGAATTGAGTTAACAGAGATTGTCAGATAGGGAAGAATTAAGGTTTCAAAAAAAAAATTATAAAAATTGAAATAGGTAGAATTTTAAAAAACGGGAAAAAACATTTGGGTTAAATTGCATGATGTTAATAATCAAGAAATTTCAACTATTTATTTAATTAAATTCTATGAAAAAATAAAAAAACACTAAAATTTTGTCTGAAATTTTCAAAATTTTTGAATTAAAAAAAAATTTTTAATTTTTGATAACTCATTGAATGCGCCTCTTAAAGACCTTTCATATGATACCCAATTTACATATAGTTCCTTTGGAAGAAATGTGAAAAAAATCTAAAAAGCTCTAAAAAGGATATTTTTATCCTTTGATACAGCTCGCCAAATATTGACATCAGGACAAAAAAATGGAGAAACGTAGTCTTAAAATTAGTCAAATTTTCATATTAGTCGGGAACATCGATACCTTATTTTTTCTCCATACAAACGGGGCCACCCTAATGTACATATATATAGCTACATACAATACTAATGGATACTAATGAGAAGACAAATTATGGAAATTATTTTAAATAATTCTAAAAATATTTTTGAATATCATTTTGCTAGGAAACTCTCAATATTATTTTTGTATGCATGATAAATAAAAACCTGTTCATTACATAATCTTATTAAATATTAAGTAATTAAAAATAATAAAAATAAAAAAAAAATGTAATATTTTCAAAGAAGAATGGCTTAAAAAAAATATAGTTGAGCATAATTAGTCATCGAAGGGTATAGCAACAATTTTACTTTGGGCTGTTGCAAATGAATCAGTAAAATATGCAAAAGAAACTCGATTTAGCGAATTATATGTAATTACTTAATGCCCAGTCATTCTAAATGTTCAGTTGCATCTCAAAGGAATAGATTCGTTTGGCATTGAAAACATGTCATTGAATTACAACAGGATATCAAAGTTCAAAATTTATTTAGCTCTTTGACTGATGTGACTACAAAAGTTATTCCTTCAAACCATTAAAAATCTAAAAATGTGACATTTAAATTGTGTTAAATGTGTGTGTAAATTCAATGGAAATGACTCTGATGTTGTATTTGAGATTCTAATTTTCTTTGATATTATAATACATATCTACATATTTCTAAAAGTACATAAATACCTACTTACATACATACATACATACATACGTCCTACATATGGATAAGTTTTTGTGTTTGAATAGAAATACTAATGCATTTATTGATTTCCCATCAGTGTGCGTGGTGTGGATGTTTTGCTTCCGTTTTTTATTAGGTTTTAAATTTTCATTTATCTGTGTGTCTGTGTGTGTATGTGTGTGTGTGTGTGTAAGAGAAAGTGTAGGTTTAACAAGGACAAATACTACATTTTAATACAAATGAAACGACATTTAAAATACCCAAATTCTGTTTGATTTTCTTTTTTTCTGCGAAAACTTTGTTTTTCTAATCAGTTGGGTCACAAACTCACGACTACACGGCTAACAACGCACACTCCAAAAACACACAACAAATTCAAATGATTATTTAATGATGTGTTTTCCACTGCAAACCAACCATGCCAAATCTTCCGACCACCCTAACTAATCAACCGTACAACCAAATGCTTCGTTACATTCACATTTTTGTCTTTCATTTTAACTTCCATTTCTATTCATTTTGATCTTTTATTCGCAATCAGAGTTCAATTGCAAATTCATACATTCAAATTTCACTAAGACTCGTAACAAGTCAGTCTGTCTGCCAAGTACGATGTCTGCACGCAGAGAAAAGACTTGGTTGTGGTAAACATAATCTAAGAGCAACATATTATGATAAGATTTATGATTGAAGTCAAAACATATTATGATGAATATTAGTATCAAAAACATTATATTATCATCAATTATCGTCGTAATATTTTATCATAATATTTTCTTATTAATCATAATTTGATATTATAACATCATGTTCTAACCCAATATGGTCATAAAATTGTCATACATGATCATATTATGATCCAAACTAATAGAAATATGACCCAAAGTAATCATAATATGATCCAAAGTAAACATATAATATATCATATATAATATAAAGTAATCACATTTGTTGAAACATTTATGGTGGTAATTTTTGGTTTGTAAAATAAATGAAATTTAAACTTCTAGCTAATAAAAACCTATTGACAAAATTTTAAATAGACCAAACAGATATTTTTTAATTCGTTTTAAAGATAAGAAGTTTTTCTATTTTTTTTTTTAACTGTTTCATCAATTGTGACACTCTGCTACAAAATATGATGACCAATTTGAAGATTAAAAGAAGCTTAAATATAAAATAATATGATTAGATAGAAAGCAATAATTAGTTTGGCGTCAATTGCAAATATTTATGAATTGTTTTCTACAAAACTTACAAACACAAGTTAATATTTATGTAAATAAAAATAAATATTTGCGAACTTTCAACGTATATAAAATAATTTATATTTATTTTTAGTTATGTTTTATAGTTTTTTATTTTGTGATATTAAAGATTATTTCTATTTGATTTAGGTCTTCTATACTTCTTTCATAAACACATAAATGCAAATAAATAATTCAATATCACACGCACAAACTACTGAACTGATGCAAAAGCATTCTACAAATGTTAAAAACAAAATATTATTAAAATTAAACATATTTTGTTTGCATTTTAAACATAAGATGAGAACAAATATAAAAACTTAGCATTGAATGGTTATTTGTAGGTTTAAATTGTTTTAAATAATATAATATGTTTGATTAGTTATCATTTAATAGTTTAGATAAACATTTTTATAAAAAAAAATTATATTTCATAAAAAATATTTATAGTAACTAAAATATTGTTAAAATCAAATTAAAATAACAATTATCTGTATACCACAACAATATATTGTAAGCAAAAACACCACTTCCAACCATGTTTTTCTCTGCGTGCACAAATCTGCAAATTGAATACCATTCAATTTCCTTTAACCATGTTGAATGTATTTATGTACATATGTATGCGAAATTAAGGATATAACTTTAAGTAATCTTTGGGAATAACAAACAACGACTCGCCGTGTAAGTGAAAAAATATTTACAAAAATGTAAAAAGTTCTTACAATGTACATTTCTTAGAGACGTTCTCACGAAAACATATTTTAGTTAGATATTCCCCTCAAAATAAACCTGGTTTTATGAGGTTTCAAAATATTCAGGGGTGTCATAGTAACCAATATTGTCAGAATTGGTTTTAAAACCGACAAGACAAAATGCTTTGGAGTCATTGGCCACTGCTACACGTTCAATAAATATCAAGATATTTCTAGTATCACGATATTTACTGAACGTGTAGCAGTGGCCTATGACACCAAAGCATTTTTTCTTGTCGGTTTTAAAACCAATTCTGACAATATTGGTTTCTATGACACCCCTGATTATGTCGTTAGTTGGGTGGTTTCAAATTAATATTTTTTTGTTTTAAGAAAAAGGTTTTCAAGGCACATTCAAGCATGATGTAATTCATATGAAGAATATTTTATGAGTATTTCTATTATTTTAAAAGTAAAAAAAATTATGAAATATCATAATATTAAAGAAAAATTAGCCATTACGATTATACATTATATAGTATAAGCTTGAAGTACATCCAAACCCATTAGCCCGCAACATATTAAAACATATTGGCTATAATCGACTAAGAAGAAGGGATACATCGGATCTGAGCCGAACACAAGAAGGAAGAATGCCAACTTAATAAATAAAATAAATAATGGTCACACAATTTTCGTCCGCACTTGCTGGACTAATAATTGAAATCTTTTAGATATTGGATTTGAAAAACTTATTCTTAGTTCGTTTTTTATGAAGATACAATAAATAAATAAAAGTACGACAAAAAAAAAACGTTTATACGATTATATGTCTAACATTGGCTGTCTGTCTCTCAAAGAGAGTTTTAAATAATAATCCATAGTGTAAGTGCTGTCTTGGGAGATAAACTAAAACAAATTTTCAATCAAATTTAGTTTTTCTTTAAAGAATTAAATAATAGTCGTCATATATTTTATAGTTTTGGAACACGGCTGTTTTGTAAAAAGGAAAAATCTTAAAATCTTAAACAACTCATATTGATTTTTTATTTATTTGTTTTAAATATTTTTTATCTCAGATAATATTTTAGATAATACTTTGCATAGTCTACAAATTGTAATAAATTCATATTTACTTATTTTTACTTCATGGTGGTTTTTCTTACACTTGCACTAATTAATTAATGATAATATTTGAAAAAGAAACAAATAAAGACAAATAACAAGTTCATTACAAGCTTAATTATTCCAAGAGTCGGTTAGCAATGAGAGAGAAAATTGCGAAAATGGAATTTAACAATTACAAAGTATCAAAGTACATACTTTAAAATAAATACACATACATACTTATTAAATTCAACGAACCGAAAATAAATGCATATTTTACATATTTAATTTAATGTTTACCTTTATTCGAAACTTTATTACAAAGTAAATTTAATGTTGATGACGATCTACTCGTACATTAAATTTGTTTTTAAGTGGCGAAAATTTCTCTATCAACTAATGGTTGCGCTTGGTAAAACTAAAAATAGTAAAAAAAAATAGAAGCAAATATAAATATTTCAGACAAACAAAACTTCATCCAATTAACGACCTTGATGGGTCGTTTTGTTGATTTCTGTCAGAGTTTTACCTTTTCATAGCGAATGTGTTAACAACATGCAAATGCTGAATCAAAACTGTGAAACACAGTAAAACATTAACCAAAACAAATATTTACAAGCAATACCCCAATGGTAGAAACTGACTAAAAACTGAAGGGATCCGCAAAATAAAAGAACCAGTATAATTATCGTTACGGATACAAAATGTAACAGAATTAGTTTCACGTATTCATAGATAGCACTACTGGTATTTGGTGATTGATATACTATAAGATTCGGCACAGCTGAATAGAAACTCTTGCTTGTTTGATTTGGGAATTTATGTTCTTTTCTGGTTTAGTTAATTTCGATAGACGACCACACAGAAGCTTTGAGACCAAAATTCCGGTGTATTAAATTTGTTTATTACTCTCTGGATAGAAAAGAGCGTGCGTTTCCCGCAATGTTTTTCTTTCTTTTTTACTATAAATGTACATACAAGGTGGCGCAAAAGTAATCCTCCTATCAGAAAATGCTATACATTTTGCGAGGCCCCTAATGTAAGTTCTGTCAGCAATATTCCGCGTTCTGGAGCGTGTATTTTGCATGTGTTTACTACACAAATGTCAAAACAGAACTGATATTAGGGGCCTCGCAAAATTTAAAGCATTTTCTGATAGGAGGATTACTTTTGCGCCACCTTGTACTATAATTTTGCGTTCAGCAATAAATAAATATTTTAATTTCTGTTCGTCATTACTTACAATTTATTGCAATTCGAAACACGAAGTTAAACGAAGTTAAAAACTTTGTCTACTTTTGTGTAAGCAGGCTTTTGCATACGTGTAAAGTAATAATATGATTGTTTTTAAATTGCTAATTATTGCCAAACTTTGCACATTGAAAGCGAAAAAACCTAAATTAATTTTCAAATGTTTATTTGTAAATTCTACTCAATTTCAAAGGACTATCCTGCTACTTAACAGTACAATTTGGCGTTAAAATATATTCAGGCATGCGATGGAAATCGAAAACAAAAACGAATGAGTTTTAGAAGTCAATTTTTTCGTAATATTTCTGTATTGAAAAACTTTTATCACATAAAATATGAAGATATTGGGCTTCTAAAAAGAATCTTAAAACAAAAATTTTAAAAATTAGATTATAAATGCATTAAAATGTATTTCCAAATCTAATTCGTTTTCGATATCGATTTCCATCACATGCCTGATTAAATAGCTTGTAAGCAGATTTATGCTGCCGACTGTAAATGCTAAAAATCTGGGAAATTATAATATCTAGAGTTTCTAGAGACAATGATATTATTTAGGCCTCTAATATACGTAGTGACGTGCGATTATCTGGGAATTTATAACATACAAAATATTACCTGTGATCGAAAAAAAATCTTCGCATTTAGAGCCAACGGTTTCGAAGATCATCAAGAAAACTGCTAAAGCAATTGGACGTGCGCCGTAAACAAAATCGCCATAAATGGGTTTTAGCAAGTTCTATATAAAAATGTTGATTGAGATTTTTCTTCCATTTATATTCTGAACAGAAATGTCCCCAAAAAGTACTTCCGTTACTTCTTGTGACATAACGAAATGTACTTGGAGAATTAATTACATTCCGTTGCAATATTGTTCAATAGAAAATAGATTATTGGTACATGAACCTACACGAAAACTATTCTTGCTGAATTGGTTTGATCTACGAAATAATTCGCCATTATTAATCACGGCATCCAAGCAAATCTACACAGATCTTCAGTATACTTATTATAATTGATCAATATTACTCATACGCAGCGATGATACAACTGTTAAAATACATTTTTTATAATTCATATAGGAATCTGGGGCCAAATTACCGCATTCGATATCGAGTAAAATTGATCGTAATTTTCTTATTTGAGATTATTGCATCCGATATCGAGCAAGAAATTTAGTACATTTTATCATAATTTCGATATCGAAATCATTTTTCGATACGATAGCTCATTCGATCACGAATGCGGTAATTTGGCCCCTGTATTATAGAATAATGAATTTAATAATGAACAAATTTAAACTTTCAATATTTTATGAAAGAGTTCCTGAAGATTTGTTTAGTGTTTTCTTTTTTGTCTGAATTAATACATTTGCTATTTTTATGAATTTGATTTTAAGAATTTGTTAAAATGCTTTATTCGCATTTTTTATTATTACATTCAAGTTCTTTTCTGCTTTAATTTTTAATACTCTTTGTAACTCTGAAACCAAGTGAGCGGTAACACGTGAAATTTTAATTTTATTCTTTTTCATCAATATTCTTTTGCCACTTTGTTAATATCTTAATTTTTAATGCAAATATTTACTACGTGGCTAATACGATTATCACGCCTTTCCTCTACATTTAAAATTTGACTTGACTTTGAGGAAATGAGTGCTATTTTATTTCTCATAAAAACGTATTTTATTTTTTTTTATTCCCTGGGGGAAGCACTGGGTTTGAAGGGGTTAACAAAGATATTCAACAAATTTGTAACGTCAATGGATCAAAAATATTTATTTCCAATTGTTTTAATGCTTTGCAGCTGTTTTGAGCATTAAACAATAAATAGCTACTTCCATCATTTGCTTGCTGTTTAATAATTTTACTAAATACATTTTTTTAACATCAAGTTTGAAAATTTCATTATAATTATAATCCATTAAACGCAATGGATTACTCTTTGCTCGGTGTTCTGTTTAATTTAAACAAAACAGTAACTGCAAAAAATAAGGGTTTAATGTTTTTTGTCGGTTTTATTTAAATTTTTGTACGCGGATTTTATAATATTCAGTTAGAAGAAATAGCTCAACACAGTTCTTCTGCCTGCCTGCCAGCCTTCCTGTCCGTCCTTCATGTTGTTCGCTTCTGTGTTGTTTCGGAGTTTGTTTTATCGTTCTAGTTTTTGCTGTAGACGGTCGTTTAGAATTTTTAATGCCCGGCCCATTCTCTGTCATTAATTTGTATTTAAGTATAAATAAAGTGTGAAATATTGTTGTTATGTTTTTGTCCTTTTAGGTTTACATTTGTTAAGTTGTTTTTCTGTTAGAGTTATTACATGCTATAATGCATGTGACTGGATGTGCCAGTGTAAGCGTTTAGTGTCCGTGGCATTAAACAAAGTAGAAAAAAAGGATTTCTGTTTAATTTCGTTGGTTTGCTAATGTAATTATTTGGTAGAGCCATCTAAATAAGTTGGAAAATACATGATTCCAACAACCAGCACATCTGTTTTGGTACTTTTGAATCTAAATTATTGACAATTAACGAAGATTGTTCCTACACGAACATAAATTAAGAAACATTTGATTTTACAGAAAATGTTAAGTAAACTATTTTTCTAATTGATATTTAATTATTTTATTAAACTACTTTACAAGTTGATAATTAGAACAGATTTGCAAAAATGTCTAAGAATTAAATATATACATAAATACCTCATATACATAAGTATATTTTTTTAGATAAATAGAACTTGACTTTTGAAGATAATGTCAGAAATAATCAGATATTATTATTAATTTTAGTCCCGGCAAAGTAATAATATCTCAATGAAATATATTGTGAACTTCAAATTGGACTTAACATAAAACCACTTGTTGGAAACTCTGTGTTTTGACATTAATTTTATAAAATTTAGTGCAAAATCTAGCCATACTATCCAGTAAACTACTCCAATTTATATAAAAATGCGACACTATTGCAGGAAAATAGCCAGCAAATAAAGTTGACTCGTAGGACGATAGCGTTGATTTACTAGAAGTTTATTTTATTTTTAGCCTCAATTATGCAGAATATTTTTGTCAATAAAAATTCAACCGTCGACGTGTAAGGACGTATTTTTTCTCCTGGGCTCGGGTAACATCGCCTTTTTCGCAATTAATAACAAAAATTACGAAAATTAAAACAAAAGTTACAAATACACAAATTGCACAAAATTTAGAACAAAAAGAATAATAAGCTAATTTAAATGCAACAAAACAAAACAATAACAACAAAAAAGTTGCAAAATTAAAACAATACATACATATAATAAATCTAAGAGTAAAATCCAAATATTCTACATTTTGTTTTTACTCTTAAAACAACCCAGAGTACAATAAACTTTAAGCTGGAGTTCCACAACTCGCTTTTTAGCGTATATAGTTTTTTAAACGTTTTTAGCGTCAAGTATTTCAAGTTATATGTAAAGATTTTTCGCGGCTCACCTGATTTACTTAACTTCTTTTTATATTGTTGGTCCTGGATCTTGCATAGTCCGTTGAAAACTGTTGTTATAGCGCAAAATTGTATTTTAGAAATGCAAGTTGACAACTTAGTTCGGAGTTTTCAAATATTTTTTTGTCTTGCACAATTAAGTCGGAATCTTGACTGTCAAGTTATAAAACGGCAGCTTTAACTTCTTGAAGATGTTCAGCGTAGTACATTGCCGCTTCTAACCAAGTACCCCAACAAGTTGGGAATGGCGAGGGTGGAAGTCCCGCATTGGGATACATTTTTCGAAACAGTTGTTTTTTCCGCGGTTCCTGTAAACATATTTTTTATTATATCTTTTTAAAAACATAAAGTCGTACTATGTATTTGCTTTTAAAAAAATATTTCAATTTATTGACTCTTTCAAAGTTTGTTCGAATGAATTCAGCTAGTCGATGGCTACCATACGAAAACATGTCAAATGAAGCATTTTCGGATACATTGCCTTTAGAGAAGATATTCCACTTAACATATATGCAGCTGCATCCGTTACTACAAGTAACACTTTTTCATATTTTATGTCTAAATGCAATAAAATTAATATTAAATCTTAACTCAATTTCTTTTCTAGTTTACCACCAGGCCACAATATTTGTAATGAATCATTACAAAATGCCGCAATAGATGCGCCATTTGCCGTTTCAAGTACTTGCATGTTCAATAAACAAGATTTATTGTCTTTTAAATCTTCTAAGACTCCAAAAATAAAATTTGCAACATATCTCTGTCCGTGGTTTCATTTATAGAAATCCATATATATTTGTCTTTGGCTGATTCAGGCATTTTTTCTATAGATTCCCAATACAATTCTGGTATGTATTTCTGGCGAATTCCAGTTTCAGACGGAACCGACATTTGAGAATATTGCTCAATAAAATTTGTGAAACTCAGACAACTAACTTTTTACTATATTTCGGAAAGTGCTGGGTGTCTGATAATTTGTAATACATTAAATAAAAGGTATTAAAAATACCTTTCCAACGATATATATCATGATTATAAAATTTGGACCGAATATGGGTTAAATCCGAAAAGAATATTTTTTGACCCGAATTTATTTGTTTTTTGGAAATGGTCTTATATGGCAGCTATGACAAATTATGGGGCGATCTTTTTCAATTTTGGAACAGTTATTTTCATGTATATGAGGATATTTCACGTCAAATTTCAACATAATAGCGGTGTATTTAAGATATATATTAGTATTAACGTGGATTTCTAGAGTGGACCTTATGTGGGGGATATTGTCAAATATGGACCGATATTCTCAAAATCCAGCAGTTTGATTTAGGCATGTATGTAAATGATCCGTGTAAAATTTTGGATTGGTACCCTTATTTATAAGCGATTTATGAGTATTAAAGTTTTTTTCGGAAGAGGGCTTTATATGGGGCATACGGTTAAAAATAGACCGAAATTCACAAAATTTTGTGGTACCGATATTTATACAATATATATAGGGAAAAATGTCTTTTTCAGATGTGGTCCTTGTATGGGAGCTATGACCAGTTGTGGGCCGACCACCATAAAATTTAGTACAACAATTTATTTGCCTATTTTTTTTAGCCGTTTAACATTATTTATATCTGTTTTATACGTATTTAAGTGAATTTTGGAGGTGGACTTTATATTTTATTTAAATTTCGGTTTTGCGATTTATTTTTGCATAAAACTTATTTGTGCTGAATTTTGTCTTGATATTCCAATTTTATAGGCATTTATGTATAATTGAGCAATATTTCGGGAAGATTTTGTTTGTGTGGGGGCTATGAGAAATCATGGACCGATTCTTATTTCATGGTATTATCTGCAATATATTTAAAAATATTGCAATAAAATGGACAACAAATATCAAATTTTTATAGAGGTTGTCTCACATATTGGTCCATAACTCTGGTTGACCTAAACCGATTGTGCTGATTTAAAATAGCGAGCTTCTCGAAAGCATGTCTAACAGAATTATTGAAGATTTGGATCGCGAAGATATCTGGGGACTTCAAAAAACTGATTTCAACAGACAGACAGACAGACAGACGGACATGGCTTAATCGACTCCGCTATCTATAAGGATCCAGAATATATATACTTTATAGGGTCGGAAAATTTTATTGTGAAAATTACAAACGGAATGACAAACTTATATATACCCTTCTCATGAAGGTGAAGGGTATAAAAAGAAGCAAAAAACAGCAGGTTTCATTAAAAACAGCAAAAAAGCAAAAAAGCATTTCAGTCTTCTCTGCTTATAACTTTCAAATCCAACAAATTGAAGAGTGTTTCAGTTATCGTGACTTTATACATCTAGATTCTAGAATTTAATATTTTATATGAATATTGTTCCTATATTGCCTGGAATGATATCTATTTTATGTACACCATTGATGAACAATCTTCATTTCTGGAACACAATATTTAATCTATTTTCGATCTAACAGTACCACTAAAATATAAAAAAACATTACATACCCAAAAACCATGGGTTTAAAATTCTGTTAAGAACGCAATACAATTGAGGGACTTAGCATATGCCAGGTGGAAAAGAACTAAAATTACAATATTCCAATGCCAGGAAAAATGGAAATAAACATATTAAACAGGAAAAAAGTGAATATTATTCCAAACGGTTTGACTTAACAATTAATTCTCAACAAACTTGGAAAACCATTCGCGAAATAGGAATTGGCAATACTAACAACCGTTTAGATTGAAATGTAGATGCAAACATGCTTAACAGAACTTTTACTATCATACCTGTAGCACAGGCAAATCCAACTTTTTTTAATTTTTCCTCAAGCTCGCCAAACACAGGTATACTTGAATAATTAGTGAACATTTTCAATTTTCGTGTGTTACTCAATATGACGTTATTTCAAAAAGCTCTTTAATAAAATCAAATGCAGTAGGAATTGACGAGATACATCCGAAGTTTATAAGATTACTTTTACCCGTGATTCTACCGTATGTTATTTATCTATTTAATACTAATATAATGTCAAGTACTGGAAACACGAAAAAATTGTACCATTACCTAAATCGAATGGAGAATATAGACCGATAGCTATCTTGTGTTTTCTATCGAAGGTTTTAGAGAAGCTGCTGTACAAACAATTGATGGAATATATTGATACTCATAGTTTACTTCCCAGCATGCAATCGGGTTTTTGACAGAATCACAGCTGCGTTACGGCTCTTGTGGAGGTTAGCGTAAATATACGTCAAGGGTTAGATGAAGGTAATATGAATTTTTTAGTGCTTCTAGACGATTCTAAGGCGTTCAATACGGTAGACCATGATATATTCATTAAAAAACTGAAACACTTTTTTCGGTTTAACGACACTTGTTCTAAACTTATATATTCGTATCTTACGAACCGCACACAATCAGATACCGTATCCCTTAATAGAGGAGTGCCTCAAGATTCTATTTTAGGACCACTCTTATTTTCATTATATATAAATGATTTGCCAAACCAACTCTCTAAATGCAACATCCATTTATACGCAGATGGCGTGAAACTTACTCTAAGTAGCTCTGTTCAAAATATAGTTGCAGGCATATCCTCTCTAAATGAGGATTTGAACAGAGTTTACCTCTGGGCTTGTGCAAACGGACTCTGTTTGAATCCACACAAATCTAAATGCATTGTAATATGTTACATTGCTGAAGATATTGTTTTAAATGGCTAAAAAATTTAAATCGTTAATTCAGCGAAAAATCTTGGTGTAATTTCCAGTAGCAATTTGACATGGACTGATCATATAAACTCACTGGTGGGTCAAATATACATAAAGTTACGAGGTCTCTGGTCTACACAATATTTTACACGAATAAGAATAAGAAGGGTGCGAGTTATTTGGAAACTGTAGTAGTAAAAGTAGTAACAGAAAACTTAGTATATTGTTTAACAATATAAATAAGATATGTTTATGGATTGAGAAGGTTTGATAATGTTTCTGCTGTTTCCAATAAACATTACGGAGTTTCACTTGATAGCCTATTAAAAAATCGTATTCTTGTATTCTTCAACAAAATAATAAATACTCAAACTCCCAAATATATATTTAAAACAATACGTTTCTTCCAATCGTCTCGAAATGGAAATATTATAATATCTCGACATCAATACCTAGTGTCTGAATGGCAGTTTTATGTATATTCAACTCGTCTCTGAAACAATCTTCTACTAAATCAACAAATAAATAGTAATGCTAATAGTTTCAGAAAATTTTTATATAACTTTTTCATGTAACATGTATTAATATATTCTTTTCTGTAACAAGTTTGTTTATGCTCATGATAAAATTGTTTATAACGTAATGCGTTCCTGTACTATAAATAGATAAGCTAAACTGCATGGTCTTACTATAAATATATAAATGGCTTTAACCATAAGGTACTGACTGATAAACACATAAAAATGACAGTGTTATCAAAGGCGATGACAACCAGAAATGTGTAAATTATCTAAAGGAGATTTATGTGCCATGATTTAAGCTTTTATTATTCGTGTGTGTTGTGTTAACATCCAAAGGATAATTATGTTGTGAAATTAATAAATAATGATATCAGCCAAGAGTTTGCATAATAATTATCATTGAATACATGAAGCGGACTTAAAGCAGTAATTATATGATTAATTAAACTCAAGTGAGTTTATATAATTCTTAAGGTGCGGTGACACATGACAAATATTTGACGGAAAAGACGTAAAACAAAATAAAATAAATTTTAATTATTTTGTTTATTTGGAAAACTTTTGTTTGCTAATGACAAATCACAATAGCAGTTTCGTTTTTTGATGGTGTTTTTTTATTAAACACTAAGTAAGTGTAAAAATCATCAAATAAATGAGAGCTAACACAAGGAAGAAGGTATATGTATAAAACAGCTTTTCAGAAATGGGCGATGAACTATGAAATGGAGGTATGAACTATTATGGACCGATCATCCAAAAATTTAGTTATAAATACTTTAAAAAGATTTACGAAGGTTAAATTGAAATACGGAGAGGGTCTTATATAGGAGTTGTGACTAATTATGGACCGACCATTATAAAATTAGGTGTCATCATTTCTGTATATATGAAACTTATTTGTGTTGAATTTTATTTGCATATGAAAATTTTTAATGCTCTTTGAAGTGATATTCGGCAGTAGGCCTTATATGGGAGGTGAAATTTGTTTGGATACTTCCATAATTCAAATATTTATGATCGTTAAACTCTTATTTCGGGAGGACATTTGTATGGGGTCCAAGTGAAATAATGTACCGATTTCCACCAGTTTCAATCTCATCCGTCCTTGAGCCAAGAGAATGCCACATACAAAATTTATGACCATCGGACGGACATCGTTAAAACGTCTCACTGATTCTAATTTAACGTCGATCGGTATAATTTAAGGTGTGTGTTGGACAAATATTTATGGGCGTTACAAACATCAGCACAAATACAATTACCCTCCCCACTATTGTGGTGTAGGGTATAAAAATGCTAAATGAAATAAAGGCTGTGCCGAATCTTAAATACCCTTTACCTAAATATAATGAGAGACAGAAAAACTACACACTGGTTATAGAACGAAAATATCTTTATTCAGTGCCTTTTATATAGTATTAGCACAAATTTTGTTACCTGGTGCACCATAGCACCGCAACCATACCCTAAAATACTCCCTTTTAGCCTGAAATGAAAAAATTTGGTAGATATAAATAATACATATTATTCTAAACAATACATACTACATATGTAGGTTAAATCATATCCTAGACCTGAAAATAGAGTAATAAATGTATTAAATAATAAATTTTAACAATTCGAAGTATGTTTCTTTTCCTCTTGTTCTGCGACATGTGTTTAGTCAATGAAACTGTAGGATGCAGTATGTTCAGTAAAGAGTTGCCGTAAGTGTTGCCAATAATAGTAAAAGCACTGTAAAATAATAGAAAATAATAATAAATATAATAGAAAATAATATTAAAAAAATTGCCATGAATGAAAAATATTAGTTTAGTCAAATAAACTGTTAAATGCTTAGATTCAAATAAGAAAATTAGAAAAGGACAAACCTATACAAGAAACACGAAGGGGGAAAAATATAGAACATTTTATGGAATATTAGGTTTTCATTGGAAAAATCAGAGTACAAATACAAAATTTGAGCGGCCATCTTGACCACTTTTAAAAAAATGCGGGGATACAAGGCAGTGTGAAAAATCTATAGTCTAAATGAAAGCAAAAGTAATAAGTGACTCCATAGAATAACTAAGTCAGTCCAAAACAAAAAAAAGGTAAATGGAAGAACTTTTTAAGTCCAATTCGTGGGTATTAGGCTTTAATTATGTGTCAAGTAAATATTTAAGTAAGAGTGCCCATAACGGAGTAAAAGAGTCACTACTCAATCTACACACAGAGAAAAATATGGTTGTGCATGTTTACCACAACAATGTCAACATTTTTACAAGTTTTCCAACAATGTTATGGTCACCATAATTATATATATGATTGCGGTAACCATAATATGGTTAAGTTACGATTCTCATGATTACTACAATCATATATATGATTGTAGTAACTATATATATATTTGTTGCAATCATGTTTATGATGAATTCATTTATCATAATTTGTTGCTCTTTGATTATGATAGAGAACAACACAATATGGTATAATCTTTCATCAGAAAACTGATCACCATAAACATTACATTATTGCTATATTCATATATATGATGGATTTAATCATGTGAATGGTTACTTAACCACATCATGGTTTCAGAAATCATATAAATAATTGCCATGACCATAATATTTTAAAAAACTGTTTAAAAATATTTAAATAGTTGTGGTAAACATGCACAACAATATTTTTTCTCTGCGTGTAGATGGCGGGAAAAAGGAGGAAAGAACGTTCCAAATAAAGGAATAGTTTGAGGCTGAAATTATTTGGATATTCGGAATTTTTTTTTTTTTTATTACAAACTTATTTCTCCTTTGCGAAGAGGATAGTTTTAAGTGTTTATTCAATTAGTTTAAAAATAGATATTAATATTATATTTTTTTATATTTATTATAGTCTATTAGTTTTAGTATTGAGAGGGATTCCAATAAATATCCAGCGGTAAATGGAACTAAGTACCTAGATTATAATCGATGGCAAGTACATACTTAGAATAATCTAATAAATATCACCTACTAATTATAACTTCGGAGTGTTAGTTAGTGGGATTATGTTAAAAAATTTATAAATTATATTTCTATTAATTAAAACTCCGATTAGAGTGTAAGACATTTTCCAAAAAAATGCAGAGATACAAAAAAAATAATTTATAATATAAAATCAAATTTAAATCAAGTTAAAAATTTAGGTTGTAATACTTAGTTTAAGTTTTTTTGTGTGCCTTAATCCCTAAAGTAAAATTTATTTATTTTTATTATTTTTTTTAAAGTAAAGCATTCTATTAAATAAACTTGCATTAGACTTTCAATTATAAAATCATCAGGTTTAGTGATACCACCTCATATTCTAGCCTTACAATTGCAAATCCGACTGTAAACGACATAAATTACAGTTTAATTTTATTGAATTTATTGACGTGCCATCAAGCTCGCTTAGAACACAACTTATAACGCAAGTCAAATTGAAATGACATTTAATGACATCGCTGCTTACATTTTAAGCGAGAGCGCACTAATTAAGTAGCCTATGACACTCGTGTGTAAATGTAAGCAGAAATATAAGCGACATCAGCGATTAAGTAATGGGTATTTTTACCACTGGGTACCTGTGTATTTATTTATTATAAGGCATCTTACTCATGGCATCGCTTATTTGAACATAATTATACAGACGAATTTGCCGAAAAAGATGTAACCACTAAATAAAATAAATGTGAATTCGTTTATTTATTTCAAATAACTTTGTTTATTTAGAACAAGACGCAACAAATATTTAGTTTTATTTTATTTGTTGATGTTTGATCTTCCAAAACACTTGCCAAAACACCAATTTGAAATGTGAATTTATTTGACAGTTCTTGTGAGAATCTTTTCGCAAAATATTCTTACAGAAACACTTTTTCTCACATTCTTCCAATGATTGTTGGAAAATTATTTAAATGACAGATATTTCTCGCAAAATAAAGTTACAAAAACACTTGTGTGAGAAAAACCATTTTTTGTTTCATTTTAAACTCTTTTTGTTGTAATTCACTAATTCCATGCGAACAATTTAACAATGCGAGAAATACAGAAACGAGCTAAAACGTAGCAATTTTTTAGTATTTTATATATTGTTTGAAAGACAACTTCACGAACAACATAATTTATTTTAAATGTTTTAAAATTTCATCTAATTTTGACCAATTATAATTGATGTAATTACCAATTCTAACAATAATTTACACAGTTTGTCTGATTTTCATAACAACCTTGAGTCTAATTTAACAATTTATAAAATTAAAAAAAACATTTTTCCATATTCACCACAAGTTAAGAAACAAAGAAGGGCAAGATTATGAGGTGAGTGTTCTTTTGGTAAAATTTCATCTCAATAACATAATTTAGAAGAGTTTGATGGGTGGCATAGTATAAGTGGACCAATTGTGGGCTGATAGCTTCTAAACCCAATGTCTACTAATGTGATTTCTATGTATTTTAGGCTTATTTTGGTTGATTTTGCCGTATAACCTGTAGTTGCTGCGTTTTTTTATTGGTTGCCAGATTGTTGGCGGTGCTGGCATGCTGGCGTATTGCCGGCTAGGGCTCGCCGTATTGGGGTGTGGTTCTTGCCAACCAACCTGACATTTCCGCTGCTACAAAAAAATCATGCCAGCCAATTAAAACATAACACATGAAAAAGAGAAAGGCACCCGAAGGTAAACAAGCATACAAAAAAAAAACTCTATTGTAATTGTACCCTACTTTTGCACCGTGTACTCACCTGTTTGTTTGCACTGCTTATCTGGGAGCTGAGGTTGGCTGGTGTTCTGCCAAAAGTGGCCCTCCCGCTTGGAATTCAGTCGAATCCCACCTTGACGACCTGAAAAAGAATTTGTTGGATCGTCCCAAACATCACCATCTACTTCACCATCACCTTCCTATGTCCCCAATGAGTTTATTCACCCATTATAAAATAACAAAAACTTAAAATTTCTCATTTAAATTCATTATAAAAATTATTCATTTTGTTTATTTATCTATTAATTCAGGGATAAAAAAAAGTATTAATATTTAATATTTCAAAAAAAACTTGCAAATTTTAATATTTAAATAGTAATAAAAACTTTTTTTTTAAAAAAAACTTGTAATCAAAAGCTTTTCTTTTCAGGTACCGGTATGGGTCGCTGACGAGGCCGTTGACTGCCGTAAGTGCTGTTCTAAATTGTTTTTTTTTTTTTTTTGTGAATGTCCTGGGTAAGTCCTAAATCAAAATTTTGTTACATATATATTTAAATTTTTCATTTCTAAACTTGTTATTTGTTTTCTTTTCTAGGATAGGGAAAACTGCCTTTGCCTTCTGGGCAATTACCCTATGATTATGCAGGGCTGAGCTCAACCCTACCTTCGCGCACCTGGGCTAATACGCCACCAGGGACTGATCACTAAAAGCAAAACTTGATATTCTGTCGGTGTTTTCCCTATATTTCATGGTTGTGAGAAATAAAATAAAATTCAATATACATATATGTATGTGTATGTGGATTTTGTCTGTATGGTTGTCTGGCTTAGGTATTCGTGTCAAAATTTCGAGTTGGCAGATTACTCACTTTCACCTTGCGCTGTTGTTATGGCGGCTTAGGAACTGCTACCTCTCTTGCTGTTATGTCCCGGTCCGCACACGGAGGGGGAATTGGGGGGGTTGGTTGTTGTCGTTCCCCTGTGGTAAGTTTTAATGTGCCGTCCGTATCTATGGCTTTGGCTGTTGCTGCGTCTCTGCACAGTGGCGCTGGCTGTTGGTGCGTCTCTGCACAGTGGCTCTGGCTGTTGGTGCGTCTCTGCACAGTGGCTCTGGCTGTTGGTGCGGAGTTATTGGGGACGGAGTGCTGGCGTCTGTGCGTTCCTAAAAGCTTTGCTCACCGTTTGGTTGATGCTGTTTATTGGTGGGATGGAGTTATTGTTGGGGTTTTATTGCGTGATGTCGCGGAGGTTGTGGTTCTGGCCCTAGTTTGGCCTGCTTTATGTTTCGGTTTTATTTTAAATTTTTTGTCTTCACTTTAAATTCTCTTTTTATTTTAATTTTATTTTATTTTACACTTTCAGCGTCCTTTTCTTTTAAATGTGTTGTTCAAAACGTGTTTTTCTCCTGGCACAACCATCCATTCCCTTGTTCCAAACAAAAAAACTGACTAGATCTCCATCTTTTTCGCCATCCTCTCATCCACCACAAAAAGGCCACCAAAACAGAAAGATGTCGTCCCCTTGTGAACAATAACTTATTCAGCTATATAGTTCTTTTTCGTTAATTTGTTTGTCTCTTTCCTTTTTATTCGTTTTGCTTTGCTTGTATCTTATCTATGTATATATTTTTGTCCCTTTCTATTTATATGTTTGTTCGCGTTGCAAATCCTTATAACTTATATTTGTTTTCATTAACCCCCTGAAGGGTACACACGACAAACCGATATTAGTATGTGTTTGGATTAAAATTTCTGCTCTGTATAAAATATTGATTGGATATCGATATCTATTAGACTTTATGTAGGGTAAATTGTTTTTTGGAAATGGTTCGTATATGTCAGCGATAACTAACCATGGACCGATCTTCTTAAATTTCGGAACATAGTATATCAGAGAATATCTGACGTCGAATTTCCACATAATAATGGTATATTTAAGATTCATAATAGTATTAAACTGAATTAAGGAATTGGACCTTATATGGACCACTATTCTCAAAATTCAGCACTCTGAGTTTGGCATATATGAATATACGCCATCTACAATTTTTATAGGATGAGTATTGAAGTTATTTTCGGAAGTGGACTTTGTATGGGAGCAATGGCCAAACATGGACCGAACGTATCACATTTTCGTTTTGTGATTTATTTTCATATGAAACTTATTTTTGCTGAATTTTGTATTGATATTTTGGGAAAAAAAATTTATAGGGGCTATGATATACCGATTCTTACTATTTTCATTACAGTTTGTCCTTCCATCGTAGAAATAACGTGTGCAAAATTAATTGGTATTATCTGCAATATATTTTAACAAAATAGCAAAAAAACTGTTTAAAAATATCGTATTTTGATGGAGACCGTTTCACAATAACTCTGGATCGGCCAAACCGATTTGTATTTTCAATACCAAACTTCATAGGAGAAGTATAAACGGTTTTTGTAAGCTTTGCTTATTTGGGCTACATATTTTGGACGTGAGAGTGTTTTACAGAGAAAGACAGACAATCGGACCAACCAAATCAAACTTTGTTGGGTTTCAAATTAATATTTCTCAGTGTTACATATGGAATGACAAACTCATATATATCTTCATTCACCATTTATGGTTGTGGAGTGTATAGAAACGGTTGAATTATAAGGTGAGGCTTCTTTTGGTTGAATTTGATCTCAATAAATTTATTCACAAGACATATATGGGCGACATAATAGAAGTGGACCAATTATTATTGGATTTAATTCGAGAGCTATTGCCAATTATTGATTGACAGCTACAAAATCTAGTAGCAATTGCGCTATAACCGATATTAGTATGATTTCCGGATTAAAATTACTGATCTGTATGAAATAAAATGTTGATTCGATATTTATTAGACATTATTGAAGGTTAACTTGTGTGGTCTTTATATGGGAGCAATGACAAATCATGAGCTGTTCTTTTTCAATTTCGGAACAATGAATTTTATGCATATGTGGATATCTCTATCGAATTTCAACATAATAACGGTATGTTAGATACATATTAGTATTAACGTGAATTTAGTGGACCGTATGTGAGGGATATAGTCAAATATGGACTGATATTCTCAAAATCGAGCACTTTTATTTATAGGAGATTAAGAATTAACAAAAAGGCATTTCTATGGACATGGATGGATATGGTCAAATATGGACCGAAATTCTGTAATATGATTTTTTGTATATTTAAATGATCTATGTATAGTTTTAAGCCGGTACCGATATTTATAGGATAGGTATAAATATAATGACATTTTCGGCTGCCAGCTATGACCAATTATGGACCAACCATCATAAAATTTAGTACAACAATTAATATATCTGTAGGGATTATTTGTATCAAATTTAAACGTGGTAACAATATTTATTCCAGATTTATACGAATTTAAGTGAATTTTGAATGTGGACAAACACGGACCGAACTAAACAAAATTTTGTTTTGTGATTTCTTTTTACATAAAAATTATTTATGCTGAATGTTGTATTAATATTCCAATTTTATAGTCATTTATGTATCATTGATCCATATTTCGGGAAGATATTTGCATGGGGGCTATGAGAAATCATGGACCAATTTTTACTATTTTTATCACAGTTTCTCCTTTTATCATAAAAATAATTTATACTAAATTTGATGGCATTATTTGCAATATAGTTAAAAATATTGTCTTCCATTTTGATCCATAACTCTTGTTCTGCTCTACCGATTGTCCAGATTTTCAATACCAAACTGCTTAGGAGAAATATAAACAGGTTTTTGAAAACTCTGTTGATTTTGGTTGGACGCAAGAGTGTTTTACACAGACAGACAGACGGACATAGCTCAATCGACTTAAAATTCCATGAGGATCAAGAATATATATATATTTATTGGATCTTAGATGAATATTTCTCAATGTTACACACAGAATTTTTTTTTTTTTTTTTTTTGTTGCATTTAATTATTTATTGAATCTTCATATTTGAAATGACAATAAGTATTCAAATCTTAATACTAAAAAGAAAATAATAAGCCCAGCTAGACAAAAATTTTTATGATACTAAAAAAATTTCACATCAACTGATCCAGTCATCTATTTTGCGCTTGAGTTAAAGCAAGGGTATCCCTCCTTCTCAACCGATTGTGGCCACTAAAGTTAAGGATGTCTCGTGCAAGTGGGTTTGGATGGTGTTCAAGTTTGCTGACATATTTTGAGGCGTGTTTTGCAAATTCGACTTTCACCAAAGGAATGCCTAGATCTTTGTGGATTCGAGAATTTTTAACATACCATGGAGCTGCAGTAATTATACGTAGAATTTTATTTTGACCCCTTTGAATTTTTTCAATGTTGGATGCTGAGGCAGTACCCCATAATTGAATTCCATAGCACCAGATTGGCTTTAGTATTGCATTGTACAACAAAAGTTTGCAATCCAATTTCAATGTAGAGTTTCTGCCGATTAGCCAATTAAGTTGCACTGCTTTTAATCTCATTTGTGTAAGTTTCGCTTCAATATGAGACTTCCAAGTTAAACGGCGGTCGAGGTGAATGCCGAGGTATTTGACTTCATTGTGTTGCGGGACAATTTGATTATATATTCTGATGAACAAGCAGGTATCTTTTCGCAATGTGAAAGTTATATGAATACATTTTTGTTCATTTACCCTGATTTTCCAAAGCTCTAGCCAATTCTCTAGTTTATAAACATAATTCTACAAATTCTGTGATGCAACTTGGTGGTCCTGATGGACGCTGATAAAGGCTGTATCGTCTGCAAAAGTTGACGTATGGATTTTAGGGTCTGACGGCATGTCGGAGGCATATATCAAATATAAAGTAGGACCCAGTATGCTACCCTGTGGCACACCTGATTCAATTGGCTGAGCGGTACTTAAAAAATCACCTTCTTTGATTTTAAATTTGCGACCGTATAAATAACTTTCCATGAGTTTACGGGTGTTAGCACACAGAATGACAAACTTATATGTATATGCCCTCATTCACCACTTATGGTGTTGGAGGATATAAAAAAACAAATATATGATTTCAAGAGAGTGCATTACAGAAATAATTTGTATAAGGTCATAATTTAATAAAATTAAATTAAAATTTTTGATATTTCTTTAGTTAGGCTTTGAGTTCATTAACCCTCTCATGCACCAAACTTTGTTAGGGCAGCGATATTTTTTTTTTTACTTTTTTTCTAACTACATTGGTGTCAAATAAGATAAAAAAGGTACAAAAATTAAATTTACATTTGAAGTTAGTTTTTAAAAAATGTTGTACACATACAACATGGCGTATAAACGGAGTAAGAAGGTAATTTTTTTTTATAAAAAAAAATTATTTAATTTATTTGTTTAGTTTAATTTACAAAATAAAAGGTTTAGAATACTTAACAAATGTTTAATAAAAACTTAGAATTATTAGAGAATTATATTTTGTTTGAGAATTATACTTAAAATTAATTATTTTTAATGGTAATCTCTGAAGCAGTTTCTTTTACGGGTAAAACAAATTGCTATATTACATTTAGTACACGAGACAGTTTTAGACCCATTTTTACATAATTTGCAATGAGACTGCTTTGGTTTGTAACACGATAAATACGATCGTACCTGACATCTTTAACTTGAATTGAGGGTGTACTTACTACACTTTGAAGTTGATTTAGACATTTGTGAAGAATATCATGGTCTACCACGCTTCCTCGGACCAAAAGGCTAGCTGAAATGTTGGATTGGAATTGTATTAGAGTAAGCGTTTCTTTATCGCAAGACTTTTGTAAGCTAACAGTGACGCCTATATAATAGTCAACTTTTTATTACTACAGAGATAAGCACCCAAAAAAAAATCGCCTATAATATTTTCGGGATCGGCGGCACGAAGATATTGGTTCAATAGCATAGTCCGTGGACAACAGCTGTACTGCTTTGTTGTCAAACCATTTTACAACTTTTATATCATGGGCTGATTCGACTCTATAGTCGTATGAAGCTCGTCCATTTGTTTTTTGCCGATCCATAGTAAGTTCAAATATAAAGAAGTAAACAAATGCTAAAAAATTATGAAAGGGCAACAAAAATAATAATAAGAAATATAAAAAAATAAAAGCCGTTGATGCACCATGCCCCGATAGACTAGGCGATAGTTTGCCGAACTATCAGTCAGAGGGTTGCAGGTTCGATTCCTGCCAAAGACTCTGGGTGTTTTCTGCAGATAAGCCAAAAAGCTTCGCAGTTTGTGTTTGTTAATTATAAAAAACTGACATTCGAACAACTTGTTTACTGGTGGTTGTGATTTTCAAAAAAAAAAAAAAAAAAGATGAATTATAGCCCCAAAATATTGCCTGAATAACATTTTTACCTTTTATTTGTTTAAATTAACTTCTGTTGTTAATACTGAAACTGGAAAAAAATTGTCACTGAATTAACTCAAGATTTTCACAAAAATTAAGACGCTTATTTACTGACGAAAATTTTATCAAAATAATTTACCGACTTCACCGAACGAAAAATTTAATATGAGACAGAAAATTATTTTATTTTTCGTCAAGTACAAACAAAAGTAAAGAAAAGGCATACAATGTCCTTTTGTATTTCTTTGCATAAAAAAATTTACCGTTGGATATGTGGAATGTGCTCTCAAATAGTGTTGTTGTATACAAACAACAGGTGCATGAAAGGGTTAAATTTAATTTTCATTAAATTATTTTTACTGAAGTAGGAAGTGTTTTACAACTTGAAAAAATTTTGTTTTTGATAATTTTTCTTGACTATCAATTCCAACTTCCTACTTCAGTAAAAATAATTTAATGAAAATTAAATTTAATGAACTCAAAGCCTAACTAAAGAAATATCAAAAAATTAAATATTAACAGTTCAACTAAAAATAATAATTATTCTATTAGATTAAAATTTAATAAAGTTTGAGCCAACTTCACATAGATGCTGTTGGACAATTGCTAAATAGACATTTCTAGGGTTGAAATAGTTTTATTTGCTCTAAAAAAATAATAATAATGACCAAATTATTTGCACTGCCGCCACATGTTGGGTTATTCAACTTATCCTACTGTACAGTGCATTTATTGCTCTTTATTTACACTATACTGTGTGGGTGCCCCGATAGACTAGGCGATAGAGTGCCGGACTATCAGTCAAAGGGTTGCGGGTTCGATTCCCGCCAAAGACTCTGGGTAGACGAGTCAGACATATGTATATAGACCAGTCAGACATATGTAAACTAGTCAGACATTTGGTAGAGAATCTAAGAGAATCTAATGGACCATATTGGTCTCTGGGTGAGGGTGTGAGGTGACTCACACCAGCCTTCCTACCTAACCTAACCTACACTATACTGTACTCTACAAACTGATGTAACTAATGATCGAATTGTGATACATCAGATGTTGAAACATTTTATTTACATACATACATATTTGTCTGGTGCATGTACATATTTTAAAAATCATGTTATAACAATTTACTTCAGAGCCATCACATCATCACACATGATTAGCATTTTAATAAAACAGAAACATGTCAAAATGTGGAAAATGGACAGAAGAAGCGAAAGGAAAAGAACAAAAAATACAAATTCAAACTGCAATAACACAACACAACCGGAAGACACACAGAAAAACTAACACATCAATGATACGGAACGTTAAAAAATGACATAACTGTAATTTGCATACACACATCTGCACCCACAGTTTTTGTTGGCGTGTCATGGCGGCGGTCGTTCATCTGTGTATGTAAGTAAATAGTTTGTTCGTGTGTGTGTGTGTTTTTGTTCATTGCTTTGTTGTCTCGGCAATATTTTTCTAATTTTTTATTTCAGTCATGCAAAATGGAAAACAAAACTCAGTAAAATAAATATAAATCTTTCAAACATAAAAAATAAATAAATAAATAATAAAAAATATATGTATTATGAAAAATTAAATCAAACAAGAAACAGTAGTATGTATGTAACAGCAGCTACAACAACAAAAACAAAAACGAAAATTAATGATTTATGAAGATTTAAGTTTCTATCCATATGTTTGTTGTTTGTTGGTTTGCAGCAGAGGCAGCATCAGTATTTGTCAGAGTGTCTATTTCTGTCTGGATGAATTTCTGTGTGGGTGGAAATGCGTGCTTTTATTTATGCACATGCGGATGTAAGTACTCGCATTTATGTACATACATATATAAAATTGTGTGTGTGTGTGTGTTTGAGACAAATAAAGAGTAGTACATGATACTCATACATCCTGTGTCTTTTATTTGTTATTAATGTTTTTCGTTAGTTTTTTATTACTATTTGTCTTTCTTTTTAACTGAACATGACATTTTGTTATATTTATTTGTTATTGTGTTCACATATCACACAGTTTCTTTTAAACAGACGTGAACGTATGAATGTTTGAGTGAGTATGCGAGTGTGTGTGTGTGTGTGTTTGTCTGTCTGTTCTCTCAGTGGCATGTTAACTGTATTTAGCAACATACGTTGCATGTTGGGGTCGTTGACAGAGTAACTTCTGACCAATATATCACTTCTCCGTCATCACCACTCATCAAACACACATATCTACAATAGAATAATTTGTAAGTTAACCAAATGTTTGTAAAGCTGGTTAAACAAATATCGTGAAACAAAATTTTTACCAACGTTTTCCGTTAAAATTTAATCAAATTTTGTTTGCTCCTTTTATTTTTCTATTTGCCTCAGTTTTGTATCTTTATTTGTTTTGGTGTCAGCTTGCGTTTATGCCTATTTTTGGATGAATGAATTTTTGGTTTGTTGTTACAGACAATAAATCAACTTTATTAGGAGTATTCGCTTTGTAAGAAACTCATATAAATAAATAAATAAAATAAAGATACAGGTATTTCGAAAAGCAAATACTATTTTGGGAGTTTCCTTGTTAGACCAATTACAAAAATAAAATATATTTTTTGTAATTTCACACAATTGAATCATAAAAAGTCATAAAACCTCGCAAAATTCCAAGCCAATCTTAAAAAACTGTTGCTAACTTTCATTGTATTACTTATGTACATAAAGGGTGTCCCAACTATAACGCAATTTTTAAATTTTAAATAAAACACAGATATTTAAAAGAAATCGTGAAACTTTATTATATCGTAAAGTAGACAGAATGAGGTTATGTATGAAACAAGATATCGTGCAGATTGCCGCCGTAGCTTTGCTGGCACACACGCGATCTTTTAATGAAATTTTCAATGACCTTTTTGCATAAATGCTGCGGTATTTCATTAATGCAGCGTCCAATTTCCCCTTTTAAGGCTTGAGTCGTCGTCGGCTTATTCGCGTAAATCATCGACTTATAAAAACCCCAAAGAAAAAATCTAAAGGTGGTTAATCACACGATCTAGGCGGCCAATTCTGGTCACCAAAACGCGAAAAAACACGACCAGGAAATGACTGATGCATTTTCTCTTGTTGAAACCACATGCCCTCCACATTTATTTCTTCAATTCTAGGCAAGAAAAAACTGGTTATCATTTCACGATACCGAACAACATTGACACCATTGCGTTCTAGTTGGGTCACCCTTTACATATGTATATCTATACATACATACATATGTTCAAGCAAATTACACAATGAAAATTTTATTAAATTACTGTTTGTGATGCACCCTTTTGTTGAAGGAAACGGCACGCTGGTGTTTGCTGCGGCTGTAGCTCGCCGGAAATGGGGGGGTTGTTTTTCCTTGGGTTCCCACAATTATTAGTTCGTGCCGAAAATACAAATGTGACCACAAAAAAAAAATCGTACATATTACAAATAGGTGTAATATATTACAAAAAGAATGAGGCAAATTAAAATTAACACGGCAGGACTAGAGTGTGCAGGCTTAGATGGTATTTTCCTGCATAGGCTGCCCTCCCGCTATGACCTATATATTATAGTCATCCGTGACATCATTTTTGCCCTTTTTGATTAAAATGTGTTACAAATGATGTCCCTAGATATTAGACTCACCAAAGTCTATTTGACCAAGCTACATTTCAACCAAATACGAGTAATTAGCACATAATGTGTATAAATAACATAACTTTATTGATAATTTCTATAAATACAATATATTATATATTTCATGATTTTATAATAGAATCATAACTAATTAACAATATTTTTTTTTTTTTTAATAACAGAAAAAAATACTAATATCTATACAAATATTTACTTATACACTAACAAAAAAAAAATTATAAAACTAATTATAACAACAACATTAGTATTATATTATGGTTTGTTTTACGAACTATTATTATTTAATGATATCTATTTTTTTTGTTGAGTTTTCTTTTGTTATTTTTATCAGTTGAATTTGATTTTTAAGTTTATGTTATTTCTTCATGGTGTGTTGTGTTTTATAAAATATTTTTTTCCTGTTTACTCATCCAAAGATGGATTTTATTATTTTTTTTATTTATCTTATTAATTTATTCAAGTATTTATTTATTTGTGTATTCATTTATTTATTTATTTATTAATTCATTTAGTGATTTATATATTTATTTGGTTCTTTATTAATTAATTATTTGTTTATTTATTAATTTGTTTATTTATTAATTAATTCATTTATTTATTTACAAATTCATTAATTAATTCATTTATTTATTTATAAATTTATTAATTAATTTATTTATTTATTTATAAATTTATTAATTAATTCATTTATTTATTTATAAATTTATTAATTAATTTATTTATTTATTTATAAATTTATTAATTAATTAATTTATTTATTTATAAATTTATTAATTAATTCATTTATTTATTTATAAATTTATTAATTAATTAATTTATTTATTTATATATTTATTAATTAATAGTAGTAATAATAGTAATAATAATTAGTAATATAGCTAATAATTCTTATATCTAATGATTATATTTTTTTATAGTACATATCTGATATTTAACTGATTCAAAATTTATTTAAATTATATGAGTTTACTTAAATGGAAATGGAAATTTCTAAGTCAATCAATGAATTTTGAATCAATTATTTATTATTCATAATAAAGTGTTAGTACTTTTTTTTTTTGTTATATATATACCTGCTCTTTATTTAGTTTGTTTCTTTTTTCTTTTATTTATTTTTTGAAAGTTAAGTTATATTGGTAACAGGAATTTTAAATAACTTTAGTAAAATAAGTGGTTATGTATTAATTTAATTTATCTATAACTTAATTCTATGTAATTAAATTTTGTATTTTTTTTTTGTATTTTAACTATTTTTTTTTTATAATTATGTAAATAAATAAATAAACAGATTCATGACAAACATTTAACACAAAATTTGTTCTTGTTTTTTGTTTATTGGTAAAGTCGTTTGAAAGTCATTAGTGAAGGTTGCATGGTGCAGTCAAGTGACGTGTCTGTATACAGATATGTATATGTAACGGTTTTTTCTTATTAACAGCCTATTTTCTAACGGTATTGGTTTTTTGTTTCTTTTTTTTTTATATAGGTAATTGTAATTTTGTTTTCAAGCTATTTTACTTATCTTACAACATGTTATTCCCCGTGCAGGCTTTTATGAATTTATGTTTTTTTTTGGCTTCGGTTCCTGTCCCTGATGCTATAATTGGACGATGTACAGAGTGGTGACTTTTCAAGTTTTCCTCCTATCTCCAAAACGGACACTAGATGGCTCTGGTGTGATTATCTATAACAATGCCTCTAAAACCTATTTACCAAAAATTATTATAAGTACATACATTCATACACACGTACATTTATAAGTAAAAGCTAGTTAGATTTCTTTACTAAATGTTTAGTCTTTATATTTTATGCATAATTATAAAGTTCACATTTAATAATGAAATCTAAATTCCCCCTAATTATAAATAATACTTTTTCTTTGTTTTTTTTTTCTTACCTCTATTTTTTTGACCGTTTTCACTATAATTTTATTTTAAATATTATTTTAAATAATTTCTTTATCTTGAATGATTTTACTTTAGGTTACAAAAAAAAACTTTATGTGTCTTACTTTATTTTTCACTCGGGCTGTTTCTTATGTGACTTTTCGTGACTTAATGAACTTAGGCTTAATGGTGTACGAGATGTTCACCCTCCCTATCGCTAGCCTCTTTACCATCGGTTTTTCGTCGGTTTTTTTGGTGAATTTGCGTAGTCATTCGATTCATTGTTGAACCCTTTATGCAACCCTTCATGCACTGCGTTACCGCAATGATGTTACTGCCCCCTATACGTCATATATAGAGTAATACCATACTCTAGTATTATAGCACAAAGTGTTGTCATATTACTGAATGTCAACACAAAGAAGAGGCGAAAAGCAATAAACCAAAAAAACATAGAAGCCGCAACATTTTAAAGTTTTTTTTTTTTGAAATTTTATTTAATCAAAGAATAACAAATTTAAATAATATATATATATACATGCTGGGCATATATATATACATGCAGGGCAGCTGTCACAAAGCCAGCTGTTTATCCGCAGCCTGGGGAGGATAAAAAGTTGGGAAAAAAGCTGCTTCGAGCATTCATGACAACATTGGTATATGTTCGCGTGTTAGCCTACATTTTCAGGCCTTAAAGTTCAATGAACTTTCTCAGCTGGTTTAACCAACTGGTTCCTAATAACCCTACTGCGGCTCTCAAAGCATACCGTGTACCGCAGATCTTTGGTCCTTAATGAGCTGTCCCCTATCACGTACATAGGTATGTATGTATGTATATATTACTTTCTTTTTTCTTTTTTTTTAATACGTCAAATAAACTTTTTATTTTATGCCAATGGGTTTCAGGAGGCCAGCAGAATTTGTTAATGACTACATCACTCTTTTGCTTTTATTTTCTTATCTATACTCCTCATGCTATCTATATGCGAAATCGGAGATCAAACTCGAATACGCGAATTGTTCAAAAGTTCTATCAAATCTGGAGTTAAACCTAAGAAAAATCAATTGCAATTTGTGTTGTCTTAATGACAAATCCATAGAGAAATAGATTGTCAAATATTATAGAAATATAGAGTCAATAGGAAGGTTTGGGTAATGCTGATAACGGCGTTGAAACATAAATCAGCCGTATAGACTTTCAGTATGGAAACTTGTTTCAATCTATAATAACTTAACTTATTGTTTTAGGTGTTGTACGTGAATAGTACCAATCAATTGACCCTTCAAATTTTCAACCTCATATTGGTTATTGCCTATTGCCTTTCTTATTCGACATTTTAACCACGGTTTGCAGAGTTTAGCGTTAATACCTTTAGAAAAGTTACTTTGCACGAAATTCTTTCTATAAACTTCTTGGCCTGGTATGAATTTAATAGATCTACTGCGTTTGTTGTATGATCTGACATTTCTAATATAAGCATTGTGCATTTTTTCTTTCATTTTCTTGTGTATTATTTGTATTTGTCCTGAACGAGGTAGAACCAAATTTTCACCATCTGCAATAGATCCCAATTTTCTAAGTATTTCATAAGCTTGAGCATGTGTTATCATGTTATATCCTGTAAGAGCATAAAAGGGTGTAACACCAGTTGATGAATGAATTGTAGACCTAAGGCTACATTCGATTTTTGATAAGTTCTCATCCCATTTTGCTTGATCAGATTGTAGAAAACTTCTTATACTAGTTAAAATCGATTGATTTACTCTCTCACTGGCGTTTGCTTGTGGAGAATGAATTGCAGTTCTAATATGTCTAACTCCATACATATTTAACAGTTCTTTAAAAGATTCTGACACAAATTGTTTCCCATTATCGGAATGTAATATTTCTGGTACTCCAAATTTATGAAAAACTTCATCAATTAAAAATTTGTTAACAGCCTTGGTCGTTGCTTTTGGCATAGCTTTAAGTAACACAAATTTAGTTTTGTGATCGAGGACGATAAATATAAAGCTGTTACCTATTTTAGACCTTGGGTAAGGACCTAGAAAATCTATATATATTTTCTGGAAAGGCCTGTCTGTCACTACCTCTTTGCCCATTGTAGGTCTTAAAGTATACTTAGGATGCTTATTTTCTTTACAACTCTGACATTTTCCAATGAAATCTTTTATTTGGTTTACCATTGATGGCCAGTAGAAAAATTCACGTATGTTGTAAAGAGTTTTACCAGTTCCTCCATGCGAGGTGTTATTTTCGTGGGCTTTTTTAATAATTTCATGAGTCAATCCTGTCGGTATCCATATTCTCCAACATTCTTCATCATTCTCAACATTCTCACTTGTAAATTTTACTTTTTTATACACTACACCTTCGCTAACTTTTAGATCGGGCAATCTGTCCTTATTTTGTTCGATGGTGTCAATTAGTGTTAAGTATTCTTCTGTTTTAAATTGCGCAGCGTCAAAATTTATTAGGTTTGTTTCATTTCCTACGATTTCCTCTACTTCTATTCTAGAAAGCATGTCCGGTACCACATTCTTCGATCCTTTTCTATGCTCTATCTCGAACTTATATCCTTGAAGCTTTAAACTCCATCGAGCTAAACGTCCGTTTAGGTCCTGTTGCTTCATAAGCCATTTGAGTGAGGAATGATCAGTTATGACGGTGAAGTCCATTAATTCAACATACTGACGAAATTTTTCAATAGCCAGTACAACAGCTAGACACTCTTTTTCAGTTGTTGAATAATTTTTTTGTGCCGGATTTAGCTTTTTTGAATAGTATTCTATGGGGTGTTCTCCGCCATCGTCATCCTTTTGGAACAAAACTGCTCCTACACCTACGTTTGAGGCATCACATTGAATAAAGAAGTTGCGATTAAAATCCGGGCTGATAAGGATTGGGCTGGATATTAACTTCTGTTTTAGCGTTTCAAAAGCTAACAAAGCCTCATTCGTTAGTGTGAACTTTGATGATTTCTTTAGGGTATCTGTTAGCGGTGCAGTAAGTGTAGAAAAATCGTGGATGAATCTACGGTACCATCCGACTGTACCTAGAAATCTCCGTACTTCCTTAGGATTCTTTGGTGGACAAATTTTTAGGATTGCGTCTAGTTTACTTGAATCTGGTTTGATTTTTCCGCCTCCTACAATATATCCTAGATATTTTAGCTCCTTATAACAAAATTTTGACTTTTCCATATTTATTGTTAGTCCAGCTGCAGTGAGTCTCTCGCCTACTAATTCTAACATCTGTATGTGAGTTTCGAAATTTGAAGATACTACCAACAAGTCATCTAAATACACAAAGATTCGATCCTTCAGTTCCGCAGGTATGACCTTATCCATAAGGCGATATAAACGCTGTGCAGCGTTGCACAATCCAAACGGCATCACCTTAAATTGGTATTGCGGCCTACCAGGGACTGTAAATGCTGTTTTTGGTCTACTGTCTTTGTCCAAGGGGATTTGCCAGAATGCATCTTTCAGGTCTATAGAAGAAATGAAATAGGTGTCGCCGAGCCTTGCTAGTAAACCGTCGATATTTGGGAGAGGATATGAATCCTTCTTGGTGACTTTGTTTAGCTCCCTGGCATCGAGGCAAAGTCTATTTTTGTTAGGTTTTATTACCAGTGTTACGCGATTATTCCATTCAGCACAAGTTGTTTCTTCAATAACATTTAGCATTAACATCCTATTCAACTCGGCATACATCAATTTTTGAACAGCCGGACTTACTGGAAAGTGACGTAATTTTTTTGCTGGGGCTTCCCCAGTTTCTATAGTATGAGTTTCAAGCTTAGTTTTACCTAGTCCGAATTCGGTGTAACATTTAAATGACTTTTTAGCTTTTTCTAACCTTGCTTTTTGCTCTTGCGATAGTTGATGTATTGGGTGGCTATCTGGCTTGTCTACTAATGAAATTTCATTTACTTTATCTTCTTCTATACTTAGCTTAATTCCGATTTTCCGCCAGAAGTCGTAACCTAGTATTAGTTCTTGAACTAGATTCGGAACAAGATATAAGATTAAGTTCACAGTTTTTTTACCTACTGTTACACTGGCATTAACTTTTCCAATGATCGTATGGCTTTTGCCATCAGCTGTCTTTATGGATGATTTAAAATTTAATATTTCAGCGTTCATTTTATTTACATTGGTTAAACAGTTGTGGCCTAAACAACTTATAGTAGCTCCGCTGTCCATGAGTCCTTTAATTGGCAAGTCATTTACAAGTACGTCCATATATGGTCTTACATCTTCATTGCCGCTAACGTGGGCCGAAGCAATTACATTTCTTTCTGCCTTTCTTTTGCTATATCTTTCTCTTGTTTTAGTTATTCTTTTGCTTGTAATTGGCTCATAGTCATTAAATATTCTTTCTCTTACCCTATTGTAATGTTCCATTCGAACTTCAAACGGTGTGTTATGTTTTCCATTTGTGTGTGTTAAACTTTTAGTTTTCGGAATTGGAGCTTCTTTTGTAGCTTCATTTTTGTTTATAATAGTAATATTGTCTTTATCAATATTTAGTTGTTCTCTACGAAGTTTGTCTTTAGACTCCTTCGAATCTCTCATACAAATATATTTTACTGGGCTGGTCTCATTTTCGAACACGCCTGCCCAGTTTGTTGCATGTTCAGTTGATGATTTCCCTGACATTTTGGGCAGCTCGGTGTCGTGACGTTCTCGAACCCACACCTATAACAGAACAGATTCCTTTGAACTACTGAGCATTCGATAAATGAATGTCCTATTGCTTTACAGTTCCAACAGATTAACTGTTTCGCAGGTAGAGAATTTTGTCGAAGAGCTTCAAGGTGAAAGGTGTCATTGTCATCTGTTATCATGTCGTGTTCTAGCTCAGCTACTCGCCTGTAGTTTTGAATAGCATGGCGATATGGAGCTCGCTTAGCTATATTCCTTTCAGCTCTTTTACATTCTTCCAGTAACTGATCTATGGTGAAAATTTTTATCGGAAAAACGAGCTGTGCTAATCCATCTTTCAGGTTGTCTTTCATTATTTGCACTAGTTCTTCCTCGGGCACATTGTGACGCATCTGGTTTTTTAATTTTACTATTTCTGAAATAAAAGTATCGGAAGTTTCTGAAGGTAACTGTCTTCGTTCCATTATCTTGCGATGTATTTCGAAGTCGCTTTCAAAATTGCGAAATTTCTTTATAATGTCTCTTCTAAATGTGGTCCATTCACAAAACGGGTTTTGCATTCGGTATGACCAAAACCAACTGCTGGCATTACCGGTAACTAAGTGGTGAAATCCTTTCATTACCACATCCCAAGGACAGTTGTAGTCAGCTCTTAGTGCTTCCACTCTAAAAACAAAGTCTTCCACATTGAATGACTTATTTGTACCGTCAAACTTTAGTCCCCATTTTTCTAGTTGGCATGGCGTAAATGATCTATTTCCGGCAGGAATGTTCCCATCCATATTTGGTTGAACTTGGTGATTTGAGAATCGAGGTTGAAAGTCAAATCGAGGTGCAAAAGTATTAGGATGTTGATTTCTAAACGGATGTTGATTTGCAAACGGATGTTGTGGTGGAGGATTAAAATTTTGTGGATTCATTTGTCGTTGTCCATATGCATTTATGTTTTGTTGATATGAGCGTTCATTAAAACGTGGAAAATCGTTTCTAACATTTTGATTTTCTGATGTAGAAGTGTGCTCGGATCTAAAGGAGTTTCTTATGATCTGTGGTATCATCACCTGTAAATTCTCCTGAACTTCTCGCATTATAGATGCTTGAGCCGCTCCTACAGATGCTTGTACATAATCATGGAGTGTTAATCCATCCTCGTTTACCTGTAAATCCGGATCAACTTCTTCATTCAATCTTGGTAGGTTTGGTTGAGTACTAGGCATGTTGTTGGATTCTTGACTACTTCTATTTCTGGTAGTAATATTGCTGTAAGGAGGTGTCGTTATTGTGCAATCGCTGTTGTTAAGAGATGACGTGGTTATTGGTCCAAATCCGGGTGGAAATTGTAAGCTTAGTAATGGCGTTACTGCGTTTGTGGTTACCAATGGGTTGGGTATTGCAGAAGTGAAACGTGGTGTAGTAGACGTTGTTGTGGTTGATGATGTGACTACTGTATTATTTTCTGTCGCAGTGTTTAATCTGCTCGATGACCTAAGATTCCTTTGACTCATTTAAAAAAATAACTATAATTCTATCCTATCCCTATAAGATCGCAGTAGATTAAATTAGTGTTGTTTTTATTATTTCTTAAAATTTTATTTCTTAAAAAAAATCGCAGTAGATATTTAAATTATTTCTTACCTTCTTTTTTTAAGTGAATGTCGAAAATTATGTTAGGCGAGAATAAAGTTTTGAAATACCTATGTACATACAAGTATGTATACTCTTTGATTTGTATCAAATATTTAGTCTGTTCGTCCGTTGTATGTACGTATATTTGTAACACAAAAAAAACGAAACAAATTAGTTTTTTTTTTTTTTTTTTAATACCTAGATAAGTTAGTAATAATATTTACAATTATTAACAACAAAATTATTTATTATATAAATTTGTTTTCTTTTTCAGATAACTTAATATGTTATGGTTGAAATTTAGTAGCTTGGCGAAAATCGAGAAATTGATGTTGTTCTAAAATACTCCGCCCTGATGTTCACAATTATTAATTTAAATTTTGCTCTAATAAATCTAAATTGTTTTAGAAAATTGAATTATTTTTTTTTTTTTTTAACTAAATTGTAAACTGTAAATTCGTGTATTTTTTTATTATAATAAAAAAATTAAATTTGTACCATGTTAAATTCTATATGTGAAGTTAGTTGCTTACCTCTTTCTTTTTTTTTTTTTTTTTTTTTGTTTTTTTGTCTTATTGTGGATTAAATATTGAAAGTTATACTAGAATCGTGTGGACTCGTTTCTCTTTTCCTTCAAAACAAAAGCAAATGAACATTCAACTTCATGGTTCTTTGGATCATGACTTTTGTTTTGAATTCGATTTGAATCGATTCTACTTGACTCTACTCAGTAACCAGTATTTTTCTTGTAAAGGTCGCTACGCAGGCATGATACTATATGTACCTTCCGGGACATACCATATCCTTAAAATCCACTTCGTACTGAGTTTTTGCATTTACAAAAAATGCCCCACGTTGGGCGCCAAATTGTGATGAACCCTTGTGTTGAAGGAAACACCAGCGTGCCGTTTCCTTCAACACAAGGGTTCATCACAATTTGGCGCCCAACGTGGGGCGCCAAATTGTGATGCACCCTATTGTTGAAGGAAACGGCACGCTGGTGTTTGCTGCGGCTGTAGCTCGCCGGAAATGGGGGGGTTGTTTTTCCTTGGGTTCCCACAATTATTAGTTCGTGCCGAAAATACAAATGTGACCACAAAAAAAAAATCGTACATATTACAAATAGGTGTAATATATTACAAAAAGAATGAGGCAAATTAAAATTAACACGGCAGGACTAGAGTGTGCAGGCTTAGATGGTATTTTCCTGCATAGGCTGCCCTCCCGCTATGACCTATATATTATAGTCATCCGTGACATCATTTTTGCCCTTTTTGATTAAAATGTGTTACAAATGATGTCCCTAGATATTAGACTCACCAAAGTCTATTTGACCAAGCTACATTTCAACCAAATACGAGTAATTAGCACATAATGTGTATAAATAACATAACTTTATTGATAATTTCTATAAATACAATATATTATATATTTCATGATTTTATAATAGAATCATAACTAATTAACAATATTTTTTTTTTTTTTAATAACAGAAAAAAATACTAATATCTATACAAATATTTACTTATACACTAACAAAAAAAAAATTATAAAACTAATTATAACAACAACATTAGTATTATATTATGGTTTGTTTTACGAACTATTATTATTTAATGATATCTATTTTTTTTGTTGAGTTTTCTTTTGTTATTTTTATCAGTTGAATTTGATTTTTAAGTTTATGTTATTTCTTCATGGTGTGTTGTGTTTTATAAAATATTTTTTTCCTGTTTACTCATCCAAAGATGGATTTTATTATTTTTTTTATTTATCTTATTAATTTATTCAAGTATTTATTTATTTGTGTATTCATTTATTTATTTATTTATTAATTCATTTAGTGATTTATATATTTATTTGGTTCTTTATTAATTAATTATTTGTTTATTTATTAATTTGTTTATTTATTAATTAATTCATTTATTTATTTACAAATTCATTAATTAATTCATTTATTTATTTATAAATTTATTAATTAATTTATTTATTTATTTATAAATTTATTAATTAATTCATTTATTTATTTATAAATTTATTAATTAATTTATTTATTTATTTATAAATTTATTAATTAATTAATTTATTTATTTATAAATTTATTAATTAATTCATTTATTTATTTATAAATTTATTAATTAATTAATTTATTTATTTATATATTTATTAATTAATAGTAGTAATAATAGTAATAATAATTAGTAATATAGCTAATAATTCTTATATCTAATGATTATATTTTTTTATAGTACATATCTGATATTTAACTGATTCAAAATTTATTTAAATTATATGAGTTTACTTAAATGGAAATGGAAATTTCTAAGTCAATCAATGAATTTTGAATCAATTATTTATTATTCATAATAAAGTGTTAGTACTTTTTTTTTTTGTTATATATATACCTGCTCTTTATTTAGTTTGTTTCTTTTTTCTTTTATTTATTTTTTGAAAGTTAAGTTATATTGGTAACAGGAATTTTAAATAACTTTAGTAAAATAAGTGGTTATGTATTAATTTAATTTATCTATAACTTAATTCTATGTAATTAAATTTTGTATTTTTTTTTTGTATTTTAACTATTTTTTTTTTATAATTATGTAAATAAATAAATAAACAGATTCATGACAAACATTTAACACAAAATTTGTTCTTGTTTTTTGTTTATTGGTAAAGTCGTTTGAAAGTCATTAGTGAAGGTTGCATGGTGCAGTCAAGTGACGTGTCTGTATACAGATATGTATATGTAACGGTTTTTTCTTATTAACAGCCTATTTTCTAACGGTATTGGTTTTTTGTTTCTTTTTTTTTTATATAGGTAATTGTAATTTTGTTTTCAAGCTATTTTACTTATCTTACAACATGTTATTCCCCGTGCAGGCTTTTATGAATTTATGTTTTTTTTTGGCTTCGGTTCCTGTCCCTGATGCTATAATTGGACGATGTACAGAGTGGTGACTTTTCAAGTTTTCCTCCTATCTCCAAAACGGACACTAGATGGCTCTGGTGTGATTATCTATAACAATGCCTCTAAAACCTATTTACCAAAAATTATTATAAGTACATACATTCATACACACGTACATTTATAAGTAAAAGCTAGTTAGATTTCTTTACTAAATGTTTAGTCTTTATATTTTATGCATAATTATAAAGTTCACATTTAATAATGAAATCTAAATTCCCCCTAATTATAAATAATACTTTTTCTTTGTTTTTTTTTTCTTACCTCTATTTTTTTGACCGTTTTCACTATAATTTTATTTTAAATATTATTTTAAATAATTTCTTTATCTTGAATGATTTTACTTTAGGTTACAAAAAAAAACTTTATGTGTCTTACTTTATTTTTCACTCGGGCTGTTTCTTATGTGACTTTTCGTGACTTAATGAACTTAGGCTTAATGGTGTACGAGGTGTTCACCCTCCCTATCGCTAGCCTCTTTACCATCGGTTTTTCGTCGGTTTTTTTGGTGAATTTGCGTAGTCATTCGATTCATTGTTGAACCCTTTATGCAACCCTTCATGCACTGCGTTACCGCAATGATGTTACTGCCCCCTATACGTCATATATAGAGTAATACCATACTCTAGTATTATAGCACAAAGTGTTGTCATATTACTGAATGTCAACACAAAGAAGAGGCGAAAAGCAATAAACCAAAAAAACATAGAAGCCGCAACATTTTAAAGTTTTTTTTTTTTGAAATTTTATTTAATCAAAGAATAACAAATTTAAATAATATATATATATACATGCTGGGCATATATATATACATGCAGGGCAGCTGTCACATGTTACGAAATTGCATTTCAACATATATATGGCGTGTTTATCGACATACAACTTGTTCAGCATTTGTAGATGTTTTCATTTATAAACATTATTTAGAACACCCTGTTATAATCATAGCTGAGCAATATGGCAACATAAAGTTTGAATGTCTTTGGCTGAATATTCTAGACACCAATTTTCTTGACTTGCAGTCATGAACATTCTAGTATCTTAGTTTCAAACCTTCCAGAAATTATGATTGTTGTATAAATAGACTAACAGGGCCAATCAAGTGGATCAGTTAATTGTGAGTCATTGTTGTGTAAACATTAAAGTGTTCTAAAACTTTAATTTAAGTGTGTTCTTAAACCGTCATATAAGTGTGTAAAACGACAGATTGTTCATTTACAATTGTTTCTGTGTACATTTGAATTAATAAAGACTCGTTATATTTTCTTCAAACTACTTGACGCTTTTATTTTGTAATTAAAAAGAATCCGGTTTATTTAAAGGAAATAAACCACCATTTTTAAAAGGTAAAAACGTAACAATACATACATAATTATAGCCACAATACAATAATTTTGAAGTTCATTAAACAATTTTGTTGTTTAAGTAAGCAATATTTGCTAAACATATCAATGAAATTACACACATATAAACATACATTTGTATAGGCATGTACATATATATATATATATATGAAGTTGTACATATGTATCCATATTGTATATATTTTGTAATTTTTTTTTTATCAAACACAACAATTCTTAAAGAAAGTAAAAGAAAAACTGTTGGAAATTGGAATTGGAAATGCCTTAACGTGTTGGCCTTTCCATCTCAACAACAAACTACACCTTAATTTTAGTTATAAACAACGACAAGTTTTTTGAAGCCATCCTATTGTGCATGTGTTTGTGGACGGATGTCTATGTATTTGTAACATGTATTATAACAACAAAATTACAGGCTTATAAGTGCGCAAAGGTACAAAAACCGGTTTTTGACCCTAAAACCGGATTTTGGAGGTGTCCGGCATATTTCACTATTGGAATCTTGTTTTACTTGACAAGCCCTACAAGAAAAATAATATCCGGTGCCAGGTTTTTCTATTTCATTCAACTTTGTATCACTGTCGCATATACACGCGTAATAATCAGAATCACTCCCTTAGTCGATGTAACGATATCTGTCCGCCCTTCTGGCTGGCTGTCCATGTAAAGCTTGTGCGCAGAGTACAGGTCGCAATTTTGAAGATATTTCGTTAAAATTTGGTACGTGATATTTTTTCGGCCCAAGGATAGACGGGATTGAAACAGGTGGAAATCGGTCCATTATTTCACCTGGCCCCCATACAAAAGTCCTCCCGAAATTGGGGTTTACCGATCATAAATCTTTGAATTATGCAAGTATGCAAACAAATGTCACGACAAATGAGTAATAAATGAAGCTAAATCACATCTAAAGGCCTACTTTCGAAATTCACTTAAAAGAGCATAACTCTTTTAAAAATGTTGGTTTCCAAATAATATTGAACACAAATTTGTTTTGCGCATATGCATATTACATGGTAGAATTTTATGATGATCGGTCCATAATTAGTCGTAGCTCCCATATAAGGCACACTTCCTGAAATCACTTTAAGGAAATCACTTTAATATTGTTATCCGGATAAATTTTAACAAATATGAGTTTCTTATGTACAAATAGGATGACAGCTAATTTTATAATAGTCAGTTCATATGTAGTCAAAACTCCTGTATAGGACCCTCTTCGTAATTCAATTTAACCTCCATAAATCTTTTAAAAGTATTTATATCGAGATAAAGTTTAACATACACAATATTTATATTCACAGAAATCATGACACTAAATTTTTTAATGATCGGTTTATAATAGGTCATATTTCCCTTATAGCGCACATTTCTGAAAAACTGTTTTTTACATATACTGGGTGTAGGGTATTATATGGTCGGGCTTGACCGACTATACTTTCTTACTTGTTTTTATTATATTAATATGATTTATACGTACCTAGTTTTGCTAATTCCTACGGTTTGGTGGGTAAATGCCCGAGAAGAAAGGCTTTCCATGTTTATGGAATAAACAAATCTGGTTTTATTTAACAAAATTTGCAAAAATTTTAAATTAGATATTGTTTTATATTTAAATATTTACATAAAGCTATTTGTATGTGAATCAGTAAATTAAGCAGGATGAGTGCCAAATTTTTTGATGGGTGCTGCAGCTTAGTGCTGACAAATTCTACTACTTTCGATTACTCAATAATATTCAATACTTTTCATTTGGGTACTCAATACTACTCGATACTTTTAACGGATTTTTTGATATTGTACCGCATAGTTTTTATCTGATAATTGAAGTAGTTTCTTCAAAAAATAAAAATAGATCTTCAACTATTATTGGTTTTGTATGTCTTTTATTATTAAATCAAAAATAAATGTAAAGCTAACTTTTAATTCAACGTTAACAACAATTTATGAAATAATTAAAATAAATTCTTTGGAAAATTAATATTTTGTTTTGATTAAAGAATTGAAAAACTTGCTTAAAAATACAACTCAGAAAGTATCAAGTAGCTACAAGGTGGCGCAAAACTAATCCTCCTATCAGAAAATGCTATAAATTTTGTGATTGGCCCCTAATGTCAGTTCTGTTTTGACATTTGTGTAGTAAACACATGCGAAATACACGTCATTAAACAATGTTACGCTAACTGCGGCGGCCATTTACATGACATCATATTCTCGACTTGATGTAAAAAAAATTAAAAGACCAAATAAAAATAATCCACAAGAAGAATCAAATTTTTTAATTACAGCCAAAAAAACATCGGAAGTTTACTTTTGCGCCACCTTTTACTTTTGAGTATTGAGTATCAAAAAAAGGGCAAATACTCGGTACCCATTACTCAATACTTTGCCAGCACTACTGTAGCTTAATTGGTTAGCACATTTGATCATTAAGCATGAGTTGGTATTTGTAGTCCGGGTGCGATTCCCAGCCGCTGTCACTCAAACAACATCAGTTTCTGATAATTATTAAGGTGGATTCACCCATTCGTTCTTAACAAAAAATTTGTTCGAACAATATTTTTTTTATATGAAGTTTGACGTCTCTCTTTTTGAGAGAGAGAAAATATTTTTTACGAACTTGAATTGGTTTACTTTTATATTTTTTCCGGACAAAAGTGAATTGAGTTGCCAATAGGTTTCATTTTTTCATACAAATAAAAATGCCTTATGTATTTCCATGACCATCAGCAAAATCAAGGTTCTTTTTTCAATTATTTCGAATTTATATCTGTGATTTTGAATACACAATACTTTAAAATAATATAATTTTTTTTTTTGACACTTAAAACCCAAAGCAAAATAAATCAATGGCCGCACTTGTAAAACTAATAGATTTTGTTTATATATGGCAGCTTTGATTTTTCAGAAAAATCGTTCGAAATGGGTGAATCGTGCTGGAAAAAACTCTCAGTAAAAAAATTGTTCTCTGGAAAAAAATTTTGTTAAGAACAAATGGGTGAATCCACCTTTAGTTTTCTATCTATCACAACTAATATTTATCACAGCGCTCTCCTTCGGTGGTATCGCATTTAAACGCCACCGAAGTAAAATAATTAAAATAAATGCTATCAAATCAAGCTTTAACATTAATGCAGCTACTCACCACCAGAGGCGCTGCAATGCTGCACTAAAAACAAACATAATGCGCAATTGCAGAGTTGTGATAAAGTTTCTTCTTTCACCACTTTTACTTCTTCAACTATCCCCTTTCCAAAGAAAGTAACGCAATTATATAGGCATATTAATTGCCTGAGTATTATACTATGTTTCCACGGCACATGCTTCGCTCTCTATTCATGCTTCACACCCCAATCATGTGCGAAACAACTTGCTTCACCATACAAAATTTTAAGAGTGAATCAAGTAGATTCATATTGAATCCACTTGCGAAGCACGAAAAATTGCACTCTTCTCTAATTTTTATCACAAGTTTATCTGCACTAGCTGTAAAAATTTAATATTATTGTAAACAAAGCAAATTATTTTCTTGTAGCTGGAAGTAAAGAAAGTAAATACGTACGAATGTTTGTTTTTTTTCAAATAAGCTAACTAATTTCCACTCACTTTTGTTTGTCCATTAAAACAAATATTTTCCACAAATTGTAAATTCCGTTTTTTTTATTCTGTTTGTTTATTAAAAACAACTGTCAAATCGAATCAAGTTTATTAGTCATGTATACAGCATGATTCATAAACATGATTCAGAAGGCAAAGCAGGTGATTCAAGTCGTCGTGGAAACATAGTATTACTTTTCTTAAAAAAAAAATATTCTTTGCAGTGTTCGCAGGAAGTCTTCACTGTATCCAAACCTCGACTGTATCCAAATATACTACCAATATTTAAGTACATATGGATCTATGTACATTGTACATATGTAAGTAATTATTTCTAGTTTCAACTGGAATCTTTAATGTCGCAAATGTATGTATGTCTGTATGTATGTATGTGGTTGTATAGTTGTGTATACTCGTATAAACTTATTTAAATGTTTTTAAAAATTGTTTGTTGTTGTTGTTTTCGTAATTGTAGCAGTAGCGATGCTTAAAGGCTTGGAAAGAGTCTTGGAAATGTTTCCTTTTATTTTCAATGTTTTGTGTGCATAAAAATAAATTTTCCTTCATATAGTTTCTGTCTTCCATTTTCATTTCAAATGATTTATATACTCTGGATAATTCGTTGTCTGTTTGTTTTGTTTTTATTGTTGTCGTTGTATTTCAGTAGATTTCAAATATATTAAATAATGTTTTTTGTTTAAGGGAAAGCTTAATAAAAATAATTGTGTGTTTATGTTTTTTTTTTTCTTAAAAGAATTTTGTGTACTTGCATATGTATGTATGTATGCAGTATGTATGTATGTATTCGTAGGAGTAGATGCTTAAATTTAGTTCAGTACTTGTGTGTTTAAGTGTTTTATTAACATGTCTCTTAGGATTCTAATATCCTGACGGAAACTTGTTGTGTTTATGTTGTTTTAAGTTTAAATGGAAATTGTTTTGACTTTAAACATAATTTCATGTCACTTTTTATTAGAAAATGTAATAAAAACAGCAGAAGACAATAAAGCTGATGATGAGAAACAAGCAAATGCACTACTTTTCTTTACCCTCTTCCCCACTTTCTCATGTGCGATATGCTGAACAGCAGTAGCACCAAAGACGATGGCACTAATATGGAGAAAATTATCAAAGGGTATGGATACGGTTGCGAGCACGAATGTAAGTGAAACTGCGAGCTAACCAGCCAGCCAGCCAAACAACCAACGCTGCTCTATTGTTTATAAGATGCCATAAATTTCTGACTGCATGACATTCCATGACCACGAGACTTTTTTAAGCAATCTATGTCTTCGCTGTCATGTTAAAGAAATTTTTAAGTTTATACAAAATTGTTTACGATGTTGTTGTTTCATGTGTTAGTCGGTTCGTTTGTTTGCTGAAAATCTTCTTGGTTTTCCGGTAACTACTGTTCATATACATACCCTGCAGATAATATTGGATTACGTGGTCCATTGTGACTTAAATGGACTAGTTACAACATGGTCCAATGTTCTGTAGTATGGACCATGTTGTAACAAATGGTTGTATTTTAACGTGCAGTATTGCCAAGAACTGTATGATCTATAATATTAAATTATATGTTGGTAACCCTAATGGAATCCATTATTAATTCTTTATTTGAAGTTAAAAAGTGAATTTTGTGAAATTTGTGTTTAAAAAATAATAAAATTAAAAATATTACAAAAATATCAAGTAAATATATAAAAATTAATTATAGTGCACGCCACAAAAGGCGATTAGTGAAAAATGAAAAATATCTTAAGAAATTAAAATAACACCATTGAATGTGCAAGTGGCTTAGCAGAATGCGCCAATATAGAATCTGCTGAGGCTGACATTTGGAATGCGGAAATAAAAAATTAACTACTGAATTAAGGCAATGGCAGCTAAGCAGTAGGACATTAAGAGAAAATATGAGAGTGTCCTGGTTATACTTCGGAATAAAGGTTTAGATGTGCCTCTATCTCCACTGACTCTTGTCAAAAAAAATGGAGATAGCACCAACCATAGTGCCTGTGCATCCAGGTCGATATGCACATTTCGGCATAAGACAAAACTTAATGAAAGAGGCACATTTGTTAGAAATATATTTTTTTTTATTAGCGTTTATTTATTCATATATTGAAATGACAATAAGAAATGACGGAGGCATAAATCAAATAGTAGGGCCCAGTATGCTACCCTGTGGCACACCTGATTCAATTGGCTGAGCGGTACTTAAAAAACAGCCTTCTTTGATTTTAAATTTGCGACCGTATAAATAACTTTCCATGAGTTTATGGGTGTTAGCAGGCAGAGTTAATTTAATTTTGTGCATTAAACCGTCATGCCAAACTTTGTCGAACGCTTGGGACACATCAATGAAAAGGGCGGAGCAGTATTTTTTATCTTCAAACGACCCTCTTATCACATTTACCAATCTGTGAGTTTGTTCGATGGTACTGTGTTTAGCTCTGAATCCGAATTGATGATTAGGAATACATTCAGTGTCATTCAGAATTGGAGTCAACTTAGTCATTAACAATTTTTCGAACAGTTTAGAAATTGTCGGCAGTAGGCTAATTGGCCTATATGACTCCACTTTGGTGTGGTCCTTCCCTGACTTAGGAATCATAGTGATCATAACACCTTCCAATCTGCAGGATAGTATTCTAGGCGTAAAATAGCGTTGAAGATAAAGAGGATAATTCTTCTTGCTACACGAGGTAACTCCACAAGCATTTTATTGCTGATTTTATCCATACCTGGAGCTTTTTTAAGATTCAGAGTACCAATAGCGCTTTGGACATCACGAAAGTTTAGCCTTAGAGGTACAGGAGGTCTTATAAGAAGTGGTGGCAAATCAGATGCATTATTTGAGTTGTTTATAGTAAACACATTTCTCAAATGGTTAACAAATAAAGTCCCTTTCTCGGAATCATTTCTAGCCCAGTCACCAGTCGGATTTCGCAAAGGAGGTTTTCCTCTCACTGGTCTGTTAGAAATATATGATGAAATCCTTTGTGACATTAATATAGATAGCCTGCCAATTTTCAAAAGTATAAATATCTATATATATAAAATTAAGTGGCAAAACTTCCTGTTCGCATACTCCTCCTAGACGGTTTGCCCGATTTCAATGAAATTTTCAGGGGTGATTGGGGTCTGTGTGGAGGGTGCACATAAGAAATTTAATGTGTATATCTTTGCGCGTTTTGCGAGGGGGTAGCGAAGCACACCGGGTTTAGCTAGTATTATATAAAGTGGATTGTTTTATGTTTTTTTTTTGTTTTTATTGTTATTTTATTTTTAATAAAGAATAATAAAAAGCTTAAACGTAAAGTTATTTTTAGTGTTTCATTAGGTAGTGACATGGAGTAGTTTTAAAACTAATACTCTTGAATACTCCATGGAGTAGCGATGTGGAGTAGTTTTGGGACTATTCCGATGGGTTATATGGTCCAATCCTAGGACATCTTAATGTTAAAATGACCACCTTTTCCTCATACATTTGAAGTAGTTTTGGAGCACACCTACTACACTTTCGTCTAGTCTTTACATGCATGTATGGACTAGTCGCGTTATCTGCAGGGTACTCACATACATATCTACTCGCTGTCACGTACATATTTGGTGAATGGTGAGGAGAAAACAACGGCAGTTGATAATATTATTGTTCTTGTTGTTAATACCATCTTTATAAACTTTATCTTAAGGATGCATTCATCTCAGTGCCCTGTCATGTTAAACATACAAATATTGTTGTTGGCGTTGTTGCTGATTCCAGGTTAACATCAATATTAACATTATGGTTACCTGTTTATAGGAAAATGTGTGCGTCTGTCTCTTTCTAAAGTGAATACATTTGCAGCACAAAAATATGAGTTCATTATCCTAAGACACACACACCTAAACATGCTAAACATCAACTTATATAAGTACTATGTACTGCATATTGCTACGTAACTACCTATAAATTCTCATAAATTTTCAAACACAATTTACATAATTCCATAAAACAACTTGGTTTTATCAAGTTAAACATGCTCTACTAAATGCAGCTGTATAATCAAATTTAAATCTAATTTCTGTGAGCTATAAACAAATACTAACATATTTGATTTAATTTCTAAGACATTATCACAACAATAATTTCACCTTAAGGTTTCTATTTATTATCATATGACCGAATGTATCACTTTCACTTATTACTTTGAGAACTTTATATATTATCATATTCTTATGGATGAATGCAATAAGTTCTCAAACATATATTTTTTTAATTTCAGCTTTTATTAAAATGCTAAAAAGAGCCCTGAGTTAGGAGAGGATTGCAGAAATTTAAATTATATACAAAGCTTGATAAACACCAAACAGTAGAACTCACTAAGAAGAGCCAACGGTAATTTTTAAAATATTTGCAGATCGCTAAAGATCACAAATGATTTAGAACTTGAGGATCCACTTGTTTCTATATCAACTAAAGTGGACATAGTAGCTACAGGCCCAGATGACATTAACAATGTGATCAAAGAAAATAATCCTTAAAAAATTACCAGAAAATGACTCAGTAGCACCAACAATGATTAAGAAGCTACCAAAAATAGTGTTTTTTAACTATAAATATTTCCGACAAAATGGAAAACTTCTCAGATAATAATGACAGCAATTATTAAATAACTTCCATGTATGTCGGGGTATTTTGCAGTTAACTACCTCGAATACTTGATAAGAGAATTAAGAAATAGAGCTGACGTTCCACAAGGAATTGTTCTTGGAACTTCCCACTATTTGATATACTATTTCATCATTTGCTGATTATTTGCCATTATTTGCTCACACAAAAACCCAATATAGCATCTAGACAACTGGATGATATGTTAAAATATTGGCGAATATGAATGAAGGAGTTAAAAAATAAACATGTTAGGTTTGAGGTAAGGATTGGACATATGGCATCCACTAGTGAGGAACGGAGAGTTATACCAGTGTTGATCATGCACAGAGGGCCCAATCGAAAATTCCTATGCACCATCGGACATAAGAAATATGAATGAGTTTAAGAAAGTCCGTCATATGTAGATGTATATATCAAAACAAATAATGAAGTATCAACACTTGTAAAATACATAGAAACATTTTAACCCTTAAGCAAACACCAAATTGTGTTCACATAAGCGAACCCCAGGGCCTAGCTGGAACTTTTTATAATTTGTATGGCTTTAAATTAAAAATCTTCAATTTCTAACTCGTTTTCAATATCAGAAGCATTTTCTTCATTTCCATCAACCTCATTTTAAATTTCGTTTTCTATATAATTGGCAATTGCATCTGCCAATCTGTCATAATTAGGGTGAGATTTTGAAACTGTTTGATTTTGATTTTGTCTAATTTAGTACTCATTATAACACTATTAACACTTGTTTATTGCCAACACAACAATAAAAAAACTAATTTCTGGAACGTTCAAGCACATTGATTCTGCTTTTTATCGGTTTAATCTCTTTCTCTTTTGTTTTAATTTTTTTTGCTGCATTTTCTACATAATAGGGCCTGGCTGGGCACTGGTGCTACAAACATGTTGAGAGTAATTAACACGCCTAGAGATAAATAATTTTAAGTTTTTTTTTAATTTTTTTTTTGTACAAAACACCTTTATTGAGGAATTCATAAAAAGTTAAGGGGCTCCGCCTAAGTTATCTAAGTAAAAAACTATAAAAATGTTAAAAAATGCCTGGCCAGGCCCTGGTGTTCGCTTAAGGGTTAAGGCATAAATTAGCATATTAACCCAATGAGTGAAAAAAAGAATTAAACAATTTTTTTGTTAATGCAATAAAATTTTTGAGTTTTGATTGCATTGAATCAACTAAAAATTGTTTAAATTTTTTTATTATTTCAATCATTGGGTTAATAGGCTGATTTATGCCTGAACATTTTTTCTGTGTAAGCATGTAAAATTATATAAAAGTTGTGACTAATTAAATTATGTGAAATGACATTTGTGTTGAATTTAATTTGGATATAAAAATGTTTAAGAGATTTTAATAATTACCTTCGTCTTCTTGACGTCCATCAAAGAATCGCATTATTTAAGGATCCTTGAAAAGTATTGACCATGAATGCTGTAACTGTAACTAACTCTTCCTTTCGTTAAAAGCATCTTGCTAATAAAGTCATATAAATAGTTTATATTCATTCGTTAAAGTGTGAATATAAATTATATTAAGCATTAATAGGCTGCTATATGGATTTATTTAATTCTATTTAAATTGTTTTTGGTGTTGGCTTACAACTATTTATAAATGAAAATCACATTTCAAAAAGTTAAAATTATAATTAAATTGTTTTTAATATTTCTTTTGTTTAACATACTTGAATATTAGATGAGTCATTCTAAATATACGCATACGAGTATTTATAAAATTGCATTTCTCCAATACCCTACGTCAGACTATAGTAGCTGCTCGTAGCTACTTGAAGTAAATCGGGTTTGCAAAGATTCGGTCTGAAAACACAACTGATCTTTGAAAAATGTTTTATACTTAAAATATGTAATAGTTTTAGGGGCCAAATTACCGCATTCGATATCGAGTAAAATTGATCGTAATTTTCTTATTTGAGATTATAGCATTCGATATCGAGCAAGAAATTTAGTACATTTTATCATAATTTCGATATCGAAATCATTTTTCGATACGATAGCTAATTCGATCACGAATGCGGTAATTTGGCCCCAGATTTGTTCAGCATTCTTTTATCTAAGAGTGTAGGGCACATGAGCTTCCACACGGATAACTAAAGCAATCTCAATTAGTTTAATTTATTGTTTTCGTTATTTGTTCGTAGTATTTAAAAACGCTATTTACACAGTGGGAATTTTGTTATTGGCTAATCATAGAATCAATTATTCAATTCAATTAAATAAATGTATATGTGCGGTTAGACAAAAAAAAAATCAAAATATAAACTACAAAAAAAAAACATACAATAACTACTAATACATATGACAACAATTTATAGAAGAATAAACTCATGTAAACTCATGCATGCATACATACATATGTATTAGGAAGGAAGACTGAGTCATTTGTGAATAATTTTTTAAATAAACATTGCATTAATACCAAAAATATGCAACCCACATACTATTTTAAATGAAATTATTTACTTTAGGGAATAACATACGAGTATCTAATATATTTGTTAATTAAGGGCAATGTTTTTCACTTTTAAATAAATAAAATACATACATTTATACTATAAATGCCTATACTTAAATTTACTTAAATGTGCCAGCACAGAATGGGGCAGATTCGAAATATTTTTGAAATAAATGTCCTGTTTTTAGTTTTCGAACATCTCTGTTCAATTTTATGCGCTTGACTCGGTTGTCAGATTGTTGTATTGCAAAAAATTATTAAATTCGTTGTCAGACAGTGTCAGGACAATTGAAACAATTTTAGCTGCATATGTATGTATGTATGTACTAGAAAGTAGCGGGGATGAAGACAAAATAAAGAGCAAAATTAGAGCCTGTTGGCGACTGAATAGGAAAATTCAATATAATTGTTTCATTTAAATGTCGTTATCCATTTATTATTTTCTTCAATTTAATTCTTCAATTTTCTTTTACTTGGTTTTAAGTAATATTGATTAATTGCCTGATAACAAAAAATGCAAGCAGAACGATGTTAATTTTAATACATTCCAAGCAACTACAATATAGTTAGATGGTATCATGGGAATTCCCAGACGGGAATGATCTAATAAGTATGTACTTAGGGTGGCCCCGTTTGTATGGAGAAAAAATAAGGTATCGATGTTCCCGACTAATATGAAAATTTGATTCAAAAAATTTGATTGATTTTTTTCACATTTCTTCCAAAGGAACTATATGTAAATTTGGTATCATATGAAAGATATTTTAGAGGCGCATTCAATGGGTTATTAAAAATTAAAAAACAATTTTTTTTAAATTCAAAAATTTTGGAAATTGCAGACAAAATTTTAGTGTTTTTTTTATTTTTTCATAGAATTTACTTAAATAAATAGTTGCAATTTCTTGATTATAAACATCATGCACTTTAACACAAATGGGTTTTCCCGTTTTTTAACTTATAAAATTTACGTTTTTTTAATACCCATTACATTAACGAATTGAGTTAACAGAGATTGTCAGATAGGGAAGAATTAAGGTTTAAAAAAAATTAATAAAAATTAAAATAGGTAGAATTTTAAAAAAACGGGAGAAACCATTTGGGTTAAATTTTGACCCCAGGACAAAAAAATTGAGAAACGTAGTCTTAAAATGAATCAAATTTTCATATTAGTCGGGAACATCCGCAATTTTATTTTGGGGCCACCCTAATGTACATATGTAAATATGAGGATCATCACAATCGTTTTTTAAGCTAAAGACTTGTCTTTCTTTATTATATCCAATAGAATGGTAAAATAATTAATTGTTAGAATTCTACTAAATTCTGGGTTTTGTTTTAGACAAAAAAAAACGGCCAGTCTTCTGGCAAAATTAGAATAAACGCCGATACCGAAACTGTTAGAAGAAATAACACATCATCTGCAATTGTAAAAGACAAAATTGTAAATAATCACAATACAACTAACTAAACAAATCAATATTTTCTTAATAATTAAAAAGCATTAAATTTGTTTGGGAATTTTTAATAAATTACATTAGTATTGGCGTCATTTAGTTTCAGATTAGGACGAATTTTGATCCTTTTGGTCAAGTATTGGGTTTGATTTCATTCTTTAAAACAATTTCAGTTGGAATATACTAAATATGTATGTATCGTTTAACGAAACCCTCCACAACAATAAAAATGTTCCCAAAAAATATCCATTTCTAATGTTGTTGCACTAAAACAATAACAGTTGACAAAATGGAATATTAAATAAACCCACTCAACCACAAGCGTTTTTTTAAATGCACAAGCAAATGGCTATTTAAACAAAAGAATTACCATATGAAGAGAGAGATGAATGGACGAATACACAGATGGATGACCTGTACTCGTATTTATTAAATATAAAACAGCAGGTATTTAGCTGATTGAGTGACTCACTGACAGGTAGGTTAGTCGGTTGATTGGTCGGCTGACCGACTGGCTGAGAACACACTGTTGATGCTTTCATTAAAATTACATTAATGATGCTTGCAAATAGATGAATGGCAGGCATTGCCAGAGGTTGAACTCATCGCATCGCAGCATGCGTCTGGTTAATTCATGGACATTGTGTTAATAGTAACACATTAGCAAACTACTTGTTTAAGTTTCCTTGAAATGTTTAATGTGCACTTGTTCTCATTACGTCGTTTTCATAATATCGTCATCTAAATTTTAATGTTATCTGATGCTACAGGCAGACAGTGAGAGCCGTCACACACACACACACATACATATTTACTCGTACATTATCATTTAGTTTGCAGAGACATTATTAAAATTACTCTTATACGGCTGCTTATTAAAGTGCATTTTGAACTAAAATGGCTGAATTACATGAAGAGTTTATTTTGTGCATAAAACAACATCCTTAATTCATGTCATCACCATAATCACATTCATCATCACCATCAAAATCTGCCATGTCGTTATCATTAGTGTTGCTAGGACTAGTAAAACCAATGATACGAGTATATTGGGATTTTGGAAATGTTCAGAAGCATTCTCTGACTGATTTTAACGTTTATAAATTCATCTTAATTATAATTGTTTCGCCAATGTTAATATCCAGATGTATTTAATTCACCTCACAATAGATTTTTATTCGACTCTAGGTCCTCCCCAGCTCTAATTATTGTTGACATCTCCATTATATAATTTTCAAGTACTTTGCAAATAAATTTATTTAAACTTATATGTTTTGATTTAAAATTAAAAAAAAACCCCATTTTGACAAGACATTGGTCTCTTGTCAGTTTTATGTTATTGTTCAAACAACATTGTAAAATTACATATTTACACAAAAAGACCGAATTTTTTAAAAAGAACGAAAAAAAAACTATGAACTTCAACATGTTTTCCCACACAGAAGAACATGAACAAATTTGTGTCCATAATTCAGTTATCGTTTCGATACTCGTCAGGACGTGGGGTACATAACTTTAAACTGATTATCGTTTTAAAAATCGTTTTCTGTATCCATTGAAATACATTTAGTTGCCACACTGTTTCAAATCGGTTAACGCGTTAAAAAGTTTTTCGATCGTACACTTTAGAGAACCATTTATGCATATAAAGCTTATTGAAGCTACAAGCAGAATATATACTCTGAATTCGTGGGCTTGCAACTCTAAATTATAGAATGGGTATAGGATGAGCCAATTGTTGAATATCGGATCCAATTAAAATAAGCTTTGTTGGTTAATCTGTTTAAAATAGTCGAGTTACAAATAACAATAAAATCTTTAAATAGTTATTGGTCTATTAAAGTCTATTATCAATTCTCGTTTATTTCAACATGAAATTTTTTGTTACACAGTGTAATTTTCCGAGTTTAAAAGTTGTAGTAAATAAACAGAGAACTTGAATGTTATATTTTGGAAATATGTTATGAAATATTTTATTTAGTTTTATATACATACTGTATAATTGATCAAATAATTAATTATTGTGCACATTGATTGATTGGTTGGTTGATTTACGTGGTTGCCTGCTGCGTGCAAGCATTCAAGTGAAATCTTTTGATTACGTTTTGAAAAGGACAACACCGCTGATTGAGATAAATGATAGGACTAGATCTTATCCAGATGCTAGTATATAATATGCATCATATCCAGCCTTTTGCGTTCTGGTATCCCATGAAATAACACCATCCAATACTGGATGTCTGCGCTAGATTGTTTAGGATGTGAAAAATTTGAGTCTAGGGTTTTAAAGCACCGGATATTCACAGAGATATTCCTCTCTCCCACGGTCCTGGCAACTGCGGCAGTGATTGTTGAAACAAAGTCCGAGTCTGCTTGCATGCTCCAGTGGCCAGTTAGCAACTCTATATCTCTCGATATGTTCCTGTGTTTCATATTTAGGAGCTGTATACTGCGTTTCACACATGTTTCTAGTGGTCTTGCATGTGTCTAGATTTCGCCACCTATTTCCAGCCTCTTGAAAGTAGTGTCTGAAGAATTCACTCTTAATGGTCCCATGTGGTATTGCGAACGATATGGCAGTTGAACCATTTAAAGCCAGTTTGTCCGCCCGCTCATTGCCGTAGTACTACTCAAACTAGAGTAAATTCTGTTAAACGACCCAGCCTAGACGGTTCTTCTTTACATCGTCTGACTAGAATAGATGTTGTATGGGATTCAAATGACATGAGTACCGCCTGGCTGTTTCTTTGACATAAACTCTATCTTAGCCTGAAATATGCTAGATTTATCTGGGAGGCGTATTGAGAGTTTTAAACTGAGTTCATGCCAGAAGACGCCGGAACCAACATCACACTTTATCTATGGACAATCAGTATATACTCTTATGTCGTATCCATCAATCCTGTGACACTCATTCCATTCACGTCTGGATGGAACATTAATTTTGAACATCTTTGAACAAAGTCTATGAGGGGTGTTGTGTAGTCGGATTTTTTGTTTAATAAAGGGACCGGTAATACCAATGCAGTCAGATCACTGAGTTCTGTATAGTTGGTCTACGACATATTTTCTTTTTGTTGCAGTTTCTATAAGTCAGTATTGGATGTATTATGTATGGCTGTATTCATCCATTAAACTAGCAAAGGGCTCAAGCCAAATTTTTTCCTGAAGACGTCAGTAAAATTTCGTTAGTTAAAAAACATTAATTTTTAATCTCCGACAGGGACCTGAAGGTAAAAAAAAAGTAAAGAAGGCTAAACTGGCAACACTGGCCATCAGCAACAACAAACAAATAAGTGGCTCTTGCAACAAATGCAAAAATTTAAATTACTTAAACATGACGTTTTCAGCTGACAGTTTGTTTGTGTTTTTGGATGTTTGTTGTATTTCTGTGTGTGTTACATTTCTTTTAAGTGACATTTAAATTTGTAACGGAAATAGAAGCACTTTACATTTATTTTCAGCCATCTTTATTATTATTTTTTATTTGTTTGCAAATTTAGCATTCAGACTGAAACATTTATTTACGTTCGTTTAAACGTTCCTTCAAGTACAATATAAATTCATACTTAGTACATCTACATAAAAACACACTTTCATTCATGTACTCGTACTAGGTGCATATCCCTGTGAATATACAGTAGATGGATTTAAAAAAAAATTTAAATAATTCTGTAATTTTTAAGAGTATAGTCTGATTGTTTTAGATACATGTACGCTATAAGAGAGTTATAGTTGCGTTGTAATTCAACATACATCATACATCAACGGCGTGTGTCCACAAGGCCCAATTGTAGTTTTCCCAGGATACATGTTTAATTGAAAACTATGCCAATATTCTGTTTTTGATCTGATTTAAAAAATGTAACTTAATTTGGTTAGGCTACCCTACCATCTTTTCCGATTTATGTTTTTGATCTATGTTGAGTCTTTCTTTTGGAAGATGTGGAGATTATTCTAATATATTTTCCTATTGTTTGAGATATCACAGTGAATTCTTTTTTTAAACATAATTCAAATTTATTAAATTTTCCTCCTGTAAATATTTGTATTTTAATTAATTGTAGTACAACAACGATGGAATCATATCTGATATATTTAGTCAAAATAAGTTTAAATAATGATGTTATACCATTTAAGTGCTCTGTGGCTTGTTGTCTTTAGTTCCTTTTTCTCCATTAGTTCCTTTTTTACTTTTACGTACTGTGTACTATGTTGTATATACTGTATATGATGTTAGAGTACATAAATAAGTTGGGTTTAGACTCGTATGCACATAAAAATGTACATTAGACCTGACCTTAAAAAATAGTTTGCTTTTGATGGCTATTTGCTTAAATTTATTGATGCCAAATAAAATAACAAATAATATCGGGTGTATAGCATACAAATTCGGGATTCATAATAGATGGCGTTTCTTTTGAACGGATTTTGTCTTTAGTAAATTATATCTGTCATTTATTGGACATAGTTGAACATTTTAGTGCAAAAGGTTTTGATGTTTATGCGAATATAGCGTCATATAAAATTCCAAATAAAATTGAAATTGAAAAAAAAAAAATATGTGGGAAGTTTTGCTTTACTTTTTTAAACGGCTGAAGCACATCGAATGCTTTCGCAAGCTTATGGTTAATGTGTTCCATCAGGTTCAAAATGCGAGAGATGGTTTGTGCAGTTCATAAGTGGAGATTTTCATACAGAAGACAATGATCGCCAAGGTAAGGATAACAATAATTGGAATTTGTCCATAAAGGTTGTTGTCAAACTCAAAAAGAACTTGCAAAATCATTGGGAGCTACTCAAGCAGCAAGCAACGTTTGCGAGCAGCAGGATTCACCCACAAGTGATGATATTCGGTACTATACACACAAATTCAAGCTGATAGACCCTAAAAGACGATTTTGCATTATAATGCTTTGTATTTGGTGGGAACATAAAGATCCTACTTATCATGATTCTATTGAAGAGAGCATTGACCAAAAAACGCCCAGAATATGCTGCCTGAGATGAAATATGATTCAGCAGTTCTTTTGGCACATAATGCACATGTTGCCAAAAAGATAGAAAAAAAGTTAAAAATCAGGATTTTTTTTGGGTTCACGTCAATCGATTAGTGTCAATTGTTGCGTTAGTAAGCTAAGCTGTATCATTTAAATTAAATTTCGCAACCCTGTTTAAATTGTTGTAGTTGAATTCAACCTGTTTATATTATTGTGAATGAATTTCTAATCCAAAAATTGAAACGTTCAGTTCATTAGTAACCAATCTCATCCGCTTAACTAATTAGCTCTATTACTTAAGCTTAATTTAAATCTATTACAATGTCATATTTATCTGTTCGGAGTAACGGCTTGCGCTCTAGGTGCAAACTCCATTTTATTAATTTTATTAAAATTTGTAAGTATTTACATAGTTGGCTGACGTGGCGATAAGTCTTTACACCGGAAGATTATATAAACTTAATTATTTCAACTCTAGTGGTTTCCATACCAAAAAGTAAGATTTATACTTTAATTTATAATTTGTAATATTTCCCGCATTTATTGTATGTATATATTTGTATAGGAATTTAATATAAGAAACAGTGGATCAATAAATTTGTATTTAACTTGATCTGATGTCTCTTTATTCAAAATCCAGTGGAAATCATTAGCGAGGCGGATTCCTCACCCCAACAGTAATTATATTTTAAATAAATGTAAGTCACTAGAAAAATTTATAAAAAAATAGAAATCTCTTTCATTTATTAAAAGACTTCCGAAGGCGTCTAACTGCCGTATTTATAAAAAATAAAGAAGGCTTGAAGTGTGCTTTTAGACAAAATTTGCATACAAAATTTTCTTAAAGTACATTTGAAGTCTACTTTAGTTTTTTATAAATACAGCAGTAAGAATATATCTTTTTTTTTTAAATTAATTTACAATCACAAACTGCGAAGCTTTTGGCTTATCTGCAGAAAGCACCAAGAGTCTATGGCGGGAATCGAACCCGCAACCCTCTGACTGATAGTCCGGCACACTATCGCCTAATCTACCGGGGCACCCAACACAATCTTCTTCGTTTAATTTATTATGTATAAGACCCTTAGAAGTCTGAGAAGATATCTGCACAATCTTTCCATATAACCAAACTCCGGTGATAAAAGTTTAATCCCATTACACAATTTCCTTTAACCAAAAATCCCGTTTGGTAACCTTTATTCATGTTTCAGTAGGTTAGTTATTTTCCCAACTAATTCTGTTGAATTTATTCAGGCCCATTTAAAGTGTATCTCTTTGTTAAGGGCAGATCTAATGTACTTATATGTGTTTATATTAGCAACTGGCATTTTGTTCATAAATAAGTTTAAGTTATATAAAGCCCTATATAAAACCACCTAATTTGCTCTGTTTGTGTTAAATGTTTTAAAATTTAAGTGCTTTTTATTCTTGCATTGTGCATCATCATATGATACAAAAACGGAAGAATATTTTTTCCATTTCCTAGTTGTGTGCATGTGTGTAATCTGAAGGACTCTTCCTCTGAACAATAATAATACACACAATTCGCTGAGGTATAAATGTATGTACTCGTATTTGTGTAAGCGTTCACCTTAAAAATAATAGAAGTGTAAGGCTCTTCGGCATTATTGGTTTATTTTTCAATATTTCAAAGTATTGAAATAAAATTTTTTAAACGTTCAACACAAATATAACTAAAACATTTGTGTAAACTAGTATTTGTGATCATGTGATTGTGTGGCCTTTTATCCTTATTTATCCAGCTAAAATGTCATCATTTTAGTATTTTGAGTTGTGACCCTTTTGTATTTAGGCTGCGATATGTTTGAAAGCAAACAATCAACACTTATACATATAAAACATTTTAGATTGATTAAAAGTTTATAAACCATTAATAAATAAAAAAACATAATAACATTTATATTGAAATGTTAGATTGACAAAAATAATATGTCATTTCGCATTTAATTTCTATATTAATTTAAAGGCAACATCATATTATTAAGGTATCTAAAGTAAAGAGAATCTTGATTTAGTTTTGTTACCAATATATAACGCTGACGAAAAACATCGTTTACAACGTTTTTAGACAAAATTGTTAGCAAATTCTTGTATTCTGCTGTCATAAACAAACCTTTCTCATCCTCCGAAACAAATACATAATTCTTATTCAATATGTTATTCCATATTATTACAGACGTTATTAGATGTTGTTGGTAGACTTTTACATATTTAAATTACATTCATTATTACATTCGTTTCGCAATCAACGTTTTTAATTCATTTCTAATACCAAACATTTCCAACTCATTTTCAAAATCACATTCTTAATTTGGTTTTTTTTAATTTAAAAGTGTTGAGTAATGGCCTATTTCACGATGTCGAAAGATAACGTTCGCTTAGATAAGACTTAAGACACAAACTTTTTATCGTATCTATTTTTTACTCAATCAAGTTTGTTTATTCCACAATCAAGTTTGTGTCTTAAGTCTTATCTAAGCGAACGTTATCTTTCGACATCGTGAAACAGGGGGAAGTTATTTTCCTTTTTTGGTTTCTTTTAACGAGAGGTTTCATCAGATTACTTTTTGATATCTCTTTTTTAGAGCATAAATAAAAGGGCAACATCAACAGAGATTCGTATCACTGCGACAAAGAGCTTTGTCTGTTACTTTAACAGGATTTAAAATGACAACTATTTGTTTAATTCAAATTCAAAAAAATTCTTCATCTCTTGAGGTTTTAACCCTTCTTTGCATAATGGTGGAAATTTTTATCATAACATTGAATGCATTCTATTTTTCTATTTAGTATTAAATAGAAAATTAAATACCATATTTTCGGGATCGGGATTTGGACATTGGTATGCTTACAGTGACCATATCTTATTCAAAAAAGCGTAACCACTTGTTGTATCACAAATTTGTTTGACAAGAGTTTTGTAAGATCAAACAGCATCAAATAAATTAAAACTAAATATTTGTTGTGTCTCGTCTTGAATAAATCAAGTTGTTTTAAATAAATAAACGAGTTCAAAAATAATTTATTTTGTTGTTACGTCTTTTTCGGCAAATACAGGGTGGGCCAACTTAGACTGACTGATTTGAAATGCTTATAACTTTTGCATTTTTAATTTTTTTAAATTTTTTTTTTGCAGATAATACAGAATTTTATAAAATTTCATAATGTCATCATACTCAGTGGAAGAACGTGTAAAAATTGTTGAATTTTATTATTTATTATTTTTTGGATAATCTGATTATGAGCGATGAAGCACATTTTCATTTAAATGGATATGTGAATAAACAGAACTGCCGAATTTGGGGTACAGAGAATCCAAGAGCATTGCATCAGCGACAATTACACCCTGTCAGATTCACTGTTTGGTGTGGAATCATGGCTGATAAAGTTATTGGTCCATATTTCTTCGAAAATGAGCTTAATGAACCACAAACCGTCTCTGGGGTGGTATACCGGACCATGTTGGAAAATTTTTTACGTCCGATAGTTCTCAATAATCGTAACATATGGTTCCAGCAAGATGGAGCTACAGCTCATACCGCAAGAGCCACAATGGCACTTCTGCGAGAACTTTTCGAAGATCATTCAGTCAAACTTGGCCCACCCTGTATTAGCCAAGTGTGACAGTAGCTTTAAGTAAACTAAACATTTTTGATAAAAAAAATGAAAAAAAAATCGTAAATTTATTAAAATTTCATGGCCGTGATATCATTGAATCAAAATACTTTTCATTTCATACACATACTGTCTGTTTTCCCAATTTCAATAGCAACCGATCCAAGACCACACCCGTATTAATGTACCAATCGTATTTATAAGTTATTTAGAGTTTGCGAAATGTAGATTTCAACAGACAGACGGCCGGCCATCCATATATCGTAGCTATAAGGATCCAAAATTTATAAATGTATGATGTCGCAAATATTTGCCGAAAAAGACGTAACGTATATTTGAACTTGTTTATTTATTAAAAAAAAAAAAACTTATTTAGGCCAAAGCATAACAAATATTTAGTTTTAATTTATTTGATGCTGTTTGATTTTGCAAAACTCTTGTAAGAGTAAACAACGTCAAACATATTTGTGCTAAAACAAGTGGTTACGCTATTTCAAGCAAATATTTGCCAAATATGACCGTACCTTTAGATGATTTTTGAGTTTTTAAAGTTTCTTTTTAATAAGAACAATTATTATTTTTATTTTGAACTGTTAATTTTAAATCATTGATATTTCTTCTATTTCGGCGAGAAAGTGGTGTTTCTCGAAACATATGTAAATTCAACCAACAACCCAGGTTCGAATCCTAAGCCAAGCAAAATTATCAATAGATTTTAAAATTAATTTTCATATAACCTTCAGTAAAAATAATTTAATGAAAAAATTAAATTTAATGAACTCGAACCGAAATAAAAGAAATATCAATGGTTTCTTTTTAATTTTATATTGATCCTTGCCCAAATAGAACAATTATGATGGTCATCATTAGATTCACTCAGTAGGTGATTGAAATGTCGACTTTAATACAGTTCAATTGCCCTTCATCTAAAACTTTGTGTTTTAAGTACAGAAACAATTGAGTCAGCAAATCAGAAGAACACTTAAATCGAGAGTAAGAAATTTACAGCTGCTGTAAAAGAATATTTTTTGCAAACACAAAAAAGTTTATTTTTTGATTTCATTCTCTTTCATAGTTACAAGAGATAAACGAACCAGCAGTGTTTATTTATTATTATTACGCTGACAGCTAAAAATACGCAGTTTACACAGAAATTAAGCAAAGTAATACCATTTTACGGCATTATAAAAATATCTAGACTCATATTTAGTTAAATGTAGATAATTAAAATTACTTATAATAGGGCAAATCAGTATGTAATAACTGTTTATGAACCTAGACAAGTTACTAAAGTTAATTAGAACATTATAAACGCAGTATAGTTTATTTGATTTACTTACGAGTACTTTCATGTCCTTTGACAAATTAATATTTTTAAAAGTAAATGAAATTGACCCATTTTATTAATTTTTTTATTTTTATTAATATTATGGACTTTCTTTAGGTCGAAGTAACAATATAATTATTTGAAAAATAATTTTTACTGATATATATTTTTTCCATTCCTAAGAAAGTCAATTTACTTTTGTAAATCTTTCTTGTTGAAGAAATGAAGGTGAATAAAACTTTTATAACCGGTTTGTTGAATCTTCAAAAATACATCGGATTTCTATTAAAATTTGTACTATTCTACATCTCGAATATCGGTTAAAAATCCTAATAAATATTTTCCATTCACCTTAGTCGGTTGTTTTAAGTAGACAAGACTGTTACTGTAATAATTAAAACAAGTGCTTTTGTCAAGAGTCTACAACACAGCTGTAACACAGCGCTACAATGATGGGTCTTTCATATTTTTTTGAAGTAATATTATTTTAGTCAATTACAAGTAAAACACCGACAACAATATTCTGCTCAATTTATAGATAATTTTCTTCTAAATTTAATAGAACTTTTAAACTGAATTCAACCAAATCTCGTTTCAATAAATTAATGACACCACAACAACTACAACGACTTATAAATAGTTTTGTACAACATTATTGTGCTGTCATTTGAATCGGTTCGCTGCAAGGGGTTGAATGGAGTTGGAGGGTTTATTTATATGTATTGTAAGTTCATTCCGTTGCTAAAGTTAAACTACGGAAACTTATCCTTTTGGAAATTTCAATACAACAAACAAAAGAAATTATTTTGAAATGCAGCACAAGAAAAGTATTTTCCAACTGCGTTTAGAATAGTTTTGAAAAATGGTTGCTTTCCGTTGCCGTTTCCCGGTTTCGTTGAGACAACAAGATTGTTAAAAACATTCATTTATCCGTATCTGTAGTGTGTGTATGTGCGAATTGTTTCTGCCAGTTTTACGAGTTTCATGTAAACAGAACCCTAAGGTTGAACAAATTCTATCGTAGACGGTTTGCACTATTTATATTTCCGATAATGACGATAGAGTTTCATTATAATTATGTGAAATATATCTCAATGTTTTCTAAATGCATATTCTCTTGTTTGTTCTTATTTAAAAATAAACTAACAACTATGTATGTATGAATGTATGTATGTATGTAAGTATGTATAAATAGTTAGTAATATTTCTGTTGTTCTTGTTGTCACTAATATTAACGTTACGAACGTAATCTTTGCCATCATAATGAACATCATCATCATTATGATTATTAAATGTTGAACTCATTGTTCTAATTGTTGAATTTGAAAGGAAGAATTTGAATTAAACAAAAGTCATGTTGCTCGAGCACTCAACTGAAGCCTGTCAAGTAAATATGTGTAACAGGAATGATGAATTTTTCAGCTAAAGAAACAAACAAAAATAACATGATTATACGAGTATTTTCAAAAGGAACAATCAAGTTGAAATACAAACTCAAACATCCAGACTCACACACGTACAATAATTCAACGATTTTGAATTTTCTGCATCATAAGTACAACTTTGTATATTTGTGCATTAAACTGTACAGTGTGAAATGTATTCATTCGTACATTCATGAATAAAAATACCGAGTTCTGAAGATTTCACAATTTTTTGTTTTCTTCAAAAAAGATTTTTACATAAATCATGCTATAAATAATGAATTTAATACAAGGTGGCGCAAAAGTAATCCTCCTATCAGAAAATGCTATAAATTTTGCGAGGCCCCTAATGTCAGTTCTGTCAGCAATATTCCGCGTTCTGGAGCAGTGTAGCGTAACATTGTTTATTAACGTGTATTTCGCATGTGTTTACTAGACAAATGTCAAAACAGAACTGACATTAGGGGCCTCGCAAAATTTATAGCATTTTCTGATAGGAGGATTACTTTTGCGCCACCTTGTATCACAAGTTGGAACCCCATGATACTGTGATTATTTTTCACATACTCTAAAAAGGAATTTTATTGGCAATGAATTGATCAAAAGAAGTTTATTGATATTTAAAACATTTTTTTAATATTACATTTACAGTTTGCACTCATTACTTTATTTGATAATTATTTTTTTTTTATCTAATAATAAAAAAATTATAAATTATGAAATTTATATCGATTCTTATTGTTACGGAATAGTATTTCAATTCAAACTTACTGTCTGTAACGCCTGGTTTCATTAATGGAGACTTCTTTTTATAATCAATGCTGCTGTTACCATGCTGTTATTAACATTGTTGTGTTGGGAGACAACATTAAATAAACAATAAGTTCTAAGAGCTCTGATTGATCATTGTATAAATAGAATATAAAAGCAACTCGACTGTTCCAGATGAAACTGGAAATTGCTAGAAGATAAAGCTGGCGTATAAATTGTAAATACGTAGAAACCACATTGGTGGATACTGGATTTAGAACCTATCAGTCCATAACTGGCCCACTTCTACTATGCCACCCATAAATCTTTTGTAAATAATATTATTGTTTGACGTACGGCACGTTGTTAAATGTTCTATAAGCACACAAAACAGGGACGTTCGGCTAATTCTACCTTAACTCTAAGCACACATTCTTAGGATTAAGACTGCTTACTCTTTAATACAATTTTCAAAATGGGATTGAATGTGATTTCGAGCAGAAAACCTACTTACTAGCCTACTGATCCACAGAAGATACCTGATGTTCTTGATTTTGGAGTAACAAAAAATATACCGAGATAAGTAATTCATGTCGAATCTTGGTTAGAATTATCGTCAGATCACTTACCCACAATTGTTACTACACATATCGAGCCCCCGAGAAAGTGTATCCCAGACTGGTAATTAAGCAAAGACAGGCACAAGAATAAACTGGGTTAAATATAGAAAATACCTCTCTACACATTGTTCTGAACACATACTGCTAAAAACACAAGAAAATATCAATTACTCTCTAATGAGTTTCAATAATGGCTTAAACTGGCTGCCCAAACTCCCCGACTAATCAGATATAACAGAATTTATTCTGCAATTACACAGATCGCCCTAACTCAAGAGCTCCTGGAATATCGGAAAATTGAATCACTTAATCAATATTTGGAAAGTCTGGACGCAACTCTGCAATAACACACTATGGCGAGCGACTAAAAATCTTAAAAGACCTTTGGTAAAAACTGAAATTCAAAAAAATGCAGAAAAAACACTTCAAAAACGATTAAAGTACACCCAAACCCATTAGCCCGCAGCATTTCAAATAATAACGCCACTATATTCGACTAAGAAGAAGGGATACAGCGGATCTGAGCCGAAGACAAGAAGGAAGAATACCAACTTAATAAATAAAATAAGCAATGGTCAAACAACTTTCGTCCAGCACTGGCTGGACTAATAATTTAAGTTTTTTAGATATAAGATTTGACAAACTTATTGTTAGTTCGTTTTTTAATGAAGATACAGTAAATAAATAAAAGCAAAAGAAAATGATTTTATTATAAATTTTTTTTTATTTATTATTTACAAGATACGGTGGGTAACAGACGTTTCTCGGCACCGTTTTTACTCGTTTTGATCATGAAGAATTTCCAATTTCCAAATAGTGTCGGACACCTATCCTCTGTTGTTTTTATAAAAGTCAGACAAACTTATAATTTTTGTTCTAGCCATATTAGTTTTTTTGTTCGTTTTATTCCTGTTCCTTGTTCTATACTCCGCAAAACGAAACCTAGTAACTGAATTTCAAGTTTGTAGCTTTAGCGGGTTGGTCACATACATATGTATGTATGTATATAGAAAATAATATGAGTGTATTTGTCACACTGTTAAAGTACACATAATTGAAATCCTTTCGTTGTATTCGCCTACACAACCATAGCCGTACGAATTTCAAAAATTCGAATGTGTATTAGTGATATTTTTCATTTTTGCATGTCATTACCTAGATTCTCATTCAGGAATAATACACAACAGGCGGCTCTTTCACTGACACTTCATCATCAGTGCAAGCGTATTTCTTGTTTTTATACCCACCACCAAAAATATGAGGGTATAATAAGTTTGCCATTCCGTTTGTAACACATCGAAATAATGGTTCTTTTTAAATTCTAAGGCGATCTAGCAATGTCTGTCCATCTATTGTAGATACCATAAGCCGCGAACGAAAAACTTAAGAGGATGAAATTTTCCCAAATATTCTTTGGAACTGAGAGAAACCTGTTTCTTAGAACCTGAGTTATGGACCAAAATTTGAGACAACCTCGATATTTTTCAAAATTGTTTTGCTATTGTCTCTTAATACTTTATGAATAATAACAAGAAATTTTGCACATATTATTTTTATAATAAAAGGACAAGTTTTTCTGCAAATGTTAAGAATCAGGCCATGATTTCTGCTAGCCCCATGCAAATGTCCTCCCAGAATATAACGCTGTTGTACATAAATATCTACAGAAAATTAGTACCCATACAAATTTCAGCGAAAATAAGTTTCATGCGAAGAGAAACTACAAAGACTAGGTTCATATTTGAACATAGCCCATATAAAGTCCACTTCCGAATATGTCTTAATGCGCATAAATTTGTTATAAAAAATAGTTATAGTTAAGATTTGTAGCAAATTATACTCATTAAAAAAATTCAAGTAAAGTATGTAGTTCCCATATAAATACCACTTCCAAAAAACACATAACATAATATCACAACAAGTAAGAGAGTATAAGCGGTCAAGCCCGACCATATAATACCCTACACCCAGTATATAAATAAAACAGTTCTTTAGATATGGACTGATCATCCAAAAATTTAGCGCCATGACTTCCGTGAATATAAATATTGTAATACTTTATCGCGAATTATGGAGAGGGTCTCGTATGGGAGTTTCGACTAATTATGGACCGGCCATTATAATATTAGGTGTCATCATTTCTGTATATTAGAAATTTATTTGCGTAGAATTTTATTTGATTACCAAGATTTTTAAAAAATTTATGACCGTGAAAGAGATTTTCGGAAGTGGGCGTTATATGGGAGCTACGAATAAATATGGACCGATCTTCACAAAATTTGTAGATGTGATTTAGCTTCATTTATTACTCATTTGTGGTGAAATTTGTTTTTATACTTGCATAATTCAAACACATATGATCGTTAAACCCCTATTTCGGGAGGACATTTGTATGGGGGCCAGGTAAAATAATGAACCGATTTCCAGCAGTTTCAATCCTATCCGTCCTTGGGCCGAAAAAATATCACATATCGAATTTTATCGAAATCTCTTCAAAATTACGACCTGTACTCTGCGCACAAGCTTTACATGGACAGCCAGCCAGAAGGACGGACAGATATCGTTAAATCGACTCTGAGAATGATTCTGAGTCGATCGGTATACTTTTAAATTGAATGTTGGACCAAATTTATTTGCGTCACCAAATGTCATCCATCTCGTTCGCCATTCAAAAAAAAAAATTAAGGCACGATGGGGCCCAAACGAGAATACCTTAAAACGATTTGTGACATATAGTTATTGCAAACATAAATGTTTAAACACAACAAAGTTTGTTTGTAGGTGAAATTTACACCAAACATTTTGCGGTGGGTATATAATATTCGGCACAGCCAAATATAAAACTCTTACTTGTTGTATTTAATAAAGGAGTCGTCATTATCACTCACCATGAACGTCACAGTTGTCGTTCCTAAATTCTATGTAATGAAGCACATTCGCATAATTGCATTTTTTGTTGTTTCTATAATTATTGTTTCTTTTCTTGTTCATTTTTATACCCTCCACCACGATAAATGGTGAATGAGGTATACATATATAAGTTTGTCATTCCGTGTGTAACACTGAGAAATACTCATCTGAGACCCAACAAAGTATATACATATGTACATATATTCTTGGTCCTTACGAAATTCTAACTCGATTGAGCCATGTCCGTCCGTCTGTCTGTCTGTTTGTGTAAAACACTCTCACGTCCAAAGGAAACAATCGAGGCCAACAAAGTTTACAAAACACCGCTTTTAGTTCTCCTAAGCAGTTTGGTATTGAAAATCAGCAATATCGGTATAGTATAACAAGAGTTATGGATCAAAATGTAAGACAACCTCCATAAAAAATTGATATTTTTAAATATTTGTCTTTATGATAAAAGAAGAATATGTGAGGAAAATAGTAAGAATAAGTCCATGATTTCTTATAGCCCCAATACAAAAATCTTCCCGAAATATTCCTCAATTATACATACATAAATGCCTATAAAATTGGAATATCAATACAAAATTCAGAAGGAATAAGTTTCATAGAAAAGGAAATCGCAAAACGAAATTTTTTTAGTTCTTTCCATGTTTGACCATAGACCCCATATAAAGTCCACTTCCAAAATTCACTTAAATACGTATAAAACAGATATAAATAATGTTAAATGGCTTAAATTTGACATAAATAATCCTTACAGGTAAATATATTGTTCTAAATAAATTTTATGGTGGTCGGCCCATAATTGGTCATAGCTCCCATACAAGGACCCCATCTGAAAAAGACATTTATCCCTATATATATCGTACAAATATCGGCACAGACTCAAAACTTTGCACAGATCAGTTACATATACACAAAAATCATTTCACAAAAGTTTGTGAATTTTGCTCCAATTTTTACCGTATCCCCCATATAAAGCCTTCTTCCGAAAATCTGTTTAATACTTATTAATCTCTTATATATTTCAAACAATTATTTTATATTACTAATAATATTTGCACTAAGACTGAATAGAAAACACAGAATAAGGATATTCTAGTCCTATAACCAGAGTAGTTTCTGTATTTATCATTATATTTAGGTGGAGGGTATTAAAGATTCGGCACAGCCAAATATAGCTCTCTAACTTGTTTTTAATACAAATAATTGTCTAAGAGTGCAATAAACTTGCAGAAGTGAAATTTATGAAAACAGTTCCTTCTTTAGTTAATTTTTTCTCTTCAACTTTGTTTTTGATTCGCTTTCCTCTTTCATACTCGCAAGCAACATACATACGAGTGCTAGTGAATAGTTTGAATGTGTGAGTTTATTAAAGATTCCAAAGAACGATTACACATAAAAGTAAATATATGTATGTATGTGTAGACATAATTGTATGTATGTGTATTGTAGATTTAAAGTACATACACACATACTTATGTACATGTGCAAAGTTCCTGTAAATATTTATAGTACACAAGCAACCGGAAGCTCGTTTAAGTTAAGAATGTTTACTTTAATACGCTGTGGCGTATACGTGTTACGGAATACTGGTATTCGAGGGTATAAGCAATATTAAACTTGTACATATTTATGTACAAAGAGTTTTCGGTTAAAGTAGAACAACAAAATAACCCACCAACAAAGCAACACGCATTCACACAAATACCCAGACAAAGTATAACAGCCATACACGCACTCAAGATAACGAACACTCTCGTAAATGACGTTTCAACAGGTTATAAAAAGATTTAAAACTTTTTGTGAAAAATCTTCAACATATGCATAATTCCTCGATGAGTATGATAAGGTAACTTGCCTAGAACAAGAAAGCAAATTTAATCAAGCATTTAATGTAATTTAAATATTCATATATTAAAAAAAATAATGTGTTTACCTACTTTGTGCTCTTCTAAGTTACGTGACAACTTGGCGCAGGAATTTATCAAATATAGATATTCTTTAAATAGATTTCTCAGAATTAATGTACTTAATTGGCAATACTTATTCTATATCCCATAACAGTTATGAATGTAGACAAGATAATTTGTTGGAAGGAGCAAAAAAAATGGATCCGCCTTTAAATTACACACACAATGTGATATTATGTTTGCACATAACATGGAAGCATGCACACCGAACCCAGGATAACTTTTAATATTAGAAAGACAATTTTCTGCATAGGATAAGATTAATTTAAAATGTTAAAACATATTATTTTATTAAAATAGAAACTATTTTAAAAAAATCAAAAGAATGTCTATTGTTTACACTATTCTACAAATTGCAATCGATTTCCGGCAAGAAAACAAAATAATACCCATCCAAAGCAGATCCCTATTTCAAGAGCAGATCTAATGCACATTTATGAAACGCTCAAAAACCATTTCAAAGTAAAGCTATAAAATGTATTATTGGATTACGAGTTGAACACCTATAGAGTAAACATTAAAATTGTATTAGAAAGTATTTTCATAAAGCGAAATTGCATAATAAAATGGTAAAATAAAAAATATATATGTACAATGTAGGTATTTATAGGTACATACATACATAGATACATACATATATAGACCCAGTTGTGCTTCGCTACCCCCATCGTAATGAAATTATGTACTATATACTTTTTTAAGATGTTTTTTATGGCATACAACTTTTAGTACTTACTTCATGTAGGTACCACGTCTGTCAAACTCAACCATTTATGATTCATATATGGATGTTGATAACATAAATCGGACTGTCGGATATATTATTCTCAATAAGATCTGTAATGGTCGTGTAAGACGAAAAAGTATTTGGATTTCTATTGTCTAATCCACAACAATCTTCCCCTTAATTTTGGAGTTCCTTGCACCTAATAAGTTTGTGTTTACCATATGAAATAATATCTAATACACCATTTAAACATTTTCGCATTTTACAAAATTTTAATAATGTTGCATATCACCTCAAATTACTATAAATAGAATATAAATAGAATAGAAAAAATCTTCATTTAATTTGTTATTGAAATGAGACTTCCAAACTTTGGTTCCACAACAAAACATTCAAGGATTTTAAATATTAAAGAAATTAAAGAAATGCTCGTATTTTATTTAGTAGTTTTTTTAGCAATTGTACTTCACATAATGTTGAGTGCTAATAAATTGGATAACTCCCGGCAAGATCAGCAAAGATAGCCTCCGTATGGGTACAACTTCATGGGGAAACTAACAGCTTTGGGGATTTAAGACCAAAATGTTATATTAACTTTCCAATACACAAAATTACCATTGTGAGAGGAACATCATTGCATGGTAACAGAAATTTCTTTTTTTTTCTTTGCTCGATATGTTATTGAATTTTTATTTATCATTAAATATATAACAAACTTCTTAAATTTGAATTTTGCAAATAAAAGCAACAGCTGAGTTTGTTTTTGTATCATTCTCTTTTAACGCGTATGTACTTGGAAAAGTACATAGTTGTATAGATAGTACTTTTTAATTAGTATCGGAGGGTTTATGTCTATGATCAGTCATCTTTTTTTCTGTTCATGAAATTAATAATCTAGAGTTTTTTTGTTTTTTTGTTCTTGCATTTAACACTAATGATTTAGTAAAATTTAAATAACTAGCATTCGCTAAATATACAATGTCCTTGTATTAACTGCCAGTCGTTTTTAATGTCGTTTACCTTAAAACCAAAACATTATTTTTCAAACACTGACAATATAAAATAAAAGTAAATCAGTTTCTTCACCAAAACAGATAATTATCGAAATAAAAATCATGATCATTAGTGTATAAACACTAATTTAAAGAAATGTCTAATACAATCTAATTTTATTTGGAATTAAATGAACTTGTGAACAAATAAAAGAAAATCCTTCGTAATAAAAATTATAACGAGTTTCAAATAACCAATAACCATTGGTTACAACTAACTACGAAGTTTAGTACTTTTTGGTTACAACCGTAAAAATAGTACAACTCTAAAAATTGCAAAATTGCTAAAACACGAGGTTTGCAGGCTAAAATACGATCGCCATAATTTCTTTTCTACTTGACAGCGGAACCAGTCACATTTAAGATTAAATTATAAATATTAAAATAAATTTTACAATTAATAAATTTGGAAGTGTTTACTGAATGAGATGAGAAAGTATAAGCAGTCATTATCAAATAATTATACTTTTATGGAAATCTCAGTCGCAAGGAGGCGAATAATTATATACTCCCTGCTGGATATATTCATTGTGCCCGGCTACTGAATATTCAGTAATTCACTGCATAAAATCAAGCATCGATTGATCAAATTTGTTAAGTATTAGGGTTAAATGTCCCTCAACAAATTCAACATCACCTTTTGAAGGGGCTCATATTCAACAACTTGCTCAAATGTATCTCAAGTGTTAAACGCATTGATCAGAAAACTTCAAAAAAACTCTCCATATTTGCATAATTTAATGTAATTGTCAGTTTTTGATATTTCTTTAGTTAGGCTTTGAGTTCATTAAAAAATTAAATTTAATACTAATTATTCTTTAAATTGTCAGTATAACTTTTAAATGCCTAATAAGGAGTTAATTCAAATGTCAATTTTTACTTAACTTATATCCCTAACCAAAATCACCTAACCAGGTCTTAGATTAACTAATAATTACCTATTCAAAATTATAAACTATCTAATCTAAACTTAACTAATTGTTTTATCTAATATAAATACACTCGTTTTCCTAGTTAAAAACCAATTTTCTACCTAACAAAATTTATATAAGAGCAATAAGATTATCTAATTAACAAATGAAATAACAACCAAGAACTTAAAATCATTAAAACCATATTCTAAATCTATAAGAAATGTACAAAAAAAAAATACAAATGTAGGTGAAATTTGAATAATTAATTTCTATACAATTGCTTTATGTTAATTAAACTAGATCTGTATTTATTTATACTATCATGTAAACCTAATATTAAATTATAATCCTAATATCACAGAATTGTACACTTCACCCTAAAATCGTAACTTAACATTAAATTAAACTTAATTAACTTAACATTAAGTTAAATTAAACATGAAAAATTAACATATAAAACTAAAACGTATTAACTAATCTGGCAAAGTTAGGTATAATAAAAGATAAACATTAACTAATGTCAACCACCATCACCACATCATACTGTTCCTGTTGAAGGCCTTCACCAGTTCTGCATGATGCGGTAAGTTCGAACAAACCATTTTTTTTTCACTAAATCTTGAATTTATTATTAAACATAAATAAAAGCAATAACGTTTACGTAGTTACGTTAACACAATTCATTCAAACCTGGTAATTAACATATCTGTTAAAAGTGATTGATCTCTTATGATGGTTATTGCTTATATTTATGTTTCTTATATAATAGTAAAAGTACGTGTAATTAAAAAAAAAATATTAAAATTTTGTTAAATTTTTTTAGAATGAGTATTTAAAATCTATCATTAAATAAAAATAAGGTTAAACACTATGAATTCCTAAAGTAAACTATCAGGGTGTTTTCTTACGGTAAACATGAGGAAATAGGGTAAAACAAAAGTTAAGTTGTATTTGGGGTTTCAATCAATAATTTTAAGCCTTTGAAACAATGGTAGGCGCGGGTTTTGAGGCTAATCCTCTCTGCACCATCTGAGAGAGATGTAAAATAGGATTTTAATACTGACACCTTCATGATTATTAATTAATTTTTGTATAATGAATAGAGAGGGGCAAAAATTATAAATATTCTAGTCTTTCTGGACCTGACACCAAAACTTCTAAAAATAGGGAGTCTAAAATAAAAGTTGTGTAATGAATTTGATGATGTAAAGGTAAGGACCGAACCCCCCCCCCCACACCACTGAAAGCTAGCATCTAAAGGCTCCCGTAGTCCCATCCCTATTCATTCATACTTCCAGATAGTTGATAGTTTCGGTTGTAGTTTAAAAACTAATTGCAGTGTTAGACCACTTCAACACTTTCACGTGAAAATATTACTCGTGAACATTACAGATCTCAATATAATTTAGAAACCTGTATATTATGATTCCACTACAAACATAATATGATTATCAACATATTGTGATCTTACTACTGGTAAAACATTACAACATATCGTAATTCTTTACAACTGTATTACGATTTTAGCACAATCATTCACCGTGTTTACAGTTCATATCTGATTTCAGCATTGTTTAAAGTACATAGCTTTAATTTTCAATAAATTAAATGGCAATTTCTTTTCCGGTATTTTTGCGTTCTTTTCTAAAGAAAGGCATACAAAATTTTAAGATTCTACTATTTAATATTGTTACTCATACGAAATTAGAATATCTTTCCTAGAGTATTCAGGATATTTTAATTTTAGTATTTACTTTGTATGTGGGCTGACCCTCCCATTTTTGATAGTCCGCCACATATTGCTATGGATATCAAAGTTGCACTTACAATATTTGAGAAGTCTAGCTGTTATGTATATATTCGAATTTTTAGTACAGCGATTTTTTGTAAAATGTTCCTATGTATGTCAAGAACTCTAGCTGTAGCAGTTTCCGAGATATACGATTCTTAATACTTGTTTTGTAAGTGGGTGTGTCACCTCGCCTATTTGCAATTTTTAAATAAAATGCGCCTTATTTTCCTTCCATATAGGAATACAGTATGAAAATTTCAAGAAAATAGGTTCAGCCATTTAACCGTCTATAAAGCCTGATTCAATATAATTAAATCTACATTTCCACTTTAAAAAGTACAAATAAAACATAATTATAAATCTTCAATATTAGAAATTCAAAAAAGTGATGAACACATTGGGCCATAACCATAGACAAACAAAAAATCGGTTCTCTTTAAAAACAACTTTAAACTTAAAACCTACTTTTAATTATTTTCTAACTATAGTCAAAATTTAAGGTTTTAAGTTAAACCGACTTTAACTGGGTGCCGCGTCATATGTAGAAAATTATTTCATGCAAACTGTAAAGAAAAATATCATTGAAAATTGAAAAAAAAAATCGGCAAAATAATAAAATTAAGTAGGAAAATTTAAGAAAAGTTTGCGGTGGAAAAATGGAGAAGGTAAGATTAATATCATAATTAACCTATTTTGGCGTTGATTTTTTGATAACTCTTTACGGGAACAAAAAAAACAAAGAGAAAGAGAGGCGAATTGGGCTACTGCAGAAAGAGAATATTTACGGGAGTGTAAAGATAAGTTTAGAGTCTAAACTTTAGACGATATGTTGAATCAGCATATATGTATGTATATGCTGACAGCCATATGATTGAAATTAGCAGGAAATTCCTATGTCATACGTTAGACGTTTACACGATATATTTTTTGATGTCAGCATATGTCAGCAAATGAAATGTCAACATAAGTTTTAGCATACGATTTTTGTGTTTATACGATATGTTGAATTTTATGTGGTGCTACATATGCTGAGTGGTGAATATTTGTTTGTGAAATTAGTCAGTTTGACAACATTTTTTAACCCTAGAACACTAACCTTATTTTTTATACGTTAACACTAATCATTAGTCCAATCGACTAACATATATATAACCGATTTTCTCGATATCTATATATGTAAAATTGACACATCTAATAAAGGTTGATATTTGATTTATTATAAAGGTAAATAAAATAACAAATTTTAGTTTTTATAAAACAATTCATTTAAAATAATGTATTCAATAAAAATACTTTTGAGATCAGTTGTTAAAAGAATAAAAAAAAATAACAAAAGCAAAAAATAAAATCACAGAATTCATTACAAACAATAAAACTTAAATTATATAAAAATTAATTGCAAAAAAAATTTAATTTTTTTGATTTTTAAAACATTTTAAATTGAAAACGCCAGTTTTAAGCGTTTTGCGTTTTTCAGAACATGGGCGATAAATGATGACGTGAGAGGAAATTGGTCTAGCTATTGCTTGTACAATGCTGGATGACGATGAAGTGGAATTAAAAGCAAAAAGACGCAGAGTTTGGCAAAAGAAATCGGTAGAACGACGAAAGGAAGAAGGTTTTTGTGTAAAATTATACAAGTAATTGGTATAAAGAAATAGTGCAATAAAAATAAATAATAAAATATTGCAGAACATTCCAACAAAAAAATCGAGCTAAATTATACACTAATGCCCTTATTCATAAAACTTACAATAGGTTTATAAGAGGTTTATAAAGCAAATTTTGTATGTTGTCAGTTTTTATGAATAAGGGAGAAATATGCAAATAATGCACGAAAATATGAAAAACATTTACATATAATAATTTATGGTTTATTTCCAGAGACCAGTGTCTATTAATTTGAACAATGCCGCCGGCCATTATATTGCGTTTTGTATGCTTGTGTGTGTATGTTTGTTGATACATATGCAACAAGAAGTGTATTTACATAAAAAGAAAACTATCGGCGGCTGAGCTTAAGCATGCGGCGCATATGCATACGAATTTGCCATATGCTGAAAAGCTTGCATACGTTTTTCAACAAATAACATATCTGTCAACATACGCAGGAAATTTGTCAAACACTAATAATATGCTGTTTACACGAAATGCTAAAATTACCAACATACATACGTTTGTTGGCATTGTTAACAAAGTGTTAGCAAATGTTGTTAAACATACGTACGTATGCTGAACAAATTTTGCATTTACACGATATGTAAGCACTTGTAACAAATTTTTCAGCATAAATACTTATGCTGATTCAACATATCGTCTATACTTAGCTTAAGATTGTATAAGATTTTTTTTACTTTATTATATTTTTGTACACATCCAGTTTTTGTTCTTTGCATAAACAGCTGGTTGATTTTAAAGTGGTGTTAAAATATTTAAAAGCAACTTCAGCTGGTTTTAAATTGAAAGTATGTTTTAGCGGTTAAAGTATACTTTTACGTGTCTATAGTTAAAGTAAAGTGTACTTTTAACAAAAGTCAACTTTTTAACTATTAAAGTACACTTTTTTGTGACTATGGTTATGACACATTTGAAATTTGTTAATAATTCCTTTTTATGATATCTATACGACGAAAAAGGGCCTCAATAATTGTATAATTGTCACCAAGAGTTTTGTCTACTGCACTGTAGACGGACAACCCGGGTTAGAGTCTCAGTGGAGGTGCTCAAATTTTATTGAAAAAATTCAAATAAAAGTAATTATAATAGAAATCAGAACAAATTTTAAAAAAATACCAAAATATGTGTACTAAAATTGGCACTTATTTACCAGTTAAGTACTTGATTTCTGAATGGCATATTGAGAGATAAATTTTAAGTGCTTGAATGCTTATTTCTCTACCGTTTGCTTCCCGTGTACAAATTATTTTCGAAAATGTTTATATTTATTCTTAGGAATACGTTCTATTATTTCATGGAATTTTTATTGAAAAAAGTAATTTTTTAAAAAAGTACCAAAAATCTTTTTTTGTGCCTTAAGAATTCGAATTTAAAAAATTTCTTAAAAGATATCTGCTCTTTATAATTTAAGACGTGTGAGTGTTCATTTTTATTTCTACTTATGTTTATTTATTTAGCAGATACAAATGGAACCATAAAGTTCTACGGTTACAATTTTTACCCGTTTTGAGCCTCGTTCCACCTATTTTTTGTTCGTTATACAGATATAGTTGTAGAAAACTGTTATTGTAATTATTTGTAATGCCTGGAATTGTGAAAAAATTTTATAGAACTTTTGATTGAAAAAGTAGATTTTGAAAAAAGTATATAATTTAAGGTTCTCAGGTGCTCTTTTTACCAGTTTTATCATCTAGTATTTCGAATTTCCAAAAAGTAACAGACCAATCCTATCCTTTTGTAATTAAAAGCACACAAACTTAAAATTGTTATTCTATATTTATTAGTTTTGTGTACCTTTTTTACCAGATTTTTGGCGGTTTTATCCCCTTAAACATCCGAATTTCCAAAAATCCCTTTTTAGTAAATATACTTGATGTAAAAGGAATCCAATACCTGAATTGTTTTAGCATTTGCGGTTTGGGCTCTGCAATGATGAATGAATCAGGCAGCCAGTAGTCAATCAGTTACGTTACTTTCGTATACATATGTATATATGTATTTCATTTTTGCAAGGAGAATTGTGTAAAGAAATATTTATAAATCAACTAGAAGATTCCAAATGTGCAAATCCTAAATCAGTCCTTAAACTCAACAAGGCTTTATATAAACTAAAGCGGGCAAGATTAGTATGGAACAGTAAATTAGATAAAGTTTTGCTTAAGATTGGATTTAAGAAATCTAAAATAGATCCATGCGTGTATTATCAAATTTAAAATACAAAGCGAACATATTTACCAATTTACCTTGACGTAAATTGATGCTCTGTCAGCAGCTACATATGAAGTTGCTTGGAGAAGCTAAAAAGTTTTTAAATATTTAGATAAAGAAAGCTACATTGACCAAATACTGCAAAAGTTTAATATGTCTGAATGTAACGTAGTTCAATACCTATGGATCCAAATCAAAAGCTTAGTAAGCAAAATGCAGACATAAGTTTAAGTAAAATTTATCCAAGCAATTGGAACTTTCATGTACTTAATTAACACAGTGTACAAGACTAGATATATGTATGTCACACAGTAAGTTCTTTGAGTCGTTTCAACAATAATCCTATAGCCAAGAACATTGGAATATGCGTTTCGATATTTGAAGCGTACAAACGATATTGAAAAAAGGAAATCAATTACTGGTTACTGGAGCAGCAAGAAACAGCAGACCGTTTTACTGAGGCGGAATATATGGCGATGTCTGCAGTAACTCCAGAATTGGCTGCTTAAGATAACCAACTCTAATATTATGTGACAACAGAAATAAAAACTGATGAGATGATAGCAGATTATTTGACTAAGCCTACAACTGCAACTAAATATATAATTTTTGTTTTCAAATACTTTGTCTAATTATACTTTATTTAATAATAATATTTAATGTAGTTTTACTATGTTTTTGAATTCTCTACAAAATAAAATATGTTTACTTACTTCTCAATAATGACGTTTCGATCATCAAATTTTCAAATGATTATTCAAGATAATTATACAGGTTTATTTTAAATAGAATAGAATAGCAAATAGAAACATAAAGGAGTTTTGAACATAAAATATACCTTTACTAAGTCAAGTAGTTTCTTGGAAGCAACCAAAGACCAATACAAAGATACCATAATGTTGGAAGTGTTTAAGCATTGGGGTCACTTTTCAAAATACTGCTATCGTCCATATGCATGATTGAAATGAGATAAAAATCAAGCACCAGGCAAATGTTCTTTATTTTCGATAATGAAGCACATCCTTTTTGTATAAATTTCAATCAAAATTCGAAGGGTTGTCCAAAATACATGCAATTTATCGCCTTAAGACTAAAATCTACAAAGGAAAGAAAGGCGTGATCAAATTTGGTTTTATACAAAAATTATTTTTATTTATTTTTATTTTTATCGATAATGAAGCAAATCCTTTTTGTATAAATTTCAATCAAAATTCGAAGGGTTGTCCAAAATACATTTTATCGCCTTAAGACTAAAATCTACAAAGGAAAGAAAGGCGTGATCAAATTTGGTTTTATACAAAAATTATTTGTTGGAAAGTTTGTTTAGACAAATCAAATACATACATATATACAAGTAACCAGTATTTCCCTTTTCGTCATTCTTGCGAAGAATTTTTAAGAATAATTTGGCTAATCATAAAAGTTAAAAAAAAAATCAGTTCAATAATTTACTTGAAAATTTAATAAAATCTAAAACTATTACGGCAGGTGAAGTGTCACAAACTTTAATGTCGTAATAACCATGGCACAGCAAAAAGTATTATTATGTCCATGTTTATATTCTTACCCTTTTATTTAAGTCACGAAATTAACAAATGATTGCACGTTTCACGACTTTTAACAGTCAATCACAAAAATGTCGTTGCAAATTATTTTAGTTTATAGTCCAACTCAAATTGTTCTAAGTATATTCTCCTTACTTTTTAATTAATTTATTTTGTTGACCATAGCCTTACATGGAGATAGTCAAACTTCCTACATACTTACGTGTCATGGAAAAATTAGAAGACCATATGCACTATGGTAACCATATTCGATTAGTCAAGTATTTGAAAAAAAATTCTGGAAAAAGAAGCTTAATTTTGACACAACACGTATTCAGAAAATGACAATTTCACTGTAATAAATTAAATTTGTATAGAGTTTCGATCTGTTTCTCGATATCAAGCATTCTAAGCGAAAGCAATCTGATGTGGGTTTCATTACCGCTAATTATAAATACTTTTCTTCAGTCGAACAAAGGTTTTCTATATAGATGTGTCTAATTTCATTCGAGATCGAGGAACAGACCATTAAACTTTCGAATATATATATAACTAGCTAAACCCGGTGTGCTTCGCTACCCCCTCGCAAAACGCGCAAAGATATACACATTAAATTTCTTATGTGCACCCTCCACACAGACCCCAATCACCCCTGAAAATTTCATTGAAATCGTGGAAACCGTCTAGGAGGAGTATGCGAACAGGAAGTTTTGCCACTTAATTTTATATATATAGATATATATATAATAAAATAAAATAATGAAAATTAAATTTAATGAACTCAAGCCTAACTAAAAATGATCAAAAATTGAAAAATTAACAGTTCAACTAAAAACAATAATTGTTCATAACAATCAAGTTTATTCAAGGTCGTATGGCAACCCTGCTTTATACGCTTCTTAAAAATAAAATCTATTTATCGGTTGTCTGTTTGTCGTATCTGTCTTATTGCTTCCTTATATCTGTTGGAAACATTTCAAAAAATAATTGACAGCTGAAATGTACATCATGACAATAACTACTACATACTTATTTATTGTAAATGGTAACTGGTACTTGCAAAAAATGCCATTTTTATAATAGTCGTACTATACAGAATATAATAGAATAAACAACTAAAGTTAATGGCAAACTAAAAGTTAATAAGACACTAATAAAGGCGAACAAAATTGAGAATGAAATTGGAAAAGAAATCGTTGTTAAAATAATAATACGGCCACAAACAGTGGAATAAATTGATAAGTTTTTAAGAACATTTGCTATCTTGCTTAGACCACATAAAACTATTTACAAATAATAAGGTTTTTCCGCCCAAAACTGATTTAAAATAAATATGTATGTATATAGATCACTTAAAGGATATATTTCCGTAAAATTTCAGTACCATTTGATTTTGGGAAATTCGTTCCATATTTGAGCATATCCCTCATATAAGATAATATCAATCGCTTAAAGTATCTACACAAATTATATTTGCTTATACAGAAATAATCAAATATTGACAGTATCGTTCCCGAATAGCCAATGCAAGACATAAATCGGACACTATGCATATTATAAAAATGAGGAATGAGGTTTCCGTAAACCGAAGGTGGTTTTACAATAAAATTACTTTACAAATTTTCGTACCATTTTTAAATATATATAAAGAGATATGAAAAAGATGTATAAAGTATATGTATAAGTTTTACATTCCGTGTATAACATTGAGAAATATATATTCTGGGTCCTATCTCTAAGTCGATTGACCTATGTCGTCAGTCAGTCTGTCTGTCTGTATGTCTGTGTCAAACACTCTGACGTCTAAAATGCACAGCCCAAATAAGCAAGATTAACATTAAATAAACAATATTTCTTCTAAGCAACTGAGTATTGAAAATCTGAAATATCGGTCCAGTATGACCAGAGTTATGAATCAAAATGTCAGACAATATTCAAAAAAGTTTATATTTTTGAAATATATTCTGGTTTTCCATGAAATTTTGCATACTTAATTGCTTGAATTATGGAGAAAAATGTCTATATACTCGTAATAGCTAAAATAAGTTTCGTATTAAAAGGAATTATTAAACTAAATTAAATTTTGATTTTGTTCATTATTGAGTGTGGAGATAATAATACGTCTCTAACAAATATAATTGTAACTCAGTCCTTGATAATGATAACCGATGGATATCGAAATATTGGAGAAAATAATTTAATAAATAATATCGTTGGTCTCATGTAGAAAGGCCCTAACTCGCTATTTTTTTGAAATTAGTTTTTTTTTGATTCCAATGCAAATACACCTCCTCACAAAAATTTATTGCAATAGTGTAAAAAATTACGCTTTTATAAGCAGTTGTACAAAAAAAGTTACATGTTGAATATTACAGTTTCTATTATGTTTTTACCTTCTCCTGTAAAGTTTCAAATATGCGAGTTAGGGCCTTTCTACATGAGACCATCGATATACATATAAAAAATTTTTACAAATAAATGGCCTCGAGCTCGAAAAAACTTTTTGATTTTATGGAATTATTAAACTATATTTTTGGAGGATCGGAATATTTTTGATCCTAAAGTCGAGTTGCGAATATCACATGAATCAAATTACATACAATGTGTATAATCCTTCTTTATACTATTTTTCCTGATTTGTTGTAAATAAGGAAAAATTCCATAAAGCATTACACTAAAAGTTGTTGTTTTTATTATGTGCAGTTTTTATAATTCTCATTATAATCGGATGGAGCATTTAAGCTTCGAATTAAAACAAGTAAGCAAGTATAGTCGGTCAAGCCCAACCCTACAACCCTAGGAGATATGACCTATTATGGACCGATAATCCCAAAATTTAGTGTCATGATTCTGAGTCGATCGGTATACTTTAAAGTGGGTTTTGGACCAATATTTATGGCCGTTACAAACATCAGCACAAATCCAAGATACCCTCCTCACTATTGTGGTGTAGGGTATAAAAAATACCTAATGACAAATTGATTTCGACAGAAATCACGAAAGTACTTTATTTGTCTAATTCGGAATGGACTACAATAGGATTTATTTAAAGCAGAAACCTACATATGTATATGAAAAATGTCAACTTGTCAAAACTTGTCAAAATGTACTCTAATATCACACTGTACTGAAATATATACCTTAAAATATCAAATATGTCTTTACTGTAAAGAACAATTATTATGAATGCAACTACAGTCAGTCAGTCAGCCATTCAGTTTGAATTCCCAAAGTGTATATAAATGCCAATAAAGTATAATTGAGCCTCATTAAAAATGATAAATTCACTTGACACTCGTTAGTCATGAAAAAATAATAAAAAGAACAACAAAAGTATGAGACAAAATAAATGAAAAAAAATTATATATAAATGCCGGATGAATGTAACATCAAATGTGAGAAAAAATATAAAAACAAAAATATTATTTCAGATACCACAAACTATTAAACTCTCACTGCACACATACGGTATTACACACACTCCCACACACAGAAGCACAGAAGGATGAAAGCGTCTCAATACAATTGCAATAAATAATGACAACAACAACACTATCAACTTTAACAAATATTTAAGTACAATTAAGTCAGAGTGTGTGTGTTTGAGGTTACATTAGGGCATTTTAATATTGTCACTTTTTTAATAATAAGGCGACACTTTAGCTCTTGGCGAATCGGCACTGTAGTGCGATTCACTAACTTTTAAAACTTTCAACGGGTTTTGCCATTACCCACGCATTTTGATGTTTGTACTAACCACTATGTGATTCACTAATACTATGTTTCCACGGTACATGCTTCGCTCTCTATTCATGCTTCACACCCCAATCATGTGCGAAACAACCTGCTTCACCATACAAAATTTTAAGAGCGAATCAAGTAGATTCATATTGAATCTACTTGCGAAGCACGAAAAATTACACTCTTCTCTAATTTTTATCGCAAGTTTATCTGCACTAGCTGTAAAAATTTAATATTATTGTAAACAAAGCAAATTATTTTCTTGTTGTTGGAAGTAAAGAAAGTAAATACGTACGAATGTATGTTTTTTTTCAAATAAGCTAACTAATTTCCACTCAATTTTGTTTGTCCATTAAAAAAAATTATTTTCCACAAATTGTAAATTCTGTTTTTTTTTATTCTGTTTGTTTATTAAAGACAACTGTCAAATCGAATCAAGTTTATTAGTCATGTAAACAGCATGATTCATAAACATGATTCAGAAGGCGAAGCAGGTGATTAAAGTCGTCGTGGAAACATAGTATAACTTATTTTTAGCCACGGTAAACAGTTTTATTTCTTCTATATTCAAATTAAAGTTACGTGGCAACTTTGTCAAAATAAGAGAAAATAACAAAGAAGAATAGAAAAAAAGCAATTGAAAAATTATTTTTTTTTTTAATTGTGAAAAGCAAGGTAAGCAAAACATTACAAATAATTTTTATTTTATTTATTTTAAACTAGATTTTTATTTATTTTGATAGAATGAATACTGTTACTACCACCAAAATTATTATCTAAGTCACGAAGATGCCGCTGGTTGACTGAGGGAGCACTATCAGCTGGCTCATTATCAGATAAATTGTGGGCTAAATACTCATATATTATAATTTTTTTTTATTAAAATTAGAATTTCTTATTTATATAAATTAAACATTAAACAGCACCAAATATATTGGCGTTAATAAACCACAATGTATTTGGTTAATAACAACAGCTGATTGAGACAGCTGACTTTAAACGTCAACAGAAACCGTTAAAGTGTTTAATGGTTTATAAAGCAAATTTCCATACAAAATTTGCTTTAAAAACCTCTTATAAACCTATTGTAAGTTTTATGAATAAGGGGGTTAGTAAATAGCAGAATGGTTAATTTGGTGGTTAAAATTTTTAAAAGAAACAATTGTCGTTAAAAAAGCTTACTGAATTGCACTACTAAACTTTAAAAATGTGTTACAATGCACGAAAACAGTTTTCTGTCTTGAGACTCACGAAAAAGAGCGTGGGCTATATTAAGTTTGTCATTCTGTTTGTAACACATCGAAATAATGGTCGTAGACCCAAAAAGTCCAAGATTCTAAGACGATCTAGCCATGTCTGTTCGTCTTTCCGTCTGTTGAAGGCACAAAAGAGCTTCCAAAAAAAAAAGACATAGAACAATGAAATTTTTACCATATATGTATTCTACATCAAAAAGCTACAAACCCGCCCGAATCCGCTTGCTAGAATTCTAGCTCAGAACCAGACGCAGTCGAGGCTTCATAGAGCTTATCAACCAATAATAGTTTTAAGATTTGAATACTTATTGTTAGGCCTAAGGAAAGGCAGATTCAATAATTAATAAAAAAAATTATATTCTATGGTCCACCGAAATGTTTAGTATTGAAAACGGGCCAAATCCGTCTAGCAGCAGTGTGTTATAAATCAAAGTTTAATACTACTTTGGTAATTTTCAGATATTTTTTGCTATTTTCTTTAAATATAATGAAGATAATATCATGAAATTTTTCACACTGTCCTATTGAAAATGGTAGGAGGAATCGGTCCACGCTTTCTCATAGCCCCTATACAAATGTCTTACCGGAATATGGCTTTATGGTACATAAATGTCTATAGAAAATCCGTATCCATACAAAATTCTGCAATAATAAGTTTCATGCAAAGTGAAATCTCAAAACGATATTTTGTGTGCATCGGTTTATATTTTGATATAGTCCCATATAAAGGCCACTTTCGAAGATCACTTCAATGAGCATAACTATTTTATAAAAAAAGTTGAAATTAAACACAAAGAGTCCAAACATATATAAAAATCGCCGCTCTATTATGATAATCGGTCCATATTTAACCTTAGCTCCATAGAAAGTCAACTTAAATGACTTAAATGTGCATAAATAGTACATACGTATATATGTATGTACATATATATAAATATTCATAACCAATTCTATGACGATTGGTTTCTTGACTGTAACTTAAAATACACAATTGAAACGGAATTTGAAAGCAAACTAGTATCAAGTTTTAAATGTATTAAAGGATTACTGAAAAAGTGTAAGTGTATTAAAATTTGAAAGACAAATCTTAATCGTGTAACCCCCAAGTAAAAACCAATACAAATTTATATATGTTAGAGTAATAATTTCGGTTCGGTTTCGGTCTGCAAAAACCGGTTTGGGAGGACTCTAAAAATGAAATAAAGTTATTCAATCAATATATGTTAGCTCCAATACAATTCTGTCAACTCCTTATACAAACATATAAATGTTATTGCAATAAGTTATGTAGGTAGGTAGGTAGGTAGGAAGGCTGGTGTGAGTTGTCTCACACCCTCACCCAGAGACCAATACGGTCCATTGCGATGCCTTAGGAAAAGTAGTAGCAATAAGTTATACATAATACTTAAAATAAACCTGCTGATTTCTGAACAAGTTTGAAATGTATTTCGAAACAGATATTTAAGAGTCCACAATAATTAACTACGCTTTATAAATATGTATTTGCCCCTAATTTATAGCTTCAATGAAAGTGATATTAAACGCTTTTGCATACAAAATACTGTATAATACGAGTACAAATATACCATATTGAAATGTCAAATACAGAAGTCGAGGATATTACTAAAACATCGAATTGAAATACATATCTATAATATACAAGAAATCATAAGAAATAATATAAATTAAATCATAATGAACCGCTTTGTTATCAATATACGAGTACACTGGGTTTTAATTACTGGAGGTAATTTTACTGTATTTTTAACTGTAAAATAATTTTTAAAATGTATTTTTAACAAGGTGGTCTCTTAAATGCTCTTCTCCTGTTCAAACAAGGAGTCGGGGCCCATTTTTTTATTGCTGATTCTTAAAGCAAAAATTATAAGGAATCCAAAAAAAAAATTAGCCGGTAAATTTAGGAGCTTCTGTGGAAAATCGGAAAATTTAATTTTCATGGGAAAATTTAAAGGTAAATTTCTAAGAAAAATTAGGAAAATTTTATCTTTCAATTAAAGCCTGATTCAATACCTTCCCAACGAGCTATCACTCGTTGCGATCGCTTTAGTAGTTTTTTTTAAAACAACTTTCATTGAGGTCCCTTATGAAGAATTCTTCAATTTTGTCACATGACAGTGGTGTACACCACCACTAAACCAGTCACTATAAAAAAAAAAATATGTAGGTACATTATTTTTTGCTGGGCAATCGATTGAGACTATTTATTTTAAAATCGGAGAGGGGTCGTCCAAAAATTTGCCAATTTTGATCGTTTTCATATGGAATTGCTCTATAATAAATTCGATTTATTTATTAAGAAAAACATAAACATAATTAAAAAATAAAAAAAGTTCAGATCAAAAAGAAGTTTTATATTATTAAGACGGAAAAGGTCTTGCGATTTCAGGTGACATTACATTTTCCATTAAAGCATCATGATCAGCATTGAATTCGTCATTTTCAGAAAATATGAGAGAATCAACAATGTTCAAAGGTGCCCCTTTTTCTTTGTTCAAACCTGAACTGGCTTGCCATTTCACGGAAATTTATAATAAATATTTTTTTTACATAAATATCAAATAACTTAATTTTGTTTGAAATGAATTTTGGACTGCAATAAATTTCTTTGACGAAAGAAAACGATCACTGAATACTTCTTACACTCTTACAAAAAAATAAAAAAATTTACAATGGCACTGCAAAAACTTGTTCACCCAACTACATTCGGTCGACGACTGAAAAAACTAGCAAAAGTTGTTAACGTTGCTAGAAAACAAGGTTGACATGTGAAAAACTCGGTTAAGGGTCGGAAAAAATGTAATGTTAAACTGAGATTTTAACATATATAGTTCAAAGGTGCCCCGGGTATAAACGTGCCCCCCTCTCCCCTACACTTTTTGGTTCTAAAGAATTCAATGTTCAATGTAGAGAATTTCCATTTATTTTTAAAAGTTGCAATTTAACAAAAATGAGTTTTGCCATCAGTATAAATTAAGCACATGTTCGCATATTTTAAAAAATAATTAAAGAAAATTTAGAACGCAAGCCAAGAAGTAATATAATTTGTCTTCAAGAGTTATACACCTAATGAAAATGTTAATGGACCGTCTATTTGTCTATTTTTGCATTCAATGATGATAAATAAAAAATATAGAAAGCTTATCAGTATCCGTTTTGTAGTAGTTTGCCAGTAATAATTAACACAGCTATTTGTTTTTTAAGTTTTTCTTTTTTGCATCATTGAAAAATAAGAAGCCGTCCTTATTGTTTTTTCCAACAGTGTATGTGCATACATAAAAATGTAAGAGCCTTTAGAATAAAGTATAAAATGCTCAAGAATATCGTATATCATTTTTCATTTATTCTTCCTTTTTTTCCTGCTTTCTTACACTTCTTCTAGCTCTTTTTACTTCATTGTCCTGAAATGGTCAAAACTGTCAATTTATATTTTATACACAAGGACGAACGAGCACATTTTATATAACTGAAACAGACTCACGGATCTATCGATGTTGTACACACAAACTGTATGACTGAATGTCAGTTGTGTTCCAAAAAGGAACAACATAGACGACAACAACAAAATGATTTAGAATGGACATAAAATGGTTGTTATTATTTAACCACAGAATCTAAACCAAAATCATCCAATACAATAGAATACAACTACAATAAAAAAAATAACAAACAAAGGAGAAACGAAGACCCCGGATCAAAATGTCTCGTGTTGTAAATACATAGTTGTCCGTTTTGTGTTTTTGCAAGAAAACATTTATTAAATATAAACCAACATGAACCATAGTGACAACCGCAGAGAATTTTTTTTTAAATTTTTTGGGTCATATTTCAGGTTACATACAAGATTGTGACAAGATTAAGCTGATATAAAAATAAATATTTTTTTGTTTATTTGTTTTTCCTCGCCTGATGGCCATTAATTGATTCTTGTAAAATCTTTTAACAAACTATCGTATTTTTATTACTTGCTTTTGTTTTTGTTTTATTCGAATACTGGTTACAAGATGATCTTAATCAACATCATCATCATTATCATCATCATGATACATGTTTTATGTTTTCTACTGCTCTTCCGCTGTTTTAAGAATGTTTCTGTTTTTGCCATCTCTAAAACGGATGTTAAAAACTTGTTATTAAAATTTAAACATACGTAGGTTGCACAGAAAGTTCAGCATATACAAATATTTTACAATTTTAAATAAGTATGTAATGTATACCTTTATTTAAATAAAGTATCGTATTAAAAATATTTAAAACCATCCAAACTTACTAAGTTTGATTAGAACAGTAGAAATATTTAGATTTTGATGAAAGTTTCAAGTCAATTTATTCGAAATATAAAAAATATATAGAGAAAAATTCTTATGATTTATTTAAAACCGCAATAGTTTTTGACCCTTTTTTAAGAACAACCCACGGATATATAAAAATTAATAGTTTTGACACGGTTGTGGCAAATTTTCCGACAGAAAGTATGGTTGCCATGAAAAAGTAGAATATTTGTAACAATATTTTACAGGAACGCAACAACATTTCAACAAAAACGATGAAGAAACTTTTGGAAACCATTTCGCCTTTAGTACAGTGCAACACATGCATTTGACTGACAGCATTACATTTAATTGGTTGTTTGTGTTGTTATATATTTTTTATTTTTATATCATCGCCAAAAAGATAGGGGGTATATTATTGTCATTCCGTTTGTAACACATCGAAATAATGGTCGTAGAACCAAAAAGTCTATATAACTATTCTGGGTTCTTATAAGATTCTAAAGCGAACTAGATCGGAAGGAAGTAGATTCTGATAAATAATAATTAATTAAAAAGGCACAATTTCATAAAAATGGATTGTAGCTTATAGGCAACAATAGGTTACAATATCATAAAGGTATAAAAAATTAATATCAAAATTCTTAGGAACATTTTTGGGAACTTTTTATTGTAAAAAAATTAGTTGATTTTCGAATATTAGTCAAGGCCTGTTAAAATTCTTGAAACAGTTTTTAGTTTTCATGTAGCTTAAAGCTACTTCACATTTCTCACACATTGTATGGGGGAACCCAGAACATTTAGGATATTTGCATCGGATTTCTTTATCCACCCATTGAAGCCAATGACCGACTTCATACTGCCGAACTGCTTGCGGAGGGACATGTTTTGCTTCGATCTCATCTTTTAAAAAACGACGAGTTTTTAAGGTGGGGTTTTATCCCCATTTTACATAAAGTTTGCCAACTTCCAAAGGAGTATTTGCCGATGAAATGAAAGGTATCAGGCAGGTTTTAATATTTGCATACGGCTTAAATAGTAACGCCCACTTGCCAACGTTTGCTTCTTAGTCTTATTTTGTAGGTGCCCATTATGTTGTCAATAAGATCCACACCGCCCATATGTTAGTTGTACTCGCTTACAATACGTGGTGGACGAATTGTAATGTATTCTGGTTTTTTCTGGTCATATTTACGGACAACACCTTCAGGATATTCGCCAGCGAAGATGGAAGCCAATGTAACTATTTTATTGTCCTTCCATACAACCGTTGAAACGTCAACATTAGCTAAATACTCTTCGGAGCATCGCCGATCCTTCTTTAAAAGCTCTTTTTCAGATGGAAACTTACAATCGGAAATCCTGATCCCATAAATGCCTACTTTAGCTAGATATTCCAAAAGATGCAAGGACGTCAAAGAATTATTAAAGTAGAGCTTGTAAGCCTGTCGTCGAGGAATCATACGCGATAGTCGCACTACAGAGTTTTAAGACGCGCATAAATCCGACTAATCGAATTTAAAATATTAGAACTGGAAGGTGCTGGTTCTTCTTCAGGATAGCAAATAATGTCGTCATACAACAAAAAATACTGAATAAAAATTAGCTTTTATTTAAATGTATTGGTGTTTGCTCTTACATAAGCAACTTTTGGGCACTCCTGATTTTAATGTATTGGTGCTTGCGGTTGCGTGTATAAAGTGAAGTACAACAAAAAAAAACAAATAAGAGTTTTTACAAATACAAAAGAGCACCAAGAGTATAGGGCTTGTGCACTCCTGTTATAGAGGGATAAATATATTTTTTAAGCCCAAATTCAAGAAAAATTGTTCCTACCTTTCACAATAAACCAATCCATTATTGAACTTAGTCGAATAAAGCCCTCTGGCTTGTTCCATATTCATATTGAACACATTAAATGTATTCTAAGTAAACAAACAAATTTTATTAAGCAACTTGAATACATCTCTTAAGTTTGAAAAGAAAACTGTTAAATACCCATTTGATATTTATTATAAAAATAAAACTTACATTTCCAGTAATACAGCTCACTTGCGTACACTAAAGGATGTAACTAAAACTGACCTTAATAATAAATTGACATTATAACCGCCAATAACGTACTTGTGGGAATTCTCACTCCTTAATATCCATTCTAAATTACATAAAAGCAGGAAAAATAAACTGAAAACCATGTTGAATATTAAACAAAAAAATTAAATTTATCTCTACTGACATTTAATATTTTTATGTATATTTTATAAAATTCTTGGTATCTTTTATAAATTATTTCGATACATTTTTTTAAACAAAAACATTGTTAATACATATAAATGGATTACAGAGAATAAAATTCTACATATTTATACAGAAACCAACATAAATACAGTGTATCACAAAACCATTTTGGTACTTATTTGTAGGGAAAATTTGCTTTCTATTCATATGTATAATATAAAATTGGTGTATGTGGTTATCCACGTGTATTGGCCATTCCTCTTCTACATTCAAAAATTTTTGGGCGACCATTTCGTAAATTTTCAATGTTTTCGCCTACAATTTATTAAAATGTATTTTGTTTGACGGAATCTATTAAACATAACACAAATTTATTGAATTGATTTGACCATGTTGTAAAGTTTTAAAATATTTATTCTCTCGCCATATTTAGCACAAAGATCTTAAAACTTCTCAAAATGAATGACGGCTAAATTTTTGAGGTTTCCCATTGCACACAATGTAAACTATTATCAATTACAAAAATACAATTGTTTTAACTGTTAAATGATAAATAAATTTCTCCTAAAAACTAGGCAAAATAGTTTTGTTATTCACTGTATATACATTTATTAATAAAAACAATACATGTACATATTTATTTCATATGTACATTTACATTATAATGTTCATATAGAGAATTACTGTCTCTATTGGCACTTAAATGTAACGACAGGGTAAAAAAAGCCGGAAAATGTTAAGAAATAATATAAATATTAATACACACGCATACACTGTCATCATTTCTCACTACACAAGTATGTACACAATTAAAAATAAATACAAACAAGTAAGAAAGTATACAGATCAAGCCCGACCATATAATACCATATACCCAGTATACATATGTGAAAAATGGGAGCTATGACCTTTTATATACCGATCATACAAAAATTTAGAGACATGAATTTTGTGCATATATCTCGTTGTAAACACTCTTAAAATATTTATACATGTGAAAGTGTTTTCCAGAAGTGGGTCTTATATGAAACACTTTTGAGAGAGTTATACTCTTTAAAGTGATTTTCGGAAGTGAGCCTTATATGGGAGCTACGACTAATTATGAACCGTTCTGCACAAAATTTGTAGATGGGATTTGGCTTGATTTGCCACTTATTTGTGGCCATGTTTGGTTCCATGTATAATTCAAACATTTATGATCGTTAAACCCCAATTTCGGGAGGACATTTGTATTAGGGCCAGGTGAAATAATGGACCGATTTCCACCAGTTTCAATATCACTTACCAAATTTTATCAAAATATCTTCAAAATTGCGTCCTTTACTCTGCGCACAAGCTTTACATGGACAGCCAGCCAGACGGACGGACGGACATCGTTAAATCGACTCAGAAAGTGATTCTGAGTCGATCGGTGTACTTTAAGATGGGTGTAGGACCAATATTTCTGGGCGTTACAAACATATGCACAAATCCAATATACCCTCCCCACTATGGTGGTGTACGCTATAAAAATTGTTATGTTAATAAATGTAAACGAATAACGTGTACAAAATTTCATGGCAATATCTGCAGTATATTTCAACAAATTGTAAGAAAAATGTTTAAAAATATCAAATTTGTATGAAGGCTGTTTCAACTTTTTGTCCACAACTCTGGTTCTACAATACCGATTTTGCTGATTTTCAATACCAAACTGCTTAGGAGTATTATAAACGGGTTTTTGAAAACTCTGTTGATTTTGGTTGTGTCTTTTGGACGTGAAAGTGTTTTACAGAGACAGACAAACAGGCGGACTTAGCTTAATCGACTTAGAATTTCATAAGGATCAAGAATATATATATATTCTTTGTTGGGTCTCAGATGAATATTTTTCAGTGCTACACACGGAATGACAAACTTATACAGTTATGTGAAAAATAATAGAGCCACTCCCAAAATTTGATTTCAATACTAAAAAATTTACATAAATAATTATTTTCTTTAAACTTTTTTGTTGTTTTCTATTAGATATTATTGTAATATGAGAAAATACATAAATGAAATATTTGCATAATTTGCTTTAGTAATTTTATATACATTGAATTGCTCTGGGGGCTAATTCTGGCAGTCGTATACGATCGAATACTTACTCGTGAGTTCGAGTTTTTTAACTTTTGGGGTTTTATTAGTCGTTATCGAATAATATGTATCGAAATTTCTAATGACAGGGGGGAAATTTCGATACATATTATTCGATAACGACTAATAAAACCCCAAAAGTTAAAAAAAACTCGAACTCACGAGTAAGTATTCGATCGTATACGACTGCCAGAATTAGCCCCCTGTGAAAAAAATTGAGCCATCTAACCAAACCTTTTAAAATTATTAAAAAAAAATAAAATAAATAATATCCTTAATAAAATAACTACTAATACTACGTCAGTACTTTGTAGAACTATCATTATTTTTTATTACTGCGAAGCAGCTCTTCGGCATAGAGTCAACAATGACCCATAACATTCATCGAAGTTGGCAGACATGGTTCAGGGACAACCATGTGAAAGTTTTGGGATGGCCTTCACACTCACCAGGCCTAAATCCCATCGAAAATTTTGTATTTTAAATCATATATGTGTTTTTTCCCCGGATTTTCTAAATTTTATTAAAAATGTCACTAAAACCGACTTAAGCCTTTTTATGTAAAAATTCACATAATTTAAATTATTTCCATTAAACTTTCACATTAAAAACATGTAAGAGTGCTATATTCGGCTGTGCCGAATCTTAAATACAATCCACCTAAACGTAATAAGAAATACAAAAACTACATTGCTTAAAGGACTAGAATATCCTTATTCTGTGTTTTCTATTCAGTCTTACTGAAAATTTTATTAGTATTTGATATATTGTTTGAAAGACAATTTAACGACCAACATAATTTATGTTAAATATTTTGAAATTTTGTCTAATTTTCACCATTTTTAATTGATTTAATTACCAATTCTTACCATAATTTACAGAGTTTGTCTGATGTTCATAATAATCTTCAGTGTAATTTAACCGAGTATAAAAAAAGAGGAACAATTCGGTTATAGTGATTTTGCTCAAAAAAAAGCTTCATCAAATAAGCCCTACTAGAGGAGATACCAGCAAAAAAAATTGTTGGCGGTCGTGCCTATTTTCGAGGAGGCGGGCCCGTAAAGTTGAAAATATATAGGCCTATATCTCGGGAACTACTGGGTGTCTGAAAATTTGTAATACATTATAAAAAAAGGTATTAAAAATACGTTTCCAACGATATATATCATGATTATAAATTATGGACCGAATATGGGTTAAATCCGAAAAGAATATTTTTTGACCCGAATTTATTTGTTTTTTGGAAATGGTCTTATATGGCAGCTATGACAAATTATGGGCCGATCTTTTTAAATTTTGGAACATTTATTTTCATGCATATGAGGATATTTCACGTCAAATTTCAACATAATAGCGGTATATTTAAGATATATATATTAGTATTAACGTGGATTTCTAGAGTGGACCTTATGTGAGGGATATTGTCAAATATGGACCGATATTCTCAAAATCCAGCAGTTTGATTTAGGCATATATGTAAATGATCCGTGTAAAATTTTGGATTGGTAGCCTTATTTATAAGAGATTTATAAGTATTAAAGTGATTTTCGGAAGAGGGCTTTATATAGGGCTGTGGCGTACGTTCTCCCACATACGATCTGGCAACAACATTATTTTGTTTGCTGCGAATTGTACACTTTGGCAACGCTAATGATTGTTAAGACGCTTCGAGAACATTCTTCTTTTTCGATCGTACGGACGCTAATTTCTTTTTATATTAAACACTTCCAATAAATAAATAGTTTTAAGTTAATTTAAGAATTAACTATATTTGTTTAATTTGGTATATTTGCTTCATCATCGTAAGTACAATATACTCCACAGGGCATACGGTTAAAAATATACCGAAATTCACAAAATTTTGTGGGATGATTTTTGTATATATATAAATGATCTGCTTTGAGTCGGATAAATGTCTTTTTCAGATGTGGTCCTTGTATGGGAGCTATGACCAATTTTGGGCCGACCACCATAAAATAATTAATTACAACAATTTATTTGCCTATAAAGAGTATTTATGGCAAATTTTAGCCGTTTAACATTATTTATATCTGTTTTATGCGTATTTAAGTGAATTTTGGAAGTGGATTTTATATGGGGTCTATGGTCAAACATGGACCGAACTAAAAAGAAATTTCGGTTTGCGATTTCTTTTTGTATAAAACTTATGTTTGCTGAATTTTGTCTTGATATTCCAATTTTATAGGCATTTATTTATCATTAAGCCATATTTCGGGAATATATAAATATTTGTATGGGAGCTATGAGAAATCATGGACCGAATCTTACTATTTTCCGCACACTTTCTTCTTTTATCATAAAAACAATGTATACAAAATTACATGGTATTATCTGCAATATATTTCAAAATATAGCAAGAAAATGGACAAAAAATATCAAATTTTTATGGAGGTTGTCTCACATATTGGTCCATAACTCTGGTTGACCTGAACCAATTTTGCTGATTTTAAATAGCAAACTTCTCGAAAGCACTTCTGACAGAATTGTTGAAGGTTTGGATCCCGAATATATCTGGGGACTTCAAAAAACTGATTTCAACATACAGACAGACAGACGGGCAAGGCTTAATCGACTCCGCTATCTATAAGGATCCAGAATATATATACTTTATAGGGTCGGAAAATTATATTGTGGAAATTTCACACGGAATGACAAACTTATATATCCCTTCTCATGAAGGTGCAGGATATAAATATATCCATTGTAAAAATATATCCGTATATACATTTTTTATTTAAAAATCTACATAAAAATTCACCAAACTTTATTTGTTAAAACAGTAAAATATTTTTACATCACTTTTAAGTATACATACATACTTATGTAGCTACTTTTAATTATTTGATGTTATCATCGCACTACAAGACGTATGTCCTTCACCTTCACATTGACTTTTCAATGATTTCTTTTGTTTTCCTTTGTTGACATTTGCCATTTTATACAATTTTGTTCACTAAACACAGTTGTGAACAGTGTTGCATTCGAAATCTTACTTAATATTATAACAATTTCGTACTTATTGCGCAATAATTAATTGAGATTTTATATGGAATATTGAGCTCTATAATGGCGTTAATTGCGATTAACGCCATTAAGGTTCATATCTGAACATGCTATTACTTAATTGTGAATAAAATCGAAACGCGTTCATCGATTTTCATGATTTATGTCTCATTTTGTTCATAGGTTATGCAACTTTACGTGAAAGTAATATCACTTGACACTTTTTTTACCGTTTTGGGTTTTTTATGAATTAAAAATAAAAAAATTATATTTTTTAGGCAAAAAATAGTTTTTTTCTTCATACATTTATTTATAACTGCAAAACTGTTTCTTATGTAGCGCAACGTTGTATGAACAGATTAAAGGAATTGTAATTCCTAATTTTTTTAAATTTGTTTCAGCAAAATCGGACTAGAGTTATGTCAAAAAAAGACCACCAAATGTGACAATTTCCCCTATATGATAGTTACTAACTTCAAATCGATATATCTCGATTCCTAGACGTGACCCAGCGAAACGCCGGGACGCGTATAACTTCTTTTTTACCGATATAACTTTCCCCGGTAGTTTGAACCCTTGCCGATCACTGACCCCTACCATTTGTCTCACAGTGTAATGAACGAAAAGCTCACTTCAAATATTTATTTATATGCACATGTACTCATATACCTTTGTATGTATATACCACATTAATGCACAAAGTACATATTGTATTTATGTAATATTGTTCGTATATGTATGTAAAAAATGTGTACCTACCAGTGTTGCCATATTTTTGTTTACAAAATCTGACAATTTCCAAAAAAAAAATCTGTTTTTTTTTTGAAAAAAATCTGCACCTTCAAAACAAAATTAAATAATATCGTACACATTCTTCAAAAGTGACTCAATTCAAAATTTTTATTATATGACACAACTAAAAATAAATCACTATTAAATTGCAACTTTATACCAAATGAAATATAAAGAAAGACTTAACTGTTTTTTATAACTTGTTAACTGTAACAAAATGCTTTGACCTTTTTCTTATAGATAAACAAGTGTGTTGTGTGTTGTTTAAGCATACAAACCCGAAAAATTAAAATTTTGAATTGAGTCACTTTTGAAGAATGTGTACGGTAATGTAATAAAATGATATTTGTATATATTTAATTCATTTTTATTGAAGAAAAAAAGAAAACAAAATATAATTTTTATATTTGATATAAAATATACATATGTATATAAAATTAATAGTAAAAACATAACGTATAATACTTCATTTAAATTATCACATACATATGTATAGAGATCATAGTTGTACATATTCATATTAAATTTAGTTTCCATTTCTTTTGGTTGTACAAAATTTGTGCAATTGAATTTTTTTTTAAATCTTTGGTCCGCAAAATTCCACATAGAGTGGGAATAATAATATTGATTGCTTCTTTGTTTTATTCGAATAAAATTGAAAAATCTGCATTGATTTAAAAAAAACTGTTTTTTGGAGTAAAAATCTGCAAGCCTGTTTTGCACTTCAAAGAACTGCAAAATACAGATAAATCTGCACATTTGGCAGCGCTGGTACCTACTCGTATTTATGTTTTAATAAATTTTAACTTTGAAAAACGGACAAACAAAAAAAAACAAAACAGTGATAAAATGTTAAGCATCAATGTAGAAATGTATTTGTAGGCATTTTGCAATAGTATTCAAGAATTGACAATAATATTTTATTGTTAACGTTGCAGTTTATTTCATGAGAATAGAAAAAGTTCATAATTTTTTATGAGCCGTCATAGAGACTGTTTAAATTTGAAAAACACTGAAAATAGTTTTAAATGTTAAATAATATTTGAAGATAATAAATTTTACTGTTCCCAGTATGTGTTTCTGTAAGATAAAAACTATGCTACATTGACTTTAATGAACATTGAGTTTGTTTCTTATGGCAAATTCTCGAACATAAACCCAAATTTACCCAATGTCTGATGTTTGGTTATATTTTATCATTTTCATAGAAAAATTATTTTACCAAGCGAGAACGTACGTACATACTTACATATATGTATACAACTCGAATTTGGTTAAAATTTTGATTCTAATGAATTGTAGGTTTTGAATGTAAGAATATGGTAATCAATGTTGTTATGTTGTTTTTATAAAAATGTTTTCTAAAATCAGCATATTTCTGTGAATGTATTCGAAAAAATTGCAATTGTAAAAATATCTCATTTGTCTTTTTTAAACATGTGACACAAAAATAAAAATTAAAAAAGTGAAAATTTGACACTTTCAATGATAATTGGACATAAATTCAATAGCCATCCTTTTCTATATAGCAGTCGGTCGATGCGTCCAATATGGTTAATATTTTATGCACAAACATACTCACTTGTATCTGCTCAAAATGCACATTAAATATGTACATATGTACATTTTGTATTTATTTCCATACTATACTTATGTATGTACATATACACATACGTTCAATTATATTTTATAAAATTTAACATATGTGAATACATATACATATTGTACTTGTTTATGTACATTTAGTCGTATCTGCATTTCTGGATATGAATATTTATGTGAATTGTCTATAAAAGAGAATATTTTACCATTTGTATACATACGAGTACATACATATGTACGTACATATATGCATATGTAATCAATTATATAAAAAGCCAAAAGTAAGAGACAATTAAATGTTAAAATGTTTTAATATTTAACACCATAGAGGATGAGATACTGCTGTGGTGAAAATATGTTAGAAAAAACCAATTTGTGATTTTAAAATGTTTACTTTTATTCATAGTTCTTTTTCATCTACAGTACACACACATTCACTACAAAATGTACGAAATACCCAAATAATTGTTTAGTGTTTGTGAATGCGTACCCTGCAAATAATATTGGACTACGTGATCCATTTTAGATGAAATGGACTACTTACAACATGGTCCAATGTAATGCAGTCATGGACCATGTCATTGTTAAACAAGAGTTTGTAGTTAAACGACATGGTTTCGTGTTAACACGATTGCATATTGAGTTGTTGTTGTTGTTTAAAACTAACCCTCGTGAGTACTCCATGGAGTAGTTTTGGGACTACTCCGATGGGTTATATGATCCAGTCCTAGGACATCGCAATGTTAAATGGACCACCTTTTTTCATATATTTGGAGTAGTTTTGGAGTACTCCTACTCCTCTTTGGACTAGTCTCTGCATGCATGTGTGGACTAGTCGCGTTATTTGCAGGGTACACAAACAATAACCCGTACACTAACAATTGTGAGAAGATACTTCCGTACGAATAAAGTACGCAACAATTTACACGTTTCACTACGTTTAGTATATTTTTTAGTGAACGGTTGGCGTACTTTTTGTGAACGCGTGAAGTATTGATGCAAGTAGTATTATAATTGATTTTGTGCTTTAACTAGACCAACAAAATAAATAAATAAAATTATATTTTTGTGAAAATTCTTCATTTACTTTTATTTACTAGAAAATTGTAGCGAAATTTTAAAAAAAATATATATGTATATACTCGTACATATATACATACATACGTGCGTAAATATAATCTGCTAAAATTAAGGATTTATACCTTGTTAAAAAGATACTTTTCCCCAGATGAAAAAATTTATTTCAAACTTTAGATGAAGTCATTTCAAAACAAACATTTGTATACAATTATTTTCACAATACTAGTACAGGTTCCTTTTATTTGATTGGCCCCAAATATTACATCAGGTAGAATATGTCTACAAAGATACATAGTTGTCAATAATATTATATGTATATGTATGTATTAATATACAAGCAATATGTAATATGAAAAAATTCAAATAATTGGAATACATTTAAAAATTAAACTTAAATATCAGATAGTATGTGTTGTGATTGTCTCACCCTGTATACTTAATTTCTTATTTATGTCATATGAAAGGAAAATGTCAAATACGTATATGAAATAAACACGCTTTAGCTCATGGTGTCACAATACAAGGTGAGTGTCTAGCACAGCTGACTGACTTTCTTTACAATTTACTTTTGTCAAAAGTAATACTTAAATATATGTCAAAATTAAACTGCTGGATTTTGTGAATATCGGTCCATTTTTGGCCATATCCACCATACAAGGTCCACTTCCGAAAACCACTCTTAAATATATCGGTATTATGTTGAAATTCAACGTCATGAAGTTGACATTTTTTCCAGAACATATGGCAACTTAAAAGACATAATCCTCACTATAAAATTTAAAAGCAAGATGATCTTCCCTTTAGCTTACCGGTCAGTTTTAGATTAAAGTAAACTTATAATAACCAAATATTTCTTATCTGTCCGATAACATCATACCTTTAACTATTGCCAAGTTGTAATAATGGGCCTTAATGTGTTGTTTTTAATAAAATTATGTATACAATTTTATAAAATACTTAACATTAACCTACTTATTTGTTAAGAATTAATTAATCCCCGGGATTGGAAATTTAATTTAATTAAAAATAACCGATGTGTATTTCTCTATTTACTCTAGAGTCACCCGGCTATCTTTCTCTTTGAAGAGAGATCCCTAGTTATTGAATTTGTTCTGTGTCTGCTTTTTTAGCTATAGTAATTTCAACATGAATTATTCTACCGTAATCTGGTAGCGTAAATGACAGTTACAAATGAAGTTAATCCGAAAAGATACCACATCCGACCTTATCGAGCAATCTTGACCTTTTAGTAAATATTTGTAATTACTTCCATACTTTCATAGGGTTAAATTTCAGTGGGGTGTTCGTAATTTGGTTTGGTTCGCCAGTTTATGTGGTGGTAACCAGTTCAGAATAGTGAACAATGGTTTATATTGAGTACTCCTATGTGCACTTGTCCGAACCTGTTTTCTTCTCTTTTTAGAATATCAAAAATCAAGTAAATCAGCACTAAACTGATGCCACTGTATTACTACAGAATGCTTATTTTTGACAAAATTTTGACACTCTGTCACATGTCACAGAACTAACCCAAACGAACTTTTTATATTTTTATTGTATTTATGTAAAGGTAACGCCAAATGACTTCTTTTTTTTAAATGCTATAAAAAAAACTACTAAATATTTTCTCAAATTTCTTTTTTAATTTGAAAGTACAATCCATCTGGTTAATAATGGAAATAAATATACAATTATACATATATACATACATACGTACATAGCACATACAAAATGCATATCGACATTAGATCAGCCTTAATTAATTTGATTTGTAGCTTTGCACGAAGAAAAAGTATTATACAAAAATCTAAATTTTTATAGAATCAAAATATGTGCCATTATTTCCCGATCTTACAGTTTTCAATCAATTACCGACACGGGTTATCTAATTAGCCTCAAATTATACTTCTGAAGAAAAAAAAAAAGTAAAGGAACACTTGGCAAATATTTTCAGACATAATTACTAAATAACATAATCGTTTATTTAGTTAAAAAAAAAACTTAAAAACCACAAGTGGTTACGTTTTTTTGAGTAAATATGTGCCAAAGGTGACCAACTTTAATAAGTATTTTATTTTGCTATGACATTGTTTTAATGAAATGTTTTTTTGTTTTCTCGTTAAATGTTCCAATTTATATAAATAAGCCGTTTTCAACAAAAAACTATTTTTATTAAAAACTAAAAAAAAATATTTTTGAAAAGGCAGCCTGACATGCGGGCTTTAGTTTTAAACGTTTACAAAAAGTTTTAGTTTTCTAGGGTTAAGCGGTAGAAACTCAATTTTGTGTTTCTTCTAGGATACTCCTCTTAACAATGAAATTCAACGCTTTTCGCATTATAATGGAAACCCAATTCAGCATCTTTAGTCGGTTTTAAAGCGAAACATATTTGCTGAAAAAGAAGCTCCAAAATCCGTGGATGAATTGTGGGAGCGTGCGCTTATAGCTTGGCAATATATAGCTCCAAACATTTCGGAAAACATTGTCAACAGTATGCTTGGCAGAATTAAAGCAATAAAAAAAATATTTTCAGAGTTAAATTTTAATTTTAATTTTTTGAATTTTTTTATTGTTTTAGTTATGCTACATACCACAGAGTATAACAGTGGTGACAAAAGAGCAAAGATAGTGTAGGTTTTTTCTTGTCTCTTTCTTTGAGAACTGCCTTGTCGGTTTCTTTATGTTACTATTTTTCTTTATTTCTGACTCAAATAAAATTCAATTTTGGTGGAAAAGCTGATTGTAGCGATTTTGAACTGTCAAAGTTGTCCCCTCTGTTATACTCTGTGCTACATACCACAGAGTATAACAGAGGTGACAGAAGAGCAAAGATAGTGTAGGTTTTTTCTTGTCTCTTTCTTTGAGAACTGCCTTGTCGGTTTCTTTATGTTACTATTTTTCTTTATTTCTGACTCAAATAAAATTCAATTTTGGTGGAAAAGGTAAGTGCATGTATTTCTATTATTATTATTTTTGCAGATTATACAAAACACAACGTACTTAACCGTAAAATATACAAAGCACAGATTATAGTTAATTATATTTAAAGGAATCACTGAAAATTAAATAATTTAACACAACACAAATTAATTGTTTGATTTATTTTGCCACAGCTTTTTCTTTGACACAAAATTGTTTTGTTTATTTTGCTTTGTTCACAAATTTCGTCTTTTATATAGTGCTTTGCTTTTTCACATTACAAATTTACTAACAGAAAATATTTTCTTTCTCTTTTTAATATACCTACTGTGTCAGCTGATTGTAGCGATTTTGAACTGTCAAAGTTGTCCCCTCTGTTATACTCTGTGCTACATACTAAATAATAAACAAAAGTTTAAAATATAAATAAGCATAGAAAATATAAAAATGCCCATTGAGCGCTCTCCCCCGCCGGAGAGGTGCCGCTCCCCTAACAATAAAAAAAGTGATAAACATCTGTCTCAGTCAAACCTTACTACAGTAAATAGCTTATGTGTTATAAGTGCGAATGGTCAAGCACCATCAATAAGCTCAAACTCTCTTCCCGCTCAAAATACTTATGCATCAGCATCAGATTACAATCCGAATGATCACCAAAAATATCCTAGTCTCACTGCGCAATCGCAATTGAAACCCCTCTCTTGGAGCTCTCAATGTACTACTCCAACAACTGATACTCAAATAACTGCAACTACATTCCAATTTATTTCAACAACCCCCACACTTACAACTAATAACACAACTCCTTACTCTTTTGTTACTACTCTCGCACCAACAACTACAACTACCACAACATCGTACTCAGCAATAACAACTCTAGCTTTAGCAACAACAACAGTAACATCAACAGCCTTCTCATACTTACCAATAATGACAACAAGTAAGTTACATGAAATTCATACTCCCTTAAATAAAGAGAAATTAAAAAACAGTAACATATCAAAGAGCAGGGATGCCAACTTTTGAGACTCAAAACGCGTAAAAATTTTTGAAAAAAGGGCTAAAAAAGGGCTAAATTGAAAAAAAATCATTTAAAGCCACATCCTGTCAAAATTTTCGATAACGTGCGAAAAGGGGCTAAATTATAAATGTTTCTTTTAAAAATCAAAACAACAAAGACTTTTTTATAAAATAATTTATTAAAAAAAAATATTTTTACTTAATAAAAAGATTTTTAGCAATATTAAAGGTCTACATAACACATAAAAAACAATAGAAAAAAAATTACTATAATGAGATACATATCTAAATTATCTACATTTCATATTACATTTTAATAACTAAGGAACATACCTAGATTAAATAGTATACATTTAAAATTGGTCGTTACTGAACAAAATTTCGATTTCTTGTTCATCATCATTTTCAGTCCATAAGACACTATCAATAAAAAATTTAGATTTTTTACATGTTTCGTTCGAATTAATTTTAATGCACACTTCGGCAGGTATTTTGTAGTTTGAACAACATATTATCTCTTGTTAGGCTATATTTAATGTGTATTAAACTGTTACACGTATTTATTTTATTTTTGAATAAATTCATGATACTAAAACTCCTCTCAACTTCTGCGTTTGAGTACGGATATGTCAATATGTGTAAGGCAAAACTGGATAATTTAATTACCAATAGCATTTTTGTAATTATGAACACCGATCCAAAACTTGTCAGTTCCAAGGCATATTTATAACAGGTAGTGTTAAGATTACAACAAACACAATAAATAAACAAATTTTGACAAGGTAGTGTTAAGATTACAACAAACACAATAAATAAACAAATTTTGACAATTAGAAACTTGTAAACATAAACGACGTTTGACATAAGAAAACTACCAAAAAAAAAAATCAGCTGTGTCTTCAACACTACCGTATTCAATATGCCTTGGTCAGTTCTTTCAGTATTATTCCATTCACATGTTTTTAAACTAAGAAGACAATTCTCTAAACAATCAATTTCTTTATCATCAACAATAAACTCTTTTTTAAAGCTTGGTAGAAGGCTTTTCATATTATTCGAAAAAAATATTTTCAGTACTTAGTAACGATATTTTTTTAAATATTTGTATGTTGGATGGAAGTTTTGCTCTAATTTCAATTATGACGGTTAAATTTGTAGAACAATTTTCAAAGCACATCAATTTGAAAGAAATATATGTATGTAGATTATTTTAGATTCCTCTTCTTTTTATAAATTGTAAAGCAAACTAACGTTATTTCGATATTATTAGATTAAAGGAAGAAAAAGTACGAAAAAACTAAAATGTCGAGCAAAAAGTAATAACGGGCTAAAAGGGCTAAAAGATAATTGTAAAAAGTGCTAGATTTACGCGTTTTTTAGTTTCGGGCCAATTTTCTTTTTTCGCGTTTTGAGTGACTCAAAACGGGCTAAATCTAGCCCGAAAAGGGCTAAGTTGGCATCGCTGTCAAAGAGGCCTCGTAACTCACCCACAAAACTTATTGAAAACACAAACAGCAATAAAAAAGTTAAAACTAAAGAGCAGCCACAAAAAACACTAAAATCATACTGGTTAAGCCAACCTTCAACCCCAAATAGGTTTGAAATATTATCTATTGATGATAATGAAAATAAAGAAGACCAAATTCAAAATGATGGTGTTCCCCACAAACAACCAGAAAAAAATAAACCTACAAAGCCCCCACCAATATATGTTCAAAACGTGCAATTCATAGATAACCTCAATAATGCTTTAAACTCCTTACCAAATTGTCATTACGAAATACGTGTTCTTAAAGAAAATGAAATAAAAATTCAACCTTTAGAATCTATTCACTACACCCAAATAGTAAACCTATTAAGAGCTAAAAACACCCAATACTACACTTATAAACCTAAAGAACAAAAAGGTTTCAAGGTTTTCTTGCGTAATATGCATTATTCAACCGACAAAGAGGAAATAAAAAAAGAACTATGTGAACTAGGACACGAAGTAACACATATCCAAAATATCCTACAAACTGGTACAAAAAAACCACTATCTCTGTTTTCTATTGAACTTAAATCAAGTCAAAATAATAAGGAAATATATTCTTTAACCCACCTTTTACACTGTAAAATTAGTTTTGAACCTCCACGTTCAAAAAGAACTGCCAAAAATATGGCCACACCAAAAACTTTTGCAACAAAATCCCCGTTTGCGTTAAATGTGCTGGAGATCACAAAACTATGCTTTGCCCAATCAAACAGAAAAGCGAACATATTAAATGCGCGTTATGCGGTGAAAACCATACCGCAAATTATAAAGGATGTATGGTATACAAATCCCTCAAAATTAAGCAATTTCCACCACTAAGAAACAAAGAAAAAATAACCGTCCAAGAACACCAAACACAACAAGCTGATAATTCTCGAAACGTACCTACAACAAACAGTAGAATAAATCCAACAGTGACTTACGCTCAAGCAACAGCACAGAGTCAAAACCCTAATACTGAGGAAATGTCCATTATTAGTAATTCTTTATTCAGTTCCACTACACCGCAAATAAGTAATGATATGCAAGACCTTAAAGATATGATGAAGCAACTGATTTCTCAAGTATCTAACATGATGAACATTATCACAGTACTTCTAACTAAGCTCGATGGACAGACTAAGTAAACTTAATATAGTACAATGGAACGCGAACGGGCTTATCCAACACACACTCGAACTAAAATTATTTTTAAATCGCTCTTCAGTAGACGTGCTACTTGTCTCTGAAACCCACTTCACGCAAAAAAGCTTTATAGCCATACCAAACTACTCAATCTTTTATACAAATCATCCTGACAACACAGCGCATGGGGGTACAGCAATAATAATACGAAAATCCATTAAATGTACTGAATTACAGAATTTTAGAAAAGATTATATTCAAGCTACTTCCATTTTAATAGAAGATATACACGGTCCATTTGTATTATCTGCAGTCTACTGCCCGCCGAAACATAATAACACAAAAATTGAATATCTTGAACTCCTTAAATCTCTTGGGAATCGGTTTATAGTGGGTGGTGATTTTAACTCCAAAAATACAGTTTGGGGATCTCGATTAACACTATCGAAAGGAAAAAATTTACTAGAGGCAATAAATGAATTCAAATGCAAATTTATAAGTACTGGAGAGCCTACTTACTGGCCTACAAACATTCACAAAAAACCAGATCTCTTAGACTTTTTTATTACCAAGAATATAAGACATGATTATCTAAATATAAAATCATGCTTTGAATTATCTTCTGACCACTCTCCAGTGGTACTTATATACCAAACCGATGTACTTCTATCCAATCAAAATAAATTTATATACAACAAGAAAACCGACTGGGATTGTTTCAGAGAAATCTTAGAGACAAAACTCGAGACAAATATATCGCTAAAAACCGAAGAAGAATTGGATAATTCTATAACTTTTTTCAATGATACGCTTATAAACGCGGTTAGTGATTCTACTCCATCCAGAACACACACAGTAGATAAATTCAGTATCCCACCTCACATCCAAGAGAAAATAAAAGCCAAACGAAGATTAAGAAAAAGATGGCAAACTACAAGGTCAATTCAGGACAAAACCCACCTTAATAGGCTCACAAAAGATCTCAAAAACTTGCTAAAGAAGGACAAAGAAGATAAACTACAAAGATATCTTACTAACCTTGACTCATCAGCTACAACAAATTACTCGCTCTGGAAAGCAACTAAAAAAATAAATAATGGAATTTTACATCAGCCGCCGATCCAAAAACCTGATCTCACATGGGCCCGCACAAATGAAGAAAAAGCTAATGTTCTTGCAGATCATTTTTCTAAAACCTTTACAAATCCAATGGACGAAAAGGATATAACTCTTCAAAGTTTTCCAAACAGCTCTTCCAACTCTCATATCAGAAGAATTTCAATTAATGAAATTAAAAAAATTATAAAAACAACAAAAGATAATAAATCTCCTGGTTATGATCAGATCACCGGAAAACTACTAAAAGAATTGCCGAATAAGGCCCTAGTCTATTTAAGAAATTTATTTAATTCAGTTATAGATATTAAATATTTCCCAAAAGTATGGAAAGTCGCTGAGATAATCGCTATTCCTAAACCAAACAAAGATGCCTCAAAAACAACATCTTACAGGCCAATTAGCCTTCTGCCACTGCTGTCAAAGATCTTCGAAAAACTCTTCTATGAACGTATTGAACCAATTCTTCTAGAAAGACAACTCATCCCCAAACACCAATTTGGATTTAGGCGAAAGTTCTCTACTATACAACAAATTCATAGAGTAACAAATAAAATATCGTCTGATATTGACAAAAAAAACTTTTGCGTTGCAACATACCTCGACGTTGCAAAGGCGTTTGATAGCGTATGGCACAAAGGTCTTCTTTATAAACTAAAAAATCAATTGCCAAAAGAATTCTTCTTAATACTACAAAACTACCTACAAAACCGAAGATTCTATGTTAAATATAAAGACGAGTATTCAAAAATACTTTCTATAAAAGCTGGAGTACCTCAAGGTAGTGTCCTCGGACCAATGCTTTACCTCCTGTTTACATCAGATATTCCAACTCCTACAACAAATAACAATATGATAGCAACATTTGCTGACGACACTGTTCTACTATCATCACACGCAAACATCAAATGGGCTATGCAAAACTTACAACAACTGCTCAATAATACAATCAAATAAATAATCAAATGGGCTATGCAAAACTTACAACAACTGCTCAATAATACAATGAATTGGTTCCGTAGTTGGGGAATTCAAGTAAACAGTGATAAAACAATTCAAGTAATCTACACTAATAGAAAGATAACAAACTTTCAACCTATCCAAATAAATACTCTACCAATTCTTATGGATACAAAGGCGAAGTATCTTGGCATTATAATTGACTCAAAACTTAACTGGAAAGATCACATCACTCAAAAGAAAAAAGAAATAAACAACAGGTTTAGACAATTATTTTGGCTGTTAGGGAGAGAATCTAAACTAACAACTCAAAGCAAACTACTTATATACAACACAATTATAGCGCCAATCTGGAAGTACGGGGTAGAAATATGGGGTACAGCTAGCACAACAAACTTAAAAATTATTCAACGAGTTCAATCTAAAATATTGCGAACTATTGTCAACGCAGAATGGTATATTAGAGATGAGGACATACATCGAGATCTAAACGTCAAAACAATAAAAGAAATTATCCGTATCAGCAGCATTAAACATACAACTCGTTTAACACAACATTCCAACATGGAACTCAGACAGTTGCCGGCAAACGAAATCCTGGCACCTAGAAGACTTAAACGGTTTACACCTTCAGATCTAGCTGAGCGATACTAAAAAATTTATATATTACTTATCATTCAATAATTCGATTTAAGTTATCTTAGGTACTGATTTAAGATAATTATCATCCCACCTCTGTAAATTAAATTACTTATTGTCATCTTGTTGACAGGTGTAATAATAAAGGGAAGTTAAAAAAAAAAATTTTTTGAATTTTTTTATTGTTTTAGTTATAGTAGATTAATACTCCTCCAAATATATGTATTAATTTTTTACATATCATTCTACATATGGGTAAAAAAATAAAAAATAATCTAATACAAAACTTTTTGTGAACAGTTTTGTCTTTTACTGTATATTTTTATATATGTATATTATTATTTCTGTCGAATTTCAACTTGATAATTTTGTTTATAAGATATTTATGCCTATTTAAGTGATTTTCGGAATTGGACTTTATATGAGGACTGTGGTCAAATATTGACCAGTTCAAAGAATAAACCGCTCTCTAATTAATCTTTAAGTGAAACTAATATTTGCTGAATTTTGTATGGATACTGCTTTTTACAGGCATTTATGAACCATATTCCGGGAAAACATTTAAATGGAGTTTTGATAAATCGTAGAATGATTCTTCTTACCATTTAAAATAGAACTTTTCCCTCTATTTGGAGATATTTCATTGCTGTAGGTCTTTTTCGAAGCTCTATCGCGCCTTCACCAGACAGACAGACGGTTGGGCATCGTCTTAAAATCTTATAAGGACCCTGAATATATAGACTTTTTAGTTTTATGACCAATATTTCGATGTGTTACAATCGGCATGACAAATTTAATATAGCCTCCACCCCCCCCCCCCCCCCCCCCGTCTTTTTGATGATGGTTATAATAAGAACCGTTCATGTATAATTATAAAAATTACCTTTTTTTGACTAGACACTTAAAATTCTATGAATAATAAATCGCAAATAGAAACTGACATGACTACCAGAGTAAACATTCTCACATACATACATAAATAAACGAGTATTTATTTAGTTAATATTTAATTGAACAAACCGATATAACATTTAACATTATTGTGATTTGCACATACATTCACAAATTACAAATTTAAAACATGTCCTGCCTCTATTTAAACAACATGTATTTTTATTTGTATAAATATCCTGTCAACAAAAAGAATGAATATATTTTATTCTACTGCACGTAGACGAATGTTAAAATCATACGAATAGAAACATTTGATTACATTATAATACGAATTTGAATGATGTGATGATCAATGCAAATATGTATTACAAATTCTACACACATTCGTATAAATATGTATTGGGCATATCAATGACAACACAAAAAGTAGTTACAATGGCGGGAAAAATAGAAAGGCGTTCTTAAAGTTTTACATGAACTGATAGCAACTCAAACTTACTTAAGTATCAATAAAGGACGTATTCTTACTACAATACTCGTATATAATACTTGCAAATGTCTCCAGAAGTTAAATTAAATAATAAGACTGTAATAAAGCAAAAATATATTAAATAATTAGTGACAGTGGAATTAGGCTTTAAGTTACTTGGAGCACATTCTTCAACTAACAATCTTTAAAATTGAATCTTGTATCATTATTATATGAATATGCCTTAAATTAGTGACCTTCTGTTCCATGGATAAGTATGCTAATTTATGTAAGTAGCTCGTTCTTGTATAAAGAAGGCAAATATGTATATTTATTTGAACATATACACATACATGCTTATATTTCTTAATATTTATTTGTAGATGGCACATTAGTTGTCAGACAAATGATGTTTTTATTGACACCATTTACAGTTTACTCCGAACATAGTTGTCACGTAGGTGCAAATATGTTTATTCAAATTATATAAACCATGTATGTATATCAAGGTTGTTTCCCGTAACATTTTAGCTACCATTTCCATTTCAACTTATACAACGTAACAATCTTGAGCTCTCAATAACTAAGTTTAATAAACTCAACAAGAACATATTTCACAAAAGTGGACCCAGGCCGCTCCCTGAGGTACTCCAGAGGTAACACTGTATGACTCGAAACCTTTTTTTGTATGAGAGAAAGTTCATCTTAAGCTTTGTGTTCTAGTTAAAGAAACGCTAAAAACAAAATTCCACGTGATCTAAATGCAATCCTAACCATAAGGGCGGTTGGAATTGAAATGGGTACATTATTTCACCTTGCATCATATAGGTCAGAAATGTTTGATTTATGTACGTATCCAATCAAATTTCTCCACAAATAAGGTCTACATGAAACCTAATCATATCTACAAAGTTTGTGCAGATCGGCCCATAATTGATCATAGCTTCTTTATAAGGCCCACTTTCGAAAATCACTTTAAAGAGCATAACTCTCTTAAAAATTTTGTTATCCAAATAATATTCAACACAAATAAGTTTCATGTGTACAGAAATGATGACACCTAATTTTATAATGGTCGGTCCATAATTAGACAAAACTCCCATATAACACTCCCTTCTAAAATCACTTTAATATGTATTAATATTTAATCTGCTAATTTCAAAATAAAATGATTTTTACCTTGCCAGACGAGCGTTAAATATGGCTCTCAGCACTCTGCGCATTTTTTCCTTGTTTACATTTTTTTACCTATATAGTGTTCTTCTTAATTGGTGGTTAATCACTGGCCGGGATAAATGCGGTAAATTTTACTACTAAAATACATTCTGAAAAATACCTACAATGACCTGCAATTTGTGATGCAAATTAATAATATGCAACAAATAATAAAAAAAACGACATTGTTACAATTTTTAGGGATTTTCCAAATTTCCACAATATTTTTACATGTTTTATACCCTCCACCACCATAACTGTTGATGGGTATAATTAAGTTTGTCATTCCGTGTGTAACACTGAAAAATATGCATCTAAGACCCAACAAAGTATATATATTCTGGGTCCTTAAGAAATTCTACGACGATTGAGCCATGCCCATCTGTCTGCCCGTCTGTCTCTGTAAAACACTCTCACGTCCAAAGGTCACAACCGAAAACACCAAAGTTTACAAAAAAAACCGCATATAGTTCTCCTAAGCAGTTTGGTATTGAAAATCAGCAATATCGGTATAGTAGAACAAGAGTTATGGATCAAAATGTAAGACAACCTCCATAAAAAATTGATATTTTTTAACATTTTTCTTGCTATATTTTGAAATATATTGCAGAATTATCATGAAATTTTGTATACGTTGTTTTTGTACTAAAAAAGAAAGTGCGAGGAAAATAGTACACTCAAAAAATTCTGTACGTAAAATTAACTGAAATTGTAATATAAAATAAATGCATATTCAGTTAAAAACCGGTCTACATATTATTCATTTAATTTTAACGAAAAGTTCATTACGTTTATGTAGAGGGTATTAAAGATTCGGCACAACCTCTAACTTGTTTTAAAATATAATGTTCGTATAAAAAATAAATTTCTCTAAATAGGCAATATACATAGTTGTGTGACACACTGCATATATAAAAACAAATTCTTATCTTAATGGTCCAAATGACCTCAGAGACTTTAAGAAATTAACTCATGTAAGTATTATTTATAAATAAATTTAGATGCGATGCCCTAACTGTTTGGATGGCATTTAGATTACATGGAATAATATTTTTAGCGTTTCTTCAACTAGAATGAAAAGTTTAAGAAGAACTTTTTTTTTTTTTTTTTTTTTTTTTTTTTTTTTGCATATTCTTTTTTATTGTATCTTCATTTTAAATGAACTAACAATAGGTATTCAAATCTTAAAACTAAAGTTAATTAAGATAAGTCCAGCCAATGCTAGACAAAATCTAGTTTTCAAATTCGATAGGATGTAATGAGCAACTTGTATTTATTCATCTGAGAGCGGTGGTGTCCCTCCTTCTCAAACGGCTATGACCGGGATGTTGTAAGATGTCTCGAGCGAGGGGATTTGGATGAGTTTCCAGCTTACCCAAATAAAGGGCCACGTGTTTAGTTATTTCCCATTTGACAAGTGGAACATCAAGATCGTTGTGTATGTTGTTGTTTTTAATATACCAAGGAGCGGTAGTTATCATTCGTAGAATTTTGTTTTGACGGCGTTGAATTTTCTCAATATTGGAGTTGGAGGCAGTGCCCCATAACTGGATACCATAGCACCAAATTGGCTTTAAGATTGAGTTGTAGAGTAGAAGCTTACAATCGAGCCGAAGGACGGAGTTTCTGCCGATGAGCCAATGAATTTGGGCTGCTTTCAGTTTCATTTGAGTCAGCTTAGCATCTATATGTGGTTTCCATGTGAGGCGACGGTCCAGATGAATACCAAGATATTTCACGTGTGAGTTTTGAGGCACTATATGATCATTAATACGAATAGGGGGACATGATTCCCTACGTAGAGTAAATGTTACGTGGGTGCATTTCTGTTCATTTATTTTTATTCCCCATTGTCTTGCCCATTTCTCCACTTGCGTTACGTGGTGCTGTAATTGAATCGAGGCATCTTTTGGATCTTTGTGAGTACTGAAAAATGCCGTATCATCAGCAAATGTGTGAATTTCATTGTTTGTTGGCATGTCTGCTGTGTACAGCAAGTATAGAATTGGTCCTAAGATACTACCTTGAGGGACACCAGCACCTATAGGTTGAGGACGGCTTAAATAATCACCTTCTTTAATCATAAACTGACGGTCGATTAAGTATTTCCATAGTAAGTGTTGAAGATTCACCGGCAAGTTCTGCTTTAATTTAGATATCAGGCCTTCATGCCATACTTTGTCGAAAGCTTGAGAGACGTCAATAAAGAGTGCCGAACAGTATCTCTTTTCCTCAAAGGTTTTTCTTATGACTTGTACCAATCTATGTGTTTGTTCTATTGTACTGTGTTGACGTCTGAAGCCAAACTGGTGATTGGGAATGCAGTTGTTTTCATTCAAAATCGGAGTCAGCTTGGTTATAAGCAATTTCTCGAATAATTTGGACATAGTTGGTAATAGACTTATTGGCCTATACGACTCAACTTTGCAAGGATCTTTTCCCGGCTTAGGAATCATCTTTACTAGTGCAATTTTCCAAACCGGAGGGTAGTACTCAAGCCGTAAGATGGCATTAAAAAGAAAGAGGATTAATCTTTTTGCAATGCGAGGCAGCTCAAAAATCATTTTATTGCTGATTTTATCAAACCCAGGTGCTTTTTTAACATTTAAATTATCAATAGCCTCAACAACCTCCAGATATTGAAATCTTATTTGCACAGGTGGTCTGGCAACAACAGGCGGTAGTTCGCTAATGTCAGTATCCGTATTGGGAGTGAATACATTTTTTAAATGACTTACGAAAAGGTTGCCTTTTTCTTCGTTATTTCGTGCCCAAGATCCGTTCAAAGTACGCAGTGGAGGTTTTGCGATTACGGGTTTTCTCAGATTTCGGACTGCACGCCATAATGAATAATTTGACTTGGAAGTTGCGTCTAGACCTTCCAGATGTTGTTTGAGAGACGCTGCTTTTTGCGCTTCTAGCAAGATCCTAAGGTTTTTGGTACATTCTCTCAACCTAGTTTTAAGTTGGGGCGATCTGTGTTGTTGCCACTCTCTTCGGACTCTCCTTTTTTCAGACAATAGTTGCTCAACATCTGCAGAAAAAACTCTGTTGTACCTATTCGGGCGGTAAGTGGAAGAAGCATGTTCTGCGGCTTTCTCGACATGTTCATTAAGACTTTTTATACAGGCATCGATGTCTTCAGCAGTTTTTAACGGGAGTTTCTCTGTGCAGTGAGTGCTGATGTATTTTTTGTATTTTAACCAATTCAGACGTTTGACAAGAAGTAAGGCATCAGTTACGATTTGCTGAGGACTTCTGATGGTGATTACAGTGGGTGAGTGATCTGAAGAAAGATCCAGTGAAGCCTCGACTTCAATGAGTTCCGGGGATACCCCTTTCGCCACGCCGAAATCGATAACGTCAGGAATTTTTTGCTGGTCAGTTGGCCAATAAGTTGGTTGACCAGTTGAAATCACATTCAGTCCCATTTCAGACAGGGAGTCGTACAAGATACGACCTTTAGGGCTAACGAGTCGTGAGCCCCAGAATGTATGCTTAGCATTGTAGTCGCCAGCCGCTATGAAACGGCTACCTAGTGATTTGTAAAAATCTCTATACTGATCTTTTGTTATTGAAAATCTGGGCGGACAGTAAACTGACGAAATCACGAGGTTTTGACAAAAGTTCTCAATACAGATGTTTGTTGCTTGAAGATAGCACTCTGAAAGACCACCCAATGAATGGTGTTTGATTCGCGATTTGACCAATATTGCCGAGCCACCACATGATCTATCTCTGGGGTCCTTGGTGTCGTAGAATGTATAACCACTTATTTTAAAAATGCTTCTCGACGTCATATGAGTCTCGGAAATCAGCATTACATCAATTTTCTTATTAAAAAGAAAATATTCAAGTTCATTTTTGTGTTGGCGTATGCCGTTTGCGTTCCAGAAACATATTTTGAGACAGTTCATGGTCTATTAAGTATGGCCTGCAGTAGCGTGGACTGCATTTTTTGCATCTCCTGCATCATACTTGTCATGCTTGTCATGAAATGGTTCATGGATTGCGCCAGATTCTCCATTATACCTTCAAGACGGCTAAAATTGTGGCTGTTTGTATCATTTATTGGTGATTCATTTTGCAGTGTTGGTTGGTTAGATCTTAGCACGTTGGCATATGAAAATTGGCTAGTGGATGCTTGTACTACGGGGGGAATAATTGTAATAGGTACTTTTGTCGTCTGGGTAGGGGTAGAAGCGGGTTTGTTGATCAAGGAGCGTTTAACGACCTCGAAAACAGGGCAACCCCTGTAGTTGGCAGTGTGGTTTCCACCGCAATTGCTGCATCTTTTTACCCTGGAATCATCCTTAGGTTTATCGCACTTTGAGGTGTCATGAAGATCCCCACAAACAACACAAACAGTAGGCAACTTACAATAAGATTTTGTGTGACTATATTCTTGGCAGTTCGAACACTGTACTGGGCCAGATCGCTTATGAGGTTCTTCTACTGTAACTCTTCGGTGCATTATGAATTTCAAGTCATATATAGGATGTGTTTCATTTTTCTTCAGCTTAACATCACCAGGTTCTAACTCCACTCTAAATAATGGTTGAGGGATCCTATCTCTGTTTCTTATATTTGATACTGCCTTGATTTTAAAGCCTTTGTCGGCCAAACTGCTCTTGATCTCCTCAGGATCAACAAAAGAATCAATTCCCTTAATTACGACTTGTAGACCTTTTGCGCTTTTAAGTTGATACGTGTAAAAATTCTTTTTGCGTTTTTCGAATTCCGAAACTATTCTCCGATAGTCGTTTTCATTATTAACCTGAATCTTTGTTTCATTAATATTGCCACGCTTAATTGGAGTCACATAAAAAGAATTTTCACCAATTAATGAAACTAATATTGTTATAAGTTCGTTTGAATTTTTTTCTCTTAAATATATTGGAGGTGGTTTTACTGGCTTAATCACAGCGTTAGGGACATCATTTTTCTCTTGGAGGATGGCAAAACGATTTTGCGAGCGTGGCTCTTCAGCATTCTTTGATAATTTTGCGGCTGGTGTAATTTCGGCAGATTTTGGGCTTCTGCCTCTCTTCGATACTGTTATATAACGGTCCATTCCTACCTGTGTTTTTTGTTTTTCTTCAACAGCAACTATAGGAGCGGCCTTATTTGTAGGACTTAATGTGCCTTTTGCAGCTGTTGACGTCTCTCCAATATTTGATAACGAGGACCGTGAAGAAGACGGTCCTTCAGTGATTTTTCTATTTAAATTAAATATGCTTTGGGCTAAGTTTGTGCCCTGTTCAACACATTTATTCAAGTTTGGTGCACTTGCACTTAAATTCAGATTTGTGCTTATTTTTGGTTTCACAGTTAAGTAGTTTTTATTAAATTCGGGATTTTTAATGTTCTCATTACTAACACTTGCCGAGCTCAACACAAAATAAGCATTTCGGCTCTGAGGCCCACTCGCACTGTTAGAATTGTTACTCATTCACTGTCTCACTGTATTTAATTTTTTAGTTTTCAAATAATTAAAAATAAATTATTACAATTTATTAATTTTTTATTGCACCTAGTGCAATTATTTGACTTTGTAAAGTTTTTCACCTATTACGAGTTTTTTTCCACTTTTTTATTTAATTTAACTTTTTATACTTTTTCACCTATTACGATTTTTTCATCGAAAATTCAGCCGCACTAAAAGTAACACGTCCGAACAGTTCGATGTATCAAGCAGATAATAACACGAAATTTCACTTAATTTTTATTATATATAGGCAATAGTAAAAATTGGACCACGATTACGCATAGATACCATACAAATGTATTTTCGGAATATGGCTTTATGGTACATAAAGGTCATAGTCCCATATAAATATAAACTTTTGAAAATCACTTGTATGTGCATAAATCTCTTATAAACATTGCTATCGACAATTCGACAAAAATACTCAATATATACGAGTATACAAGACGTTCTAAAATCGTAAACGGCTGGTATTAAATTGAGAACGAGTCGTGAACAATATTTTGTTAACTTTCGGTATCAACAGGGCCGGATTTAAACTTTTGCCGCCCTTGGGCACTGAAAAAAATGCCGCCTCATTATTTTTAAAAATTCAAATATCTAATGTATTGCAAATAATTTATTATATATTATATACTTTGATATGACATAAAAAATATTTGTTTTTGTTCTTAGAGCTATACATTTTGCACTCAGCTTGACTCATGTGTGCTGTTTTTATAAGACGTTTGCCAAACGTCACTCAATCATCTGCATGTTGTTGTTGCCGTTACAACAACAAAAACAACATACAGACGATTGAGTGACGTTTGGCAAACGTCTTATAAAAACAGCACAATAATTATAATATAATAATTTTATCACAGGCAAATACGCCTGACTTTTTGAGTTGCGAATTGGTCGATTAAATCCTCACAATCTAAACGTTGAAGCACTTCCGATTCGATGCATAGAATAGCTAAGCTATTGAGTCTATTTGCACTCATTGTAGAACGAAAGTAGTTTTTAACCCTTTTTAAACAAGAAAACGATCGTTCTGCGCCACAGTTTGTTATAGCTAAAGTAATAAATATTCGATATGCGATTTCTACGTTCGGAAATTCAGTGTAAAGGTCGTTTGCTCGCAAAAGTTTCAGAAGATCGGAAGGTGAATTATTTTCCATCGTTTTTTCAGTGCAATAAGCATGGAAGTGCACGAATTCGTCATCCAATGAGAACTCAAGATCTGAAGAATAAATCTTTCTTAAACGTTCAGCTCGTTTACGAATCTCTCTATTATCCAAATTGCCAAATTCAATTATAACTGAGAATTTTTCCTGTATCTTTTCATACGCAACACATCTTTTTCGTAATTCGAAATCCAGATTGTCAAGAATGACATTAAACGTATTGACTCTAAAGTAGTCTCGACCTGTCAGTTGCACATCTCCATCCCGTGATTCATCAGCATGTATGTACAATGTACATATAGTGTTGCTGTGGCTTATTATTTTGTATTTTTGTATTTTTCTCAAAACACAACGAAAGCTATGCAACGAACTGTCAATGAAAGAAAAAGGGGAATGACACAATTTAATTTTGTAACGCTCTTGTGGATTATTGTTGTATACCTACATAAATGGAGGTTTTTTACACAAAAATGGTGTCCGCGTCAGGCCATGGGAGTGTCCGTCTAGCAGAGTGTAATTTGTTTTAAAAACACTTGCAAAACAAAGGGACCAAGAAAAATGCATGTTTAGCAGAGGTAATCGCCTGCGGGAGGTGTCCGTTAGTAGAGGTTTCACTGTATTACCATTTTAAATCGTTAAAGAAATGAATTAATTAAATAATTTCGAATATAAATTTTCACTTAAGGTGCCAAAATAATGATTTACAAAATTTCAATTTGACAAATATTATACGAGTCGCATTTCTTGAATTATCTATTAAATAATATATGATTAATTAAAATATAAAATTTCTATTGAGAAATTTTGATGACAGTAAAAAAATTTTTTTCACTTTCCAAATTTTGCCGCCCTAGAAAATTTGCCGCCCTGGGCTCTAGCCCCGACTGCCCCTAGTGTAAATCCACCACTGGGTATCAAATCAAATTAAGAACAAATGGTACAAAAATGCCATAAGTTAATAAGTTAAAAACCATATGGTATTACATCAATAACGAAGGGTAATAATAATAATAATAATAACGATCGGTAACAAAATATGAACAAATGGTGTCATAATGAGAACGGACCGTTACCAAATTAAGAACAAACGGTAACAAAATATGACGGGTACGGTATCAGAATAAGAACATTTAGTTATCAAAATATTAACGGTGGGTAATAAAATGATACCGAGTTGTTCTTGAAAGGGTGATACCAACTGTTATCAAAGTAAGCACAAACGGGCTTAACTCAATTTCAAAAATAAATGGTATCAATTTCGGTATTATACTACCGCTTTTTCCCCTCTGTGTATATACCTTAATCCAATGTCATTCTAATCAGTCCTTTTTTGACCATACCACCACATACATACATATAAAGTAGATAGTCCGATAGTCCCTTAAATGCGCATAAATCTCTCTTGTCGTCTTCGATAATTGTTCTTGATTTATTTATTCGAGTAATGTTGGACAAAAGGCTATTCATAATCACAAGTCATGGTCATGTAGGTTATCAGGAAGTACATCAACACATTTATACAACATACTTGAATTACTCGTATTGAATTTTAAATATAGTAAAAACGAATCGATTAAATAAATACGAGTAAATAATAAAGACAAAAACAAACCACAAACAAACCAAAATTCGTACATAATAAACCATGAAAAAAGTTAGAAAGCAATTTGCAACATCTGTTGGTCATGTTTGCTTTTATTCCATACAAATCTCTTCTGTTAGTATGTATATGTATTTTCGGATGATGGTTATTACATTGATCCTGGTGTCTTTTATATTTTTAGTTTTTCCTTTTAGATTTCTGATTGTATCTGCTGATTCAAAAGTCAGAGTAGAGGAAGAAGCAAAACCAGCCATGAATAGAATAGAGATAAACTACAAAAAATATAAAAAAAATATATGGGATAACACTTGACTTGATCCACTATTCTGTATATGAGTTGGTTTATTCGTTGAGCCAACAATGGAACTGGATGGTTGTAGAGTCATAAATAGTGTCAGTAGTTATTGTTGATTTTATTGTGCAGTCAGAACAAACAGATGAGAACCACAAAACTGAAAATGTCTGTCATGTAACACTAATTGCCTTAAGTGGAGTAGATGATTTCCGTTTTTGTCCCATTCAAACTTATCTTACATTGTTCCTGTTTTGTACTTTTGTTTTCATTTTCGAGGCAAAACTGAAATTTGTTACATGCAATTGTTTGTTTTTCTTTTCCATCCTCTCCTTCAACTCCTGATACTTGTTCATCTTGTGCTTCCTTAACAAAAGACTTAAAATAATGGCAAGGAAATATTTTAAGGCTGAAAAGACGAAAAAATAACAACTGCAGAAGCCTGCCAACAAGTAGAGCATGGCGTTAATTGCAATAGAAATACTATTTCAGGACTACAAGTATTCATGTAAATATTAGAGGGTAATGGTGACAAGTGCTGCCATTTACAAAAAGTTAGAAAATAATCTACACAAGTTAGTACTTGAAATGAGGGTCGATAATTTTTACTTCTTTTTTATTGTTTATTGTGGCACTTAAGTCTGTAAAATGCATATCATCTTCAGTGTGTAATAAATATTCAAACGTAAGCAAATTTCAGGATATGCTCATTGATCCACGATGATCTGATTACAGTTTACACGATGTTTCTGTGGATCGAAAATGGAAGCCAGCACAGGGTATGTAGGGAAGATGGGCACTAGAAATCAATGCTGATATTCGAATGAATATAGTATTTGCGATGCGCTGATACTGGCGAAATAAAATGACTTTCTATGAAGGCTCTGGAATCCTCTCAAATCCTGGCTGGTGCACGACGAATCCTAGGATGGTTAGTGAATCACTTTGATGGGTACCTGGATACTGTGGCATTAAAGGCAACAATTGCTGATGAGTTTTCTAGCTCTTATTACTGAGTGAAGCCTAACTCCGCAACGATCATGGAGTAGTAAATTTGAATGTATGATCTCTAGACAAAAGTAGTGTGATCATGTCCTTGTTTACTCTAGGCACACTGTCCAGTAAGGGTTAGGACCAAAAATCATGTCATCGAATTATTTCCGTCCAATCGACAACTTTATCTTTTCTTTTAAATTGTATCTATAAATTGTGTAATAGTCTTCCCATTCCATCTTATCATGACAACTTTCGTAATAGCTACTGAAAGCGAGAGCAATATCAACCTCAACCAAATATTTAGGATAGTTGCCAATACACGGAATTGAAACTAACGTCACCTTAGAATGTTTGCTAATAGCAAAAATCTTCGCAAATCAAAATCTCTCGCTTGACATCCAGTTAGTTCATTAGCTTGAACAGTGTTCATCAGCGCTGAACGAAACGATATCATAATCAATAGACCTGAGTTACTTCACTTGATATCTATGACTAGCGTTGCCATATGTCAAGTTTTCTCTTTTTTACAATGTTTTCAAGAGGCAAAAAAAGTTTTTGGAGTTTTCTTCAAAAAATATACGACAACGCTGGCTATGACCTTCTTACACGAATATAACAATATTAAATATATCAAAAGAATTTATTTTTAACCTAAGAGCAGATTTCATTAAATTTGACAGTGTACCCTGTAACAGCTACAGAACATAGTCCGCATATGCGTCATTATTTATCCTTATATTGTACAATTTTAACAACAAAGTTTGATAGTCACACTAAAAAAAATTGAGTAATCAGTACTTAAATCAATCCGTAGCAGTGTCAATAGTAGGGTAAGTACGGATTTTCTTATACCGAGTACAAAATACTTGATTCAAGTAGATACGGAATCTTAATTTTAGCTCTCCTTAAGAATGGCTGAGATTGAATTAATCCCTAAATAAGTTTGATTCAAGAATTTTAAACTAGATTTAATCCCAAATTCATACTTGATGTAATCCTAAAATTGGATTGATTTAAGAATGCCCGAGATATAATTAATCCCAAAATGAGCTTGTTTCAAGGATTTTGAACTAGATTTAGGCACGAATCCGAAAATAGTATTGAGTTAAGCTCGAATTCGTAAGCCAAACTAAGTTTGATTTAAGAAAAACACATTATTTGTTATATATAATAAATTTTTATTTTGTTTTAAAAATTTTTTATTGTAGTTATTAATTTAAAAGTTATTAAATTATTATTTTTATTACTAAAATAAAATATGATTCACCAATTGAAGCACATACATATGTATTTTAATTTCACTATAAAGGCCTATAATCCATCGGCTAGTCCACTATATTGGGTCATATGCCATCTTCCTACACCTCTTTCTTAGCTCATCTTGCTTCAACAATGGCAACACTCACTGTTCCTGATGAAGATGGTGACGGTGATAAGAAATGAGACAACAAGCTCCAGTTAATGACTTAATTGGCCTAGTTTAAATATTAAAGTTTATGATATGACACCATTAAATGAAATTACAATTGCACTCACACTCTCTCCTTCGAACTGAAACACTCACACACATACGAACAGAAAAAGAATACCCTGCAACTAACGCGACTAGTCCATACATGCATGTAAAGACTAGTCCAAAGAGGAGTAGGAGTACTCCAAAACTACTCCAAATATATGAAAAAAGGTGGTCCATTTAACATTGGGATGTCCTAGGACTGGATCATATAACCCATCGCAGTAGTCCCAAAACTACTCCATGGAGTACTCACGAGGGTTAGTTTTAAACAACAACAACAACTCAATATGCAATCGTGTTAACACGAAACCATGTCGTTTAACTACAAACTCTTGTTTAACAATGACATGGTCCATGACTGCATTACATTGGACCATGTTGTAAGTAGTCCATTTCATCTAAAATGGATCACGTAGTCCAATATTATTTGCAGGGTAACCATATACATATACATAAACACAAAGTAAGGAGAAATGAAACCCCTGCTAGCAAAAGTCAAAGCATACAGCGAAGAATATTCAAAAACATTTAACATTGAGAGGATGAAAGTGCAAAATACTTACATACACAAAATTATAGTTTTTACACATTTTGCTTAATTTTCTTTCCTATTTGTTTTTTTTTTTTTTTTGTAATAAAAAGTTAACTAGTGCAAAGTGTTTTTTGGGGAGGGTGGGGGTTTTTGATGGTTTAGTTAATTTAAGATTTTTCGTTTAGTTGTGGTTAGAGGCTCTTGGCTTAAATAAAAATGAGGATACATTCATTTTTATAAAACATTGTCGTAATTCACTTTTACTTAAAAGAAATTGTTTCATACGTTTTCCATTTCTTTATTCTTTTAGGTTTTTATATTTTTTTTTTTTTGGCTCAACTATTTCTTAATATTAGTTCAAGTGGAAAACCGGAAAATGTCATTGAATGTGTTTGTTTGAAATCTGAGTGCGTATGCGAGTGTCGTTTCATTGTTGGTTGTAGATACTTGGTATCTGGCCAATAGCATTTTTAAAAAGAATAAAATTATTTTTCTGTCAAAGTGCAAACACTCTTACGAGTTATGTAAATAAACGAAAGTATAAAAATTATAGTTTCAACTTAAATAGGAATTTGGATATTGGAAAATAGAAGAATTTAGTTTAAGAATGTGAGAAAGAAAATAACACCTAATTAAATATAAAGGGTGGTTAAATTTCAAGGGCCGATGTTGATTTTGAATAAAACACAAACTATTTAGGAAATTATTGTAATTTTATTTTATTATGATATATTGGTATTACTCAATTATGTATGGAACAAAATATCGGCCAAGTGGGCGCCGCGACCACGGCGGCACACCTCCATCCGATGGTCCAAATTTTCGATGACCCTGAGGCATAATGGAGGTTCTATGCCGTTAATGTGCCGAATTATCTCATCCTTTAGCTCTTGAATTGTTGCTGGCTTATCGACGTATACCTTTTCTTTCAAATAACCCCAAAGAAAAATGTCCAACGGTGTCAAATCACATGATCTTGGCGGCCAATTGACATCGCCATTACGTGAGATAACATGGCCATTGAATTTGTTGCGCAAAAGAGCCATTGTTTCGTTAGCTGTGTGGCAAGTGGCACCGTCCTGCTGAAACCACATATCGTTCACATCCATATCTTCCAATTCGGGCCATAAAAAGTTCGTTATCATCTCACGATAGCGAACACCATTCACAGTAACTGCCTGACCGGCCTCATTTTGGAAAAAATACGGCCCGATGATGCCGCCAGCCCATAAACCGCACCAAACAGTCACTTTTTGTGGGTGCATTGGTTTTTCGACAATCACTCTTGGATTCTCATTCGCCCAAATGCGGCAATTCTGTTTATTGACGAATCCACTGAGGTGAAAATGTGCCTCATCACTGAAGATGATTTTCTTCGAAAATTGATCATCCACTGTTGCCATTTCTTGCCACCATTCTGCCCATTCACGACGTTTGGAATGGTCAAGAGGCTTTAGTTCTTGAGTCAATTGCACCTTGTAAGCGTGTAAATGCAAGTCTTTATGCATAATGTTCATCAACGACGAGCGTGAGAGGTGCAATTGTTGGGCACGACGACGAGTTGAGGTGGACGGCTCTTCAGCCACACTATAGCGAACAGCAGCAATATTTTCTGTAGTACGAGCTGTACGAGCATGCACTGGTGTTCTCACATCTTCTACAGACCCGGTTTGCTCGAATTTTTCCAAGATTTTTGCGATTATACGCACATTTGGACGATCAAATTGACCAAAAAAATCACGAAGTGCACGATATGCATTTTGATTTGAACGCCCATTTTCATAATAAGTCTGGATAACTTTAACACGTTGTTGGATTGTGTATCTCTCCATGGTTCAAATTGAAAAAGTCTGAAATAGAGAAATGTCAAATAAAATTCGGAAAAAAGCTTGGCGTTTAGGTGTGATTCACATTCAGCATCGGCCCTTACAATTTAACCATTTACTTCATATAATATACACTAGGCTATGACTTTTTTGAATTTTTAGCAAACATGAGATTGGGATTAGACCAGTTCTGGGCAATGCATATAACTATTAATGGGTGATTTTTTAACAACTTTCTTTTTGCAAGACTGTTTTTGGCGGCTCAGCTGTTTACGTGTAATGTGTGTCTGTTACCCTGCCTTTACTCATGCAAGTACTTGCATGCAAGTGCCCTGTACGTATTATATACGAAAACTTATTCGAAAAACTCGACTAGCTCTGCAAGTGAAAAAATGTGAGTGTGAATGTATTGACTTTTTCGAACTTGCACTTGCATGTGTAAATGCCGGGTTAAACATGTTCAGTTTTGGTCTATAATTTAACTATTAATCGATTTACAAACGAACAACGCTTGCAGATTATTGAATTTTAATGTAAAAATTCATGCTCAGAAAATTTAGGTAAAATTCAAAAAAATATCTCTTGAATTAATAGCTCCCGAGATACCGAATTATTTCCAAAATGAAACGTTTTTAAAACACTATGCGGTGGCATCATTGGACCGTTATTTTTCAAAGACGATGATGATTATATATTTTTTTTTCCTAAAATGGAAGACCTGGACTAGGTTTTAACAAGACAGTGTCACATGCCACACAGCTCTTGAAACAATGGCCCATTTGGGAGGCGAGTTAGGTGAACAGTTTATCTTATGTTTGGTTGCCTAGATCGTACAATTTAACGCATTTAGACTATTTTTTGTAAAGCTATGATAAAGCTATTATCTATGAGGACAAGCCCGCTACGGTTGATGCACTGGAAGCTAATATTGAAGAATGTATTCGTGTTATACCGGCCGATATGTTGGAGAGAGTATTCCAAAGTTTGACCCAGCGTATGAACCATTTGAGGCTTAGCCGTGGTCAACATTTACATGAAATGATCTTTAAACATTGAATTATATATCGACCCAAATAAATATGTCATACATTTCTATGATTATATGTGTTTATTAACTCTTTATTAATTGTATTACTGCTAATTGACTTTTGGCTCACAAGTAAATAATTATTATATTATATTTACACCAGTATTCCACAAAAATATATTTATAACTGAAAATTTTTGGTCGGCAATTATACATATGTATTTTTAATTTAATAATTTACTTTCGTAAGTTTAACTATACATTATTTTGGGGAGAATGCCCTATATGGTAGCCATGAATTTAAAATTCAGTCAAGTAGGTTTGATTTACTTTTTGGCCTACAGTTGGACTTTAAAGTGATTTTCGGGATGATGACACATGTACATGTATGGAGGCAGAGTCAGTTACAAAACGTGCTCTATAAGACTTGGTAGAGTACCTTTTGTTTATATGTACTCCTGTATTTTATTTGTATATGTATTTTATTCATCTTAAACTATGTTTAGTTTGAACATGTCTTTATGCTTCGATTGAAATTATTCATCTGTTCGCAAATCGTCTAGTCCAACGAAGGATTATTATGTTTAGGGAACCACAAATTGTAATATTTTGAAATGTAAATTGTAAGAGTATCTTGTTGAAATATGCAATTTTATTAATTTTTTTTACTCAATAAATGAGGTAAGATCATCTTCTAATGATCTAAATTGCGTTTCGACAATCCCATTTTATTTGAACACAGATGACGAAAAACCAGAAAAAGTATTGACTTTTGCGTTCTGGAACTTTCTTTCTTACCAATTTCTTTTTTGTTTTCAAAGAACAAATTAATGGGTTAAAGCCATTACGGGTAATTTTGGCTGATTCTAGATCTAAACTCTAATCTCGACTCTAAACTCCAACCACTAAAAATATGGAGACGTGTTTAAAATTTAATCTGATCTACATTATTCTCTTTTTTAACTTTGGCCAATTGCTTCTAGTTGCTTCTAGAAGAATAGGTTTGCGGATTAGTAAGTTTGAATAGACAATGTTGTGTGCTTGCTGCTTTACTTATATACTCGTATGTAAGTACTTGCGTACTGATAATGAGTCTTTAGAAAACTATAAAATTAGTTATTCTAACACCAACACTTGTATTATATATCGTATGTTTAATAAATACACATACATGCATATTTACCCAAATTCTAGTAAAAATTCATGTTCGAGTGAAAATGAAAAATTGCACAATTTCTGCAAAAAAAAAACTAAAAATGTTTTCGCATTTTTCTTTCTTCTTTTGCAGCTGTAGTTTATGTTGATTTTCACTTTTGATACCACATGAAAAATAAAGAAAAGCAAAACCAGCCAGTCTGCCATTTAAACGTAAGAAATAACCGTTTATGACTTCTTCATTGGCCCTTCCTACTTTTTGGTTGAATTTTCCTTTATTTCTGCTTCATCTTCAAGTTAAGCGGTTGAATGCAAAAGCAACAAGGGTGACAAATGTCTCATGGAAACTTTTTTGGAATTTATGTTGGTTTTCTATGCGAGTGTGTGTTTTTAAGTATACGAGTATATTTGTAAAAAATAAAGCTGCAAGAAAAATTATACTTTGTAAAAGTTTGGCACTTCATTTGTTTTCTATTACCTCAAGTGTTTGTTTTGTAACTTTTTTGTTTGAAATTTCACACGATGGGGAAAGGGATAATATTTATTTAAACGCCTTAACTAGCGTTAATTTATAATTTTGTGTTACTGAACTAACTAACAAATGTGTTGTATATGTACTTTAATAATAAATTAAGGCAATTCATTATCGGGTTGAAAACCACAATTCTTTAAATGCCAAAACTAGATGAATAGATGTCGTAAACTTTGCAACGATACAAAAAATGATTTGATTGTTTGGTATTAAAGTTCTGAAAGAGTAAATTTAATAATCATTAGATCCTTGGAAAATTTTGCTTGCAGATACGTGCTGCGTGTGGATATGCACTTCTATCACGATTGACGATAATATATCGGATTGGTCCATCGGGTGTTTTAACCCCTACAAAGGTTATCCGAAAAATAGCTAATTTGGGTCCAAATATAGTTCTGGTTGTGGTACCTAGTCTCTATCGCATCACATGTTCTATGTTTCCTGATTGTCTTAGTTTTCCAGCCAAGGAGTTGCCTTAATGAAGGTATTGATATTATTTTATTGGCGGATTTTCTTCTGCAGAACTGTCCACCAAAGCACTGCTCCGTAGAATAAGATTGGTTTGATACTAAAGTCGTATAGCCAGTTTAAATTTTTTGAATTTAATCCCCTGTTGAGGCCAATTGCCTTTTTGCAGGTTTCAAATTCATTTACTATCCAGTATTATGCCAAGATATTTGGCATTGTTGAATAATGTAAGTGTTACTCCATTAATTCTAGTGGTAACAAATTGAGGAATTTTATATTTCCTTCTAAATAGTAATAATTCTGTTTTGGTTGGATTTATTCCCAACCTACGTTCCTTGCACTATTCTACTAGTAATTTCAGCGCATATTTAAGGATTTCCTAGTGTATCCTTGCCAGTAGCTTCCATCGCCACGTCGTCCGCATAAGCAATTGTCATGCAGCAATGTCTCTTAGTAGTGTATTAATATTAAGGTTACATAGTTTTGATGAAAGTACGCCGCATTGTGATGTACCCCGAACGTCTAGAGTAGATTCAATGCACCTGTATTTTAGAAGGCTTGTCTCATGGCGTTTATTACCAATACTGGTTAAACGTTATTGAAGGCACCCTCGATATCCAAAATTGCAACTAAAATGTATTACTTGGAGTATCTAATAAATAACTTAAAAATCATTTCCAATGTCGTAAGTAGAAAGAATGTGAGACTAATTGGTCTGAAATTATTGGCCTTTGTGTGAGATGCACTAATAAGTATAACGCCAAGAACCTTAGTTTTTTTTTTTTTGAAAGAGAAGTAACACTAATATGCCTATATATTAATTAATTAATTGTGTTACTTTCTTTGAAAAGGGATAGGTAAAAGAAGAACAGTTTGTGAAAGTAGAGAAAAGCTTTTCATATGACAACACTGTAATTTCGCGTTATGTTTATTAATAGTACAGTATTGCAGCGCCTCTGGTGGTGAGTAGACGCATTGATAAAAGCTTAGTTTATAGCCATTATTTTAAATATTTTACTTCGGTGGCGTTTAAATGCTATACCACCGAAGGAGGGCGCTGTGATAAATATTAGTTATGATAGGATAGGATAGAAAAACTAATAATTATCAAAAACTGATGTTGTTTTGAGTGGCAGCGGCTGGGAATCGAACTCAGGCCACAAGTACCCAACTCATGCTTAAACGCGCTAATCAATTAAGCTATAGCAACATCTAGTTAGTAATAATAAAGGTGGGTTTATTACCCCTATTAACTACAGTTAGTTTGTTTTCAACTAGAAAGTTGAAAAGCGACTCACCTCTTAGGTTGATGTCTGGCCTAATCCATATAATATGGTGTGAATTGCCATCAGCGCAGTTTATATAAGGGATGTTGCGTTTGTTTGCGCAACACATCACCTTCTTTTTGATGGAATTTTGTAGTTCTTCGCGGTAGTATGCCATATAGCAACTCATTAGCCAGACTATTTACCTCTTATTTTTGATGGAGATAGTTCAAGTGTCTTTATCGCTAAAATCAGATGGAATAAAAGCTTTAAGGTTGTTTTGACTATAAAACAGGATCTGGTCTTACCTGGGCCGGCTGCGTATAGAATATAGTAGCCGTCTTTGTTGAGTCCGCAAACCCTGTATTTATACAAGAATAATTCCTGGTCACTTTGAGTGGTGAAAATTAAGCACGTCATAATTTTACCACAAGCCTTGAGACCAATGGAGTGTCATCATTGTCAGATAAAAGAGCATCTGACGTCACAACTTCTCTTTGTCGTCACCCTTGTAGACTTTGAGTAAGATAATTACAAATCCATCCCTAAGTCTTCCGAAGTAACTGCAGAGGGTCACTGTTATAACTACAGTGGCCCTCATGGACCCTTATAAAGCTTCAGTAACACTGACTACTTTTCAGTCTTGTGTAGATAGTTGAGCTAGTTGGATCGGAAGGTATGTATTTATAATATTATGTTAAGAAGTAAAATGCTTTAAATATATACTATATTGCCAACTCGCCTCTACAATGCCTTTTTGGCGCTGAGGCCACTTATATAAGGAATTAACATGATATGAATAAAATTTACAAATTGTTAAAAAAAAAAAAAAAAAAAAAAACCTAGAACGATCAGTTTATCTTATCTCAATTAACGATAAACTATCCAAGAAACCAAAAATTAAAATTGTCAAGACACGGGTTATCAAAACCATAAATATAAGGTCGAGATGGACACTGACAGCCCTATAGTGTATATGCGGATGGCTCTAAAAGGGGAGAGTAGATGTGTCTATATTGTTCAATTTAGTATGAGGATATAATTTGCGATTCCAGACGGCTGTTGTATTTTTCAGGCTGAGATGAAAACCATAAAGAGGCTAAGAAACTTACTCTGATATAAACTAATATCTGACATTATATTATAAATATTATTTACCGGTTCAAATATTAAAATGCAATTATAAATAAGCCCAAAAATTGTTTTCGAGCACCAAATTAAGTTAAAAATTAAGAAACTCATATTTAATGCAAGGCTTAGTGCACCGATACTACGTTATATGGTTGATAAACATTTCAATCTAAGCTGTAACGCGGAGACAATTCGAAGAGTTTTTCGAAAGATTCGTCTAAATGACCGAATTACACGTAAACCGATTGCTGTTTGCTCTCACCTGCGCTGGAAAAGATTTTCCATGGTGTAAATATACAAGGTGAGTGGCTGACTGACTTTGTTTACAATTTACTTATGTCAAAAGTAATATTTTTTCAAGTATTTTTGACAGTAGTACATTATTTTACACAAAGAAAATGTCTGTTGTTTCTGTTTTGTGTTGTATTTGTTGTCGATTTGCACTCACCTTGTATAGTTGCACCATGAGATTTTCCTTCTGGAAGAATGTTTTATTCACGGCTAAGAGAAAATAAAAAATGTTTGGTCAGTTGGCAGCCTAAACGTTTGGAGAAAACCCAATCAGGAGATGAACCCGACAGTTAAACATGGAGACGGGCATGTGTTAGTTTGGTGTGCTCGTTCAGGTGCTGGGCGGTTACTCTCTATTGCGATGCGAAAGCAAATTCGATGCGATAAGCGGACAAATTGAATCAAATTTGCTTTCGCATCGCAATAGAGAGTAACGCCCCTGGTGTTATTAAATTGCATAATTAAATTTTTTAAAAATAATCTCAAACAAAGTGCTGAAAAATTCGGCATAACAGACAGATTTAATTTTCATCAGGACAATAATCAAAAGTTACGGCTGGAATTGCTAAACAATGGCTGCTAAAAGGATAATCAACAAAATATTAAAAACCATTTTTTTATATTTTATGTGATTATTGTTATATGTAAAAAATTTTATTGAATTAAAATATTTCTTATTTATTTAATATTAAAATTCTTGGACGTTTCTTGGACCTTCTCAGTTTAAAGTGGTATGTCACAGGAGAAATATTTTCTATTGTACTTTAAATTTAAGACTTGAGATGATATTAAAATACTTACTTCTTTTTTATGTATGTGGTATGTGAAGGATGTAGTTGTCAAAATTGATTTTGTCAAATATTGTTAACTCATTTGTGTATTTATTATCTGGTAATGAATTGATTTTGCCACATTTGAAGATGAGGTTTGAATCCATGGCAGTAGTATATGAACTGTTTTCAATTAAACTTAGACAATTTAGTATATTTTCTAAAACTTCGGCTCACAAATCTGTGCGTGAGTTTTAATGACACGCCTTTAAATTAAAAATATTCATCGAGTAATATTAGTGCTATTTCTGTGGAAATAAAAAACAATTTAATATTCAAATGAATATTACCAACAGCACTAATTACATTCATATTAATGGTTATTTAATAAACTATTAAATTTAATAGTTCCTACATACAATATTATATTGTATGTACGAGTATGTATATGGGTCAATTTCAAAAAAAGAACGTACACAACGAGTTTTGTTTTGCTTATTTAAAGTTTTTTTCAATTCGTAAGTAAGAGTGGCCAATTTATGTAGAAATTGATAAAGAATCCGGTGTTACTTTTAGGCCCTCAAAAAAATCAATATTTTTGGATTGTTTTTAGGTTTTCTATGATTTCTATCTTGAGCGTTAAATATGTATAAAAAATCGCTAAAAATGCAAAAATATTTGAAACTCAAGCTTCAAGCTCTTTTGTTTCTCAAGATTGACTTTTGCGAAAATCACCTTTTCGATTATAAACAAAAAATCACGATTCAACTTGATTTTTCATTTCTTTTAAAGTAACTAGTTATTTTAAAATTTTAAGATGAAAATATGTAAATTTTTGTCAAAAAAAAAAGACTTGAACTTAGAGGTTACTTGCAAAGTAATAGGCTTGTAACATGTATTGAAAAAAACTGAAATTATAAGCGTTTTAAGGGAAAAAAACTAAAAGTGACGCTCAAGATATTTTGTGACGATCAAGAGATTTTGTTGCACTTAAACAAGAAATAATGCCAAATCTAAAGTTTAACGAAAAAAAGTTTATTTTTTTACAAAAAGTAAATAAAAAAAACAAAAATTCTTCAAAAAAACAAAAATTTTCATACAAAACTATTTTTTGATGTCTTTAACAAAAATGGAAAAAAGGAAAAGAATAACTTAATTTAATTTAATTTATAAATTTTCATTCGCATAAAATGATGATAAAATATCAACTGAATTATTTCAGGCGACAACAATAAATATCCAAATCCACGATAATGACATCTCAGTAACCGCTTTGTATAGTCCCCCAAGACACATAATTAAAGCAGAACATTATATACAATTGTTTAATAAGCATAAAGGCAGATTCATTATTGGAGGAGATTTCAACGCGAAAAATGTTTACTGGGGATCACGCCTTACAACAACTAAGGGACGTGAACTTAGGAAAGCTGCCAAGCAATTAGGGTGTGAAATTTTGTCTACTGGAAATCCTACCTATTGGCCAACTGATCCAAATAAAATGCCTGATTTAATAGACTTCTTTATAACCAAACAAATCCCAACCAAGATAATGTACCTTGAAGACGGCACAGAATTAAATTCCGATCATTCACCTATATACTTAGAAATCAATGGTGAAATCAAAGAACAAGACAAAAATTCGTATCTTTCAAACAGAAATACCGATTGGGAATATTTTAAATACAAACTTGAAAGAGCTATAAAATCTGCAAGTGGTCTTAGTACGGCGGAAGATATTGAAGAAGAAACAGAAAAACTTACATCACAAATACAACTAGCTGCTTGGATGAGTACTCCAGTAACTAATGCAAAAAATATACAACAGTCTTACCCTTTAGATATAGTTGAACTTATAACAACTAAAAGAAAAATTAGAAAAAAATGGCAAAACACAAGATTTCCACCCTTAAAGACACAACTAAATAGTTTAACTAAACTCCTTACTGCAAAAATTAAAGAATTTAAAAACAAAAAGTTTGACTTGAAAATGAGAAACTTATCAGCAGATAAAATAACAGATTACTCGCTTTGGAAAACAACCTCGCATCTAAAACGTCCAACTATCCATAATCCCCCAATTAGAATTGACAATAATAGTTGGGCAAAAAGTGATACTGAAAAAGCTAGTGCTTTTGCTAAGCACCTATATAAAACTTTCCAGCCGTATGAAAAAGTAAAAGATTTCCAGGAGCCCTATACAGTACAGAACTTTCACGAAATACAACTTTTTACTGCAACAGAAATAATAGATGAAATTAAAAATATGAAACCTGGTAAAAGTCCTGGTTTTGATTTAATAACAGGAGAAATCTTAAAAAATCTTCCGAATAAGGCAATAATGAAAATGAATAGCATTATGAACGCTTGCATTAAACTAACATACTTTCCTCGATACTGGAAAGTCTCAGAGGTAATTATGATTCAGAAGCCAGGAAAAAATGCTAATGAAGTAACTTCCTATAGGCCGATTTCCCTGCTTCCCGTAATGGGAAAACTATTTGAAAAATTATTTGCAAAAAGACTAAAAGAAATAATAACTTATTCAAATGTAATACCATCTCATCAATTTGGCTTCAGAGAAAAGCACTCCACAATAGACCAAGTACACCGAATAGTTCATACTATAGAGGAAGCTTTGGAACAAAAAAAGTCTGTTCAGCCATCTTTTTAGACGTTGCTCAGGCATTTGATAAGGTTTGGCATAAAGGTCTTATATATAAAATTAAAACACTATTACCAATACAATTTTCATCACTTTTGGAATCCTATATGACTGATCGTTATTTTAGAGTAAAGCATAAGCAACATTACTCAGATATGAAAAAAATAGAAGCTGGAGTACCTCAAGGCAGTATCCTGGGTCCAATTCTATACTTACTGTATACTTCAGATATACCCATACCAACAAATAGCAAAATAGCTACTTTTGCTGATGACACATGCATCTTAGCTACTGGTAAAAATGAAACCGAATCTACATCAAAACTACAGACAGCAGTTGATGAAATCGTAGACTGGACAGATACTTGGAGAATCAGACTTAACAAAAGTAAGTCGACACATGTGGACTTTACTAACAAAGTAATAACACATAAACCAATAAAAATTTCAAGTTTAGCTGTACCTTATGCTAACAATGCAAAATATTTGGGAATGACGCTTGATTCTAAACTAACATGGAAGGATCACATCAGAATTAAACATACTGAACTGAACATAAAACAAAAAAAACTAAATTGGCTAATTGGGAGGAATTCTGTACTCTCAATTGATAACAAATTCCTGATTTATAATCAAGTACTTAAACCTGTCTGGACCTACGGGATCCAATTATGGGGATGTGCTTCCAAAACTCATATAGAAATTATACAACGTTTTCAAAACAAAATTGCTAGAAATTTGGTCAATGCGCCCTGGTATATTAGGAACGACGATTTACATAGAGATCTCGGGTTAAACAAAGTGTCCGAGTTAATTCAACTATTTGCATCTAAACATGCGAATAGACTTCAACTCCACAGCAACGAAGAAGCATCCATTCTTGTCAATGATGATATATATTCAAGACGTTTAAAAAGAAAAAAACCTCAAGACTTAATGTCTAATATTTTATAAAACTAATTTAAAAGAAAAAAGTTACTTGTTAGTGTAAACTAGGTGTAATTTTATGAAATGTTAACTAAAATATAGTATTAAGATCATTTCAATAAAAAAAAAAAAAAAAAAAAAAAAAAAATTCGCATTCTTATTTTGAATTTGTATAAACTTCATGAAATGACAAGCGGCTTTGTTTTTTTTCATTCTCATTAATTTTTACCACTTTCGAATTAAGTTTGTGGCAAAAACAGATTCAGTCAGTAACAATAAAAATTAAACTCAAATATACCACGATTATACCTTTATTTCTTCTTTCGTTTATATTCGTCATTACGCGCTTTATCGAGCTTTATATTCTCTCGATATCTCCGTGCTCTTTCAGCCGCCGTTAATTTTGTTGTTTTACTCTTGAAAATTAAAAAATAAAATCAAAATTAAGCATTTTAAGCTATGAAGCAATATATTTCAAAAGTGATGCTCATGAAATGTTTGCCTATTTTGGTATTTTTTTGTAGGCAATTTATTTCTCAAATTCACAAATTATAACAAAAATGAGTTGAGACCATGTAAACAATGATTGTAAACTTCAATTTTTTACATTTAATATATTCACTTTAAAAAAAATTAGCGTGACGCTCATGAAATTTTATCGCGCCCTTACCATGGTGTTCACAAAAACTACGCAAATGCACACTTTTTTAATAGATTTTTTTTTCGCTTTTTCACTTTTGTAATAATTAAAGTTTGTACTTTCCTTACGTTATTTACTTTATTTAAATGCAAATTGAAAACTAGTAATATTACTTGATTTATAAAAAAGTGACGCTCAATGCAAATTGTGGGGACAACCTTTCTTTGCAACGCCATCAACAAATCAAAACACAAGAAAGAAACACAATAATTTGAAAACTGTTATTAAATGTGGCATATTTACTTTTTTCTTGATTTTATTTTGTTTATTAAAAATTCTAACGGGGGACACATGCTTTTGTGTGGAAGCAGTCAGAGGGAGAAACAAAACACCATTCTGAATAAACAAAAAAACAAGCATACATTTGAGATTTACGTTTTTTTTTTGTTATATATTCCTTGCTGATCACTCTCACATTTTTGTTTTTTGTTTGTTTTTTTACCTAAAATAGTAGTGTAAAGTGCGGGGACACAAAAATTGCGTTTTTTTTAATTGACCCATATACTTGTCATGGTTTTCTTAAAATTGTCATTAGCGTCACTACTTCTTATTCGTTGACACAAATACTCATACTCATGTTCCGGTTAACAGACTTCCTTGTTGTGTGTTACTGCCACAATTAATTTAATTTATTTGTATATTTTGTTTTTATTTTACCACAACCAAAATACAAAAGTCACGATAAAAATCTCCATTAAAATATTAATAACTATGTAAATCACTGACCACCAAATGAATCGTATTTTTTTTTTGTTTGTTTAAGTTGTTTACTTTTGCTTCGATGTTTGTCATAAAATTGTTTTGTTTTCATAACAATTCTTTTTATGACGCCTAATAAAACAACTTGGTTATTTTATGTCTTTATTTATCATTCAACATAATTTAATGAATTTTTAAAAATTTGTTTCGGTTCGTTATATTAAAATATGCTACTCAGTACATGTAATGATTTGTGTTCTTTGAACAACAAAACTACATTTTTTTCCAATAATAGCAATAATCTACATCTGTAGGTTAGGTTGGTGCTACGGATAGTTCAATTAAAATAGGATAAACTCTTAATTAAGGCCCTTTTCTCTTTCATACATATGTCTTAATTTATGTAGTAGGCTTCCATAATGTCGACTAGACTAAACGCATTGTATTATTATTGTATTTTCCTCTATGCTGATTTTACTCCATTTCCTTAACAAAGTTAGTTTTGAACAAATATCTATGCAAAATCATGCGCATTTATATTGACTTCTTAACCTACAAGAACATTTTGTCCTTATAAAATCCAAATTGAATATGTAAATTACCTACATAACATTTTGAATTACATACATTTCTACAATCAATATAGTTTGTATATTTATGTAGAAAAAATAAATTCACTTAAGTTTTTTAATAGTTAAATCGATTCAAAAGAATATTTATTTTTTAAAGCAAAACGAAATCTTTTAACACAAATTTTAAATGCATTTATGGTAAATAAGTGATAAAATAATAAAGTGATTTTGAATTAATGATCTAAGAAAATCTTTTATACATATATGTAAGTGTAGCGAATTACGTGATATGTATATGGTACATACATATTAGCAATAATTGCAACGATCGCATATCTAAATTTCCTTCGGCTATAATTTATTTCACTGTACTCGGTTAGTTAGCCTTAAATTATGCATCAATTAATTTTGGGTACTAGAAAGCAAAATAAGACCCATCCAAACCAAACTGTGCCATATAAATATTAACCGGGATTTTCCCAAACTGCCAAGTAAAGTTGCATGTCCATATTTACCTTAGTTCCATGCGCGTGTTATTTAGTAGAAAACATGTTTATCGTTTAAAAGCAGCAGTTTAAGGCCGCATCTGTAATCATAATCCGAAAGATTCTGAGAGGTGGATTTTAGAAGACCACTCTACTCATAACTGTGGACTTAACAACAAATTTAATTATTCATTATACCCTACACCACCATAGTGGGGAGGGTATATTGGATTTGTGCTGATGTTTGTAACGCCCAGAAATATTGGTCCAGCACCCACCTTAAAGTATACCGATCGACTCAGAATCATTTTCTGAGTCGATTTAACGATGTCCGTCCCTCCGTCTGGCTGGCTGGCTGTCCATGTAAAGCTTGTGCGCAGAGTACAGGTCGCAATTTTGAAGATATTTTGATAAAATTTGGTAAGTGATATTTTTCGGCCCAAGGACGGATGGGATTTGAACTGGTAGAAATCAGTCTATTGTTTAAACTTGCCCCCATAGAAATGTCCTCCCGAAATTGGGGTTTACCGATCATAAATGTTTGAATTATGCAAGCATCCACACAAATTTCATGAAAAATGAGTGGTAAATGAAGCCAAATCACATCTACAAATTTTGTGCAAATTGGTCCATAATTACTCGTAGCTCCCATATAAGGCCCTCTTCCGAAAATCACTTGAAAGAGCAGAACTCGCTCAAAAATGTTGGCATCCAAATAATATTGAACGCAAATATATTTCATATGTATACAAATAATACGATACAATTTTATAATGGTCGGTCGATAATTAGTCTAAACTCCCATATAAGACCCTCTTCGTAATTCACTTAAAGCTCCATAAATCTTTTAAAATTATTTATATCGAGATAAAGTTGAACATACATAATATCACAATAGGGTATATATCCCATATAACGTCCATTTCTGAAAAATTTATATACAGGCTGTAGGGTATTATATGGTCGAGCTTGACCGACTACACTTTCTGACTTGTTTTGTGTTTATGTTCGTTTTGCATTGTATTTATACTCGCTTCACACTGCTTCAAGCATAAAGAGACCGCAGTGCGAATAAAATTTTACCTATTTAGAGAGAACTTGGACCGAGAAAAATGCTTATACATATTAAATTATATCTATTCGTAAATATCTTAAAAATTGCGACCTGTACTTTGCGCACAAGGTTTAAATATATAGCCAGCCAGACGGTCGGACGTCATTGATAGAACGAAAAGTGATTCAGTACTTTATGTCCATTGACATACATACATACTAAGTTTTTTGGGCATTGCAAACATCAGAGTATAATTAAGTTGATAATTTGTCATACACAAATGGTATATCTCCAACTTATCGTTAAATAATTGTTTTTTTTATTTTTGTTTCTATCATCAGTGCACTTTTAAATATTGTTACAATTTCTTATTATTTTTTATTTAATACCCTCCACCACCAAGAATGGTGAATGAGGGTATATTACGTTAGTCATTCCATGTGAAACTTTTTTAATATTCATCTGAGACCCAACAAAGTATATATTTTCTTGATCCTTATGAAATTCTATGTCGATTTAGCCATGTCAGTCTGTCTGTCCGTCTGTCTGTTGCAGGTAACTTTGGTATTGAAATTCAGCAAAATCGGTTCAGACCAACCAGAGTTATGGACCAATATGTGAGACAACCTCCATAAAAATTTGATATTTTTGTCCATTTTATTGCAATATTTTTAAATATATTGCAGATAATACCATGAAATAAGAATCTGTCCATGATTTCTCATAGCCCCCACACAAAAAAAATCTTCCCGAAATATTGCTCAATTATACATAAATGCCAATAAAATTGGAATATCAAGAATAAAATCAGAAAAAATAAGTTTTATTAAAAAAAAAAATCGCAAAACGAATTTTTTTTAGTTCGGTCCATGTTTGACCATAGACCCCATATAAAGTCCACTTCCAAAATTCACTTAAATACGTATAAAACAGATATAAATAATATTTTAAATATACCGTTATTGTGTTGAAATTCGACGTGAAATATCCTCATATGCATGAAAATAACTGTTCCAAAATTTAAGAAGGTCTGCCCATAATTTGTCATAGCTGCCATATAAGAACCATTTCCAAAAAACAAATAAACCCACAAAAATGTCTAATAAATATCGACATCGAACCAACTTTTTTATGGATCAGAAATTTTAATCCAGAAATGATATTAGTATCGATTATACGGCAATTAAGCTACTGGATTTTGTAGCTATCAGTCAATAATAGCTCCTGAATTAAGTCCCCTTCCGAGCATAACAACCAACCATACAACTCTTGCAAATAACGCTATTGAGATGAAATTCAACCAATATAATCCTAAAATACATAGAAATCACATTAGTGGATACTGGATTTAGAAGCCACCGGTCCATAATTGGTCCACTTCTTCTATACCACCCATAAATCTTTTGTAAATAATGTTATTGAGATCAAATTCAAACAAAAAAGCCTCATCTTATTCTTTTTTATACTCTGTTTCCTTAACTTGTTTGTGAATATGGAAAAATGTTCTTTTAATTTTATAAATTGTTAAATTACAATCAATTATTATGAAAATCAAACAAACTCTGTAAATTACAGTAAGAATCGGTAATTACGTCAATTATAAATTGTCAAAATTAGATAAAATTTCAAAACATTTAAAATAAAATCACATTAGTGAATTATTCGTGCTTGATACATCGAACTGTTCGGACGTGTTACTTTTAGTGCGGCTGAATTTTCGGTGAAAAAATCGTAATAGGTGAAAAAGTATAAAAAATTAAATTAAATAAAAAAGTGAAAAAAAAACTCGTAATAGGTGAAAAACTTTACAAAGTCAAATAATTGCACTAGGTGCAATAAAAATTAATAAATTGTAATAATTGATTTTTAATTATTGAAAACTAGAAAATTAAATACAGTGAGACAGTGAATGAGTAACAATTCTAACAGTGCGAGTGGGCCTCAGAGCCGAAATGCTTATTTCGTGTTGAGCTCGGCAAGTGTTAGTAATGAGAACATTAAAGATCCCGAATTTAATAAAAACTACTTAACTGTGAAACCAAAAATAAACACAAATCTGAATTTAAGTGCAAGTGCACCAAACTTGAATAAATGTGTTGAACAGGGCACAAACTTAGCCCAAAGCATATTTAATTTAAATAGAAAAATCACTGAAGGACCGTCTTCTTCACGGTCCTCGTTATCAAATATTGGAGAGACGTCAACAGCTGCAAAAGGCACATTAATTCCTACAAATAAGGCCGCTCCTATTGTTGCTGTTGAAGAAAAACAAAAAACACAGGTAGGAATGGACCGTTATATAACAGTATCGAAGAGAGGCAGAAGCCCAAAATCTGCCGAAATTACACCAGCCGCAAAATTATCAAAGAATGCTGAAGAGCCACGCTCGCAAAATCGTTTTGCCATCCTCCAAGAGAAAAATGATGTCCCTAGCGCTATGAATAAGCCAGTAAAACCACCTCCAATATATTTAAGAGAAAAAAACTCAAACGAACTTATAAAAATATTAGTTTCATTAATTGGTGAAAATTCTTTTTATGTGACTCCAATTAAGCGTGGCAATATTAATGAAACAAAGATTCAGGTTAATAATGAAAACGACTATCGGAGAATAGTTTCGGAATTTGAAAAACGCAAAAAGAATTTTTACACGTATCAACTTAAAAGCGCAAAAGGTCTACAAGTCGTAATTAAGGGAATTGATTCTTTTGTTGATCCTGAGGAGATCAAGAGCAGTTTGGCCGACAAAGGCTTTAAAATCAAGGCCGTATCAAATATAAGAAACAGAGATAGGATCCCTCAACCATTATTTAGAGTGGAGTTAGAACCTGGTGATGTTAAGCTGAAGAAAAATGAAACACATCCGATATATGACTTGAAATTCATAATGCACCGAAGAGTTACAGTGGAAGAACCTCATAAGCGATCTGGCCCAGTACAGTGTTCGAACTGCCAAGAATATAGTCACACTAAATCTTATTGTAAGTTGCCTACTGTTTGTGTAGTTTGTGGGGATCTTCATGACACCTCAAAGTGCGATAAACCTAAGGATGATTCCAGGGTAAAAAGATGCAGCAATTGCGGTGGAAACCACACTGCCAACTACAGGGGTTGCCCTGTTTTCGAGGTCGTTAAACGCTCCTTGATCAACAAACCCGCTACTACCCCTACTCAGACGACAAAAGTACCTATTACAATTATTCCCCCCGTAGCACAAGCATCCACTAGCCAATTTTCATATGCCAACGTGCTAAGATCTAACCAACCAACAGTGCAAAATGAATCACCAATAAATGATACAAACAGCCACAATTTTAGCCGTCTTGAAGGTATAATGGAGAATCTGGTGCAATCCATGAACCATTTCATGACAAGCATGACAAGTATGATGCAGGAGATGCAAAAAATGCAGTCCACGCTACTGCAGGCCATACTTAATAGACCATGAACTGTCTAAAAATATGTTTCTGGAACGCAAACGGCATACGCCAACACAAAAATGAACTTGAATATTTTCTTTTTAATAAGAAAATTGATGTAATGCTGATTTCCGAGACTCATATGACGTCGAGAAGCATTTTTAAAATAAGTGGTTATACATTCTACGACACCAAGGACCCCAGAGATAGATCATGTGGTGGCTCGGCAATATTGGTCAAATCGCGAATCAAACACCATTCATTGGGTGGTCTTTCAGAGTGTTATCTTCAAGCAACAAACATCTGTATTGAGAACTTTTGTCAAAACCTCGTGATTTCGTCAGTTTACTGTCCGCCCAGATTTTCAATAACAAAAGATCAGTATAGAGATTTTTACAAATCACTAGGTAGCCGTTTCATAGCGGCTGGCGACTACAATGCTAAGCATACATTCTGGGGCTCACGACTCGTTAGCCCTAAAGGTCGTATCTTGTACGACTCCCTGTCTGAAATGGGACTGAATGTGATTTCAACTGGTCAACCAACTTATTGGCCAACTGACCAGCAAAAAATTCCTGACGTTATCGATTTCGGCGTGGCGAAAGGGGTATCCCCGGAACTCATTGAAGTCGAGGCTTCACTGGATCTTTCTTCAGATCACTCACCCACTGTAATCACCATCAGAAGTCCTCAGCAAATCGTAACTGATGCCTTACTTCTTGTCAAACGTCTGAATTGGTTAAAATACAAAAAATACATCAGCACTCACTGCACAGAGAAACTCCCGTTAAAAACTGCTGAAGACATCGATGCCTGTATAAAAAGTCTTAATGAACATGTCGAGAAAGCCGCAGAACATGCTTCTTCCACTTACCGCCCGAATAGGTACAACAGAGTTTTTTCTGCAGATGTTGAGCAACTATTGTCTGAAAAAAGGAGAGTCCGAAGAGAGTGGCAACAACACAGATCGCCCCAACTTAAAACTAGGTTGAGAGAATGTACCAAAAACCTTAGGATCTTGCTAGAAGCGCAAAAAGCAGCGTCTCTCAAACAACATCTGGAAGGTCTAGACGCAACTTCCAAGTCAAATTATTCATTATGGCGTGCAGTCCGAAATCTGAGAAAACCCGTAATCGCAAAACCTCCACTGCGTACTTTGAACGGATCTTGGGCACGAAATAACGAAGAAAAAGGCAACCTTTTCGTAAGTCATTTAAAAAATGTATTCACTCCCAATACGGATACTGACATTAGCGAACTACCGCCTGTTGTTGCCAGACCACCTGTGCAAATAAGATTTCAATATCTGGAGGTTGTTGAGGCTATTGATAATTTAAATGTTAAAAAAGCACCTGGGTTTGATAAAATCAGCAATAAAATGATTTTTGAGCTGCCTCGCATTGCAAAAAGATTAATCCTCTTTCTTTTTAATGCCATCTTACGGCTTGAGTACTACCCTCCGGTTTGGAAAATTGCACTAGTAAAGATGATTCCTAAGCCGGGAAAAGATCCTTGCAAAGTTGAGTCGTATAGGCCAATAAGTCTATTACCAACTATGTCCAAATTATTCGAGAAATTGCTTATAACCAAGCTGACTCCGATTTTGAATGAAAACAACTGCATTCCCAATCACCAGTTTGGCTTCAGACGTCAACACAGTACAATAGAACAAACACATAGATTGGTACAAGTCATAAGAAAAACCTTTGAGGAAAAGAGATACTGTTCGGCACTCTTTATTGATGTCTCTCAAGCTTTCGACAAAGTATGGCATGAAGGCCTGATATCTAAATTAAAGCAGAACTTGCCGGTGAATCTTCAACACCTACTATGGAAATACTTAATCGACCGTCAGTTTATGATTAATGAAGGTGATTATTTAAGCCGTCCTCAACCTATAGGTGCTGGCGTCCCTCAAGGTAGTATCTTAGGACCAATTCTATACTTGCTGTACACAGCAGACATGCCAACAAACAATGAAATTCACACGTCAACATTTGCTGATGATACGGCATTTCTCAGTACTCACAAAGATCCAAAAGATGCCTCGATTCAATTACAGCACCACGTAACGCAAGTGGAGAAATGGGCAAGACAATGGGGAATAAAAATAAATGAACAGAAATGCACCCACGTAACATTTACTCTACGTAGGGAATCATGTCCCCCTATTCGTATTAATGACCATATAGTGCCTCAAAACTCACACGTGAAATATCTTGGTATTCATCTGGACCGTCGCCTCACATGGAAACCACATATAGATGCTAAGCTGACTCAAATGAAACTGAAAGCAGCCCAAATTCATTGGCTCATCGGCAGAAACTCCGTCCTTCGGCTCGATTGTAAGCTTCTACTCTACAACTCAATCTTAAAGCCAATTTGGTGCTATGGTATCCAGTTATGGGGCACTGCCTCCAACTCCAATATTGAGAAAATTCAACGCCGTCAAAACAAAATTCTACGAATGATAACTACCGCTCCTTGGTATATTAAAAACAACAACATACACAACGATCTTGATGTTCCACTTGTCAAATGGGAAATAACTAAACACGTGGCCCTTTATTTGGGTAAGCTGGAAACTCATCCAAATCCCCTCGCTCGAGACATCTTACAACATCCCGGTCATAGCCGTTTGAGAAGGAGGGACACCACCGCTCTCAGATGAATAAATACAAGTTGCTCATTATATCCTATCGAATTTGAAAACTAGATTTTGTCTAGCATTGGCTGGACTTATCTTAATTAACTTTAGTTTTAGGATTTGAATACCTATTGTTAGTTCATTTAAAATGAAGATACAATAAAAGAATATGCAAAAAAAAAAAAAAAAAAAAAAAATTAGTGAATTACGACCAACAGGTAATGTTTAACTTAAAACAACCTTAAATTTTGACTATAGTTACAAAGTAATTAAGTTTAAAGTTCTTTTTAAAAGGAACCGACTTTAGTATTTGTCTATGGTTGTGGCCCATTGTCTTTCAAACAATATATAAAATACTAATAAGATTAGCACCAAGACTGAATAGAAAACACAGAATTAGGATATACTAGTCCTATAACCAGGGTAGTTTCTGTATTTCTTATTACGTTTAGGTGGAGGGTATTAAAGATTCGGCAAAGCCGAATATAGCACTCTAACTTGTTTTATTAAGATTTTGGTAATTATTAAAGCTTTAAGTCTTTTTCATAAAAAATTTTAATTTTCATTCCAATATTTCGCTACTCTTTGAGTAGCTTCTTCAGGATAATAATTTTTTAATTTGATAAATTTCAAAAATTATTTGTCATAGGAAAAAAGGATATAAAAACTTTAACATAACAAAATATTAAAAACAATTTATAACAAGTAGAAAATATTACTAATTATAAAATATTTGTAAATTGTGTTATTTTCTATGTATTAAATGTCTGTAAATCTGTGCTACATTTTCAGTATCTACTTTGTAGTATATTCTTTTAGTTGTAGGTACATTAATTATCTGTAACATCTCTAACATATCGAGCCATTACCGCCAAAATAATGTATCCCACACCATAATCGATTGTTGTTTTTTTATCGAAATCGATAGTTCAACATCATTTAAAATAATTAAAATTAAATGTATTACACAAAACAATATTTACATTATAAATTTTAAAATAATGGCTTTATTCAAACTGATTTTATTTAAAAAAAACCTTCCCCTGTAAAATTTTGAGTTTGTGGGATACATTTTTTCGGCGGTTATGGCTCGATATAACGACGTTTGTAGTCATTTTCAGTGTTTAATACCGATACATTTTCAAAGTTTGGATAGTGATTTAATTTACTACAATGAGAAGAAAACGCATTTTTTTGCAAAGTAATATTGTCTCTATATCTTTGGTCTGATTTATGTCCAGCAAATTTCTTTATCATTTCCGTCACAAGGTATTTTATATACAACATTTGACATGTTCCATTTTCCTGTTTTATCTTTTGTTTTACTAATTAATTTATTTAATGTGTTACAAGTCTTGTAAGCCATTCTATATTTATCAATATCGAAAATTTTTGATTTTTTCCTCAATCGTTCTAATATTTCTGGATTTGTAAATTTTCGGTTCTATTATGTTCTTGTATTGTTTTTATTTTTGTCCTTATATTCTCTTCTTAATTTATATAAATTATAATTTATAACTGGAAAATTAATTATGAAAATTAATATTGAAAATAAAAATTTTACATTAAAAAAAAGACCTTAACAATTACTAAAATATTGATAATAAAAAGGTCAAATAAACTATAATAATAAATATTGTTAGAATTTTTATATTTACAAAGTTTGCGGTTCAAATTAAAATAAGTAAACTAAAAAAAGCCTATTTATGTTTTATTAAAAACTTTAATATTAATAGAAGGATGTTCTGTTTCGATCTTCGAATCTACTTTATAGATGTTTTGTTGATTGGTTTTGTTAGGATTTTATGGAGATTTGTTGAATAGGAAAATAAATTAGCTTGTACTCATCTTTCATTAACTTTAATTTTCCATTTCTTTAACTACTTTTGCACACGAACAAATGATTGCTATGTGATAGCTGTACATATATATTGAGTATAATATAGGCAATTTTCATGTTGATTATTTGTAGATAAATTGGATTGAATCGAATGCTTTTTCTACTTTTAAAAACACCATTCCAGTACTTTTACGTTGAAGTTTATTATATTCTTTTAAGATATGATTATTCTATTTAGAATTATTTTTTCAAACACCTTATCTAAATAATTCAGCATGCTAATGGGACACTTTTTGGAGATTTTGGATCACTACCTTGAATCAGAATATGTATCACGTTTAAGAAAATATCCATTTTTAAGACACGAGTTAAAGATTTCAGTAACTAGACTGAAGAATGATTCAGGCATAAGCTCTTTTAATTAAGTCTATTAGCTGCAAAAACAAACAAACAAACAAATTTAACGATCTATAATAACTTGACCATATAGAATAAATTAATCGGTTTCGGTTATCAAAAATAAATCTTCTTTGATGAAAGATAATTCCGTAATATAATTATTACTCCAAACCAGTGTCGGGCACATACATACTCACTCATATGTGCTAGTGTTGGAAGCAGCAAAAAACGAACGACCGACAATAATTGTACACTCAAATAATTTTTCAGTTGCCAAAATTAAAGACATTTTTTGGATTTTAGTATTTTCAATTGATTTGCAAAATTAAATTATAATTTATTGAATTATACATATTTATGTACATATATTATTTTATTATTTAATATTATTTGTATATATTTTCTTTCGTTGTTAATTAGTTAATCATTAAATTTTAATATTAATATGTATAAATAAATGTTATGTATACATAAATGTATACAAATGTATATTAAACATTTTGGTTTGAGTGTACTCAAAAAAATGGGCAGCGAAATTAGACAGCGAAACAGGGGCCAAATTGCCGCATTCGATATCGACTAAAATTTATCGAAATTTTCTTATTTGAGATTATGGCATTCGATATCGAAATCATTTTTCGATACGATAGCTCATTCGATCACGAGTGCGGTAATTTGGCCCCAGGTTATAGTATACGCACACACAGAATTTTGTTCCTATACACGTGTGTATAGCATTTAAAAAAAACGCCCTCCACTGTTCCAAACTAACACCAGGTTTATTGTTGTGTTTCTGTTTTATATCAATTATGCGTGTACAGTAAATACTCGTATGCGTATTTTACCTTACAAGTATTCATTCTTTTGATTTGATAAACATTACAATAACTACAATTAGGCTTGAATTGAAACAAGCAAATGCCAAAAGAAATAATACTAAATCATAGTGATAACTCTGGTTGTTTCATTACAACATACAATTGGAGCACAACTTGCCAACAGTAAATAAAAATTTATTGGCTTTGTAGCAAACAGAAAGAAACCATACGGAAACCGAAAAGGAAGTTCAAAAACTATGAAAACAACAACAGCAAATTCCAAACAAACAAAAAAACAACCAACAAGACAAAAATAAAATAAAAAAAAAACAAACAAACAAAGAAAAAAGATCAGCAATGTGACCCCTTAAATAGTCAATAACACCAGCCAACCATATCAAAGTGTCAATAATAAATAATGCAACAATGTGTGTACTGTTTGTTGTACAATCTAAAACACCTTTTGAATTGACATGGCTAAAACACACCCAATACACACGCATACACTCTCCTCCACTCACTCTCACGCCCCTAAAATACACTTAAGTTATAAATACAAAATACATACCCACAAACGTATGTATGTATGTACAAATACACATTCAATACAATACAATACAATACAATATACACAGTGAAGTATCGAGGAGCATAAGGAAAACAGGTGTGTGTGAATGGATTGGAATACACAAGAAAACTGATTTTAGAAAAGTCACATACATAAGCCGCAAACAGACAGACAGAAATTCAGACATTTATACCAAATTTACACATTTACTAATGTAATAATACTACATACATACATTTACCACAAGCGTTCATACCAGCAGGTAAACAACCTGTCTATAAGTGTGTAAGTATGTGTTTATTTTGCAAAAATATTGGGAATGTTTTATAAGAATGTATACGTATCATGGTATTATGTAGATAGGGTTACCGAATAATAATTGCCGGGAATTCCCAGTAAATTTTATATGAGATTTGTAATTTGAAAAGCTTAATACATACATATGTATGTATATTAAGGTGGATTCACCCATTTGTTCTTAACAAAAATTTTTTCCGGAGAAAAATTTTTTTACTAAGAGTTTTTTGCAGCACGATTCACCCATTTCAAACGATTTTTCTGAAAAATCAAAGCAAATCTTTTAGTTTTACAAGTGCGGCCATTGATTTATTTTGCTTTGGGTTTTAAGTGTCAATATACAAATATTAAATTATTTTAAAGTATTGTGTATTCAAAATCACAGATATAAATTCAAAATGAATGAAAAAAGAAAGTTGCTTTTGCTGATGGCCATGGAAACACATAAGACATTGTTATTTGTATGAAAAAAATGCAACCTATTGGCAACTAAAATACAATGTTTGTTTGTTTGTCCTCTATAGACTCGAAAACTATCCAACCGATTTGGCCCAAACCGGTTTCATTTGAAAGGTTATAGTCCAAATTAGGTTTACGGCTATATATATTTCAAGTGGGCTTGGCCCCTCCCACATCAATTGAATAACATCATATATCTTGACTATTGTAACAGCAAGAGTTTTGAAACATTGCAGTATCCCATATGTTACTGATTTTAATAATCAGGAAAAAATGGGCGGGATCCGACCAGTGGGCGTGGCAGCTCCCATACAAAGTGAATATTTAATATCATATATCTACAGTTCTATAATAGCCAGAGTCTTAGAAATTTGTGCACGTTGATTATATTATGAATAGTCATGGGAAAATTGGGCGTGATCGGGCCAGTGGGCGTGGAAACCCCATACAAAGTAAATATTTAATATCATATATCTACAGTTCTATAATAGCCAGAGTCTTAGAAATTTGTGCACGTTGATTATATTATGAATAGTCATGGGAAAATTGGGCGTGATCGGGCCAGTGGGCGTGGCAGCTCCCATACAAAGTAAATATTTAATATCATATATCTACAGTTCTATAATAGCCAGAGTCTTAGAAATTTGTGCACGTTGATTATATTATGAATAGTCATGGGAAAAATGGGCGTGATCGGACCAGTGGGCGTGGCAGCTCCCATACAAAGTAAATATTTAGCTCATATACAAAATTAATATTAATCTATATATATAAAAATGAATGAATGAAGGACATACATACGTCCTTTATATAATCCTAAACTATGCATCTGATCATGTGATGATCTTCGGCAAAGTTGTTGTGCATGAGTCCGGAAAGATTTCTCAGTTGGTATGACCACGCCTACTCTAACACTCATTTTTTTTAATTAATTAATTGCTTTTGCATGGGGTTTTACAGATTTACTTCATACAAATTGTATCCACATCTTACTGCAGGCGAGGTAAAAATATAAATTTTATGTGCCAAAGCTTCTTATTTCTTTCGACCACTCCTACTTTTTTTTATACCCTTCACCATTGTGAGAAGGGTATATATAAGTTTGTCATTCCGTGTGAAATTTCCACAATATAATTTTCCGACCCTATAAAGTATATATATTCTGGATCCTTATAGATAGCGAAGTCGATTAAGCCATGTCCGTCTGTCTGTCTGTCTGTCTGTCTGTCTGTCTGTCTGGATGTTGAAATCAGTTTTGTGAAGTCCCAAGATATGTTCGGGATCCAAACCTTCAATAATTCTGTCAGAAGTGCTTTCGAGAAGTTTGCTATTTAAAATCAGCAAAATCGGTTTAGGTTAACCAGAGTTATGAACCAATATGTGAGACCACCTCCATAAAAATTTGATATTTTTCGTCCATTTTATTGCAATATTTTGAAATATATTGCAGATAATGCCATGAAATTTTGTATACGTTGTTTGTACTATAAAAGAAGAAAGTGTGCGGAAAAAAGTAAAAATCGGTCCATGATTTCTCATAGCCCCCATATAAATATATATATTCCCGAAATATGGCTTAATGATAAATAAATGCCTATAAAATTGGAATATCAAGACAAAATTCAGCAAACATAAGTTTTCCACAAAAAGAAATCACAAACCATAGACCCCATATAAAGTCCACTTACAAAATTCACTTAAATACGCATAAAACAGACATAAATAATGTTAAACGGCTAAAATTTGACATAAATACTCTTTATAGGCAAATAAATTGTTGTACCAAATTTTATGGTGATCGGCCCAGAAATGGTCATAGCCCCCATACAAAAATCTTCCCGAAATATTGCTCAATTATACATAAATGCCTATAAAATTGGAATATCAAGACAAAATTCAGCAAAACTAAGTTTTGTGCAAAAAGAAATCGCAAAACGAAATTTTTTTTAGTTCGGTCCATATTTGACCATAGACCCCATATAAAGTCCACTTCCGAAATTCACTTAAATACGCATAAAACAGATATAAATAATGTTAAACGGCTAAAATTTTACATAAATACTCTTTATAGGCAAATAAATTGTTGTACTAAATTTTATGGTGGTCGGCCCACAACTGGTCATAGCTCCCATACAAGGACCACATCTGAAAAAAATTTTTCCCTATATATATTGTATAAATATCGTTACCGACTCAAAACTTTGTACAGATCATGTACATATATACAAAAATCATTCCACACAATTTTGTTAATTTCGGTCTATTTTTAACCGTATGCCCCATATAAAGCCCTCTTCGGAAAATCCCTTTAATACTCATAAATCGCTTATAAATAAGGGTACCAATCCAAAATTTTACACGGATCATTTACATACATGCCTAAATCTAACTGCTGGATTTTGAGAATATCGGTCCATATTTGACTATATCCCCCACATAAGGTCCACTACCGAAATCCACGTTAATACTAATATATATCTTAAATATACCGTTATTACGTTGAAATTCTACGTGAAATATCCCCATATGCATGAAAATAACTGTTCCAAAATTTAAGAAGATCGGCCCATAATTTGTCATACCTGCCATATAGAAGCATTTCCAAAAACAAATAAATTCGGGTCAAAAAATATTCTTTTCGGATTTAACCCATATTCGGTCCATATTTTATAATCATGATATATATCGTTGGAAAGCTATTTTTAATACCTTTTCTTTAATGTATTACAAATTATCAGACACCCAGTAGTTCCCGAGATATAGGCCTATATATTTTCAACTTTAAGGGCCCGCCCCCTCGAAAATAGGCGTGGCCGCCAAAAAAAATTTTTTTTTGCTGGTATCTCTTCTAAAATCCCTATTTGTTTTTTTTTTTTTTAACAAAATCACTAAAACCGAATTGTACCCCTTTTTTATACTCTGTTTGTTAAATTACACTGAAGATTATTATGAACATCAGACAGACTCTGTAAATTATGGTAAGAATTGGTAATTAAATCAATTAAAAATGGTAAAAATTAGACAACATTTGAAAATATTTTACATAAATTATATTGGTCGTAAAATTGTCTTTCAAACAATATATCAAATACTAATAAAATTTGCACTAAGACTGCATAGAAAACACAGAATTAGGATATTCTAGTCTAGTGTAGTTTCTGTATTTCTTATTACGCTTAGGTGAAGGGTATTTAAGATTCGGCACAGCCGAATATAGCACTCTTACTTGTTAAATGTGTAATTGATTCTACTTGGATTTTAATATATTTACTTCAAATCGAATACACATGTTACTCTAGGTGAGGTAAAAATTAAGATTCATACTCCACACCCCTTTTCACGCCCCATCTCTTGCAGGACGACGCTTGCCGGGAGTCTGGCTTTCCCGAACCGATCTTACTAAAAATTTGACGGAATATAACTAAGACTCCGGCATGACTAAGAATACTTCTTAGCCTACTTTTTTTCAAAATGAGAAAAATCAATAAAATTACTCAAAATGAATTGAATATTTGTATAATGTCTTTATTTTAAATTTATTTTAATTGGCGTAGCAACGCCCGCATGGTACATACATATGCTTTCAAGCAATATTATACATTTGGAATTCAAAATTATTATGAAAATTTAAAAACTTTTTTGCTTCCACTTTCTAAAAACCAAAATTAATACCTAATTTTGCAAATTCTTGCCATTCAAATTCAAACGTTTGCAGTTCCCAGTGCGACTTACTTTCGCAATTACTATCAAAAAGTGTGTGTGATTTATTCGTTTACGCACCGGAAGGAAAAACAAAAAATATTGTGTATCCAACAGCACTTCAATAAAAGACGAATTAAAATGAAACAGTGCAATTTCACAATTTTTCAAAATGAGCAAAATCAATAAAATTATTTAAAATGAATTGAATATTTGTGTAATGTATTGCTTTCAAATTTATTTTAATTGGTAGCGTAGCAACGCGCGTAGGGTACAGCTAGTTCTTTTATAAAAATAATACAGTTTAATACCTTTACAGACGGATTTATCAGTATTTATGATTTAGTGTACATGAGGATGTAGTTAAAGCATTGCGCCATCATATAACCAACTAGCTTTCCCAAAAATGATTTATCCAATAATACATATATATGTATGTACGAGTATGTATAAAATACAATTAATGGAATATACTATAGAATAGCACATTTATGTCATTGGTATGTTACCTTAAAACATCACAACATAATTAGAAAAATTTTAATGTACCAAAGACAATGTTTAAAACATAACATGGACAGCAAATGCTATTGAAATCTCATCAGTTTATACCTTATGACTCATTAACGGGACAAAATGTTAAAAATAATACACAAATGCAATTAAAATAAATCCCCAAAAAAGGAATATCAAAAGCTGGCTTAACTTCCCAGCAGGAAGAAGATGCTGTAAATAGTCCTTCTAGAAGGCCTTCTTTGGCAGTTTAAATTTTACATGGCGTGTAAATGTTAGTGAAGACCTTGCCTTGAAGAAGGGCAATTGGAAGGTCTACCAACTAATGCCTCAAACAAGGCGTAATTAAAGGTCTGCTAAATTAATAATTACATTCAGAAAAGTAAAAGAAGGGGTTTTAAATATAAGAAGGCTTTTAAGTTAATTTTAAATTATGTAATAAAAAGACTAAACTTTTAAACGCTCTCTTTATTAATTTTTATTACTCGTATAACAAAGTGAGCAAAATAATGTTTCTTGTTGTAATAATGATATACAGGAATAATTTCAAAAGCATTCGTGTTTGCTATTGAAATCATGTTTTGTTGACAGTGTTTTGAAATAAAATTTTGAATGTGTATGAAACGCCTTCTAGAAGGCCTTCTGAGAGAAGGCATAGTGCAATGAGTATCGAATCTTTCAGAATGTGTAAACAGGTCTGGGTTTATTTGAAACAAATGCTCATATAAATTGTACAAAAATTACGGTAAGCTTAAACACAAAAATATGAAAGAGGGCAAGATGACTAATCAAATGCATAAGATATTTTGAAAACTAATAAACAAGTTTTCTCTGACGAACATAGACTATTGCTTGATTTATATTTAATATTATTTAATTGCTCTAATAACAAATTTTCAATGTTATAACTACCACCAGCTCGTCGAAATACCGTAAACCTTCTAAAATTCGAAGATGATCTAGCTATATCCGTCCGCCTATCTGTCTATAGGTTGAAGGCATCATAGGCCCTAAGAGAGGGAACCAAATATTCTTTGTTGGTCAGAAATGTTTTATATTGAAAACGGTTAAAAAGAAAAATATGAAAAACTTGGTTCGCACTTCCATCTAAACATGTTTTTTCCAAGAGATTTTTAGAGTTTTAATAAAATTTCTCGGGAAATTCTATACCCTAGTTGTAGATTGATGACAGCAGCAAGAATACAACAACAACATAAAGGATCCTTAATTGTTAAGTGTCCTAAAAAAGGAATTTTCCGCAATACACAAGGATTTTATTAGATAGCAGTGCTCTGTATAACATTGTTTCATAATTCATGTAATTGGGTGGGGAAAAAAGACATTAATATGTACTTACATTTTTATGTAGGAGTATTACATATGTGTATACACGAAATTCTTGTAACCAAATTTAAGGTTACATTCAAAATATTTATAAATAGTCATAACAATAAATTGTGAAACGTGCAGTTTGCAGATTACAGGCCACAAATTATTAGCGCTGTTTGGAATGGTTGCACCAAAATTTCCCATAAATAGTTTTTGTTTGCATACAAAAACGTAATTGGGAATAAAAACTTCATGTAAATACATGTAGTTTGTCCTTGTCGTTGATCTTGATTCGTAACGAATCAAACTGGCTTATGGCGTTTTCTTTTCTGGCAAAAATGTTACACGTTTTTCCCATTTTGCACCTTTTTTAATTTTTTTGTGTTCTTTTCTGAAAAAATATCAACACTGCTAAAGTGTAGTGTGTTCTTTTCTATAAATGTTACACTATAAATTTAAAAAATGGTGCACCTTTCACACTCTGTATTTTTAGAGGGGGAGAATCGCACGATAAAACAGCTGACATTTGTTTTGTTTATGATTGTGTATTTGTGTTAAGAAACAAAAAAAATATACAAAATGGAAAATTAATTCAAGTAGTTTTTTTATTCGACCTTTTTATGTGTAAAAATGCTTTTATTTCAAGCTCGTCTTAAATTTATTATAGACCATTTTGTTGCTGTATTGCTCGAGCTTGAAATAAAAGCATTTTTATTTATTACAAAATGGAAAATATTACTACTTTTTTATGTGCTGAAAAAATTTTGGATGACTTGTTGGATTCATCTTCATCATCTGATGATGATGAAATATTTTATATGATTATGGAAAGAAATCCACAACCGCGAGTGAAAGGCTTTTAGAGAACGTAATTAATGAATACTCTGAAGTTGATTTACATATGTAAAATTTCATAGGACAATATATGTATATAATTTTTATAGTTTAAGAAGAATTTGCGTATTAGTCGGGAAGGTGTCATTGGCCTTTTCGAGAGATATTCATTGTCTAATTTCAAGCGATATTATTTGGGAGCTATCTGCTTCTTCTTTTTTAACAAAAAGAAAAACAAAATCAGCTGTACATGAAAAAAAAGTGTTACACTGTTGCAATTTTATGTTCTATTCTGACCATTAAAAATGCGACATCTTTAAAATGTAGGGTAAACATTATAAAAATGTACATAATAAAGGTGTTACATTTTATTTCAGAAAAGAAAACACCATTAGATTTGCTAATCTAAATATTAATGCAATTCGAAAACCAAAACTAAACTGAAATTGACAAAGTGACACATTTGTTAAACTTGTGCAATTCTTGTTGCATGATTAACAAATATGTGAGGTACCTGTCTCTCAGATTATTTTGGATACTCCACAACTTTTCAATTTAAATTCGATAAGTCACATAAATAAATTATTTGTAAATATTGTGTTATTCTTATACTAAGTTATTCTTTATCCAAAAATTGTACTTAATATATGTAAATATATATGTAGGTACCAGAGATCAGTTATGAGTACTGAAAACGTGAGTATACTCGAATCATGACTTATAATTTATTGTACTTATACGTACTCATACTTGTCTCAATATCATCAAACCAATACTCATCTTTAAAGTTTGAAGTACTCATTATAATCACATTTAATCTCATGTATGATGTTGTTTATTTTAACTCTCCTTAACTCAATGTACGTAGACGTTAAAAAAAATAAGTATGACTCGCATACACTCATGTGTCGTTCATTTTTTACAGCCTGCTTATAAATTTTATATTTTCCCCAATATGTTTTCCTATAAGCTTACTTGTACATATGTTTTTATATTTCTCTTTTACTTATTTTGTATAAATACCTAACGGATTTAGCTGAAAATTTTTTTCAATGGCTTAACTGAGTTGAATACTTTATGAATATGTGAGTATTTTTCTTAAAATGTAAATCTAAATACCGTTGTTTATGAATCAAACATATTGGGAATGGTATGAGCTCGAAGTCGGCGTAGTACTCATACTTATATCCACTTGCATTTATAAGTCAACGTTGTTGTGAGTTTGAGTAACTCAGAGTAGTTAAATTGCAATGCTGTAAAACCACTTATACTTAAAATGTCACGAGTAGTTGTGAATCGTAAAAAAAAAACGATTCATTGCCGATCTCTGGTAGGTACACATATATATACATGAATAAGGGCTTATAAACAATTTACAATCAGCCCAATCATTTATTTTTTTAACATTGAATTTGAATAGTAAAAATTGGAAAAGGGAAAAAAACTCCCGCGGAATTTTTATTCATGATTGGGCTGAATATATTGCAAGAGTCATTATGAAACGTGTAAACTTGCTTTATTCATTCTATCTGGGTTAAATGAAATACATATTTGAAATATTCAATATTATTGCAAGGACTTAAGGATAATATATAATTTAAACTTTTATCAAACAAGTTGAGCCGATTCTTATACACCCACCCGTCTCTAGCTTTTGTTAGTGTTCAGTACGGAACGTTTATAAAATGTACGGAATACCCAAACAATTTTTTATACTTTGTTCCGTACTTTATTCGTAATATACGGAACTCAATCTCACAATCGCAGTGTACAGAATATTGTCTGTGTACACAAAAACTAAAAATAGTATATTTAGTGTATGTGTTCTTTAAATGTAAGTACGGAACGAATAAAGTATTGTCGTAAGAGTAGTAAGTCGTCCGAATTTACAATAGTTGTACAAATATTGTATGTAATTTCTATACAAATATTTTGTACAAGTCCTACGATATTTTTACATACGAGTACGAGTATGTTTTTCGAAAGTTTTATGCATTATTAAGTGTTGCCAAAAGTTCCAATATGTATCTCAACACAAAATAAACTTCTTATACCCTACACCACAATAGTAGAGGGGGGGCATATTGGATCTTTGCTGATCTTCATAATGCCCGATCGACTCAGTATCACTTCCTGAGTCGATTTACCGATGTCCGTCCGTGACATTTATTATCACGTTCAAACATTATTAGTGAGTATATTTTCTTACCATCATGTACTCGCATGAGTTAAACGCCAAAAAGAGATGGGTTAGAGTGCAATTTTCGGCTTTGCCGAATCTTTCATACCCTCCACCTAAATATAATAAGAAATACAAAATTTACACTGGTTATAGATCTAGAATATCCTTATTCAGTCTTAGTGCAAATTTTATTACTATTTTATACATATATTGTTTCAAAATAATTTTACCAACAACGTAATTTATTTTAAATATTTTGACATTTCACCTAATTTTGAGCATTTATAATTGATGTAATTACCAACTTCTTCCATAATTTATAGTGTTTTTCTGATTTGCATATCAGTTTTGAGTGAATTTAACAATTTATAAAACAAGTAAGAAAGTATAGTCGGTCAAGCCCGACCATATAATACCCTACACCCAGTATATGTATAAAACAGTTTTTTAGAAATGTGCGCTATATGGGAGATATGACCTATTATGGACCGATCATCCAAAAATTTAGTGTCATGATTCCTGTGAATATAAATATTGTGTATGTTAAACTTTATCTCTATATAAATACTTTTAAAAGATTTATGGAGGTTAAAGTTGATAAGGGAGTTTCGACTAATTACGGACCAACCATTATAAAATTAGGTGTCATAATTTCTGTATATTATTTGTATCGAATTTTATTTGATTACCAACATTCTAAAGAAATTTATGATAGTTAAAGTGATTTTCGGAAGTGGGCCTTATATGGGACCAACGACTAATTATAGAGCGATCACAACAAAATTGTACGGTATTGATTGTATACATATACTTATATTTGTGTTAAATATTATTTGGAAACCAACATTTTTGAGAGAGTTATGCTCTTTAAAGTTATTTTCGGAAGTGGGCTTTATATGGGAGCTACGTCTAATTATGGACCGATCTGCACAAAATTTGTAAAGGTGATTTGGCTTCATTTACCACTCATTTGTGATGAAATTTGTTTGGTTAGTTGCATAATTTAAACATTTATGATCGGTAAACCTTAATTTCGGGAGGACTTTTGTATGGGGGCCAGGTGAAATAATAGACCGGTTTCCACCAGTTTCAATCCCATCCGTCCTTGGGCCGAAAAAATATCACTTTCCAAATTTTACCAAAATATCTTCAAAATTGCGACCTGTAAATAAAATTTTGTTTTGTAATTTTTTTTACATGAAACTTATTTTTGCTGACTTTTGTATTGATATTCCAATTTTACAGGACATACGATCCATATTTCGGGAAGATATTTGTATGTAGGCTATGAGAAATCATGGACCGATTTTTACTATTTTCCTCGAAGTTTCTTCTTTTATCATAGAAATAACGTGTACAGAATTTCATGGTTTTATCTGCAATATATTTAAAAAAATTGCATAAAAATGGATAAGAAATCAATTTTTTATGAAGGTTGCCCAACGTTTTGGTCCATAACTCTGGTTCTACAATACTGATTTTACTGATTTTCAATACCAATCTTACTTACAAAATAGAAAATGTTATTGTGTAAATTCCGTTAAGGTAAGTTGTGCATTTTGGAAGTGAGGGTGTTACACAGACGGACAGACAGAGGGACATAGCTCAACTTAGAATTTCTTGAATATATATAATTTGTTGGATCATATGCCCTTATACACCACTTGTTGTGTTTCTCTGACCCAATACCAATCAAAGGACAGAGTAAGGGAGCGGCAGAGTAAAAAAGCTGAAACGTGTGTTGAATATTAGGCTTTCTTCAATGGGTCTGAGTGTTAGTGAATGAATAGATTCATTTATTGTAAATATACACAATATGTACGAGTATTAGACTTGTTTTGTTATCAAACAGGTGCTAAACACAGTCATATTAAGTACAACATCTACCCAATATACACGTGCTTACATGTATTTCAGCCTTTATTTAAATAGTATTTGGACTGAGTGATGATTGAATGTATACAATTTTCTACAATCGACAACACTTTGCAACAATAGGAATCTTTTGTTTTACCTTTAAGCTAGGAAATGTAAATACACCAATACCTCGCTTTGTGTCGTGACGTTTCGTTATGCATTTTTTCAAATTTGTGTCGCGCCGTTAGATTTGCGAGGTTGCCTTGTTTCGGGTTCGAGAGTTTATTTTTTTTTAATTTTTGCAAAATCTGCAAAACACAGAGTGCTTTGCTTTAATTTGGATTGAAAATGAAGTTGCGCAGAAAATACCATTAAGTAAAACGGTAATTCAGACAAAAACAAAAAGCTTATTTGATGACATAAAAAGTAAAAAAAAAATTATCCAACGATAATGCTAGTGGTAGTAATACAGACAATTGCTACAAGGAAATTTATTTTACGTTAAAAAAAACTTTTCAGCAAACATTGGACCAATTTTTGTTTTTTTCTGAAAGAAAGCCGATTTAGTATTTTCGTAACCCTGGAACCTATCTTCTATCTTTAAATGGTTTGCTATAGTAAATCTTAATTCACTTTGCGTCGTGTTTTTTGGAACGTAGCCCCGACGCAAAGTAAGGTATCGGTGTAATAGAAAATACGACAGACAGTACACGTATGATTCTATATTTAACAGATGTAATTATGTACAAATGTATTTACGTTTTTGGGTATGTCTTTCTACTCGTATCACATCACATCTCATCTTTTTAGTTTAATTTTCATTAACATCTGATGTATTTTGTCGTCGGAGTTTATTTGTTCTCTTGTAAGTAAAATAGAAACTTGATATAGAGGATGGTACAAAAGTAAATATAATAACAAATTTACTGAAATAAGCTTTCAAATGTTTAGTGATAAATGAGTATTTAACATGAAAACAACATTTGTTGCTTCAAACGATCTAAAGGACATTCACATGCGTCGACACAAACACTTTCTCATGTACATATATAGGGTGTTTTATTGAGAGGTATAGAACTTCGAATTGAAATAAAACACAAGAAAATCGTTTTAATGACCATTTACTGGCTTTACTGGAAGGATAATTTTATGCCATTAATGTTTAAATATGATTTCAGGCATGTGGCCGCCGCCAATTCTACAGGTCCAATTTTCAACCACTTTTTCGAGCATATGGGGCCGTATGTCGGCAATAACGCCACGAATGTTGGCTTCCAATTCCCCTAACGTTTCTGGTTTGTTGGCGTAGACGAGCGACTTCACATATCCCCAAAGAAAATAATCCAATAGTGTCAAATCACACGATCTTGGTGGCCAATTGACAGGTCCATTCCGAAAAATTATGCGCTCATCGAATGTTTCCTTCAATAAATCGATTGTGGCGTGCGCTGTGTGGCATGTAGCGCCGTCTTGTTGGAACCACAACTCATCCACATTCATGCCATCCAATTCGGGAACAAAATAGTCGGTTATCATGGCTCTATACCGGTCTCCATTAATTCGGGTCCTCTTCAACACTTTGCTCTACAGCGGCAATTGTTTCTTCGGTGCGCACTGTTCGACGTCTCTGCGGATGCATATTATCACATAGAGTAAACGTAGTGCGAAAACGATCCATGGTTAACCGAATTAATTGCTCTGATGGACGATTATGTCGACCATAAAATGGACGGAGCTTGCGGTAAACTTCGCGAACTGAACCGTTATTTTCGAAATAAATTTGCACGATTTGCAAGCGTTGTTCTTTTGTCAACCTGTTAATGATGAAATGGCAAACCAAACTGAACATAAATGGCATTAGAGTTGCCAGATTTGACCACAAAATGCCAGTTTTATCTCTTTTCGAAAAACAAACCTGTGAAAAAAACACCCTATACAAGGAATGCTGCAAAAAACATATGAGCGCTCTAACACGCACACTCACACAATGTCTCACGCACTCATTTCCATTCACATTTACACTTCATTATGAAGTATTTGTATGTATTAATTTAAATTACCACATGCCGACCAGAGATTAGAAAGGAAAACATTATTGTTCTATACAAGATTGAAATTGATTGTACTTTTTAGAAAAATCGTAAAACTGAATTTAATAATGATCGGCAAATAATTGGTCATATAGTTCATATATGAACCACTTCTAAATAACACAGTAGCCAACATAAATATCATAACACCAATTTATGTACGACGCAAGGTGAATTAAGAAATTCTATAGCACACCATGTAAAGATCGAAAATAGGTTCTAGGGTTACGGAAATACTAAGTCGTCTGCTTTCTTTCACAAAAAATTGGTCTAATATTTCTTGAACAGCTTTTTTTCAACGTAAAATGAATTTCCTTGTAGCAATTGTCTGTATTACTACCACTAACATTATCGTTGGATAATGCTTTACTTTAATGTCATCAAATCAACTTTTTGCTTTTGTCTGAATTATCGTTTTATTTAATGGTATTCTCTGCGCAATTTCATTTTCAATCCAAATAGAAAGCAAGGACTCCATTTTGATCATCAAAGCACTTGTACGGGTCGTCGTTTTAGCATCTAATGATTTTGCAGATTTTGCAAACGTTTCAAAGAAAAATAAACTCTTAAACCCAAAACAACGCAACCTCCAAAATCTAACGACGCACAGTAAATTTAGTACTAATTAAGCAGCGACGCAACCTAGAAAAAACGCAAAACGAAACGATGCAAACCAAGGTATTGGTGTATACTAGGCTGTTGCAAAAGTATAAAATACAAATACATAAATACATTTACTTTTTTTCGTTTACTTGCTTTATTCGATCTTCTCTTTACAAAGTAAAATGCTCTTTCTCTTATAAAATACAAACACAATAACTATTGTCATTGTACTAAATAAATACAATAAGTGTTAAAGAATACGAATATGCACGTATTTGGAGAGGCAATTTTTAAACTACTTATTGAAATACTCGAGTATTTTGCAAGTTTTATTTTATTGAATGAAATTGGAAAAATATTACAGGAGAAGAAAAACACTAAAAACAAAAAGCATATCGTTAGTTGAAATGCAAAATATGTAATGTTGCATATTAAAATAGAATTATAGAATTAAATCCCAATATTTTTATTAATTAAAATGTCTTTGTATTTTTAACAATAAAAACTGCAACTTTTTCATAGACATTTTTGTACTAAGCATTTTTGGCTTAAGTTAGGCATTTTTTTAATTATTAGTTACGTTGTTTGGAATTTCAACTAATACTATGTTTCCACGACGACTTGAATCACCTGCTTCGCTCTCTGAATCATGTTTATGAATCATGCTGTTTACATGACCAAAAAACTTGATTTTATTTGACAGTTGTTTTTAATAAACAAACAGAATAAAAAAAACAGAATTTACAATTTGTGAAAAATATTTTTTTTAATGGACAAAAAAAGTGAGTGGAAATTAGTTAGCTTATTTGAAAAAAAAAACATACATTCGTACGTATTTACTTTCTTTACTTCCAGCAACAAGAAAATAATTTGCTTTGTTTACAATAATATTAAATTTTTACAGCTAGTGCAGATAAACTTGCGATAAAAATTAGAGAAAAGAACAATTTTTCGTGCTTCGCAAGTAGATTCTACTTGATTCGCTTTTGAAATTTTGTATGGTGAAGCAAGTTGTTTCGCTCATGATTGGGGTGTGAAGCATGAATAGAGAGCGAAGCATGTACCGTGGAAACATAGTATAACGATATGCGTGTTTATAAAAATTAAAAATTAAATTTTATTAAAACAAAATAAAAATAAATTCAAAATTCAATTGTTTAATATCCTTTTTTAATGTCCATTGTATATCCATTAATCTTCTAGTTAATTTATTTCATGGGAAAGATCACAACGATTTAAAAAAAACGATGCAAAAAGACAAATTAAACAACCATAACCATTGCTTGCATTTAGTTCTTAAAATACCAATATTGTAAAATAAGAACCTTGCAAAATACTACAGTATATTAGCAAAAAAAATACAAATACTCTAAGCAGTGTTGCCCCTGAAATTTCGAGAAAGATACATTTTAGTTTCCAAAAAGATACATTTTTCCCGAAAAGATACATTTTGATAAAAAATTAAACATTTATTAACACAACATTTTTATTTCATATTTAATGAATATTGTAAAGAAAATGATATATAAATTAATTTCTATATTTATTTAAGTCATAAATATTAGGTATGTAATTTTTAAAAATACAGTAAGCAAACTTTAAAATTAATTTCCTGAAAATGAAAAATATGTTCATATTTCCTCAGAACAACTTCGCACTACTAGTAATCATCGATTTAGGTGGATCGTATTAACAACATTTTTTAAATTAAACTCTTTTCCTCAATACTCATCAGCGGCCATGTCGAAGCTCTACGTGATTGAGGAGAGCGTGCTCACGCCATTCCTTATGCAAAGCATTCTGGTCGATAAAATTTAACAAAGACGGAAATTTTTTAATACAACAGCAAAATGTATACTTTAAAAACCTTTGTCAGAGACGGAAAGTTTAGTATTTTATTTTTGTACATTTTGCGTCCAGATTCAAAATATACGAAAAATGCCAGGATTATACATGGTACCTGAAGTCATCAAAAGATACGAAAAATGTATCTTTCGTATCCTAATGACATCACTGACTCTGAGAGTATAAAAAGAATAAAATTTTTCTTTGTCTTTTTTTTTTTTGTTTGGCATTTATTTGCTTTGTTGCTTCTCTTTTATACTTGGAATTAGTATGAGATTGTTTCAAAAAACAAATGTTTTTGAATTTAAATGTATTTAGTGCAACAGCCTAGTGTATACCTATATATCGATATCGAACAAAAATTTCACACAATTTCTTTATCCAAAAAATATACTACTGGATTTTGTGAATATCGGTCTATAAATGGATATAGTACCTATACATAAAAATCATATAAATGTACATAAATATGGATATCTAGATAAACTTAAGTACAAATTAGTTTTATTTATACAGCAATTTTGTAAATATTACGATCACAACAAACAATCACTACGATAAGAACTAATTAATGGCAACACTAACAATATAAATCCACACCACAACAATTCAAACAACAACAACGATTTTTATTTCGTTAAAATTCGACGTGAGATATCCTCATATACATAAACTTCATTGTTGCCATATTTAAGAAGTTCGGCCCATGATTGGTCATAGCTGCTATATAAGGACCATTTCTGAACAACAATTTAAGCCTCTAAAAGGTCTAATAAATATCGATATCTAATCAACATTCTATACGGATCAGGAAATGCAATGAAAAAATTATACTAATATCGGTTATACGGCAATTATGATACTGGATTTTGTATCTGTCCTTTTTTATACCCTCCACCACCATAAGTGGAAAATGAGAATATATATAAGTTTGTCATTCCGTTTGTAATACTATAAAATAATTATCTGAGACCCAACAAAGTAAATATATATACTGGTCCTTACTAAATTCTAAGTCGATTGAGCCATGTCTTTCTGTCTGTCTGTCTGTCTGTCTGTCTGTCTGTATATCTGTGTAAAACACTCTCACGTTCTAAGGACACAACCGACATCCGCAAAGTTTACAAAAAATTACTTATAGTTCTCCTAAGTAGTTTATAAATAAATAAATTAGCAAAATCGGTATAGTAGAACAAGAGTTATGGATCAATATGTAAGACAATCTCCATAAAATATTGACATTTTTAAACATTGCAATATATTTTTAAATATAGTGTGAGGGAAAATTGTAACAATAGGTCCATGATTTCTCATAGCCCCCATACAAAAACCTTCCCGAAATATTGCTATACATAAATTCCTATAAAAGTGGAATATCAATACCAAATTCAGCAGGAATAAATTGCATGCAAATAGAAATCGCAAAACGAAATTTTTCGAAATTTTGTTGCGTTCGGTCCATGTTTGACCATAGACCCCATACAAAGTCCACTTCCAAAATTCACTTAAATACGTATAAAACTGATATAAATAATGTTAAACAGCGAAAATTTGACATATAGGTCCTTAAAGGTAAATAAATTCTTGTACTAAATTGTATGGTGATCGGCCCATAATTTGTCATAGCTCCCATACAAGGACCACATCCGAAAAAGCCATTTATCTTTATATATGTATATCGTATAAATATTGGAACCGAGTCAAAACTTTGCACAGATAATTTACATATATACAACAATCATCCCACAAAATTTTGTGAATTTCGGTCCATTTTTAGCCGTATCCCCCATATAAAGCCCTCTTCCGAAAACTTTATAACTTTAATACTCATAAATCTCTTATAAATAATGTTACCGATCTAAAATTCCACACGGATCATTTACATCCATGCCAAAATCAAACTGCTGGGTTTGGAGAATATCCACTCCCGAAATCCACGTTAATACTAATATATATCTTAAATATACCGTTATTACGTTGAAATTCGACGTGAAATATCCTCATATGCATAAAAATCACTGTTTTAAAATTTAAGAAGATCGACCCATAATTTGTCATATATTAAATATATTGCAGATAAAGCCATACACAAGTTATTAAGAATCGGTTAATGATTTCACATAGTCTCCACACAAATTTCCTCCCAAAATATGGCTCAATGATACATAAATGCCTACAAAATGTCAATATCCAAAGAAAATACAAATGTATATCAAAAATATGTTTCATGTAAAAAGAAATCACAGAACAATATTTTGTTTGGATCGGTTTATATTTGATCATAGCCCCCATATAAAATCCACATCCGAGTATAACAATAACACCCATAAAACTCTTGTAAATATCGTTATTAAGATGAAATTTAACCAAAATAATCCTCAGATACACAGATATTACGTTACTGGATACAGGATTTTGTAGCTATCAGCCCGTAATTGGTCCACTTCCACTATGGCATCTATAAAACTCTTTATTGAGATTAAACTGAACCAACCCATTTTTATACTCTTTTGTGGAACCAATGTAGTTTTTGCAATTCCCATAATATTTAGGTGGAGAGTGTTAAAGATCCGGCAAAGCCGAATATAGCACTCTAACTACTATTTAAACTCTTTGTGGTGAATAATGAAAAATGTTGAGCCAACTGTTAATGAGCTAATGTTAAGTAATGTTGGATACATCGATAGACTAACTGATAGTGAGCTGGACTATTAGTCTGAGTGTTGCGAGTTCGATTCCCGCGAAACACTGTGTTGTTGGTGGGTGTTTTCTGCAGACTAGCCAAAAGGTTTGTTATTTTTATGACTGATATGGGAAAGAATAAATATTTATCTGTATGAACAAATCTTTAAAAGTGGAAATTAATTTTTATAAAAGAAACACAAAGCAAATATGTACAATTGTATATTTCAGTTCTTATTTTTACCAAACAAGTAGGTACAAATCCACAGAAATTTCCATTGTTGAGTACCTAAATACATGTGATTTTAAGTGTGATTGCGTAATATTTATTTGTATTTTTTTAAATATTTTTATTACACCAACATTTAACAATCAAACAATTTGAATACAAACAAGTAAGAGTGCTATATTCGGCTGTGCCGAATCTTAAATACCCTTCACCTAAGCGTAATAAGAAATACAGAAACTACACTAGACTAGAATATCCTAATTTTGTGTTTTCTATTCAGTCTTAGTGTAAATTTTATTAGTATTTGATATATTGTTTGAAAGACAATTTTACGACCAACATAATTTATGTTAAATATTTTGAAATGTTGTCTAATTTTTACCATTTTAATTGATTTAATTACCAATTCTTACCATAATTTACAGAGTTTGTCTTATGTTCATAATAATCTTCAGTGTAATTTAACAAATAGAGTATAAACAAGTAAGAGTGCTATATTCGGCTTTGCCGAATCTTAAATACCCTTCACCTAAGCGTAATAAGAAATACAGAAACTACACTAGACTAGAATATCCTAATTCTGTGTTTTCTATTCAGTCTTAGTGCAAATTTTATTAGTATTTGATATATTGTTTGAAAGACAATTTTACGACCAACATAATTTATGTTAAATATTTTGAAATGTTGTCTAATTTTTACCATTTTTAATTGATTTAATTACCAATTCTTACCATAATTTACAGAGTCTGTCTGATGTTCATAATAATCTTCAGTGTAATTTAACAAACAGAGTATAAAAAAGGGGTACAATTCGGTTTTAGTGATTTTGCTTAAAAAAAAAAAAAAAACAAAATCAAATAGGGCTTTTAGAGGAGATACCAGCAAAAAAAAATTTGTTGGCGGTCACGCCTATTTTCGAGGGGGCGGGCCCTTAAAGTTGAAAATATATAGGCCTATATCTCGCGAACTACTGGGTGTCTGATAATTTGTAATACATTAACTAAAAGGTATTAAAAATACCTTTCCAACGATATATATCATGATTATAAAATGTGGACCGAATATGGGTTAAATCCGAAAAGAATATTTTTTGACCCGAATTTATTTGTTTTTTGGAAATGGTTCTATATGGCAGGTATGACAAATTATGGGCCGATCTTCTTATATTTTGGAACAGTTATTTTCATGCATATGAGGATATTTCACGTCGAATTTCATCATAATAACGGTATATTTAAGATATATATTAGTATTAACGTGGATTTCGGTAGTGGGTCTTATATAGTCAAATATGGACCGATATTCTCAAAATCCAGCAGTTTGATTTAGGCATGTATGTAAATGATCCGTGTAAAATTTTGGATTGGTACCCTTATTTATAAGCGATTTATGAGTATTAAAGTGATTTTCGGAAGAGGGCTTTATATGGGGCATACGGTTAAAAATAGACCGAAATTCACAAAATTTTGTGGGATGATTTTTGTATATATTAAAATGATCTGTGCAAAGTTTTGAGTCGGTACCGATATTTATACAATATATATAGGGAAAAATCTCTTTTTCAGATATGGTCCTTGTATGGGAGCTATGACCAGTTCTGGGCCGACCACCACAAAATTTAGTACAGCAATTTATTTGCCTATAAAGAGTATTTATGTCAAATTTTAGCCGTTTAACATTACTTATATCTGTTTTATATGTATTTAAGTGAATTTTGTAAGTGGACTTTATATGGGGTCTATGGTCAAATATGGACCGAACTAAAAAAAATTTCGTTTTGCGATTTCTTTTTGCACAGAACTTAGTTTTGCTGAATTTTGTCTTGATATTCCAATTTTATAGGCATTTATTTATCATTAAGCCATATTTCGGGAATATATATATTTGTATGGGGGCTATGAGAAATCATGGACCGATTCTTACTATTTTCCGCACACTTTCTTCTTTTATAGTACAAACAACGTATACAAAATTTCATGGTATTATCTGCAATATATTTCAAAATATTGCAATAAAATGGACGAAAAATATCAAATTTTTATAGAGGTGGTCTCAAATATTGGTTCATAACTCTGGGTGACCTAAACCGATTTTGCTGATTTTAAATAGCAAACTTCTCGAAAGCACTTCTGACAGAATTATTGAAGGTTTGGATCCCGAACATATCTTGGGACTTCAAAAAACTGATTTCAACATCCAGACAGACAGACAGACAGACAGACAGACAGACAGACAGACAGACGGACATGGCTTAATCGACTTCGCTATCTATAAGGATCCAGAATATATATACTTTATAGGGTCGGAAAATTATATTGTGGAAATTTCACACGGAATGACAAACTTATATATACCCTTCTCACGATGGTGAAGGGTATAAAAAGGGGTACAATTCGGTTTTAGTAATTTTGCTCAAAAAAAAAAAAACAAAAACAAAATGAAATAGGGCTTTTAGAGGAGATACCAGAAAAAAAATTTGTTGGCGGTCACGCCTATTTTCGAGGAGGTGGGCCCGTACAGTTGAAAATATATAGGCCTATATCTCGGGAACTACTAGGTGCTTGATAATTTGTAATACACTAAATAAAAGGTATTAAAAATACCTTTCCAACGATATATATCATGATTATAAAATGTGGACCGCATATGGGTTAAATCCGAAAAGAATATTCTTTGACCCGAATTTATTTGTTTTTTGGAAATGGTTCTTATATGGCAGCTATGACAAATTATGGGCCGATCTTCTTAAATTTTGGAACAGTTATTTTCATGCATATCAGGATATTGCACGTCGAATTTCAACATAATAACGCTATATATACATATATATTAGTATTAACGTGGATTTCGAGAGTGGACCTTATGTGGGGGATATAGTCAAATATGGGTCGATATTCTCAAAATCCAGCAGTTAGATTTAGGCATGTATGTAAATGATCCGTGTAAAATTTTGGACTGGTAGCCTTATTTATAAGCGATTTATGAGTATTAAAGTGATTTTCGGAAGAGGGCTTTATATGGGGCATACGGTTAAAAATAGACCGAAATTCACAAAATTTTGTGGGATGATTTTTGTATATATTAAAAAGATCTGTGCAAAGTTTTGAGTCGGTACCGATATTTATACAATATATATAGGGAAAAATCTCTTTTTCAGATGTGGTCCTTGTATGGGAGCTACGACCAGTTCTGGGCCGATCACCATAAAATTTGGTACAATAATTTATTTGCCTATAAAGAGTATTTATGTCAAATTTTAGCCGTTTAACATTATTTATATCTCTTTTATACGTATTTAAGTGAATTTTGTAAGTGGACTTTATATGGGGTCTATGGTCAAACATGGACCGAATTAAAAAAAAATTTCGTTTTGAGATTTCTTTTTGTATAAAACTTATTTTTGCTGAATTTTGTCTTGATATTCCAATTTTATAGGCATTTATTTATCATTAAGCCATATTTCGGGAATATATATATTTGTATGGGGGCTATAAGAAATCATGGACCGATTCTTACTATTTTCCGCACACTTTCTTCTTTTATAGTACAAACAACGTATACAAAATTTCATGGTATTATCTGCAATAGTTTTCAAAATATTGCATTAAAATGGATGAAAAATATCAAATTTTTATGGATGTGGTCTCACATATAGGTTCATAACTCTGGTTGACCTAAACCGATTTTGCTGATTTTAAATAGCAAACTTCTCGAAAGCACTTCTGACAGAATTATTGAAGGTTTGGATCCCGAGTATATCTGGGGACTTCAAAAAACTGATTTCAACAGACAGACAGACAGACAGACGGACATGGCTTAATCGACTTCGCTATCTATAAGGATCCAGAATATATATACTTTATAGGGTCGGAAAATTTTTTTGTGGAAATTACACACGGAATGACAAACTTATATATACCCTTCTCACGATGGTGAAGGGTATAAAAACGTTTTGTTTAATGCTCTGTTAGTCTTAGTTGTCTTATTAACTTTGCTTTAATTTCGGCTGAATCTACTTACAGCAAGTAAACGTCTATGTAAATTCTTTACTTTTAAAACCCTTAACCTTGAAATAGTCTCTTTAAAAATATGTATGAGTTTGTACTTTTATAACTGCGTGTGTGTGAGTCTAGATGGCTCGCATCTTACCATTTACGTTCCAGCGGGAAAAAGATGTTGAACAGACCCCTTGCAGAAGGCCCTATTATTAGTCAAGGTCTTACCTACTCGCTACGGCTTAGTAGGTCTGCCAAGTAATGCCTCATAGAAGACGTAATTAAAGGCCTGCTAAATAAATAATTTTAGCAAGGAAAATAGTCTTCATTAATTCGGCATAAGACTTTAAAAAAGGGTTTTGAATTTATTTCAAATTAATTTAAAAAACAAGTTCGAGTGCTATATTCGGCTGTGCCGTAGTAAGAAATAGAAAAACTACACTGGTTATAGAACTAGAATATTCTTATTCTGTGTTTTCTGTTCAGTCTAAGTGCAAATTTTATTAGTATTTGATATACATATTGTTTGAAAGACAATTCTACGATCAACATAATTTATGTTAAATAATTTGAAATTTTAACTAAATTCGACCATTTATAATTGATGTAATTACCGATTCTTACTGTAATTTACAGAGTTTGTTTGATTTTGATAATAATCTTGATTGTAATTTAACAATTTATAAAATTAAAAGAACATTTTTCCATATTCACAAACAAGTTAAGAAACAGAGTATAAAAAAGAATAAGATGAGGCTTTTTTGTTTGAATTTGATCTCAATAACATTATTTACAAAAGATTTATGGGTGGCATAGAAGAAGTGAACCAGTTATGGACTGATAGCTTCTAAATCCAGTATCCACTAATGTGATTTCTATGTATTTTAGGATTATATTGGTTGAATTTCATCTCAATAGCGTTATTAACAAGAGTTGTATGGTTGGTTGTTATGCTCGGAAGGGGACTTAATTCAGGAGCTATTATTGACTGACAGCTACAAAATCCAGTAGCTTAATTGCCGTATAATCGATACTTATATGATTTCTGCATTAAAATTTCTGATCCATATAAAAGTTGGTTCAATATCGATATTTATTAGACATTTTTGTGGGTTTATTTGTCTTTCGGAAATGGTTCTTATATGGCAGCTATGACATTTATGGGCCGATCTTCTTAAATTTTGGAACAGTTATTTTCATGCATATGAGGATACTTCACGTCGAATTTCAACATAATAACGCTATATATACGATATATATTAGTATTAACGTGGATTTCGAGAGTGGACCTTATGTGGGGGATATAGTCAAATATGGACCGATATTCTCAAAATCCAGCAGTTTGATTTTGGGCATGTCTGTAAATGATCCGTGTAAAATTTTGGATTGGTACCCTTATTTATAAGCGATTTATGAGTATTAAAGTGACTTTCGGAAGAGGGCTTTATATGGGGCATACGGTTAAAAATAGACCGAAATTAACAAAATTTTGTGGGATGATTTTTGTATATATGTAAATGATCTGTGCAAAGTTTTGAGTCGGTATCAATATTTATACAATATATATAGGGACAAATGTCTGCTTCAGATGTGGTCCTTGTATGGGAGCTATGACCAGTTCCGGGCCGACCACCATAAAATTTAGTACAACAATTTATTTCCCTATAAAGATTATTTATGTCAAATTTTAGCCGTTTAACATTATTTATATCAGTTTTAGACGTATTTAAGTGAATTTTGGAAGTGGACTTTATATGGGGTCTATGGTCAAAAATGGACCAAACTAAAAAAAAATTCGTTTTGCGATTTCTTTTTGTATAAAACTTATTTTTGCTGAATTTTGTATTGATATTCCAATTTTATAGGCATTTATGTATAATTGAGCAATATTTCGGGGAGATTTTTGCATGGGGGCTATGAGAAATCATGGACCTATTCTTAATATTTTTCCTCACACTTTATTTTTTATCACAAAAACAGCGTATACAAAATTTCATGGTATTATCTGCAATATATGTATTTGAAAATATAGCAAGAAGAATTTTGAAAAATATGTATAAATATTTTATGGAGGTTGTCTTACATTTTGATCCATAACTCTTGTTCTACTATACCGATTTTGCTGATTTTCAATACCAAACTGCTTAGGAGAACTTAAACGGTTTTTTGTAATCTCTCTTGATTTCGGTTGTGTTCTTTGCACGTGAAAGTGTTTTACACAGCCAGACAGACGGGCATGGCTCAATCGACTTAGAATTTCGTAAAGTCCAAGAATATATATATTTTCTTGGGTCTCAAATTAGTATTTTTCAGTGTTACACACGGAATGACAAACTTATATATATTCTCATTCTCCACTTATGGTGGTGGAGGGTATAACAACATGTATTTTTGTATATAAAGTACTGCTTCACCACAAACTTTCATAATAGACTAAATTTATATACGTTGCCTTTATTCATTTTTATTGCTTGTTTAACAAAGTGAACAAATTAATACTCTTTGTTATCTTGACGATATACAGGAATAATTGCAAAACGATTCATGTTTGATATTAGAATCATGTTTTCTAGAACTTCTTTTGCAATCTGCAAAGTGTATGAAACTCCTTCTAGACCACCTTCTGAAGGAAGGCATAGGGGAATGAGTATCAAATCTCATAGAATGTGTAAACAGGTCCTCTATGTTATTTTATTTATAAGGCCTACAAATGGAAGCACTTGCGATTTTTCCCGCTGGGTAGTATGTGTGCCTCACACATCCTTTCGTGATTGAGTATGTATGATACCACACATTTCCAAGATAATAAAAATAAATAAGCACTTTTTTATCAATTTTTGAACTTCAAATGCTTATAAAAAAATCTCTCACTGAACTAAAAAATCCTTTGAAGGATTTGTTATGGATAATGTCAACTTTCATTTTCAATACAAATATCAAGAGCGGGATTGGCGACGAAGTAAATATTAAAATTAGTATGTCTTGAAAATTCTCTACTTTCGTATGAGGAGCAATATGATAAAAATCTGTATTTCAAGGATAAGCTGTTGAGTTTGAAAAAATTACAATAGGTGAATATACTTAATTCATATAAATTAAATGGTTCAGTTTCGAAACTTGGGCGATGCAAAATAAATTCGTATATGTATCTTGAAAAATTTAAATAGTAGAATCTTAAAATTTTGTATGAACACCTGCATATATTATTAACATCCATATCTGAATCATAAAAAGTTGAGTTTGAGTAAATAGATGTGATACGAAGTAAGTACTAGAATTGGTATGTCATATAAAATACAATAGTTTGAATCTTAAAATTGTATAAAATTTTTTAACTCTTCAATTTTATTTCATTGAGATGGAAGTAGCGAAGCACACCGAGTTTTAGCTAGTTTTAAAATAATAAAACTAAAAGAAATTCTCTTTGAAAATTAAAATAATAATCAATCTTTGTCTTGTGTAAATAGGCTGTTTGTTGCCTTGAAAATAATTTGATATTTATTTCCTACAGTAATTAAATTTTTTTTTTTTTTTTTTGCACGGATTTGAGGAAGAGAATGGCACTAATACGCCTTCCCAGTTAAATAATTGCAATAGAGACAAAAGTAGTACATACTCGTATTACATAAACATTTCATCCAATTCATTTTACATATTCTTTAAATTCTCTTTTAAACTTTTTTTAATTTTTAAATCTATATATGGCATCGCTTACTTTCTATTTAACAAGATTTTCGTATTTTTCACACTTCATGGTAGTTTGACATAAAAATGGCAATAAAGAAATATTTTTATGTACGTTCGACTAAAGTCGTTTACAACTAAAACAAGTAAAAAAGAATAGTCGGTCAAGCCCGACCTTATAATACCCTACACCCAGTATATGTATAAAACAGTTTTTCACCTATTGTGGACCGATCATCCAAAAATTTAGTGTCATGAAGTCTGTGAATATAAATATTATATGTGTTAAACTTATAAATATAAATCGATATAAATACTTTTAAAAGATTTATGGAGCTTAAAGTGAATTCGACTAATTATGAACCGACCATTATAAAATTAGGTGTCATTATTTATTTGTATATGAAACTTATTTTATTTGGATACCAACATTTTTATGAAATTTATGGTCGTTAAAGTGATTTTCGGAAGTGTGCCTTATATGAGAGCTACGACTAATTATGGACTGATCATCATAAAATTTGTAAATGTGATTTGGCTTCATTTACCATTCATTTGTGATGAAATTTGTTTGAATACTTGCATAATTCAAATATTTATTATCGGTAAAACCCAATTTCGGGAGGAAATTTGTATGGGGGCCAGGTGAAATATTGGACCGATTTGTACCAGTTTCAATCCCATCCATCCTTATTTTATCGAAATATCTGCAAAATTGCGCACAAGCTTTACATGGACAGTCAGCCAGCCAGACGGACGGACGGACATCGTTAAATCGACTCAGAAAGTGATTCTGATTCGATCGGCATACTTTAAGGTGGGTGTTGGAAAAATATTTATGGGCGTTACAAACATTAACACAAATCCAATATACCCTCCCCACTATGGTGGTGTAGGGTATAAAAACACGAAAACTATAATATTTATATAGATGTAGGTTTAGGTCCCCTGCAGTTTAAACAGTTGCAATTGTCAACTTTGCTATTAAGTTATTGACAGCGAAAAAAGAGAAGACAAAAACAAGAATGCAAATACAGCTTAGTGGTTCTATGTGGTAAATGCATTAGTCAGCGCGTTGCTAGTTCCATGGACTGCGTGGTATCAGTACGTTTTTTTGTGTAGATATGTACCTATGTATGAGTGTGTATGGAAGTATATGATGTATTTTCATTTCAATAAGCATTCATTCATTGTTCCTTGTTCCCAGTTGGTTGTTTTTATATTCGCATCAGTTTTTGTTCTTCAAAATTGTCCTTTTCTTGTTCAGTGCTTGTGTGAGTTTGTTTTTATTCATGTGTTGATGAATGTTCGAATAAATGCTTCATTGAATTTACAGAATGCAGACATTTACTATCAGACGTATTAGTCAGTATCGCCTAGTCAGCCCTACAAATAGTTTTGTATATGTTCATATGACAACATCAGTAATAAATATGATATCGTCTTCTTATTACAAGATCGTTACAACTCTAAACAATTCACTTTAGAGCATAATGAATTTAAATGACAGTTTATTATTGCTTAAAAATGTTTAATCCAAAGTACATATTCCAAAGTATTTCCTATCTACATATTCAAATAATAAAATATTTGCCAAACTATTGAATTAGCTTAATCAGTTCTGTTAGGGAAAAGTTTGTTAGAAGACGCTTTAAATAATTTTAAATTTTGATTTGTGACGGTCTTGCATTAAGTGAGCGATGTGTAGATATTTTTTTGTAAGATGCAAGCAAACACTAGAATATAAAATATTAGTAAAACGAAATAGAAACTATTGTATAAAAGTAAATTACAGATATAAAGTTCTTGAAAGCTCTTTATAAAAGAAGTTTTTTTGTATTTGTGAGTTTGTAAATGTATATGTTTAAACAAAACACAAAACCCATATCCATTTCCGGCTATCACAGACAACAATTATAATGTACCAGTAAGAGCTGTACAATTGGTCAAGATAGACCAATAGATTATATTATACCTATATATATTAACATTTCTGTAATTACCCTGAACTACCCCGATAACTACCTGTCAATTTGATATAAGATGGTGAATTAAGGCATATCAATATATTGCAAATTAAACAATTTTAATTATAAAAAATCCTGCATTAATGGTGAAATTGAAAATAAGGTTTATTTTTTGTACGGATTTTAAATTAATATCGATACAACAAAGCATTTCATTCGTCTAAAAAAGGACAAACAAGTGTTTGTTTTTTTTTCAATTTCTAACTTTTTAGGTGAGAAAACGAGTAGAACCTGGGCTTCGGTACTTTTTATCCATCTCCACGACCACAAGTGGTGAATGAGAGTATACATATAATGGGTGGCCCAAAATTACCGAAGAGGTTTGAATTGCTTATAACTTTTTTATTATAATTTTTTTTTTTCTTTTCCTTTCAGTATTTTGACTTGAGGAATTTAAAACGGAGCAGTACTCAATTGAACAAAGTGCCCAAATTGTTGAGCTTTATTTTTCAAATCAACGATCTATTGTGTTGACTCAGCGTGCATATCGTCATTATTTTAATGTGCGGGTTGGACCCTCAGATACAACAATAAGCCGGCTGGTTGCAAATTTTCGACAACAAGGGGCAATAAGGAACCTTCCTGGTGCTGGCAGAAGACGAACGGTGCACACAATATGACAATATTGAACTGGTACAGAGGAGTATTCGGGAAGATGGAGAAACATCAACTAGGAGACGTTCGACACAACTTGGCCTCTCACGAGCGTCTCTGCAGAGAATTTTGCACACATAGTAGTGTTTCCATACAAGATTCAGCTTGTCTAAGAATTAAAATCGACAGATTGCCAGCAACGACTTGATTATGCAGTGTTTTTCCGGCAAAAAGCAGAAGAAAATCAAAATTTTATTTATAATTTAATTATGAGCGGATTCGTTAATAAGCAATAGACTACGGAAAATCCGAGAATAGTTCAACAGCAAGAATTACACCCACCTAAGTGTACGGTTTGGTGCGGTGTTTCATCAGAAAGAATAACTGGTATTTATTTTTTTGAAAATGAACACGGGGTCGCCGTTTCCGTCAATGGTGTCAGATATCGGACAATGTTGAAAAAATATGGTTCCAACAAGATGGAGCCACAGCGCACACTGTCAGGGGCACTATGGCTCTTGTACGGGACATATTTGCTGAACGAATTATTTCGCGTACAAGTGATTTTAATTGGCCTCCGCTTTCACCGGATTTAACCGCCCCAGACTTTTTTCTTCCACGTTATTTAAAAGGAAAAGTCTAGAATCATCCGTTAATAAGCCTAGAATCATCCAGCAATTAAAAAGCAAATAAATAAACAACATAACACCTAAAGTTTTGAGAAAGATTATGGAAAATGTTTTGGAAAGAGCACGAAATTGCGAAGAAGAAAATCGCCACCACTTGCCAGATATTACTTTTCATAACTAAACTAGAAATATTCCCCATTTATATACTGTATTAAAAAAAATTCTATAATTGTTTCTTAAATAAAAAGTTATAACGAATTCAAACCCCTTCGTTAATTTTGTCATTCCGTGTGATATATATTTATAATATTCGACCCAACAAAGTATTTATAAGTCGATTGAGCTATGTCCGTCTGTATGTCCTTCCGTGTAAAACACTCTTACGTCCAAAATGCACAACTAAACTTTACAGAATTTCCAGAAAAGTGTTTTTTATTTTGTTAGACAGTTTGGTATTGAAAATCAGCAAAATCGGTATAGTAGAACCAGAGCTATGGACTAAAATGTCAGACAACCTTCATAAAAATTTAATAGTTTTTAACCAATTTTTTGTAATTTTTTTTTTTAATATATTTTTCTATGCTAAAAGGAGAAACTTGAATGAATATTAAGAATCGGTAAATGATTTTTCATAGCCCTCATACAAATATCTTCCCGAAATATGGAACATCAATACAAACTTCAGCAAAAATAAGTTTCATATAAAAAAAATTGCAAAGCAAAATTTTATTTAGTTCAGTCCATGTTTGTCCACAGACGTCATATAATGTCGACTTACAAAAGTACCTTAAATACGTATAAATCTGATATAAATATTATTTCCAGGTTAAAATTCGACATAAATAATCCTTATAAATGTGTAAACTGTTGTACAAAATTGTATGATGGTTGGCCCATAATTGGTCATAGCTCCCATATAAGACCACATCTGAAAAAGACATTTATTTTTAGCTTATAAATATCGGTACAGACTCAAAACTTTACATAGATCATTTACATATACACATAAATCATAATCAGTCTTAATTTGAGTGACTTTCAGAATTTATTATTATTCCGTAGCTTTATTCGCAACTTTTTGTATCACTAATTTAAAAAAAGAAATACTTAAAATCTTAAAAAAATCTTTATAATAAATTCAAAACAACATACTCAAAACAAATAGATTTAAAGAAGTTATTAAACGATTATACATACCTACATCATTATTAGTACCATTTTGCAATAGGTATAATATTTTGTTGTAATCAGTCTATTGTTAAAAAAAACTGTTAAGTATAAAAATAAGTTATTAATTTTTTGATTGAAAGTGGCAAAATTATAATGGATTACTTTTGGGACATCTCGAACAAAACTAAGTACTTTTTCTATTAGATTAGTCTGCTATTCTGGTCGACAATTTCCTATTACTTTTTAACTAAAATTTGTAAGAGCCAGTTTTTAGGATGAAGTTCAACCATGTTTATTGTTTTAACTTAGTTTAAACTTCAAATTAAGTTTTTAGGATGTAGTTTACTTTGTTTTAATTGGCGTTTAACCCTTCAAGAATGGGCGTTTATTCATATTTGTCAAAACATATCAGCTGTTTAAAATTACTATAAAAAAAAAAGAGCTGATTGTTTTAAGTTTTACCTTATAACAGAAAATAAATTATAATAAAATGTATTTTTCGAAGTAAAATTAGTTGTACGTTTTAAACTATTTGTATCGACCTTGTTCATTTTTATGATTTTTTATTGGTTTTTTCTTTTGCTGCTTTGATTTTCCAATGTTTTTTTTTCTTTTGCCGCTTTTACTTGTTTATGTTTTAGAGAAATTTTATAATGCTACCATATTTATATAAGAAATTTTTAACGATGCCATATTTTTATTATGTGTCAAATATGGTAACATCAAATAATTTGACGATTCTTAAACTACCACTGAAAAACGACTAGGTGGATTAAAAAAAGTTTGAATGTTATTAAAGTTTAACTAAACCACTAACAAACCAAGTTTAATCCTTCTCCTAAAAACTGGCCCTAAGTGAAGTTTTTGCTGGGTATATTTATTTGATAGAAAATTATTATGAATTGAGTAGTATAATTCTAGTTTACATAAAACTATTAACGAACTACTATTGCAAGATATGGGTGGTACATAATATAAGCAAAGACTGATTGAATTATACACTAGCTAGTAAATATTTTAAATATTTCGAATAAATATTCTGGAAACGAGAGTTCGACATAAAATGAGTTTAATAATGTTTAATTAAGACACACAATAAAATCACAACATGCTGTAGGGTACAAACAAATATACATTAGAATTGTAAATACATAGTTTTTCTTTTATTGTAGCATCAGAAAAAAAAACTTTTCTTTCTTTCTTCTCCGACTTTGTATGGCAGAAAGTGGCATTTTTAAAAATAAAATAAAAACACACCTAAAAATCGTTTTAATTTCTTCACTTTTCTTATTTCCTAAACATTTACAATGAAAAATTGAATGATTCAATCCATGTACATACATATTATAAATGGATGTAGAACAGAAATGAAACAAAACAATGGGCATCAAAAGTATGTACAACTAAGTACAGCTGTATCTATACATATTTATTCCAACTTACTTCTAGTTGTGTCTTTACTCATTCTAAACATTTAAACAGTATTTATCAAATGTATTCATGGGATTTCTTATTATTTTTATTGTTTTGTATACGATTTCTGTGCCAAGAAATTATAGCGTGTCTAGACATTCTATTAAATAATTTATTTAACTGCCTTGTTACAAATACAGCCATATTGGTTGTTTAAAAGTCCGAATAAAAGGTATTAAAATTTCGCTTGCAACATTTATATGTTTATACCTACATACATACGAATACATACATACATACATACATACATATGTTTTATTAATATGTTTATGAAAAATAAAAAAATAATTTTTTGATATATAATAACAATGGCCCATAATCATATTCATAGAAAAAACATACTTTAAGCAAAAGCATGCTTTTGTTTTAAATTCAGAACAAAATTTATATGTTTTTGTTGTTTAAAAATCTACTTTTATTTAAAGTATGCTTTTTCTATGACTATGATTATGGGCCAATGTGTTTTATTCAGTGTTGCTACTTATTTTTAAAAGCAATTGCCTTTAGAAAATTACATTTTCCTTAGAAACTGACACTATTATTAATCACCCCCTTATTTTGTAAATCTCTTTACCACACTGTGCGAAGGCTATCATTAACAATTTTAACCTTTGAAACATTTAATTATAATATATGTTTTGTTCTGATTCTTACTTTCATATAAATAAGTAGTTTATTGCAGTAGTTATGTATATTTTTCATTGCCTGCAAATCATGCAGTCCTTAACTTCACCACAAAAAGATTACTATGACACCAATTAATTTGTACGATAAGAGATGAAAAACAGACACTGTTAACATTAAAGCCCTTCGGAACAACTATTTTCGACTCAACATTGAACAAAGCTAATTAATTGTATTTAAGACACCAATGTCCGGTAAATATTCCCGTAAGTACTCTACGATATATCTTTTTGATTCGTAGCGACTTCTGGGATTTACCTTTGAACAGAGTAAAAAACTGTAAAAAACTGACTTTCTGACTAGTTAAGGTAATAAGGTACAAGTTTAACTTGAAATACGAACACATATCTAGTTCTAATTTTTGCAATAATGTTGGGATTATTTTATAAAACATTAAAAAATTGTTTTTCTTTGTCATTATATTTCAAATGTCATTCTGCACATACATTTAGTAATAATAATGACGTCATATATAAACGCCTCTGAGTTTACTCTGTTACGCCTTTAATTGCAAGTGGCCACAGTCCAACCCTTAAAATTATATCGCATTAGAAATTAATTTCATTCATTCATTAAATTTGTTCAAATATATTCACATACATACGAGTACATAACGTGACCATACGTGGGATAAAATTTTATAAAAATTAAAAACTATGATAAATATTTAAACTTCTTTTAAAAATGTTTTTTTTTATTAATTAACAAACACAAACTGCGAAGCTTTTTGGCTTATCTGCAGGAAACTCCCAGAGTCTTTGGCGGGAATCAAACCCGCAACCCTCTGACTGATAGTCCGGAACACTATGGCCTAGTCTAATTTGCTTTAATTTCCTGTCAATGACATGATAAAGTCCAAAGAAAATCCAGTATGTAATTCTCAAAAAATGAGACGAAATTAACAAAAACCATGTTATTGCAAACGACATTTTTACAGGTCCACATTTCTTTCGGTTAATGTTAATGTTTTCAAAACCGTTTTGGCATTTTAGAGCCGGGAGAAGATATTAGTTCCAAACTTTCTGTCTATAATTAGAAATTTTTTTAAATTTTAATTTTCAAATGCTTTTAATTTGAAAATTATATGAGAAAACGCATGCATATTTTTTCAAGATCTAGCTGGAGACTTTCAGAATATAAAAACATCTTTGAAATCGGATGAAAAACAAAAAAACGGGAAATGATTGTAAATGCCTAATTCGTTTTCAATCACTTGTACACTACATTTCCGATTCCCTTGCGTAGTTTGTTTAAGTTTGTAACGCACGTAAAGGCTGTCATGAAATAATCTGCAGTGATTCTAATTTAGCTAATTCTAGAATTAATTTTTTTTAAGACGTTTGAATGTTAATTACAGATATGCTATTAATTTAAAACACCCGCTTTTTATATCATAACTTCAAAATCCCGCTTCTTTATAATATTTACTTCCAAAATGTTACATACCTCACATAGCAGTTTCGGTTGCAGTTTCGATGCATTAAGAGGCAAGAGATTATTAAAATCAATCCACACTAAACGTGGCAGCTTTGATTAATTATGGGCCAGCCATTATAAAATTAGATGATATGATTTCTATATATATGAAACATATTTGTGGTCAATGTAATGTAAATTTTAAGACAGTTATGCCCGTTAAAGTAATTTTCGGAAGTGGGGCGTTATATGGGAGCAATGGTCAATTATAAAACGATCAACACAACATTTGTAATTGTAGTTTAGTTTTATATATAACTTATTTGTGGCGAAATTTGTTTGGGTACGTTTATATATTAAACATTTATGACCGATAAATATTTCGGGAGATCATTTCTATAGGAGATATGTGAAATAATGGACCGATTTCAACCAAATTCAATATAATGTACAAAATTTTATCAGAATATTTTCAACCTGTACTTTGCGCACAAGCTTTATATGGACAGTCAGCCAGACTGACGGACATGGTAATGTAGGGTACAAAAACACCTTAATGATATATCTGATCTAATCATAATTATTTTACCGATTTTTTAAAAACTAATACTATTAAAAATGTTTACTAGAGATTTGTTCGCTCTTAAGTGATTATTGACCGATCTTCACAAAATTATGAGACATTTATAATCGATAATGTCCTATAATTCAGAGAGACACTGAGGTATCAATGTTCAAAAAAACTAGTACGTAGATCTCCTAATACGCGTTCTGGACAAGGCCAGAGCAAATAGATGAAACATATTGTCAGTGTATAGTGTATCATAGGAAGTGACACACATCACTCTAGGGCGTATTATCTCCACTTCTGTAAGATTGATCTACCGATGTCAATTTCAGGATTTCACGTGGTTAATTATACAAAATCTTCAATTGACTATTGTACTTCGGCTTCTCTAACCAAACAGGGAAAAGCGACTTGTCGGAGCTGTGATAAGGTATATTTTACGGTCCCAATTGTGTGGAGGCTGAGATATCGGCGATTAAAGGGGCAGCTAACTGGCAACGGTGTTGCTGATGACTTGATGATTTTTGACGGGAATATACATAGATTTCCTATATGTATAACGGAGTTGTCAGAGTGAGTACTTGGTTAATAATATTTAACATGGTCTCTGTCATCATGAGATTATTAATATGTGCTTTAATGGACCATGAACACGAACTTTCTGTACATTTACAATGTAATAATCATATCCTATATTAATTTATAAACTTTATGTGTACTTAACGGAATTTCAAAAATCATATTGTATATTTCTTAGCAAATTAACAATCACAACAATTTATTCTATATAGTTTTTAATAAGAATTTCCATTTTGATGCATTCTTTATAGCAATGGCAACCAAACTATGCAGAATATATCCAGCAGTAACCGCGAAAAAATCTTAAGTTCAAACACACAAAACCTTGCAAGAGAGACCTTTTTGTTACAGTTTTAATTTTTGCTATAAAATCGTAACGGTACTTGGTATACCTATGACATTTTGACAGATGGTGTAAACCAGTGAGTGGTACTGGTAATGCCAATCACTGGATCTTAACAACGCCTCATAACAATAAAGGTAACAATTTGATGAATATAGATGAATAATTTAAAGAGAAATATGTAACAATGAAATGCAAATTTATGTAGATACATACGTATAGAAACGAGAGAAATATAAAAAGTACTTTCATAACAAAAGGGGTTTGTTTTTTAAATAAACGAGTTTAAAATACTGATTTAAACAAACTCTTTTCAAGAACTTTCTAACCTGTTCTCGTTAAGCGTTTAAAGAAAAAGACGTCCGCATTCATGGATGGATATCCTCGACACATTATAAATATTTGTGTGTTTATGTGACGGTAATTTACACATGTACAAGTTATAGGAGTTCCTTCTGATAAATGATGCGTCCTATGTTTGCAAAAGTAATCATGACGCTTCCAATAATTGTAATTATGAATTAATTGCTTAATTAAGAGCACAATTCAATTAAAATGTAAATTGAAAATGTCCATTGCATTAATAGTATGTAATTATTTAATCACAGACAAATGGATACATTGGTTACGCGAACACTTAAAGAAATGTATGAATATTGATATAAATATTTACATGTGTACATATTGAACTTTGAACTTTTTTGTGTTTAATAATTTTTTTTTTGTTTTTTGCAGGTTATTTACTGGTTTTTGGAGATTAAACATGGCTGCATATGATGTGCAGAAACGCGTAAAAATCATTGAATTTTTTGTATATTCTTCTGGAAGGTTAATTATTACAACTCAACGAAATTATCGTCGTCATTTTAATGTCCGAACAGCACCCAGTGACAACATGATTAGGAACTTAGTCTCCAGTTTTAAGGAACATGGAAGAGTGTCAGATCTTCCAGGAAGAGAAAGAGGTCGATCTGTGCGCAATGAAGCAGTTGTGGAGGCTGTACGACAGAGTGTAAACAAAGATCCATCTGTCTCTACTCGTCGTCGTTCTGCTCAATTGGGAATGTCCAGAACATCCCTGCAAAGAATTTTGAAGCGGGATCTTAAAATGTTTCCGTATAAAATTCAAATGGTACAGCAACTGCTTCCCCAAGATCATCCTTTCATTAATCATCATTAATCCTTCAGTCTTTTTTGGGCCACCCTGTATATATACTCGTATACATATACTAGCTTTTTGTACCCGACGTTACTCGGGGGTTTATTATCTTTTATTTCTCTTATTTAATATTGATTGGTTTACTAAACAAATTTGTTCTACTAAATACTTTCTCGTTATCATTAATTTTTATATTTACCGAACGGTATATTTAATGGCGTTTTCTTTTCTGGCAAAAATGTTACACGTTTTTCCCATTTCGCACTTTTTTTAATTTTTTTGTGTTCTTTTCTGAAAAAATTTCAACACTGCTAAAGTGTAGTGTGTTCTTTTCTATAAATGTCACAATATAAAATTAAAAAAATGTTGCACCTTTCACACTCTGTATTTTTAGAGGGGGACAATCGCAAGATAAAGCAGCTGACATTTGTTTCGTTTATGAATGTGTATTTGTGTTAAGAAACAAAAAATATATACAAAATGGAAAATATTACTACTTTGTGCTGAAAAAATTTTGGATGTCTTGTTGGATTCATCTTCATCATCTGATGATGATGAAATATTTGATATGGTTATGGAAAAAAATCCACAACCGCGAGTGAAAGGCTTTGTAGAGCACGTCATAAATGAATAATCTGAAGTTGATGTATGTCAAATTTCATAGGACTTCTTATATATGTATGTAATGTATGTTTATATACAGTCGCACAGTAAAGTATACATACCCCCCAGAAGAACGGTTTTTTGGGTTATCTATGAACAATTTAGCAATAAAGTTAATTTTTCCACACAATATTTATTAACAAAAATATATAAAATTCATTGTTCAAACACAGAAAAGACTGCAAAAAAAGAAACAAAAACAGCTGTATATGAAAAAAGTGTTACACTGTTGTGATTTTATGTTAAATTCTGCCCATTAAAAATGCGACATCTTTAAAATGTGGGGTAAACATTATAAAAATGTACAGAATAAAGGTGTAATATTTTATTTCAGAAAAGAAAACACAATAAGTTTGCAAATCATAGATTGTTAATCAAATTGTCTGCATGGGTCAATCTGAACTTTTTGCATCTTTTGGCCATAATGTGTAAAATCCTAATTGCTACTAAAAATTGTGTGCTAATAATTGATTTGATTTCTACATTCAACATTTAATTAACACATGTTCCGATTAACATGTTTTGTATATAAGTATATGTTGTAAAACTAGCCTTTTCATAAATATGGGCAACATCGGATAAGATTAAGGTCTTTTTGGTTCACCAGCTGTTAGAGATCAGAATTTGAGTAATATTTCTCAATATGGGTTTAATTTTTAATATATTAAAAATATTTAACAATATGATCTCTTAAATTTGTATTTAAATACTTTTCCCAGATTGGTTTTTTATTCCGTTCATCAATACGCATTGTCGAGTGATATTTGTGTTGTGCTGGTGTTTGAAACGCCCATAAATAATAGACTAACACCCACACCCACCCATAATTATACCGATCGACTCATAATCACTTCCTGAGTCGATTTAACGATATCCTTCCGTCCGTTCGTCTGGCTGGCTGTCATATAAGGCTTATGCGCAGAGTACAGGTCGTAATTTTGAAAATATTTTCATAAAATTTGGTACGTAAAATTTTTTTTTGACGATTGCACGATTGGGTTTTGAATTGATTGAAATCGGTTCATTATTTCACCTAGCCCTTATATAAATATCCTCCCGAAATATGAGTTTACCGGTCATAAGTGTATGATTTATGCACATATGAAAACAAATTTCGCCACAAAAAGTTGTACATGGGTCTAATTGATTATAGTTCCCATAAAAGGCCAAAATCCGAAAATTACTTTAACGACCATAAATCTCTTAAAAATTTTGGTGTCCAAATGATATACTCGTATAGCACAAATATTTATATGCACAGAAGTCATGCCACTAAATTTTTGAATGAATGGTTCATAGCATAGGTCAGCATAGGTCATAACTCCCACAGAGCGCCTATTTTTGAAAAACTGATTTTACACATATAGTGGGTGTAGGGTATTATATGGTCGGGCTTGACTGACTATACTTCCTTACTTGTATTTAACCTCTTGAGAGTTCGACCAATTTTCACCCACATATTTATATGAACATCAAAGTTATCATTACAAAATCTGAGAGCTGTGACAGTTTCCCAGATAATCGAATTTAATTTATATGGAAGGTACCACAACCGCTATTGCATGTCCGACTACTTTTGTCCTAAATATTCATATTGAATATGAATCGCACAAAATTTAAGGACTTTAGATGTTATATTTTCGTATATATACAAATTTTTTGGGACGCGGTACCCCTACTACTTCTAGTCATTCAATTTGTTGAACCGGTCTATACACTTCAAACAAACGTACAGACGTACAAACAAACACACATTCACTATTAAATACATAGATTGAATAGCAAAACCCCGATGTGCTTCGCTCCCCAATCGAAATAAGAAAAAGCTTTGTATCGCCCATTTTTCTAAACTGAACCATTTATCAAATAATAATATTGAAACTAAAGTTTATAGTACAAAACTTAAAGACTTTAGATGTTATATTTTCGCAGATTTTTTTGTTTTCAATTGCAAAAGATTGCAAGAAATGGCGAACAGAAAAGAAATTTACATTGCTGAACTCAAAATTATAACACTTTTGATCCCTAAAATGAATCTATACCTAAATTGTACTTTCCTAATAAATATTCTTATACCCAACACAAAAAAGATGGGGGTTCTATTATTGGTCTTAGAACCAAAAAGTCTATATATTCTGGGTTCTTATAAAATTCTAGGACGATCTAGCCATGTCCGTCCATCTGTCCGTCTGTTGAAGGCACGATAGACCTTCGAGGAAAAGACATCGAACAATGAAATTTTTACCCAACATTGTCTGACCCATCGAAATGTTAGGTATTGAAAATGGCTAAAATCGGTCTAGTAAGATCCGAGTTAAAGATCAAAGTTTCAGTCTACCCCGATATTTTTCAAATATATTTTGCTATTTTCATCAAATATAATGCAGACAATGTCATGAAATTTTGCAGGCTTTATTTTGATTATAGAAAGACAAGTCCTGTTGAAAATGGTAGGCATTGGTCTACGATTTCTCATAGCCCCCATAGTATTTCCGGAATAAATCTATTCTAAAATCACTATCAAGTTGGTTCATATATATCTATATATAAATCGTCACTCTCAATATGATGATGGTCGGTTCATATTTGACCGTAGCCTCTTCCGGAAATCACTTAAATACGCATAAATCTCTTATAAAAATCACTAAGAAGTCGAAATAACCCGCAACTAATCCGTATATAAATTTAATTCGTCATACCAAATTTCGTGATGATTAGTCCATATTTGACCGTAGCCTCCATATAAAGATCATTTACAAATAAATCACATAGACATATATGTAAATCGTCGTACAGAATTTCATTATGATCGACCCGTAATAGGTCATAGCTCCCTTATGAGGTATACTCCCGAAAACTCATTCAACTCATTCATTGAATGTTGACATAAACATCCATATTGAAACGAAATTTTACAAAGATCAGTTATAAGTATGTCAGAATTATATTATTGACTTTTGTAAAAGTTGGTTCATAATGGGCCAAAGCTGCCACTTCCGAAAAAAACCACAGAGTAAGCAGAAGTGCCAATTTTTACGTTACAAAAAGCTAAAATCAATTTCCTAGCTATTTTTGGTATTTAATTTATTGTTCAGCACAAAATATCTAAAATAGTGTCCTTTCTACCTAAAGTTATGGATTTTGCAAACAAATTAGCGCCCAACAATAATTTTGTAAAATAGATGCTTTGCAAATAATACATTTGAGTGATCTACAAAGTTAAAAATTTTTATTATCGATTTAGAACAAATTATACAGAAGGTACCAACAATATTTTTTATCGTTTTTGGCCTTTTAATATTGGATTTTCCAAGTATATGTTGTTTGGAAACTAATATACCGTTATAGAAATCCATATTTAAAACTTTAAGTCTGTGATTTATTTAAAAAAAATACAAAACTCAACTTTTACCAAAGGGCAGTTGGAAATGATTCAACCGTAAGTCTGGGTAGAATTACTGTGTCAATTGTCATGAGTCGTGTTTTAAAAGTATTAGGAAGACATATGTATATTAGGGTGTCCCATTCCAAAAAAAAATTTGGGGATCATTCTTAATTTGAATACTCATAAGGCTAAGAATTTTTGAGATTTTTTTCCGATTTTTCGGAGGTGGTTTAGAGGTCGCGCAAATTGATTTTGTACCAAAAATCGACCTTTTTGGGCTTTTTTGAATTTTGGTTGAAAATTGGTAAAAAAATAGATATTTCTTCAGCTTTTGAGTCAATATTCTTAAAGAAAATTTTCTGATCTTTAATTTTATGTGCATAAATAATAAGTTTCGTCAGGGATTTTAAACATTTTGATACATTATATAACAGTTTTTCGTAAATTTTTAGCAAATATGAAAAAAAATGCTTTATAATTTTTAAAATTTGTATGAAGACTAAAAAAACTAATGATGCAGTTTAAAAGATTATGAAGTTTTAAATAAATTAGCGAAAAAAAAATTAATTTTCTCTCACCGTTCTCGAGTTATACCCTTTTAAAGCTTTGTACACATTGTATGAAATGTATAATACTATAAGGTGTGAACTAGGTTTGCATTGCTTTAAACTTGAAATAATTGGATTTAGAAAATGTAAATAAATTACCAAAAAAAAAAAAATATAAAAGCTTTTATGCTAGAGCCCTCTCGCAGTAATTAGCAGTCACTATATATATAAAATCTGAAGTTTTATTGCTCCGGTAAGTTGAAATTATCATAAAGTAGTCCAAGAAATATTGGGTAATATTTTTTTAAAATAGATATGCCTTTGTCGAATACAAGGAATGTGTGGTATGTGGGCAAAATTAAAAAAAGACCTGATATTTTTGGCATGCCGCCATCATATGATGGAACTAGTTGCTGGATCAGCGTTGAAGGCCCTTAATATTGAGGATCAAATTACATCCCCACAAATTAAAATTTTCGTCACTCTTCAGGGAAGGTGGGATTCCATTGATAAAAAAAATTTTCGGATTGTATAAACCACGAAATTGTTGGAAAAATTATTCCGGAGTTCATACGAAAAGATCTAATTATTTTTGTAAAAGGGCAGCTGGAGAATATGCAACCAAGGGAAGATTATAAAGAAATGCTGCAACTGAGCCTTATTTTTTTGGGTGATAGACCTGAGCCCTATCCAACCATAAAATCTCCTGGAGCCATTAACCGAGCTCGCTGGATGATGAAAATTATATACTCTCTAAAAATATGCATTTTTCGAAACCAGCTACAACCTTTCATTCAAAATTCAAAAATTGATGCCTTGCTGGAGTTTACCTCATTTATTTTAAGAGTATATATTAAAAATTGGTACCTATGCCAATGTCCCCGATACGCTCCTCTCAATGACCTTAGACTTTTGAAACAATTGTATGATGCAAACCTACTTCACACCTTATAGTATTATACATTTCATACAATGTGTACAAAGCTTTAAAAGGGTATAACTCGAGAACGGTGAGAGAAAATTCATTTTTTGTTCGCTAATTTATTTAAAACTTCATAATCTTTTAAACTGCATCATTAGTTTTTGTAGTCTTCATACAAATTTTAAAAGTTATAAAGCATTTTTTTTCATATTTGCTAAAAATTTACGAAAAACTGTTATATAATGTATCAAAATGTGGAAAATCCCTGACGAAACTTATTATTTATGCACATAAAATTAAAGATCAGAAAATTTTCTTTAAGAATATTGACTCAAAAGCTGAAGAAATATCTATTTTTTTACCAATTTTCAACCAAAATTCAAAAAAAGCCCAAAAAGGTCGATTTTTGGTACAAAATCAGTTTGCGCGACCTCTAAAGCACTTCTGAAAAATCTGATAAAATTCTCAAAAAAAACTTTACCTAATGAGTATCCAAATTAGGAAAGATCTTCCGAGAAAATCCAAATTTTTATTTTTTTTGGGACAACCTAATGTATATGCCCTCAACGAAAAACGTAGATGTAGAAACTATTTTTTAAGTAAATACAAAATAATATAATAATAATCGTTGGTTGCATCGATGGAACACACATTAAAAATATAAAGCCTGCCGTTGAATATTTTAGTATGAATGACATGGTTGTAAGAATTAGTAAATATTTTAATAGAAAATCAATTATATATTTTGTTGCAAGACAGCGATATCACGATACGAGCAGTAGACGCACGTTGCCCCGGATCAAACCATGACGCATTCGTGTGGAGCATTAGCAGCGCTCGTCAGTACGAATCTGGTGATCGCTCGTCTAGGTTACTAGGAGATTACGGGTATGGAATAGAACCTTTTTTACTAACACCGTATAGAAATGTTGCATACAACACAAAAGAGCATAAATTTAATATAGTACACACTTCAGCCTGCAATATCGCGGAGAGAACTATAGGAGTACTATACTGCTTACTGGGTACACTACATTATAACACAGAAAAATTAGTTCAAATAGTCAACATTTGCTGCGCGCTATATAATATATGCAGGAGCTACAAGGTTTCATACGAAGCGAATGAAGTTCACATTGAAACAGACGACATCGAAGAAAATTACGTTTTTTCACTTTCTACAGCGGCTCTACAAAATGAAGGACAGAGAATAAGGGTGGAAATAGGTAAAACCGGGAAGGGACCAAAAGGGAAAGCTTTTAAAATATTTCTTTGAAGTCATGATTGGCTTTGTTACGAAGCACAGCATTTTTATTTTAGCTTTCTGTAGTCATAATAAAGTTGTTTATTATGTTTGTTATGCATGTTCTTTGTAAAGGTACGGTCACATTTGGCAAATATTTGCAGAAAAACGTAACCATTAATTAACATATGTATGTATGTTTGAACACGTTTATTTATTTAATATTTATATATTTAGTTGATTAATATTTATTTGATGCTGTTTGATCTTGCAAAACTCTTGTAAGAGTAAACAACGTCAAACAAATTTGTGCTAAAACAAGTGGTTACGCTTTTTTTAATAAAAATTTGCCAAATGTGACCGTACCGTAAGTCTATCTTCAAGGGTATAAAAACTGGTAAGAAGTAGAATTTTACGTTTAATCTTAATAAGTGATCTACAAACTTGAAACTTTAAACATCAATATTATAAAAAAACAAACAAAAATTATCAAAAACATACATATGGGAAATTGAAACAAAAGTGTTAACAAAAGCTAAAGATTTGTGTTTTTGTACTTTTTTGGTACCTTCTGTATATGTTGTTTTAAGAAAACGAAATTTGTGTTGTAGCTTTATGCAATCACACAAAATATGTATTTGGGAAGTTATTTCTCCATAATACTACACTTAAATGGTATGTACACCATTTAAGGTCCATAAATATCTTAAAAATGTTTTTATCCGAATAAAATTTAACAAAAATGATGACACCCAATTTTATAACGATCGGTCTATAACTTCCCCCTAATATTCAAACCATTAGCAATGCAAAGCATTTTAAAATTGCAATATTTAATCGTTTAGGGTAACAATAAACTAATTATATATAACTCTTAGATATTTAATGTGTTAACTTATATTTATTTGATGTTAGTATATATATTTGCATTCTTCTTATTTAATTTAAACATTATAATTTTTGTAATTTTTGAAATATCGTTTAATAATTTTGTTTTTTTCTAAATTTTATTTGATTTAAATTTCTTTTATTTATTAAAATTAGTATTAAGTTATTTTATTTTTTTACCTACAAAATCATATTGTGCCACTATCTCCCCAGTACTATTAGATAAGACTAGTTCTTGTTGTACTGTATTGATTAAATAAATAAATAAATATAAATATATAAATAAATAAATAAATTAGTCATAACTCCCATATAAGACCCTCTTCGTAATTCACTTTAACCTCCATAAATCGTTTAAAAGTATTTATATCGAGAAAAAGTATTACATAGATAATATTTATATTCACAGAATTAATGGCACTAAATTTTTGGATGATCAGTCCATAATAGGTAATATCTCCCATATAGCGCTCATTTCCGTAGTACTGTTTTATTTATATACTGGGTGTAGGGTCGGGCTTGATCGACTATACTTTCTTACTTCTTAAAAATATAACAGATTTAAATATACCTATAGAAAACAATTATAAACGTCGCTTCGTTATATCTAAGAATTATAAATCAACAAATCTTAGGATTAATTGCAAAGTAGATAATAAATACAGAAAAGGAAAAAAAAATATTTGTTTGTTTATGCAATATTTTAAAGTCTTCAATCTGACAATTACTGTTTTATTGAACAATATCGTTAATTAATTAATTTCGTTAGCTTTGTGATTAATTATTTTCTGAAGAGGACACACAATGGAGTAGCGAAATATTGGAAATAAAATATAACATAAAAATGTTTCTTTTGATTTTGGCATCATTAATAAATTTAATTGTCAATTAATAAAATTTGTTGCGTAAATAATACATCAAAAATTAATTTATTGTAAAAATATTTTGACAAAATTAAACAAATAAACTCGTTCAATATGCCTCTACAATGAGCACATGAATGCTAATACATTCGAATTAAATAATTTCGTTGTTGTACGTTGATTTCGAAAATATTTTGAAGTTGTGTAATTTAACTTAAGTGTATTTTGTCAATGTTTACATGTGACATTAACCATAAATCAACTTCAAATGCGATGGATGTTAAAGCGCACATTGAAACCTCAAATAAATCGTTGCTATTTTAGTTGTTGTTGTTGAGTGTTACTTTTCAACGGGAAAAATATTCGGCCCTTTCTAAGGGCCCAATTTTGCAGACATAAGAAATCGTTTTCATTTTACGCTGTATCAAGTTGGATGATTAAGTGCTGATATGGTATGATTAGAAGGTCTTCCGTTAAAGAAGGAGGCCTAAAAGTATCGTCTTCTAGAATTGCTACATACTTGTACATAAAAGGCAAAAAATTAAAACCTAATAAAAGGGGTGCTGAAACAAGCTGTAATTGTCTGTAAGATTCAGTTAAAACTCGGAACTCAGCCGAAGTTGATGTCTTTTAATTTTCGCTCGGTCGTGATAAAATTCGCTATTAATTTTTTTGAAACTTATTTAATTTTGTGAGTGATTTAAGTTAAGTGCATCGGTTTCATAAAAATAACAAAAAAAAACATTGTATAATATATATTGTATTAAAAATGTCGGAACCAATATGTAAAATGACCATTTTTGTGGACGTTTCACAGCAAGCGATTAAACATGTGGCAATGCGAGTGATTTTTTTGGAAGCCAATAAACAATATATCTCGCAAAAGTTTATCACTGACGTAAACTAAGCTCCTAAAAAAGTTTGCTTTAATTGCTATTCAACTCTTATGCCATGGAAGAATAGAAAGAAGAAGGCTATGCCTTTTGGTATACATATGATGTGGTAAGACAACAGTCCGCATCAAGAAGAAAATTGCTCAACTACCATAAAACTTTGAATAGAAGAAAAGCAAAGAATAAAACTTATGTAGCAGTGCCAAGTGTCCAAATACCACTCAGAATTCGTTTCAGTAACAACATACCGAAGTATTGATCTTCAAACAGATATCAGTACTACAACCACCGCTGCTACATCCATGGATTTCTTCTCAGAATACGATCCTGGTGAAGATACGTTCTATGAAATATCAATGGGTCCAATCCTAGTGACACAAAACAATTGTTGCAAATTTGTGTTTGACTCAGAAAAAATCAGAACTAGAAAATAATTTGCTGGCGAAAGGTACCAAAGTAACAGCATATCAAAAACGCCAAAAAGAGTTAAAAAAGTTCTTCAATGTGAATGATGCAAAAAATTTCGCGTATTGCAACGATATTGGAAAGTTAATGGAGACGATAGGGTTAACCTGTAAAAATTGGAGTTTATTCATCGATAGTTCACTAATCAGCTTAAAAGTTGTGCTTTTGCGCCTTCGGTTCCGATTGCGTATAGCACTGACAGTAGTGAAAATTTCGATAATTTAAATATAACGATACCAGTGGCGCATTTGCTGCGATCTCAAAATAGTTTTATTGATTACAGGCTTAATAGCATCTGGGCGTCCAAAATATCCGTGTTTCTTGTCAATGTATAAAAAAAATATACGCAAAAATACCAAATACCAAGAAAATTTGCCTGGTGCAAACCGACCTACAAAAAAGGTCTTACAAAAACTGAAGTAATAGTTATAATAAGAGAAGTAAGAGCAAACCCAACATCTAGTAATGTAAAAAATGGAAAACCTGTAGGAGGGAGATCTTTGCATCAAAATGGCCTGCATGGTAGAGTGGCAGGTAAGAAGCCCTTTATATTTAAAAGAACCAAACCAAACATTTGAATTTAGCAAAAAAATATATAAAGGAACCTCAAATTTGCAATAAATTAAATTTTGTAATAATATTATTTTCATCGATTAAAGTAACTCTGAAATACGCTAAAAATATAGCGTACCAAGAACGAAGGAAGCCTTTAGTAATAAATATGTAACTAAGCCTGTAAAATATGGCGGCGGCTCGAGGGTTTCATGGCGGCATCAGGTGTCGATAATCTTACATTTATAGAATCTACAACGAAAAAGGAAGATTATCTCGACATTTAAAAAAACAATGTAGCCCTTATGGCCGAATTCTCGGTCATTAGTTAACCATTGGTAAACTAAATTACTAACTATTGTTTAACTATTACTATTAAGACTGTGAATTTAGCCATTATTCAAATTTGTAAGACATATTTACAATTTTCGCCGAAAACAATTGTTAACTTTATTTTCATAGTATCAGCTGTTATTTGACTAATAGTTAACCAACGACGTTTGGGGGTTTAACTAATGGCAAACTAATCATTGCGAATAAAGAATCATTAGTTAAGCCTTTGCCATTAGCTAACTAAAGACTGTGAATTTAGCCATTAGTGTAAAGAAATTAGAACTAGCGCAGAACAGGATTTTCCAACGGTACAATGATAAGCATACCCTCCAAAATTGTGACAGAGTGCTTGCTCAATAATTGTCCAAAAACTTTAGATCATCCTCAGCATTAACCAGACCTCAATCCAATTGAGCAAGTGTTGGAGAATATCTGGGCAAAAAAAAATAGGTCAAGAAATATTTCTTGCAAGAATACCCTGAATGCAGTAAACACAGGATAAATGCAACAAAATTTCGCCTGATTTCAGTAAAAAACTCGTTGATTTTATGTCTAGAAGATTGTCATCTGTAATAAAGGCAAATGGACTACAAACAAAATGTTTTACATCATTTAAATATACATGTTTATTTTATTTTGACGCGAAAAATCTGGTACTTTTCCGTTAAAATTAAATTACTTTTTTATGCTATAATGAGTTATATTTTGCTTAAGTTATTTTTGAATTATGCAATATATTTTGTTAAAAATATGTATGTACTTGTAGTATATAGTACATATAATAAAACATTTAAAAAAAAAATATTAGGTGTTTACTTTATAATGACGCTCAGAGTACATAAATTAATAGCAAAACTATGGCTTTTAGATTTTTATTTAGAGTCTTTGTTTAACCTTTTTTATAAAGCAAATTTTTAACGTATATATGTACAATGTATATTGTACATGTTTTTTTCAAGGCCTATAAAATGAAGGCCTAACAATTTTTTTAGCTGGGTTTAGTACTTGCACATACATACGTACATAAATAAATATTTAAGTACAAGTTGATTTGAGTCATATAAAATGCATACAAGTGATATCTATATTTGTATAAATGTGTAGCATAAGTAGAATGCTACTACAAAATGTACGTTGTAAATATGTACATATATTTTATTATGTACAAGTATATATATATAGATTTATGCGTATGTATGTGTGTAAATGGTATAAACAAGGACATTTGGCATACGATTACTTGACAGCAAACATCCTATACATTTTGCATCTTCATATATACATACAGAAATTCATACATATGCACATTAGGGTGCCCCATAAAAAATGTTGTTGATGTTTCCAACGAAAATGTTTTCCTCGTTTTATGTAACCATTCCTCAAAACTGTTGTTGTAGGTTTAACGTTGGAACGTTTTACAGATTTATCTCATATGTAAAAAAGATGCGAGTAAAAGAGAGCATATACAAATTTATACAGTCCAAACGAAGCCGGTTTCTCATGTCGAAAACGAACTAAATGAAATATCAGTATTTGGTCTAATGTTCATAAATTTCCGAAGAAAAGAATATTATTTTAATTAATATAGCATGTTTCAAGTCTTTGTGGACCCCTTTAATCATGTTCTTTTCATCATGAACTGAAAAGCGAACACTTTACTCGATACTTTTTATACCCTACGCCACCATTGTGGGAGGGACTAATTAAAAAAATCACTTCAACGACCATAAATCTCTTAAAAATGTTGGTATCCAAATAAAATACAAAAATAATAAGTTTCATACTCACAGAAATCATAACACCTAATTTTATAACGATCGGTCAATAAATAGTCATAACTTGCATATAAGACCCTCTTCTGGAAATCCCTTTAACATGCATTAATTCTTTACAACTGTTGATATCGAGCTAAAATTTAATGTAAATAATTTGTATATACATACACAGAAGTCACGCTAATATGGGCGTCATCATTTCTGAAAAACTGTTTACTCGTATACTCGGTGTAGGATATAATATGGTCGGGCTTGACTAACTATAATTTTTTACTTGTTAGTTTTTTTTTATTTATTCTGAAAATGGACCTTTTATATATAATTTGCTTCAGTTTTCCAAATAAATTTGTGAAAATTTTTTTCGAACTCTAAACATTTTCAAATTGTTTTTTTAATCTTTTTATCATGCTAGCTAAACCCGCTGTGCTTCGCTACCCCTCCCCCCTCGTTATAAAATAAAACGTATTTATATATTTACAAACATTTATTTATTTAGCTTTAATGTTTTTTTTTGCAATGCTTTAGATATACAATATTTTTAGTTTGTCCATCAGGAGCAAACACATATACACGGGATATCAGCCTTGAGCTTTGTTAACAGTCATCCTAAACGCTAATCGAACAGGAAAAAAATTTTTAAAATCGAATGGTAAATCTGTTGGTAGCATTGGAATGCGTAGCAAAAGTACATCTGTACCTTTATATTTTCCTGTTATAATGGTCGCTTCTATTAAATTATTTCTCAGTTTTTTTTACTGCAAGTCGAGTGCCATTGCAAAGCCGTGGTGATCGATATTACGCAGTAAAATAATTGGCACTCCAATTTTAAGTTGTAGCACATGTGGTGGAAAGCCTGGCACTTCGAGTGAATTTAAGAACTCAACAGGATAATTAACGGCCTTATGGGTTGCTTGATTGATTTGACGTATTTCAAAGTGATATCCATCTTCTCTATATGGAAAAATAATAGGATACTGAAGCGCGTCATATGAGCTATGCATTTCAGTGGGCGAGGCCATGCCCCTGTGTCAAGAATTTATTATTTCGTAAGAATATCCTATTGTAAAAATTTAATGACGATCGGTCCAGTAGTTACGATTTTTAATTTTCCTAAAAAGGGACGTGGTCCCACCCACTTTTCTCCTGGTGCGTATTCCTAATTATGCCAATACCATATGTACCACATATCATTGACGTAGGCCCTGTTCTCGCCAAAATTCAGAAGGCGAAGCAGGTGATTCAAGTCACGGTACATGCTTCGCTCTCTATTCATACTTCACACCCCAATCATGTGCGAAACAACTTTCTTCACCATACAAAATTTTAAGAGCGAATCAAGTAGATTCATATTGATACTATGTTTCCACGACGACTTGAATCACCTGCTTCGCCTTCTGAATCATGTTTTTTAATCATGCTGTTTACATGACTAATAAACTTGATTCGATTTGACAGTTGTCTTTAATAAACAAACAGAATAAAAAAAACAGAATTTACAATTTGTGGAAAATAATTTTTTTTAATGGACAAACAAAAGTGAGTGGAAATTAGTTAGCTTATTTGAAAAAAAACATACATTCGTACGTTTTTACTTTCTTTACTTCCAACAACAAGAAAATAATTTGCTTTGTTTACAATAATATTAAATTTTTACAGCTAGTGCAGATAAACTTGCGATAAAAATTAGAGAAGAGTGCAATTATTCGTGCTTCGCAAGTAGATTTAATATGAATCTACTTGATTCGCTCTTAAAATTTTGTATGGTGAAGCAAGTTGTTTCGCACATGATTGGGGTGTGAAGCATGAATAGAGAGCGAAGCATGTACCGTGGAAACATAGTATGATATATGGGAAGCACGAAAAATTGCACTCTTCTCTAATTTGTATCGCAAGCAGCGATGCCAACTTAGCCCTTTTCGGGCTAGATTTAGCCCGTTTTGAGTCACTCAAAACGCGAAAAAAGAAAATTGGCCCGAAACTAAAAAACGCGTAAATCTAGCACTTTTTACAATTATCTTTTAGCCCTTTTAGCCCGTTATTACTTTTTGCTCGATATGGCTACATTTTAGTTTTTTCGTACTTTTTAGTTTGCTTTACAATTTATAAAAAGAAGAGGAATCTAAAATAATCTACATACATACATTTCTTTCAAATTGATGTGCTTTGAAAATTGTTCTACAAATTTAACCGTCATAATTGAAATTAGAGCAAAACTTCCATCCAACATACAAATATTTCAAAAAAAATCGTTACTAAGTACTGAAAATATTTTTTCGAATAATATGAAAAGCCTTCTACCAAGCTTTAAAGAGTTTATTGTTGATGATAAAGAAATTGATTGTTTAGAGAATTGTCTTCTAAGTTTAAAAACATGTGAATGGAATAATAGTAAAAGAACTGACAAGTTTTGGATGGGTGTTCATAATTACAAAAATGCTATTGGTAATAACCCATTCCTTAAATTATCCAGTTTTGCCTTACACATATTGACATATCCGTACTCAAACGCAGAAGTTGAGAGGAGTTTTAGTGTCATGAATTTATTCAAAAATAAAATTAGAAACAAAATGTCATTAAATACGTGTAACAGTTTAATACACATTAAATATAACCTAAAAAGAGATAATGTGTGTTGTTCAAACTACAAAATACCTGACGAAGTGTGCATTAAAATTAATTCGAACGAAGCATATAAAAAATCTAATCTTTTTATTGATAGTGTCTTATGGACTGAAAATGATGATGAACAAGAAATCGAAATTTTGTTTAGTAACGACCAATTTTAAATGTACATATACTATTTAATCTACGTGTGTAGCTTATTTATTAAAATGTAATATGAAATGTAGATAATATAAATATGTATCTCATTATAGTAATTTTTTTTCTATTGCTTTTTATGTGTTATGTAGACCTTTTATATTGCTAAAAATCTTTTTATTAAGTAAAAATATTTTTTTTTTTCTAATAAATTATTTTATAAAAAGTCTTTGTTGTTTTGATTTTTAAAATAAACATTTATAATTTAGCCCCTTTTCGCACGTTATCGAAAATTTTGACAGGATGTGGCTTTAAATGAATTTTTTTCAATTTAGCCCTTTTTAGCCCTTTTTTCAAAAATTTTTACGCGTTTTGAGTCTCAAAAGTTGGCATCCCTGATCGCAAGTTTATAATAAGTTAAAATAACGGGTCCACTTTAATTTTTTTGGTTAATTGGCACCATTTACCATTTAAAATTAGTTATTTGTTTTATATCACTGAGAGAGTGATTTGTAAGAGAAAATTTTAGGTTTGTGGTTGAGAAAAACAAAAAAGAAAATAACGGAAATAATCAAGATGAAACTTGAATATAAAATTCGCTTCTTTTTACATCTTGCCCAATATCGGCACTGCTTTAGTTCATACTCAATTTACAATTTCTTAAAAATTTATAAAAAAATAGGCTATAGTATGTAAATAAAAGAGAAAGAATGTTAACGTTTATTAAGATCAACAACAATTGAAATAGTTTGTCTCTCATCAAAGAATTAAAAAAACAACAAAAACTAATAAAGGTCATACTAAACCATGTAAACAAAAATCATTTCATAAAGGTTATTATGAGTGATTTATTTTTAAAAACAAAATATAAATCATAATTCTGATTTTTGATTATACCCAGCAAGCCATATGAGTCCGCAAAGAGTCTTTTCTGACACCTTTTTCGGAGCGTTAACGCTCTTTATGAGCCCAAAAAACAATCATAATTGCTCTGAAAACCTTCAGAAAGGAGGGTCATTACATTCGAAAATGGTCCGTCAGAAAGAGCTCTTAGATAATGTCAGAAGAGAGTATTTTATGAGGGTTTTTTGGGCTCTTAAAGAGCTCTTAGATAATGCCAGAAAAGAGTGTTTTATGAGGTATTTCTTGGGCTCTGTGTAATCTTGTTTTTATCATTCTTGTGTGGTACAGCTATGTTTTTTTTTGTTCAAAGCACAAATAACAAGACAACAACGCTTTGTTACACATATAATTAGGTCGAATTTTTCAGTCATACTGAGACTCAGGACAGTAACAAGCAAATTTTTCTTTCGCTCCGAAAATGCTCTTTAGTTGGACTCTTTTCTGACTCCTTTTTCGGAGCGCTCCTAGAATGGTATGCTGGGTATGGACGAGTTACTTTCGTTTTCTGCTTATTAGTATTACATATGTATGTGTATAGAAATGTGTGTATTATACTCTCAAATAAAAATACACACATTTGTGAAGCGAGTGTATGTGAACAAGCCAGAGACAATCCTTGAACTCAAGGCAAACATTGTTGCAGAAATTCGAACGCTACAGAAACAAGTTTTGCAAGATGTTATGGAAAATGCTCTAAAAAGAGCCCATCAGTGCGAAGCTGAAAACGGTGGTCATTTAAGAGACATCATTTTTCATACTTAGTGTAAAAAAATTTCCCTTTTGTATATTATATAATCTAAAAGAAAAAATAAAAAAAATTAATAAACGAAAAAGTTATTAAACTGGTTTCTTTTGGCCCACCCTGTACTTATATTTTTAAGCAAGGAAAAAAATATTTAAAGCGTAACCAAAATTAATTTAATAGCACGTAAGTATGAATAAAATGGGAATTCCGCTTTTTACACGCAAGTAGGCAAAATATTCACATGTAATTATGGTATATAGCGGAGCAAATCGGAAGCAAAACGACGCATGGTGGATTCATACTAAATTTTAAAACCGACGCAAATCGGAATCAAAACGATGCAAAGCAGATTAAACCACATTTAGAAAGGCGATGTAAATCGGGGCTCTAGTGTATATATGTAATACGAATAAGAGAGTAACACATAAAAATACAAGTGATTTAAGCAATTATATTGTGCTGTGTAAATGCCATAGAAATTTCAAGGAAAAAATTGTAATAATACTATCAACAAAAAATTGCTTCGTGTAAATTACTTCTAATACATGTGACGCTAAAATGTCATGGGCATTAAACATAAACCCATCTTCGAAAAGACTCGGTTGGAAAATCCAACCCATGCCACTTCTAATATGTATTTCTAAATCATATTAACACACATCATAACGATTTTACATTGTAATTGGCTCTTAATTACAATTTGTAATTAAGAATTGCATTTATTTATTATTTCTTTTAATTTCGGGATTTACTTATTATTGTGTTGTTGGTGTTTATATATAAAATATATTAAAATTTAGTTTGTTCTTTATCAATAAGAAGTTGCGGTAGATTTTGTTATTTATTGATTTTTGTTTTGTTTATTTTCTTGTTTATGGTCATATTGTATTTATTTTATAAAATATGTTTGCATATGTACTGTATTGTATGGTTGTAAATAAAATTGAAAATTTAATTTTTGTGTACTCAATTTGATGAATGTGTTGTTGTGTAAACATTGCTATTTGTATTGTAATTTCCATTAAATTTCTTTAATCATAATTCTCATAGAAGCAGTTTTAAAAAAAAATTGCATTTTAAAATAATAATAAAAATTGTTTTACATAATTTAAACATTAATAATTGATCAATAAGGATGAATGCATGTATTAATAATAAAGAAAGTATAAGTCTCCAATTTACATGAAGCAATTTTTATTGAAAAGATTGATACAATTTTTTCCTTGAAATTTCTTCGGTGTTCACACAGCATAATTCTTATTGCTTAAATCGCTCGTATTTTTTTGAGAGTATACACACATTTGTATACACATACATACATATATAATACGAATAAGAGTGTAACATGAATTGCAAGTACAACCAAGTGTATACTCGTCTTATCGTCCCCTTACTCCGATGTCAGCTTAGCTTAAAGAATTGCTTCGTGTAAATTGGGACTAATGAATGCATTTTGTTAGAGAACTAGTTGAGTTTTAGGCTAGAAGTAGAGAAGATTAAAACATATAATGGTTTTTATTTTTTTCTACATTGTACATAAAAAATTAAGCTTAATTTCATGTTGGTTTGTTTTTGTAGTATTTTTTGTTTAAAATTTAGTTTATTGATGTTTCTTTTGTATTTTATTGAATTAAATTTTATATTTATTCATCATCATCAGCAGTTGTTTGTGATCATATTAATTAATAGTTGTTGTTATTTGGATTTTTTGGTGTTTAAAATGTATGTATGTAGTGTATTTTATTTAAGTCCAGTCGGTGTTGTTATTGTTGCAGCAGTTTCATCAATATATTCGATTAGTCGATTCTTCGCAGATGTCCTTACTAGGAGTACACTCATTAGTAGTTGTTCTTGTTGTAGTAATAGTACAAATTGACAAATGATATTTTGCAGAGTGTTATTACAAATCAGCTGTCACCTGATTTTCTACATGATTAGCAGGAGTAGTTGAATCATCCTTGCTGCCAGCGGTGTTTGATGGAACTGCTGTTTCCTCTATATTATCACGAAATAGACGAGAATATTTAAAACGTTTATGACAGGTTTCTTTGTAGTTTTGCTCCGCATTTTCACAATTTCCAAAGATACCATCGCGCAGCGATTCATATATCTTTGTCGCTTCCTAAAAAATTATTAAAGCAAACATATAATATAATTAAGTTCATGGAATTACAATCAATTTTTTTAAATTTAGTTTTAACATACAAAAGCTCCCAAAAGGTTGTAATTTTTAGTCAATAAAATAAAATATTTGTTTATTTAATATTGTCTTTTGCTATATTGTATATTATCATTACAAACATTTTTTCAGATTGAGCCAAGCTAGATTATATGTAAAATATTTAACGCAATATAAATTCGAATTGCCGCACGTGGATGGCTTCAAAACTTACACATTTTTTATTAAAATCGGATTATCCGAATATAAATTAACGACTTATTTTCTTTTCTTCTAAAATCTCCAGTTGAGTCAGTAGAGAAATGAACATTAATTAATAAGATGCTCTTTTCTCAACTGACTGAACATTAATTAATGAAATGTTCATTTCTCAACTGACCCTCAGTGGAGTTGATGCTTATGTATTAAATTGTTAACATGTGCATATGTATGTATAATCTGTAGAAACAAACTTACCTCCAGTTTAACTTTTTTTAGATCAAATGTGGTAATTAGCCTAATTGCCGTCTCCTGATTACTGACATCTAAATCGTACATAATACGTGCTGCTTCGTATAAATGCGCTATGGAAGAGTTGTTCTTTGCAATGAACTCGTCGTTCAATTGTTTAACACTCTTAGTACCTATCAGTTCTTGAATAGCTTTATCCACGACCGTTTTAACGTGCACGTTCAAATCCTTTGTCAACGTTGGCAGTACCTGCATCAAACGAGTTAAACAACGATGTACCTCCGGATGCTCAGCATCAATGGCACGTGCGCGTTTGATCGATTGAATCATCAGCAAAATTTTGCTCTTGCGTGAATAAACTTCGAAAGCCAACAAATGTGTGTCAATACGTTCTTTGGCTAATTGTTGAAGTGGCTTCAGGAATTCAATGGCCTTTTCCAGGGGATCAGTGGGCCGTTCCAATTTTTCGGGTATTAATTCATCCAGTTGAGGAGCTTCAGGATCCGCTTCCTGGTTAGCTTGTTGTTTCGATTTCTGGTGTTGTTCGCGTTTAATTTGTGCTTGAGCTGCCTGTTGGCTTTCGAGTTCGGCTTTCTTTTTAGCTTTACGTTGCTTGCTGCGAAGTTTCTTAAGTTCCGACGGTGGTAGATTTTCTGCAAGAGAAGGGTACACAATATTAATAGGAAAACCAAAGACAAGGAGTAATATGTCATAATATTGAATACTTACCGATATCATTTTCCTCAATGGTTTCCTCCGACTTCTGAGGTTTGTCGTATAGCCTGATGTAAACCTTAAAATAATAAAAGAAAATTAATTTAAATTAAATTACTGAAAAACAAATTTGTACAATCAGGGGTGTCATAGAAACCAATATTGTCAAAACCGACAAGAAAAAATGCTTTCTAGTATCACGTTATTTATTGAACGTGTAGCAGTGCCCTATGACACCAAAGCATTTTTTCTTGTCGGTTTTGAAACCAATTTTGACAATATTGGTTTCTATGACACTCCTGAATATGTTACCTCTATGGCACATTTGGCCGCCTTATAGTAGAATGGATGGCGCCTCAGCACATCCTCCAAACGCAACAAACCCACATATGCACGCATTGTCATTTTGCGCATACAGTACGTATGGAAATCAAATTGATCTTCAATAATCTCCGAAAAGTGTCTATCAACTTCGTGACATTTTTTCAAAGCCTCACCCCAACGCTCCATGCGTTGATCGGCCACAGCACACTCAGTTTGGAACCACATACATTGCATTTCATTGAGATTTTCCATAGGCGACACACCTTCACGTGTGAACTTCCCACAAATCTCTTCAGCTTCCTTAATCAAATTTGCGCGCAACATATACTTGGCACATTTCGAGTTTATGTACCGATCGGCTGTATCCATGCTCTGAGCTTCATCAAGCCACATGTAGGCTTCAACGGGATCACCAGCATGCTTATAAATGCGCCCCTTGGCAATAAACAATTCAATTAGTGTTGGTGTGTGTTCAATGGCGGCATTAATGTACTCCAAAGCCTTTTCTGTCTCACGCTTGTAATCATAGTGCTGGGCTAGAAACAGAAGCGTCCACACGACGGCAGATGCTGGCTCCACGGGCAGATTATTGTCAGCATCTTCACGTGAGAAGTGACCAGAACGTGTTAGATTTTCATAATACTGCAGTATTAGTTTTTCAACAACAGCCGCCTTGTCCGGTTGCGAATGTAACGTACGCACGTTGACAAATAGAGGTGGAACTCCCTTGCGTAGACCACGTCTCAAATAGTCATCCAAAACCTTGCGGAAAGCATCACCTGTAGCCACATCCAAAGGTAAGCGCCGAGGACACATGGCACGAGGATAAGTCTCTTGCAATTTTTTAAAAGCTATCAATTTATTATCTACATCCTCGATCTGTTTGGCCAGGAAGTATTGTCCGTAATAAAGAGTATTCTCTGGATTGCGGCGTATAAGTTCTTCAAAAATTGGTAAAGCCTTCGGTTGTTGACCCAATTTAATATACAAATCGCCCATACTTTCTTGAACGGCCAATTTATCGACCATTTGACTTTCGTATCTAATCAAATGATCCAAAGCTTCTTGATATTTGCCGGCCTCTACTAATATTTGATTTTGATACAGTAACAACTCTGAGTGGCGGTAATCATTAGGTTCCTGAAACAAATTACATTTATAAATAGATTGGTTACATTTTTATGTGATTACATTTAAACACTTACCACTGATGTTTGCGATTGATTAAATGCATCCAATATACTATTGGCCATTTCCAAATCGCCCAATAAATGGTAACTCATGGCAAAACCGATCCAAGATGCATGCTGAGATGGACGTAACTTGAATAAATGATGCCTAGTCTCTTTATAACCCTCCAAGTCTCTCATTTGTATTTGCAACAGTGACAAATCCTTTAAAATTTGCAAATTATCCTTTTCCCATTTCAAGGCATTTCGATAGCACTTGATGGCCTCATCGTATTTTTTATCACTACGCTGTAGCAGACCATACACATGCCAGCACACGTGTGATCGCAAATCATTGCGCAGTCCCAAACGCACATATTTATAGGCCTCTTCGCGTCGTCCCAAACCGTTGAGGGTTAAACCTTTCATGGCCAATGTTTCGCCATGTTCAGTATACTTTGGATTCGAAAGTATTTGTTTGGCTAATTTAAGACCATTCTTATATTGTTTCATTTCATAACATTTCTAAAACGAAAAAAAATTTAGTGTATGTACACAATACACAATTATTATACATATTATTTTATTATATTGTATATCTATTTTAAGGGCTTCGATTTGTAAAACGCAATAAACAAAAATAACAAATACCTACAACTTATACAACACTTAAAACATCATGTCCTACAGATTTTGTCCTGCTGACTTTTAGCCAAATGTATGTATATACATAAAGTTACGGACAAAAATGAAAACATGTAATAGGTACATAAGGGAAAATAAATTTTAGTGTCAAATTATCGTGAATATCACGCCAAAAGCTATTACCCATAATTATAAATATACATTTTATATACATATGTATGTATTGTCGAGACCATACACATGATGAAAAATTTGCGTATTTCTTTCTTCAGAGAATGTAAAAAAATTATTTGGAAGGTCATTTTGGAATCGTCTTACTTTTTCAAAAACTACTAAAATTAAAACAATTCAATTATATTATTTTAACAAACTACAAAGCCCTTTGTCTTATCTGCAGAAAACACCGACTTTGGGGGGAAACAAACTTGTGTCATATTAAGTGGGAAAGAACAGCTAGTGAAAGAAGTAAAATTTATATTTTCCACATTGAGTCCAAATATTAAATAAAAATAGCTTAACCAATCATATTTTAAGATTCTGTTTTTAATGAACATTTACTAATTAATAATTAACATTATATAGAAACAAGGGTATTATATTGTAAAATATGTATTTTGTTATGCACTCATGATATATTCGCTATTAGGCCTCGATATATTATTTCTACCTTGTATTTTTCTAGTTATTTAAAGTTCTGTGTGCCATCTTACTGCATCTTTAATAGCCAACATGCACCTGTTTTATTTTTTGACATTAGTCTTGATTTTAATTTCTATAAATAGAATGTATTTAAAGCAAGTTTTACTGGCTTCTTCGACTGGATGGCGTTACTCGACTACTAATAAATAAATGGATTATCTATTTTCTTTGCAACAAACCAAACAGTATAACAGTATTAGTAGAACAATTGTAACCAGTCATATATTGTGGCTGTAAATATTTCTTAAAAACTTTTAAGTTCTCTAATCTTCGAATTACAAATGAACTGTGGTCACTTGTTATACAAATTATTTTCCACCACCTTTTTAAACCACAAATATGTTCTGATTTTTTGAAATCTTCATACATTTAAAATATTACCATAATCAAGATTAATATCAATAAAAAAAAAAAACAAAATGCACAAGTTTATGTTTATATGTATGTTGATATGTATTCATTTGTATGTATATTTTAAGTAATTTTTGTTTTACTATTGGGGGCCAAGTTAGGTAGCACCCTCAACTTTGAGGTTATGTTGAAATGAATTTGCAAATAAAACATTATTTGTTAAAATCGCCAATAAATGTCATCAATAAAAGGCCATCCAATACCAATTGGTCAGTTTTAACGAAATAAATGCATTTTTTGGTACAATTTATATTAAATATATTAAAAAAGGACTGTTTTAATCTTACAAAACAAAATATTGATATATGAATATTGGGCACATAAAAAGTAATGTGTGTGTGTCATTGTCATTTTTGTCATTTAATAAAATAATTTACCATTAATTTCCTAAAGAGCGCACTCTCTTTAGGAGGCAGTGGATCGCTGGAAGGCATTTTGTTCGTTTTCCTTGTCTATTTAGTAATCTTTTTCTGCTTTGCAAACACCGGTTACACTGCTGACTATGATGGTTGTACAGAGAAGCACGCTTTTATTTGATGTTTGACCACTACCACACAGTTAATTTCTTCAAAAATATATTTCCGATTATCAATAGATCTTGTGTACTCTGTTATTAGCTTAAGATTTTTTCGTTAGATTTTTAATTTTTTCACTATATCTTTTAGTATTTTTTCTTTATATCTATTGTACCGTGGAAACCACGAGCAAATCGAGGTTTCCTCAAAGTTGGAAAATGATTGAAAAACGAATCACACAAATTCACACATACATTAAAAAACACCTCTAAATTTACCAATACCAACGACGGAAAATATGCACATGCACGAATGACTAGAGAAACGTCAAAATGCCAAACAATTTTGGACTACTTCATGGTGAAATCACTCGACAAGGTGGTGTTGAAACGCCAGCTGTTTTTTTTTTAATCATGTACGTTATGTCAATTTTTGTTTTTTTTTGTATATATACAGTGTCGAGCACACATGGTAGATGTTTTATAGCTATGACTTAAGCTGTGTTCACATTGTGTGTATTTGTCATGTGGAATGTCACTTTTCTATCCACATGTGTTTTCATGTGTATAGCTGTGTTCACATTGTGTGTACTTGTCATGTGGAATGTCACTGTTCTATCCACATGTGTTTTCATGTGTATGAGGCCATTTAGACGATGCAATTTTGCATGCAATTAATTGCATGCAACTGATGTTTGTTGGCAAACGGGTGAGAGAAGCAAGAGGGGTAGAAAAAATTGCACGACTTCGTTTGTCATGCAATTTTTTGACATTTCCTTTTACCATCGTTTGTGTTTTACTAATTTTGTTTTATTCTTATTCTGACTTTGAAGTGTGCGTTATAAAAATTAATGCGCAAGAACATTTTCAATTACTTCTTCTGTATTAAAATCTTCCATTTTATATATTTTTTAAAATTTTTGTATATTGTATTTATGTAAATGTATGTATATTATTTTATATACATACATTTTTATGTACATATATTTTTTTTATATTATATTTACATATATTTTAAAATTTTGTTTTCTTTGTTGCGAATGAAAAACTAAAGAGGAATGTGTAATTAAACGTCAAAAAATTGCATGATTTGTTGCACGTAAAATTGCATCGTATAAGTGCAAAACATTTTACGTAGCAATTTTAAAAGAGAATGGAAAAAATTGCATGCAATTAATTGCATCATCTAAAAGGCCTCTATGTCAAAAATTGAGTTTCACGTACGGTTTATAATTTACATGTTCAAATGTTGGTATGTCAATTACATTTGACATAAACTATCAAAAAAAATCTTAAAACAGCTGATATGGTAAAACTTATTCCGCGGGTTATACTATGTTCCCACGACGACTTGAATCACCTGCTTCGCCTTCTGAATCATGTTTATGAATCATGCTGTTTACATGACTAATAAATTTGATTCGATTTGACAGTTGTCTTTAATAAACAAACAGAATAAAAAAAACAGAATTTACAATTTGTGAAAATAATTTTTTTTAATGGACAAACAAAAGTGAGTGGAAATTTGTTAGCTTATTTGAAAAAAAAAACATACATTTGTACGTATTTACTTTCTTTACTTCCAGCAACAAGAAAATAATTTGCTTTGTTTACAATAATTTTCAATTTTTACAGCTAGTGCAGATAAACTTGCGATAAAAATTAGAGAAGAGTGCAATTTTTCGTGCTTCGCAAGTAGATTCAATATGAATCTACTTGATTCGCTCTTAAAATTTTGTATGGTGAAGCAAATTGTTTCGCACATGATTGGGGTGTGAAGCATGAATAGAGAGCGAATTATGTACCGTGGAAACATAGTATTATACAAGTATTCCTTCTCTTGCCACATTTCGATCAACTGTAGAACCGCTTCTTTGCACCAGTCATACTTTAACAACATAAAAATAACTATAAAAATTGCAATAAAAAAATACATATGTACTTATTTTGGTAACTCCTTTTCAATTTTTCCCTCCATTTTCAATAATAAATTTGTGTAACATTTTTTGTTGTATTTTTGTTTTACTATTTGTAAATTATATTATAAAATTTCAATTAATTTTTGCCGCCACAAAATTTTTGTTATAAAAAACAGCTGATGTCAGATGGTTTGTCACTTGAAAATAGAACTCGTTCTAAGTAAAAAAATGTCATGTGTATTACACACAGAGAAATAAAACATGATATTGTTTGTAGGTGTTCAGACCACAGAGTATACTCTGTGGTTCAGACTAAAGCAAGGCATATTGATAACAGGTAGTGTTCAGATTACAACAAACACAATAAATAAACAAATTTTGACAATTAGATACTTGTAAACATAAACGACGTTTGACATAAGAAAACTACCAAAAAAAAAATCAGCTGTGTCTTCAACACTACCTAGTATTCAATATGCCTTGGACTAAAGGGTGTTTTTTTACAGGTTTGTTTTTCGAAAAGAGATAAAACTGGCATTTTGTGGTCCAATCTGACAACTCTAATGTCATTTATGTTCAGCTTGGTTTGCCATTTCATCATGAACAGGTTGACAAAAGAACAACGCTTGCAAATCGTGCAAATTTATTTCGAAAATAACGGTTCAGTTCGCGAAGTTTACCGCAAGCTCCGTCCATTTTATGGTCGACATAATCGTCCATCAGAGCAATTAATTCGGTTAACCATGGATCGTTTTCGCACTACGTTTACTCTATGTGATAATACGCATCCGCAGAGACGTCGAACAGTGCGCACCGAAGAAACAATTGCCGCTGTAGAGCAAAGTGTTGAAGAGGACCCGAATTAATGGAGACCGGTATAGAGCCATGATAACCGACTATTTTGTTCCCGAATTGGATGGCATGAATGTGGATGAGTTGTGGTTCCAACAAGACGGCGCTACATGCCACACAGCGCACGCCACAATCGATTTATTGAAGGAAACATTCGATGAGCGCATAATTTCGCGGAATGGACCTGTCAATTGGCCACCAAGATCGTGTGATTTGACACCATTGGATTATTTTCTTTGGGGATATGTGAAGTCGCTCGTCTACGCCAACAAACCAGAAACGTTAGGGGAATTGGAAGCCAACATTCGTGGCGTTATTGCCGACATACGGCCCCATATGCTCGAAAAAGTGGTTGAAAATTGGACCTGTAGAATTGGCTTTATTCGAGCCAGCCGCGGCAGCCACATGCCTGAAATCATATTTAAACATTAATGGCATAAAATTATCCTTCCAATAAAGCCAAATTGATGGTCATTAAAACGATTTTCTTGTGTTTTATTTCAATTTGAATTTCTATACCTCTCAAAAAAACACACTCTATATGTACAAATTTGACATGCGAAAAATTGACAGGCCACATGACAAATACACATAATATGAACACACCTTAAATTTGGTGCGATTTTTTTCAAATGGCGCGTTTTTTTCCCCATGTTGGTGCGTTTTGAAATTTTAAAGTTGACAACGCTGTTAATTAAACTAACCTCAATTCTATTACTTGTTGTTGTTGTAATAATCTCACTGGGACAAAACAGTGTAATGCAAAGCAGCACAATGAATTCTTTGGCCCGAGTTGGAAGTTTTGTTAGTCAATCCATACAATTTGCAGGATGTGGTGTAAGTTTTTATTTATAATTTAACATAATGCTCATTTTATTATACATGTTAATTAATGCAATCTTACAGTTTCAACAAGTACGTACAAAATATGCCGATTGGAAAATGATTAAGGATGTTAAGCGGCGTAAATGTGTAGTTGAAAATGCCAAGGATCGTTTACGTGTTAATGCTCTACGTAAAAATGACATACTTCCAGCTGAATTAAGGGAAGTGGCTGATGCTGAAATAGCTGCATTTCCAAGAGATTCTAGTTTAGTTCGTGTGCGCGAGCGTTGTGCCCTTACGTCACGTCCCCGCGGTGTTGTACACAAATACCGTCTAAGTCGTATTGTCTGGCGTCATTTGGCAGACTACAATAAGCTGTCAGGCGTCCAAAGAGCAATGTGGTAAAAAAAGAAATCAAATACAATTTGTTAAAATTAATATAATTTATTTAAAATAAAGTAGCATAAATGTAGAGAAGTTAATAAATTAATCTGTTGGTAGATGCTTTTCAATTTCTTTTAAACTGTAACAATTGTGCGAAGCAGCCATGGCGCGTTTGTAAGAGTCATTTAGTATTTTCGGATACCTTTTACCCAACTCAATTATTGTATCTATAAAGGAAGAATATTATGTTCATTACAAAAAAAAATTGTTTATTGTATTTACCTTTAATGGCAGTCTGAAGTCGTTCTTCTGGGCTGTCATAATGTAAAAATAGTAAATTAAAACAATTTTTAATAAACGACAACCAAGCATCACTTTCATATCCGTAATTTTCGACTATGTTACTTTTGCCTTGCTGATTCTGTTTAAGTTGCAATTTTGGAACAACTGATGCTGCTAATATACGAATACCTGACGATGGATCATCTAAGCGCTGCAAACAAGCTGTAAAAATGATAAGGAATATTAATGCTTCATAAAAGGTCCTAGTTAAACCCACCATAAGCAATAGGCTTTAAGTGTTCAATGTCAATTTCACCAAAATTGTACAGACATTTAATTGCATAGTGTCGTGTAGATACAGACTGATCTTCCAACAGTGATGGTATGTACTTAGCAAAATTAGGTAAAACATGTGTGGACTCTTCTTGTGCACCTTGAGATAGAGAACATAATGTGGCAGTGGCTAAAGAACGCATTGCTTCGGCATTTGACCCTGCTTTCCAAATAAGATAAGGTTCCACTACAGACAACACAAAATCATTCAGAAGGTCACAACTATCTGTTAAAGATCTTCTAATGGTGTTGTTCCAATCAAGCATTGCAATGGATACAGCACTAAATATTTTAACTTTGGACTCATCTGAACAATGTTCGAGCACTGTATTGATCTTTTGTTGCAATTGTTCAATATATGTTGAACGAAATTTCGCCAGTTTTATCAGGCCATATAAAAGTAAAATTGGTTCACATAAAGCATCTAACGGCGCATCAATATCTTGTACAGATTCTAAGGCATACACAAAGAATTGTTCATGCAAATCGTCTAAATTGCATTTATAACCATCGCAAATCTTTAATAATATATTTGAGGCTTTGGCTTGCAGTTCCTCACAATTTGTTTGTTCAGATTCTACAGATAAAGCCATGACTTTGATCGTAGAGCAGTAACAATTTTTATATAATTCAAAGGCATCTTTGTGTTCACTAACTCCTTTACATTTATCTAATATAGTTTCAACCATTTTTAAGACATACAACTGAAAATTATATTTCAAAGTTTGGGAGTACTCCGGTTGTGCCAGTATTTTAGACAATCGCAAATTGTGTTCAAATTTTACATCCAACGAAGCGGTATACATATAATAGAAACATATCAAATAACCTTCTTTGGTATTTCTTACAAAGCCCTCGAATCCATGTTCATACCAGTCATCATAATTTAAAAGACGGCCCATTAAGTCAGACACCTTAATGGCTTCTTGCACGACTGTAGGCTCGGAATCTCTGGTGGTTCTAGCAACATCTTCATAAATTTCAAAGAATTTAGCAGTCATGGCTGCTTCAGCATGCAATACAAACTGATACAATAGTTTAAGAGAATGTAAACGAACATTTCCCTTCCAATCGTTTGATTCTCTCATTATTAATTTTAATAGACGTAATGAACGCTGAACAATACCACGACAACCGATAGTTGGTCGTGTTACATTTGGCGGATAATTTGGTGGTATTACATCAGATAATTCTTGTTTGCTTAGTTCGGTCTCATTTTCATCATAATAAAGCTTGCCACATTTTTTCCATAATGGCAAAATGTATGACTTTACTTCAGGTGAATCGTCTTTGAGACTGAAAGTTAAAATTAAAGAATATTTCTAACTGGCTTATTTTAAAAATAATCAACGTCCAGCTTAAAATAAACTAACTGAACAATATTCAGTTCAATGCAATCAAGTCATTATGCTATATATACTTACCAACATAGAACCAATGGTATCAATTTTTCAAAATAAGAATAACGATCAGGTAATTCCAATAACAATCGTACCCCCATCTCTCCACATTCTCTTCTTACAAGTGGCATTGAATCCATCAGTAACGGTGATATTTCCATAATCAAACGAGACAAAGCATCGCCGCTGGCATCAATATGTAGAGCAACATAACTTAATGCGTTAACAGCAACAATACGCGCCTGAGAATGTTTGTGATTTAAAATACCATATACACCTTTGGCTAAACGTTCTGCAAATGGCTTAAATACATAGGTATCTGCGGATGAAGCTAATGTTGTAACACAAACACATGCCTCCTTTTGCACAGCCGGATAAGGGTCATTTAAACCTTTCACAATAATTTGAATAATGTCTTCATAACAATCAATTAAACTGCTTTTGTTTGCAGTCGATATAAAACGAGTTTCCAATTTCAGTAATTGCTGCATAAATACCAAACGAATCTCTTCACTTTCCTCGAGAGTTTCTTGCTTACCCATACGACCTAACAATGTGGAAACAATGTTAACTAAATGAAAATCATTTGGAGGTAAGCGTTCCAGAAACATGTTGACAGTCTGCACAGCATGATCACGTACGCTCTCAAAACGATCACTGTAGCATTTTAACAAATTTAAATAGATTTCATCGAAAATATGGAGTAGTTCCGTATCAGCCATATTTGTGACGTCCAAACATTTTTCTTGCAACAATTTCAGTATTTCGATTTTGGCTCTACGATCTTGTAACTGCAGTTTTTCACAAATTTCGTCAACATTTAGAGTCATTTTTATTTAAAAAGAATTTTTATTTCTTTGATTTTTTATTAATGTCAAGCAAATTGTTTATTTTCATAAACAATTTTTTTCAAAAATAACAAGCTGTTTGGTGACATTATTCACTTTCTGAGTTCTATGGTGACCAGTGTGACCAGATCTCAAAAAGTTCAGCGACTAAATCAGTTTAAAAATAATGCTAAATTATTTAAAATGTGCTCAAATTTTTAAAACATTTTCTTGAATTAATTTTTATATAAAGTATGTACTTCTGATTAAAACTAAACTTTTTATATAATAATGCAACTTCGAACTCAAGATAACAAATTTTAAGAATTATTTCTTCGAATATTTTCTTCTACAATAAAAGCAATAATATCAGTGTTTATAATAAATATTTGTATATACCGAAGACCGAAGGCCTGATTCAGTAAAATTTTTAGACGTCTGACTAGAAAATGTGTATGAAAATGACTGATTTAAAGTTTTTTTTAAGTTTTACTGCATCTTCTTAAATCACATCTAATATAATGGAGAGATTTCATGATATTTAAAATCATTCCACTAAATACACGGTCAACTTCTGAATTACTAAATGGCGAAACCTCTTTTTAAAATCAAAAGAGGATATTACAACTCAATTTTCTGCAGTCCCCAGATATCTTCGGGATCCAAATCTTCAATAATTCTGTCAGACATGCTTTCGAGAAATTTCCTATTTAAAATCAGCAAAATCCGTCCATAAATAACGGAGATATGAGCAAAAATACGAGAAAACATCTGAAAAATTCATCAAAAAAAAACTTAGTGTATTAATATTGTTCATCAACAGATGGCGTTGATCAAAGAAGGTGTTCGAAAACTTTAAGTGTGTTCTTAAACCGTAATATAAATGTGTAAAAAGTGTTCTAAAACTTTAAGTGTGTTCTTAAACCGTAATATAAGTGTGTAAAAAGACAACCTCTTTTCATTTTTAATTGTGTTTGTGTACATTTAAATAAATAAATACTCGTTATACATATTTTCTTCAAACTACTTGACGCTTTTATTTTGCAATTAAAAAGAATCCGGTTTATATAACTAGGCATTTACATATGCAAGTGCAAGTTCGAAAAAGTCAATACATTCACACTTTTTTTACTAATACACTCACATTTTTTCACTTGCAGAACTACCCTACAAGAAATGAATAACCGAAACTAACACAGCCAACCTTTTTTTACTAACACACTTGCAACAATTTAATATAGAATTTTTCTACCGACGCTGCCATATTTTCGTCTTTTTAGCAAAATTTGAAGGATTGTTTTATAATATTTATTGCACATTTTTGTGAAGTTATTTATGTAAAAATTTATTTAATTTTCATTTTAAAAGAAGTTCTATTAAAACATATTAGTTATGTTTTTATAAATTTTAATTATTTTCTCATTTATTGCCAAAAAAAATATAATTCGTATACACATGAGTTATGGGAAATTTTGGGGGTTTTTCAGGGAAAAAACGTATTGAGAAAAAGTTTTTTCTAGTGGCAGTGTGGGGAAATATTGTATTAGTTGTTCAACTCTAACATATATGTTAGAGAGAGATGACTGATCTGCATTTGAGAAAATTATTCTTGCTCAGTCCATAATTGTTGAAAATCAAGGAATTATTTGCAAAAAACTTGAAAATATTGAAGAAAATGTAAGTATTTCAATTCTTTTATTGCTTTTCAAACAATAATAAAATTTTTTTTAGCTAGCTTCAAAACCGGAGATGATGGCCCAGACCAAAGCCCTAATGGAGTGTAAGGTATCCATTAAAAAGGTGGAGGGCTCAGTATGCCGCATTACGGGAGAGGTCCACGATCAAAAAATGGATGAAGTGGCATCCATGCTGCCCTTGCAAAATATTGCTTCAGTAAAGGAGATGGGAGAGAAGCTGGAGGCTGAAGATTTTGCCCAAGCAACGGTAATAAAATGTAATTTATAAAAGAATTATTTTAAATTTTAATATACTCTTTCATCATATATATTTTTTACAGCTTATGCACATGCATAAAATTAAAGGGGCATCTGAAGATGTTAAAGTTATTATTTAACTAAATGTAATCTGTTGTAATCTGTGAATTTAATAAATAAATAAATAATATTTTGTGTTTTATTATTATTAGTTATAATTGACGGATATATTCGTTAGCTGTGACCAGTTATTGCTAACCTATGTTTGTGTAAGCATTGACTAGTTAGAGATAACCAATATTTACGTTATCATTAACTGGTTAAGCTTACCCAATATTTAGGTAATCATTGACCGATTGAAAGTAGCAGAGTAAGCAGTACAGATGTATGTTGCGTAGTCGAGTGGAATTAGGTAGTTAGAGCAAGATGCAAAATCACACGCACACAAGAGTTTCGGTTATATTTTTCATTTTGCTCTTAATAAACTAATATAAACTTTAACCGATATATCTGGCAGCACTACCGGTTAAATGACTGGTTATTTAACTGGTAGTCTTCTTGTAGGGTAGTCGAGTTTTTAAAATAAGTTTTCGTATATAATACGTACACGGCAGGGTAAAGGAAATAAACCACCATTTTTAAAAGGTAAAAACGTTACGTTATATGTATGTATGTATATAATACAATTATGCATCCACAACAAAGGTTAAGGGTATATAAGATTCGGCATAACCGAATATAGCACTCTTACTTGTTTTTATTGAAATTGTTTTTAGCGTTACTGCTGCTTTAAGCTATTCGTTTTCGGTGGTAAAGGTAAGCAAGTTTAGACACATACAGAAGACTTTAAGCTTGACGATTATTAAAATAGAATTTAACTTAACTTTTACTGACAACTCAAGCCTGCAAACAAAATTTAAAATTTCAATGAAAATATTCTAATTCAAATTGTTTGTTTTATTTATTTTGCTTTGCCCACAAAATTCGTGTTGTATACAGTGCTTTGCTTATTACATTACTTTTCGCTTATAGCCACTACTATAATTGCATAATTTTTGTGGACTTTAAGCGAATTAGGACTATAACCGATTTTTTATAAGCAATTTTATGGATTATATCTGTAAGTAAATATGACAGTTTTGGCTTATATCCGTTATTGGCCTTTAAGCGGAATGGACTATAAGCGAAACGCACGTATTACCACAAAATATTTTCTATCTCTTTTTAAAACCACCTTTTGTTACGTTAAGCGAGGTTGCACTGTATATCAATGCAAAAAAGTATTTGTCAAGGATCAATTTTTTGGATGCTGAAAAAGTAAACTATTATTTTTTTCGAATGCAAATTGTTACCTTTGACTTCAAAAGTAAAAATGAAATTTTTATTACAGTAAAAATCAAATAGTGTAATCCAAGGTGAATTTAAATACTAGGTGATAGCGTAGCGCCAGCTGATTATTCATGGTGAATTTGAAAATGCCAAAAAGTTATATAAAAAAAAAACTTTTTGACAGTGACGAAAGTTTTTCATATAGAAAAATGCCTGTTGTTCTTGCCTTGTTGTAATTGTTGTAGCAATGCGGTCACCTGGTATTTAATTTCACCATGGTGTAATCTTTTCAAAATAAAGTCTTTATTTTGACTTTTGTAGCAACTATACCATCAAGGTGAATTTAAATACTAGGTGATAGCGTAGCGCCAGCTGATTATTCATGGTGAATTTGAAAATGCCAAAAAGTTATATAAAAAAAAAACTTTTTGACAGTGACCATGTATACCATGGTGAAATTAAATACTAGGTGACAGCATTGCTACAAAAATTACAACAAGGCAAGAACAACAGGCATTTTTCTATGTGAAAAACTTTCGTCACTGTCAAAAAGTTTTTTTTTTATATAACTTTTTGACATTTTCAATTTCACCATGAATAATCAGCTGGCGCTATGCTGTCACCTTGTATTTAATTTCACCATGCAGCCGACGTTTGTTTTGTAAACAAACTCACTTTCATATCAAAAAAATAACATTAAAATGGAAAAAATTAACTTAAAATCATATAATTCTTTTAAAGATGAAACTAATTTAATTGATTTTTCATTTTGTGATAACAAATCTTCATTTGAACCACTACTATTGAGCCGTAACAAATGTATGTCAATAATTGAAGATCGCATTGATTTTTGGAAATTTGTTAACAAGTATGAAACTATGCTTAAGAATGTGGGTCTCCCAATACTGGCTAATCCTTTAGAAGAGGATGGATATAACGAAAATGCTCCTAGTCATAAATTAAAATGTATTTGTTTGCAACTAAATGACGAAGCTAAAAAAAATAAAGATTCATTGAATAACAGGCATTTCTCCGAGAAATCACAGATGACAACGTTAAAAATAAAACAATTTCAAGAAATTATTGTTGTGTACTTGGATTTTAAACAAAAAGAAAGGTTTGCTAAAATAAAAAAATTAAGAAAATGCCAAAAATCACTTCCAATATGGAAATTTAAGAAAGCATTGCGTAGTTCACTGGAGGAAACAAGAGTTTTAATAATTGCTGGTGATACTGGATGTGGTAAATCGACCCAAGTGCCTCAATATTTATACCAATTTGGTTACAAAAATATTGGTAGGTAAATTTTTAATATGAATTATGCGTATTGATTAACTGGATATGGGAAAAGCAGAACAAATTAAAAGACGTTCTTCATTATCCAACCAGCAGTTTCTCCGTAATCAGTTCATCATTGTATTCTATCTTACAACAGATAGAATACATAATATAAATACTTAGATAGATCACTTGCATTCAAGCTAGCAAATTAAATCCAAATTTTATTGCATTTTATTACAGCTTGTACCCAGCCAAGGCGTTTAGCTTGTGTTTCTCTCTCGAAACGAGTTGCTCACGAAATGTTAGAAGACTATGGTTCTAAAGTTGGATTTCAAATAAGATTTGAGAAAAATAAAACTATGCATACAAATATCATTTTTATTACAGAAGGATTGCTCCTAAGACAGGTAAAATTATAAATGACTTATGTAGGTATTTACAATTTACAAAATTACAATAAATCAAAAAGCTTAAAGCACAAGCAACAATGGCTTTTGGCTTATATTAAAAATAAATTAAGATAACTTATATGAAAAGTGGTGACTTCTAAGGTCTTCAGCTATGAAAAAATATATACAGCATGATTTATTGACAACGATTTTTTTTTGTCAAAATTTGTTACTAAATTTAATAGTTTTTTTAATAAGCAATAAGGTCACTTTAATTTTATATAAAAATATTTAATTTATTTACTAAATTTTTATCTAGTTAACGTATCCTGAAGGGATTGAAAATTGGTCTTCATGCATACACGTGATGACAATACAATATTATGCTGGAAAATTCAAAATTAAATTCGAACTTATGTTTGAGGTCAATTTCGAATTTAAAAATTAAGAAAGCATGGTTTCATAAATTTCAACGTATTTTCAATATAGTTTAAGAATGTAAGCTGTTCAGAAAAAAGTAATAAATTATTGTGAGATTTTTCAAGTATGCTTTCCCAGCATCGTTGAGCAACAAATCCAATATTAGGAAAATATTGCACCAAACTTTTATATCATGCGTAATGCAATGAATTGATAGAACTGATTAAAATTTATTTTTATTTTCTTTTCGAGCATTTATTTATATGGTTTTTAAAACATTTTATTACTTTCCCTTTATAGAGTATTATTTAAATGCCAACTAGAGCTCCCGATCCTCTGGAGTTCAATATAAAGTGGCTCACAGCTTATTTTACGCAGTGCATTTTTTTTGTTTTCAAAGCTTAATAAAAAGAAACTTAACAGAAACTTAAAAAAGAAATTGGTGTCATTTAAAAGAAAAATGTTATAGTCTAATAAAACTAAAAAAATATGCTTACCTTATGTAGGTACGTATGGATTTCGAAAACTGGAAATTAAAACTGGCAATTACGCGATTTAATATTTGGTGTGATAGCCTTTATTATCTATAACAGATTTAAAGGGATTTGGAATAGAAGCGACCAGTTTTTGGGTAATAATCGGCGAAATATTCGACTACTCCGTCAGTAGCGCTTTTTTAAATCGTTTTTGTTAGACATTTTGTGTTTCCTTATGCTGATTTCTAAAATTGACCATAAATTTTCGATAAAATTCTGGCGACTGTGGTCCTTAATGTCCTTGAATGTTGGCAATTTCCACCAAGTTGTCCTTCAGTATCTGAAGGTACTTAAACTTGTCCATAGTTGTTTAAAAAAATGTTAAATTTCCAGTACCAGCAGCTGGCATACACGCCCAAACCACGACACTGCCACCACTATGTTCCGCTGCTTTTAATGTTGAGTTCTGTATTTGGTCCGCCAAACATACGACATGCCATCTAAACCGAATATGTTTATTTTAAATTCATTGGCGAAGATGACCTCAGATTCCAAAATGCGGATTCCTTGCAAACATGTTCTTTGGTGAAATTTTTCCTGCACAGTCTGTTTTTCGGGTTTATAAACGGTTTCTTGAGTGCAACTCGGGCATTAAAATCAAGTTGGCGTAAAACACGACCAGAACAGTTTCAACGCAACATTGTTTGCTCAAGTCAGCATCAACTTCGGACGACAGTGGTGAAGCTGAAAGCCTTGGATATGCCCTTGTTTTTTTAATGTATCGCTTATCATGCTCATTGAGTTTTATTTGGTGTCTTTCTGCCTTTAATTTTGACCTTTAATGTTAACCATTTCTACTTTTTTTCGCTGTGAGTATTCATTTTGGAAATGGTTTAAAACCAATTCTCGTTGTTCGGACTCATTAGAACTATTTTAAATTGACACTTGGCGTTACAAAATCCGACTCACAATTCAACAGAAAGTATTCATAGAAATAGAAAAAAAGAAAAACGAAAAACCGACAACGTTGCATTGAGCTACTGGTACAGTAGAAATTGACTGCATTTTTTTTTGTTTTTTTTTTTTTTAGTTTTTATATATTGAAATGAACATTTTGAATAAGTGTTTTTTGTTTATTAGACTGTAACTGTATTTTAAATGAAACCAATTTTTTTTTTAATTAATTTTCTTTTTATAGAGCTTTAAAATAAAAAAAAAAACACTGCATAAAATAAGCTGGGAGTAATTAGTAAATATAAACAATTTTTAAATTAGACAGATTTAGATCAGTTGTTGTTATCATTAAAAATGTAAAACTTCTTTAATGTTCTTTAAACTTTAATTTAGCTGGCACTAGAAACTAATCTCGACCAATATGATGTTTTAATACTCGATGAAATACATGAACGAAATCTCTTTGGTGACTTTCTTTTGGGTGTAACTAAATGTCTTTTGCGTGCTAAGCCCAATTTAAAGTTGATTCTTATGTCAGCTACTATAAATGTTGAATTATTTCATAATTATTTCAAAGAGGAAGGTGCAAAACTTTTACAAGTTCCTGGACGCCTATATCCCATAAAAACTGTCTTTAAGCCACCACCTTCTTTAGAATTCCAAGGCAAAGGATCGTCGCGTTCACAACAAACATCAAGTCGTTTAGATCCAGCACCATTTGTTCAAGTACTAAATTTAATTGATCAAAAGTATTCACGTATGTAATTAAATTGATATTTATAGTTAAAATTAACATTCTTTCAAAATTTATTATATAGCTAATGAACGCGGAGATGTTTTAATATTTGTCAGTGGAGTAAATGAAATCACTACAGTTTGCGATGCTGCCAAAGAATATAGCGAGCAGCAACAACATTGGATCATATTACCCTTACACAGCGGACTCTCTTTAGGTGATCAAGATAAGGTAAATCAATAGCATGTATCGTTGGTCTCATATAGAAAGGCCCTAACTCGCTATTTTTTCGAAATTTGTTTTTTTTGCGATTCCAATGCATTTAACGCAAATACACCTCCTCACAAAAATTTATTGCAATAGTGTAAAAAATAACGCTTTTATAAACAGTTGTACAAAAAAAGTTACATGTTGAATATTACAATTTCTATTATGTTTTTGCCTTCTCCTGTAAAGTTTCAAATATGCGAGTTAGGGCCTTTCTACATGAGACCATCGATATGTAAGAACACAAAAGCATTTTTTTAAAAAGAGCTTTACAATTTTTAAATACAAATTTGGTAACACAATATAAAAACTTATAAGTATTTATTAGAAAACATTTGATATACATTATATACTACTTATGTATATCTTAATAAATTGGGAAGATATTAAAATTTAAAAAAAATCATAAAATTGAATGCTTTACGCTTAAAATAGTTTTTTTTGACTACTTATTATAATAATAACAACTATACATCATAATATTATCGCCCATGTTCTGAAAAACGCAAAACGCTTAAAATTGGTGTTCTGACAAACGAAAACACTAGAAATGTTTCGTTTTCAAACCGCTAGTGTATACTGATGCGATCTGACTTATTTTATTGAAACTGCACTTTAAACACAAAATGAAATGATGCGCAATTTAAATTTAATATGTTTTCTTTTTATTTAAGCTAAATCTTGTAACATTTTTCCACGATTTTAATTAAAAATATGCAATTTAAAAATTTTCTTTGAATTCGTCAATTGTCTGTTTCAATTGTTTACTTTTGAACTAGCGATTGTGCAAACAGCTGATCAACTTGATCTTTGAAAAGTAATGTAATGCATTTTAATTTGAAATTTATTTATTTGTTTACGCTATTTTATGACAAAACATCTGTTTTCATTGTTCGAACATAGCTTCGAAAAATGGCAAAACGCTAGCAAATCGTAGCGATTTCAGAACAGGTCAAAATGCGTTTTGCGTTTTTAAAACTGTATGCGATTTGAAAACGCTGCGTGTTTCAGAACATGGGTGTATGATTAATTTAGAAAAATATGATTATGTGGGAGTCTAGTTTAGTAGTGCTCATAAACTTATCATTTACGTAGGTATTTGACTATGCTCCTGAGGGAATGCGTAAATGTATTGTATCAACAAATATTGCTGAAACATCTTTAACAGTAGATGGTATACGTTTTGTAATTGATTCTGGCAAAGTTAAAGAAATGTCGTATGATGCCTCTTGTAAAGGACAGCGCTTAAAAGAATTTTGGGTATCAAAATCATCTGCTGAACAGCGCAAAGGACGTGCTGGACGTACTGGACCAGGAGTAATTATATTGTAAAGGGTTATTTAAGCTTAAGTTCATTGGATTTTGTTTTATAATTTAGACATGCTTTCGTTTATTTTCGGAAAAACAATATGGAGCATTTGAGGCATATCCAACACCGGAAATATTTCGGGTACCACTTGATACCATACTACTGCAGATGATATCAATGGGTCTACCAAATGTACGACAATTTCCTTTTATAGAATCTCCGGAAGAGGAAAATATTGAACAAACAATATTGGGTTTAAAACAACATGTAACGTATACTTAATATTCATATTTACGTGTTTTCTAATTACAGTGTTATTCTCTTATATCATTTATTACCAGAACGCATTAACTCCCGATGAAAAAATAACAGCGTTAGGCAAATCTCTCTCAAATTTACCAGTGGAAATCTCTATTGGAAAAATGCTATTAATGGGCTGTGTGTTTCCAGATGTAGAAAAAATTTTAACATTGGCAGCAGTTATGAGTGTTCAAAATCCATTTACAAATCGTGCCTATACCGATCCCAAGTGCGAGGTAAATCGCTCGTAATCATTGTATCAAACCCACATCTTATTTTATTTATAACATATTAGGAAGCTCGCTCTTCATTCGAGTCAGATCAGGGAGACGTGTTTACCCTAATGCGTGTCTATCACGAATGGTTACAAATCAAGTGGGAACGGGATAATTCCCGCAAATGGTGTCATAAACTAGGCATCGAAGAACAAAGGTAGAGTTTTCAAATTTAACATCATTAAAGATTTTTATTACAAGTATAATTTCTGGATGAAAAAAAATAAACCCATTTAATGATAATTTATGTCATATACAATTTTGTAGAGAACTTTCCAAGCTTTCATTTGACATATATATTTTAGTCGTTGGACTTAAAATGTATGTATATGTATACATACTTTTTTAAACAATTCACCCTAAATCTAAAGTGAAAGTGGTGCTTCACGATATAGTTATAAATTAAAAAGTATCAAATCACTTTCAAAATTTTATCACTAGCGGAGTTTTAAATTCTGAGTAAAATAAAAAAAAGTTGTTTGTCGGCCACGCCTATTTTTAAATGGGCGGGACTCCAAAGTTTGTAATATGTTTAGCTATATATTGAAAACTGCATTTATTTCTTAGACGATATTTATATCAAATTAAAGACCTTTCCAACTATACATACATAACATGATCTAATTATGTATATGTACTATCTATAGGTCAATTTCAGGAAAATTATTTTTTGATCCGATATTTTTAAAAACTCTAAAAAAATTATATATGAGTAAGTATATTAATTACAAAATTTAAAAGTCAATAAATTAAGCTGTAATTTAAGGTATAATATGACCGTGGTAATATAGATCCGGAGATATTGAAGAAAGATTATGGCATTTCACCATAAAAAATACTGGAAATCTGTACTATGCGAAGCCGTACAGGAAATCTTTATAGAGAAGAAAACCTTCCGCCCGGCCGTAGGCCTGCAATACAGAAAATCTTTACTATGCGAAGCCAGTGTTCTCTGTACCATAGAGGAGAAAATCCTTCCGCACGGCCGTAGCCCGACAATACAGAACATCTATGCGAAGCCGGTGTTCTCTATACTATAGAGAAGAAAATACGCCCGGCCGTAGTATGATATTTATATTAAAAGTATGAAATTTGGTTTCAAAGTATGAATACGAAATTTTAAAAAATTACAAGTTAAAGATAAGTAATTTTTTTTACGATTTTTTAGATATAAAAAAAACTCGGGTCAAGAAAAATATTTCTTGGATTTAACCCATAATCAGACCATATTTTATAATTACGAAATATATCGTTGGAAAGGTACTTTAAATATCTTTAATTTGATGTTTTATAAATTATTAGACACCCAGTAGTTTCTGAAATATAGGCTCATATATTTTCAATTTAGAAGATCCACTCACTCAAAAATAGGCGTGTCCTATATTGAGCAATGTCACTAAAACCGACTTTTCTTGATGAATACAAAATTAAAACAAATGGATTTTAGCAATATCACAAACAAATGTTTTCGTTCAATAGTGTACGGATCAATTTCGTTCAGCTGCTGTTTATCAAAAGACAAGAAGAAAATCACATTCAATAAGGGTTGTATTCATTCGTTCAAAGTGAACGATTGAACGAATTGAATGAACGAATCAGTCTCGGATAAATGAAAGAAAATGACCGGTCACTGATATGAACGACCGGGCACAACTCTATCAATCATACCACCGACCAAAGCTCCTGGTGTATTAATACACTTTTCACTTTTATATTCCATGAATCATAATTGGACTCATCCAATTTTTCAATATTAAAAAGAGAACCACTACTAATTTTTGCAAAATTTATTTCCAATTTTCTCAGTTGATTAATAATTTATTTCATTAATATCTGGGCCCATAACCTGTTGCGAGGATCCCTATTCCAGATATCAATAATTATACCAAACACTTAGTTTGAACAAAAGATGTTTATTGTTAGGAATTCAATTTGCAAGTGAGCTCTGAGTGTTTACAAAAAAGTTTAATAACGTATAAAAATGAAAAAGCAAAAACAAAGTATATATGCACATGTATGTGTGCGCAAAGTTTGGAAGTGTTGCATTTTCACTAGAGTTACCATTTCAACAAACCTGCTCGAGAAAGTTTTTTTTTAACGGAACTAAACACATATAATGACCCTCTCTGTCCCAGCAGTGAAGCCTAGAAAAGTTTTAATGACAATCCACGACATATACAGAAATTGTAATTAATAAAACATCTTCAGCTAAAACTATTGTTCCAACTTTAACAACTACAAATTTATCGGACACACCTACCAACTCAAAACTTCACATTACCTAAATCTTATCTTAACGACACTATTTTAACAAATCAACTTGCTACACAAAAAAATATCAACATTCAATCTATAAAACTTGAACAATATGAATTACCTTCTGAAAACCCTTTAGCTTAATTGGACACACAAATCGCAACAGAAAAAGCTAAACCTATAACTAACCTCTTGTTGTTGAGGAAAGTCGGCGACCCATCGTTCAAAATTAGAAGACCTTTACCATCTGCGAATTATACCCATATAATTCCACTAGGAGAATTTTTTGTACAACCCCATAGGGTGTTTTTTAAATTAAGATCGCCGATCAAAAGTTGATGAGTATTTCCAAGCAAGAAAAGACAGTTCAGTGTTGAATTGGTAAAATTTAAATCACAATATTTCTAAACATTTGTTATCTAAAGTTCCGACCCATATTTAATAACTAGGTATATTCTGAAAAAGTAGGTAACCTGTAGAAAATATTTGTGGGGTTGCGTTGATGCAATTTTTAATTAAAATAACCGATTTTGCATAGTTGTTGTTTCATGGGTGTGATGAAAAATTTGATATTCGGGTAGATGTAAAAGGTAATGATTTGTATCAATCAGGGGTGTCATAGAAACCAATATTGTCAGAATTGGTTTTAAAACCGACAAGAAAAATGCTTTGGTGTAGCAGTGCTCTATGACACCAAAGCATTTTTCTTGTCGGTTTTAAAACCAATTCTGACAATATTGGTTTCTATGACACCCCTGAATAATGTGGGTTTTCTGTAATACAGTCACATTAGGTTTGTGCCTGGCGACTAAAAGTTCCATAGCACACTTGTGGTTAATCAAACCTTGAATGTTCCATTGTAGAATGTTGATACTCATTTCAAAACTCATAAAAAACAAATAACAAGTTTAAATTTATTTTTTCTTTTTGGATAGCGAAAATTATGTTTTTTGTAGGTGTTTGATGTAAGGAAATTTGTGATACAATTGTGAACACGGCATTAAAGTATTATTGGGATCTACAGTGTCTGATACAAAATTTGCTTCATAAACCTCTTATAAACTTGTTGTAAGTTTTATGTATAAGGCCAAAAATCTCTAGCATACCACACACATTTATTCCAAAACATGGTGTGCATACCATTTGCCATTAGTTGGAAGAACCCTTACGTGCCAACCCTAAAAATAGAAATCATTGCATTATCCTTTCTGAGGATTTGGAGAAAGCATTTGACTTATGGAACTCAACGAATGAGGTGTACTTAACCAAATATTACGGTTATTAAAATCATTTCTTGATAATTGCAAATTTATTGTCAAAGTTGATGGTTATTTCTTCTATCTTCATCTTATCTGATTGACAATGGAGTCCTACATAGTTCTCCACTGTCAGTGGTTCCATATACAATTTACTTCAATTCTTTGGCTAACGCCATACAGAACCTTCCTGATATTGGCTGTGACAATATTTTTGCAGTTGCATCTGGATGTCGGCAGGAAACTGACCATCATTTGAATAATTTGGATTACGAAATTAACCTTTGGACAAAAAACAAAGGAGCTGTCATTCCAGCTGATAAGGCTGAACTTCTTCATGTGTGTAGAAAAAGAGATTACAATTATAATACCATCTGTATAAAGAACCTGAATCTTTCTGTTAAACACGAAATGAGAATATTTCTCATATGTCAACTATTTGGTTACTATACTAAGCAGTATCAATAATCTATTAAAACTTATTTTTCCCGCAACAAAGGACCTCACATTGAAACTGCACTTGGTATTTGCCGATCCTGGACAACAGGTATTCTTTTACATGTAATAACAATATACGGGTGGACATCGAAAAACACCATCAAAAAGATTAACACCTCTATTAACAACTGCCACCGAACTGCTTCTGGATTGTTACATTCGACACTTATTAAAAACTTCAAGATTTCCAACAGCTACTTGAAAACTATTCTGTTTCAATGGCTTCTAAGTCTATTACAATGACATCTGATGGATTACATAACACTTTTTGGGAATTAATTATTTTACCTTCTATGCAATCTGGGTCTTCCATCAATGAAATTGTATCCTTGTTGAAAAGTAACAATATATTTTTTCCAGGTAAGCCAGATATTCCAGACAAATCAAATGATTTTATTTTGAATGACGATAGTCTTGGAATATATGACAAGGCGAGTACAACTCGTTCCATTTTTACACAGTTAATGATGAGAAAAATCTGAGATCTGAGATAAGGATCCAACTATGAAATTATTAGGGAATCACGTTTACCTGACTTCACGGACATAGATCAGTAATATGTACTGACAGTTTAAGTTCATGCAAAGCCCTAATAAATAATCGGAATGGTTCCCTTGATGATATGATTTATTCACCAAATATGAATCGTTAAATTTTAGTGCTTTGTATCCTATCTCATATTGGCATAAAAATGCGTTAAACAATCCCAATATTACCGAAACGCCATGTTTTTCGAAGTCCCTAGTCAACCCTTTCAAAATTTTACAATGACAATTATATCCTATACAACTCAGGCCTATAAAATAAAAATTTCACTAGAAGCCAGTGTATTATGATGGCACGTATAGGAGTTGGTAAAGCTCTTTTCAATACTAAACTTTACTATAATTAATCCGAACCCGCTATTTGTTCACATTGTAATACTTATATGAACATTCTTATGGAGTACCCAAATTCCAGGCTAGATGAGCCATTGGATTTGATTATGACTGTTCTTAAGAAGACAGCTGGATTAAGGTGCGAAGATCACTACACAACATCCGAGATATTTGATACTCAGATTATTTATATTAAACTTTTACTAATTTTATAATATTTAATATTCTTAAATCTTATCTTTTTATCGAGCGCATATGATCTATTAAATAAAATTTATGTTTTGCACTTAGATTTTATGAAATTACCAAATTGCGAAACCAATTTCAAAATATTTTGGAGTCTTGCAATATGACAACAACTAGAACAACTGAGGATCTTTCCAGCTCGGAGAGAGCCCGACGCCACGGAGAAGTGCGCATGTTAAAAGCTATCAAACGTAAACAGAAACATCAAGAACCACGTAAACGCAAGCTACTTAAACATCAAACTGTTCAAAATTGTGACGACGATGATGATTTTGAAAATGCAGGTGATGATATACGCGATGTAGAATTTCGTCTTTACAACGATAGTGCAAAACTAGAGGTAAATGTACAAATTCTCTATAATGATATGTACATATATACTTACATACATATGTACATACAATTAATTTTTTACATATTTTATACAACCTTTAGGTTTTACTTAATTCATCCAAAACAGATAAGTTGCGCGACATTCTTTTGTTGAAACTTATTATTGTTAGCGGGTTTTATCCCCAAATAGCCATAGCAGATGAATTCAATTATTGCAAGGGTGGAACCCAACAATTTTTCCATACCTTTCTAAAACCTTTTATATCTATACACCCCAATTCATATTTTGCGAAATGTTTTGATGTTTTAAAGTTAAGTGATAGCGATATTTTGGACAAACCTTCGTACTACACTCCTAAACAAGTGTTGAGTGAAAAACATCAAGTTTTGTGTTATCAGTAAGTCAATTTTTAAGGCCAAATTAATACTTATTATACATAAATTTTGATGTTGTTAGAACTTTATTAGAGACAGCGAAACCTTATTTGATGAATTGCATACGAATGCCAGCCGCCCAATGTTTACTCTTATTTTCCTATACTATTGACACAAATGCTTCCATCACACGTTTAATTTGTGACTCTTGGTTGTGTTTAGAATTTCCTACACCGGAAGCAGGTTGCGAATTGTTACAAAGAGCTATTAAATTGCGTAGATTATGGAATAAACTTTTAATGGAAAAGTTAACTGGTAAATATGTATACTTGGGTGTAGATTCTCGTTCTTTTTTTTTTAACTATTTGATCCCTTTTTGAATAGATTTGGATTTAAATGTAGAAAATCAGCTTAAACCAAAGCTATCATCGACATCAAATAATTATTTTGAAGACGATCTGTGGCACAATTTGATTGAGTTTATGAGTGCCAATGTTGCATATACCATTAAACGATTATTGCCGGCTGACATAAAAAATATATATACCCACAAATCTGAACAAAATCTTGTGGAAAAATTCAAAGTGAATCCATTTGCTAATGACTTTGAAGTAACAACTAATTTGGAAAAAGGTGGCATAAACATTTGCGAAAATGTTGTTTATAATTGGTAAGTTTCATATTTTAGATTTATTATACACTCATTGTGGTACTGATTGCAATGTAATAATAAAGCTTTGAAAATATTTCTTGAAATGTTCCCCATATGAAAATGATCCTATTCGAATTTTATAAAAATGTACTATTTTTTTGCACGCTGAAGTTTGGAATGCAATTTTATTTTTTCATTTACTTATCGATATTCGTGTTCTTTTCCTGATACTCTGACATCTACGAGATATACCGAAGACTGTTCAAAATCTTAGAAATGCTATATTAACAATCACCATATAACTCCCTTAAAAATTATTACCACAAATATTAATAAACATATCCAAACTCTAGTGGCTCCAATTTTGTAAGAGCAAACAGCCTCCAATGAAATAAAACTAAACTTATATTGTAATTTGCCTTAACTAAAAGATTTTCAAACGAACACAAGAACTAAAACAAATTTCATTTGGTTACATATTTTTTGTCAATTATATGCAATGTGTGACAGTACCTTAAGTTTCAAACTTTAAGAGGTGAAAGATTAATAAGATTTTGCAAACCCAAGTTTTATTTTTATTAAAATATGAACCATCTGAATTCAGTTTCGATTATTCCCCAATTCTTTTTTGTCATAAATATAAACCTAGACTGTCAAGTTTAATTTTTAATATCCTTTTAGTAAAATCGCACTTCAAAAAATTACTTAAGTCGAAGTATGAAAATAAATCTTATTACTATGCTTTTTTAGCTTGCAGGAACAGCAATGGTCTTTAAATATGAATTTAGATTTAAGTATGCACAACTGGTCCTGTAATTATTGTGACTTTGAAATGGAATTTAATGTTATTGAAAAACTATTGCACAAAACAAGTGAGTGTTTGTTTGTTTACCGTTAAATTATGTCTTAAAAAAATTCTTAACTATTTCTATATATAAACTTTTCTGCAGATTGTACGAAACGCCAAAGATACTACGAAAAGAAGGACGATAAAAAATTGTCCACAACAATAGATAACAGCAGCAGCAGCAGCAGCAGCAGCAGTAAGAAAAAAATACATTATAATTGCCCAAATTGTTGCCAAGAATTATACATGAGTCAAATTGATGTTTTGAAACATAAAAAATCTTGCAGTTAATAAACTAAATAAAGTAAAGCTAAAATTAACTTGTAAGTTATTCTTTAATTTCCTACTATTTTGTGCAAAATAAAGTTTAATACTAATGTTGGAACATTGTGGTCTAATCGATGTAATGAAACATTATTGTTGAAAATATATTCATTGTTTTTTCACTTGCTCAATTTTTTAAATAATACTTGTAACTTATTTTTTGTAGTATGTTTTGAAATTTCTTTTGTTAATGAAATAAAAAATTTTTCCTAAATTTTGTTTATAAACTTGATATTCGATACTGTATTACAACATTCATAATTATTTAATAAATTTTAAATAAACTATTGAGTTCACAATTTTAATAGGTTATGGGCCTTTATCATAATTAAGATTGTGTGAGATCAACAAAAGAATAAAGTTGGTTAATTTTATTGCCTGAATTCCCACTGTGTAATTTGTTTTTTTTTAATTACTGTTTGTATCTTGGATATTATTTTGTGCGGAATGGCTGATCCAAAACATTTAATAACGAAACTCGATCGTAATAATTATGAAATATGGAAGTATCGGATGAAATTATTGCTCAAGAAAGAGAAGGTATGGGAAGTAATAGAAAATGATATCCCAGAAGTCCCCACAGAAAAATGAAAAGAGCTTGATAATGAAGCAACTATATTGATTGGGCTGGCTGTTGATGAAACAGAAGTTTTTCGTATTGCCAACTGTAAATATGCTAGAGATGCTTGGAATGTTCTTAAAGCATATCATGAAAAATCAACTCTTAGTAACAAGGTCAAATTAATGATAACAATTTGTGAACTTAAACTGCAGCCGGGAGAGGATATGGACAAACATATCACCCAAATGAAATTACTGTTTTGTAAATTACAATCTCTTGGTGAGAAAATTTCTGAATCCTGGCTAATCTCAATGCTACTTAGTAGTTTACCCAGGTTGTACGATACCCTTATAACAGCACTTGAAGTAAGAGATGAAAAAGATTTAACTATGACCATCGTTGAAAACAAATCGCTTGAGGAATTCGAAAAACATAAGAAGAGAGAATCTGTTGAAGATTCCGTATTAAAAACAACAAATAAATTTAAAAAGCATAATAATAAAAACATTGTATGTCACTATTGTCGCGGTATTGGTCATATACGGAAAGACTGCTATAAATTCAAAAATGAAAAACATTAGAAAGCTAAATTGACAGAAAATGAAGAAAATAATTGGTGTTTTGTTCTTAATGGAAAAGAAGGTGTATGGGTGGTCGACTCTGGTGCTACTTGTCATATTTGTAGCAATGAAAGTGAATTTACAAATTTGGATAAATCATGGCGTGAAAAGGTAACTGTGGCAAATGGTGATGGAGTTTATTCAAATGGAAAAGGTGAATGTAAAATAAAAATGCTGAATCAACAAGGTGTTGAAAACGTTATTACCGTCCAAGATGTACTTTACATTCCATCATTCAAAGGAAACTTGCTATCTGTGAAGAAAATGTCATTAAAAGGCTACAAAGTTTTATTTTTTGGTACAAACTGTAAAATTCTAGATTCGAATAATACTGAGGTCGGTGTTGCTGAGTGCGTCAATAATCTATATCAATTAAAAACTCAAACATGTCAAGAAGTTAATAAAGTTTTATGTAACTTGAATCAATGTCAGCATTATTACCATAAACTTTTTGGACACAGAGATGTCAATGCAGTAAAGACAATGAAGTCTGGTAAACTAAACAAAGATTTTAAAATTATAGATTGTGGTATTCGAACTACATGCGATGTTTGTGCTAAATGCAAATTAACAAAGAATTCGTTTCCTAAGAAGTCAGAGACAAAATCAAATATGGTTCTTGAGTTAATTCACACAGATGTTTGTGGTCCTATGCAAAATTTAACTCCTGGAAAGAAGAAGTATTTTATAACTTTCATTGATGACTATAGCCGTTATACTGTTGTATATTTAATTAATGAAAAATCGGAAGTTTTCGATAAAATGAAGTTATATGTAGAACTGGTAAAAAATAAGTTTGGACAGGTACCTAAATGTATAAGGTCCGATAATGGAACTGAATATAAGTCGAAAAAGATGTTCGAATTTCTAAGAAGTTATGGTATCATGTCTCAATTTAGCGTTCCATATTGTCCACAACAAAACGGAGTAGCTGAACGAAAAAACCGATATCTTGTGGAAATGGCTCGTTGTCTTTTAGAAGAAGCAAGTCTACCAAACATTTATTGGGGAGAAGCTATTATGTACTCCAATTATCTACAAAATCGACTTGTTACAAGAGCTATACCTTGTACTCCCTATGAAAGATGGGAAGATCAAAAACCTAAACTAGAAAATCTCTATATATTTGGATCCAAAGCATATGTCCTAATTCCAAAAGTGAATAGGAAGAAATTTGATAACAAATCTAATTTATTAACTTTTATGGGTAGTGATGAAGGAAGCAAAGGATTGCGTTTTGTGGACACAAATACAAATAAAGTAACGATTAGCAGAGATTTCAAATTTGTTTCTTCGAAAGTATTGTTGGATTCGAAATGTGACAATAAAGAATTGAAAACTGATAATAATTTGGAAATAACTATTGCGCATAAATCTATTAATGATAGTGATATTATTACAGATGATGACTCTGATGAGGGTTCATACTGCAGTATTACAAGCGATCTTGAATATTTTATGAACTCTGAAGCCACGAATACTAATAATCCATCTGAAATTGAAGCGACTGAACCAACCCTACGAAGATCATCAAGAATAAACAAAGGGATACCTCCTGCAAAATATGAAGTTTGTTTGGCAGAATCTGATGACGTGATTGAACCAACAACTTATAAACAAGCCATGAAATCAAATGGAAAACATGAATGGCAATCTGCAATGAAGGAGGAGATGGATTCACTTAAGAAGAATCACACATGGGATTTAGTGCAAGCGCCGCCTGATGCTAATATTGTCGGCTGTAAATGGACGTACAAAGCAAAAAGAGGAGCTGATGGTAAAATTAAACGTTTTAAAGCTCGTTTAGTAGCACAAGGTTTCAATCAAAAGTATGGTTGTGATTATGACGAGGTATTTGCCCCTGTGGTTCGCCAAGCTACATTTCGTATTCTTTTATCGATTGCCGGTGTTAGAAGAATGCATGTGGAGCATCTGGACGTGAAGTGTGCCTTTTTAAATGGATATCTAAAAGAAACCATTTACATGAAACAACCACCTGGTTTTATCGAAGGTAATGAAAATCAAGTATGTCTACTGAAACATTCGTTATATGGACTTAAGCAAGCAGCAAACGTATGGAATAAAACCTTGAATGATGTCCTCATGAGTGGTAAATTTGAGCAAAGCAAAGCAGATCCATGTTTATATAGAAAAGTCATCAATGGAGAAGATATTTATATTTTAATATATGTTGATGACTTAGTAGTAGCTTCTACGAACAAAGATTTGATTAAATATGTTCTTGAACTACTCAACAGTAAATTCGTAGTCAACAGTTTAGGTGAAATATCCCATCTCCGGTTTTCGTAGTTACAAAAAATAACTCAACCAACCAAAAAAGGAGGAGAAATGACAACAAAAACATACATACAATTGCTGTTATTGATCTACAAAAAAGGTAGACGCAGCAAGAAAAGCAAAAACAAATTTGTAATAATACAAATTTCATAAACAATAATAAAGAATACACACACATTGTAAATGTACGTAAATTTCGTTCTAACTCAGAACACGTTAAAAAGAAATATCATAATTCGTGAACTCTATTTCTCAAAAAACGGTGAGTTAAATAGATGATATTTACAGAGTGATAGTGGACAATGAAGATTGCTGAAGACGCCCTTGGCCGGGTAGAAAATGCATTCCAATTTGCCGATTGTTCCAGTACTTTACAATAGTATTCTTAATTATTAGAACTAGTAGCCTGAATAAAAACTTTTCTCTTAAAAATTAAGAAATATTAGTTCAATTTCCATCTCTAATTATTAACATAATAAACACCATGGCGCGGTGTATCAAAGTATGTAGTCATCATCCCATCTCCGGTTTTCGTAGTTACAAAAAATAACTCAACCAACCAAAAAAGGAGGAGAAATGACAACAAAAACATACATACAATTGCTGTTATTGATCTACAAAAAAGGTAGACGCAGCAAGAAAAGCAAAAACAAATTTGTAATAATACAAATTTCATAAACAATAATAAAGAATACACACACATTGTAAATGTACGTAAATTTCGTTCTAACTCAGAACACGTTAAAAAGAAATATCATAATTCGTGAACTCTATTTCTCAAAAAACGGTGAGTTAAATAGATGATATTTACAGAGTGATAGTGGACAATGAAGATTGCTGAAGACGCCCTTGGCCGGGTAGAAAATGCATTCCAATTTGCCGATTGTTCCAGTACTTTACAATAGTATTCTTAATTATTAGAACTAGTAGCCTGAATAAAAACTTTTCTCTTAAAAATTAAGAAATATTAGTTCAATTTCCATCTCTAATTATTAACATAATAAACACCATGGCGCGGTGTATCAAAGTATGTAGTCATCATCCCATCTCCGGTTTTCGTAGTTACAAAAAATAACTCAACCAACCAAAAAAGGAGGAGAAATGACAACAAAAACATACATACAATTGCTGTTATTGATCTACAAAAAAGGTAGACGCAGCAAGAAAAGCAAAAACAAATTTGTAATAATACAAATTTCATAAACAATAATAAAGAATACACACACATTGTAAATGTACGTAAATTTCGTTCTAACTCAGAACACGTTAAAAAGAAATATCATAATTCGTGAACTCTATTTCTCAAAAAACGGTGAGTTAAATAGATGATATTTACAGAGTGATAGTGGACAATGAAGATTGCTGAAGACGCCCTTGGCCGGGTAGAAAATGCATTCCAATTTGCCGATTGTTCCCAGTACTTTACAATAGTATGCTTAATTATTAGAACTAGTAGCCTGAATAAAAACTTTTCTCTTAAAAATTAAGAAATATTAGTTCAATTTCCATCTCTAATTATTGAAATATCATATTATTTAGAACTAGAAGTAATAAAATCAAAAGAAAACAAATTTAAAATACGCCAAAAACAGTACATTGAAAATATGTTATTGAAGTTTGGTTTACAAGATGCAAAACCGTGCAAATACCCACTTGAACCGTCTTATGGAAAAACTGATTCCGAACCTCTATTACGTAATGATGAATACCAAAGCTTATTGGGATCATTATTATATATTGCAGTCAATACTCGTCCAGATATTTGTGCTAGTGTAGCCATCCTTGCAAGAAAGACGTGTAATCCAAACCAAGAAGATTGGAATGAACTCAAACGTGTTGCAAAATATTTAAAAGGTACAAGCAATTTATATTTAAACCTTAGTGATAATGGTACCGATCGTAATTTACTAATTGGATATGCTGATGCCAACTGGGCAGAATGTAGAATCGATAGAAAATCGAATTCAGGATACATTTTCCTGATTAATAATAGTGCAATTAGTTGGGCTTGCAAGAAACAAACTACTGTTTCATTATTAACAACAGAAGCAGAATTTATTGCATTGTCAGAAGCCGCTAAGGAAGCTATCTGGATAAGAAATATTTTAAATGATTTTAATTGTAAACAAACAAATCCTACAGTTATTTTTGAAGATAATAGAAGCTGTCTAAATCTTATTAAGGAAGAAAAACTTAGCAACAGATCAAAACATATCGACATTAAATTCCACTTCGTTAAAGATTATGTTGATAAGAAAATCATAGAATGCAAGTACTGTCCTTCAGAAGAAATGATTGCTGATATGTTAACAAAACCTTTATCTAAAACAAAACTGGAAAATTTAAGATGCAAAGCCAATATGAAGACATTCGCAATTGAGGAGGAGTGTTGAAAATATATTCATTGTTTTTTCACTTGCTCAATTTTTTAAATAATACTTGTAACTTATTTTTTGTAGTATGTTTTGAAATTTCTTTTGTTAATGAAATTAAAAATTTTTCCTAAATTTTGTTTATAAACTTGATATTCGATACTGTATTACAACATTCATAATTATTTAATAAATTTTAAATAAACTATTGAGTTCACAATTTTAATAATTATTTATTTATTAAAAAATTTATTATAATTAAAATTACAATAAATCTAAGGCTAAAAGCACTAGCAAGCTAGCTATCGGCTTAATATTTCTTGAATAAGTATGTATATGTTAGTATTTTTGTTACATAATGATAATAAAATTTATGGGTCGATTACGGATGGCAACCGAACCTTAGTTCGGTTCCTGTGTTTTATATTCAGTCTATGTGCAAATTTTATAAGTATTTTATATATTGTTCGAAAGCCAATTTTACGACCAACATTATTTATTTTAAATGTTTCGAAATTTCTAATTTTGACCATTTATAATTGATGTAATTACCAATTCTTACCATAATTTACAGAGTTTGTCTGATGTTCATAATAATCTTGAGTGTAATTTAACAATTTATAATATTAAAAGAACATATTTCCATATTCACAACAACTTAAGAAACAGAGTATCAAAAAGGATAAGATATAAGGTGATGCTTTTCTGGTTGAATTTGATCTCAATAATATTTTTTACAAGAGATTTATGGGTGGCATAGTAGAAGTGAACCAGTTATGGACTGATAGCTTCACAATCCAGTATCCACTAATGTGGTTTCTACGTATTTGATGCTTATTTTGGTTGAATTTCATCTCAATAACGTTATTTACAAGAGTTATATGGTTGTTTAGTATTCTCTGAAGTGGACTTAATTGTTGTTGTTGTAACAGCAGTAATTGCTAAGTTGACAGCCCTTGCCAGAGTGATCTCAGGTTATTCCGGTGCATAGAGCCGGCTGTCGAGGGAATGAGTGGACTTAATTCGGGAGCTATTGCCAATTATTAATATCCAGTAGCATAATTGCCGTATAACCGACATTAGTATGATTTCTGGATTCAAATTACTGATCTATAGTATATAAAAAATGGTTTGATATCGATATTTATTACATTTTTGTAGGATTATTTGTTTTTCGGAAATGGTTCTTATATGTCAGCTATGACAAATTATGGGCTGATCTTAAATTTTGGAACAGTGGTTTTTATGCATATGAGGATATAGTCAAATATAGACCCATATTCTCAAAATCCAGCAGTTTGATTTTGCGTGTATGTAAATGATCCGTATAAAATTTTGGATCGGTACCGTTATTTATAAGAGATTTATGAGTATTAAAGTGATTTTCGCAAAAGGGCTTTATATGGAAGATACGTTTAAAAATGGACCGAAATTCACAAAATTTTGTGGCATGATTTTTGTTTATATGTAAATCTGTGCAAAGTTTTGAGTCGGTACCGATATTTATACAATATATAGAGGGATAAATGTCTTTTTCAGATGTGGTCCTTGTATGGGAGCTATAACCAATTATGGGCCGACCACCATAAAATTTATTACAACAATTTATTTACCTGTAAGAATTATTTAAAATTGTAACCGTTTATTTATACCAGTTTTATGCGTATTTAAGTGAATTTTGGAAGTGGACTCTAATGCCAAACATGGACCGAACTAAAAAAATCGTTTTACGATTTTTTTGCATGAAACTTATTCCTGCTAAATTTCGTATTGATATTCCAATTTTATAGGCATTTATGTATAATTGAGCAATATTTCGAAAAGATTTTTGTGTGGGGGCTGTGAGAAATCATGGACCTATTCTTATTATTTTCCTCACACTTTCTTCTTTTATCATTAAAACAACGTACATATATAAAATTTAATGGGAATATCTGCAATATATTTAAACAAATTGAAAGAAAAATGTTTAAAAATATCAAGCTAGATACGCTTATCTATTGACAACTCTCGAATGCCTGATATATCCATATTTAAAAAATATGATTGATATGCGCTTCATTATGGAAGTGCGCTCGACGAGTTGGTTGGTTATATAGGACATGGCTTATAAAAAATTTAAATTGAAATTGGGATTCACTTATGCTACATGATTTTCTGATGAATTTGCATGCTTTTCCACATAATTGTCAATTTGAGATTATTAAGAGGAAGGTAACTGGAGAAACATTTCTCGGTAATTTATTTTCCAGATTGGCCTGTATGGGATAGACTGCTTAAAAGTGTAAAGTATAATCAGAAGAATTTAAGGTAGAGATCCTGGCGGTATTAATAAAGGAGGTATTTGTGACAAATTATTGCGAGACAAACAGTTCCAAAGTTTTGGGCTGTACTTTAAGGTGTGAGTTATTTGGGTGCCACTAACCCATTCTGAAAAAACAGATCGAATTCCAGATTTTTATTAGGGTAGGACAGGTACAATTTAAGGACTTTTGCGTCACTGTTCGATTAGGGAATTTGTTATTGGACTGAATTTGTTCAAAAAGAAAGCACATTTTCATGATTACTTTAGTACTGGATTACTTAAACTCATTTAATTGCCTTCCTAAATTTTATTAAATTTATCATAAGTGACCACATGAAAAAATACATCCAATTCCTATGTTCGACTCTAATCTAGGAATTTAAATTTTCCACTATATTTTGTACTATTTTAGGATTTATACAATAGCTCACAGCTTATTTTATGCAGAGCATTTATTTGTTTTGTTATGGACACGATTTTCTTGGATGAAGTGCTTAATGATTTTTTGGACTTTGATGTTAACCAACTCTGCTATTTTTCGATGTTAGTGACCATTTTGGAAATGGTTTAAAACCAATTCTCGTGGTTCTATCGTTATACGCAGACTCATTTGAACTATTTTAAATTGCACTTCACGTTACAAAATCGGACTCCCAATTCAACAGAATATATTATTATTGACGTGAAAAACTACCATTTTAAAGTTTTAATATATTAAAATATACATATTTACAATAAATGTTTTTGTCTGTTAGACTATAATCTTTTTTCTTTTAAATGATACCAATTTCTTTTTTAGTTTTTATTTTATGGAGTTTGTAAACCAAAAATGCACTGCATAAAATAAGCTGTGAGCCATTGTATATGTATAAATATAACGTCGACAAACAACTACCTACCAAATTAGAACACAAGCATTGTCATAAATAATACCTATGGCAAAATCCATTACTGTCTTGTAGTCTGACTAGTGATGGGACGATTAATCATTTGATGCATTATAATCGATTTTTTTTCTTTCAATTAACGATTTAATTGTATCGAAAAATAGGTTTCGATGAATCGAAACATTAATCGATTAGTTGCTAAAATAATCGGAAGTAAACGTAATAGCAAAATAATATTGACATCTCTAATATCATTACATTTTTCGCACAAAAAAGAGCTTGCTGTGGACGCTTTCTAACAATTTCTAATTTTTTTTAACAAAACTATGACTCCAACTCAAAGCGTGGAAATTTTATTCCAAAATTAACGACAAGGAAGTGCAGTGCCGGTTGTGTGAGAAAAGAATAAAATGGTGCAAGAATACTATGAACATGCTCCAGCACACTAGTCTAAAACACCCAAAAGATGCTGACTTCCTCAAAGTAAGTTTCAGCTTCAATTACAATTAAATTCATTTAAAATTTGAATGCATTAATGCAATGAAGACTCTGAGAGTGGCGAGGAAAGCATAGAAGTCACAAGCACAAGCCGAAAAGCAAATTCAGTGAAAAATAGTCAGCCCAATATTCAAGCTGCTTTTTTAAACGTAAACAGTTACGCATCAGGTGGCTCCAAGCACCAAAAATTATCCAAATCAATTATTGAAATGATTGTCGCTACTGTTATCTTTTAGGCACTTCGGTACCAGCAGAGTGCAGGTGCTACTGCCACTGAAAAAAGGAACAGGCTGACGACCTCGCGCCTGTCAAAACTATTGTTCCTAAACTCTGTAATGAAAAAATAAAAATATAAATATATTTTTCAATTGATATTTACTTTCATTTATTAATTCTTTGTTATTGTTATTACAAGGCATTTGCATTACAATTCACATATCAACAAACCACAAAATTACACGGTTTAGTTAAAATTTTAAAAAAATAATTTGATTATTCGATTATTTTAATTTTCCTTCGATTAATTGCAATTAATAATCGATCGGTTTCAATTAATCATATGATTCATTAATCGATTAAAGAATTTTTTTCCCCATCACTAGTCTGACCAAACCAAGAGTTAATTTAATCGCCAATCCTAGGGTTAAATTGTATCTAATGGTGTTTTCTTTTCTGAAATAAAATGTTACACCTTTATTATGTACATTTTTATAATGTTTACCCCACATTTTAAAGATGTCGCATTTTTAATGGTCAGAATAGAACATAAAATTACAACAGTGTAACACTTTTTTTCATGTACAGCTGTTTTTGTTTTTTTTTTTTGTTAAAAAAGAAGCAGATAACTCCCTGGTAAGATCGCTTGAAATAAGACAATGAATATTTATTAAAAATACCAATGATACCTTCCCGACTAATACGCAAATTCTTCTTAAACTATAAAAATTATATATATATAAACATACATTACATATATAAGAAGTAGGAGATATTGTCCTATGCAATTTGACATACATCAACTTCAGAGTATTCATTAATTACGTTCTCTACAAAGCCTTTCACTCGCGGTTGTGGATTTCTTTCCATAATCATATAAAATATTTTTTCATCATCAGATGATGAAGATGAATCCAACAAGTCATCCAAAATTTTTTCAGCACATAAAAAAGTAGTAATATTTTCCATTTTGAAAAATTTTTTTTTGGTTCTTAACACAAACAAAACAAATGTCAGCTGCAGCGATGTCAACTTAGCCCTTTTCAGGCTAGCTTTAGCCGGATTTTAGTAACTCAAAACGCGAAAAAAAAGAAAATTGGATGTGGTTTTATATGAATTTTTTTCATTTAGCCCTTTTTTCAAAAATGTTTACGCGTTTTGAGTCTCAAAAGTTGGCATCACTGGTTAGCTGTTTTATCGTGCGATTCTACCCCTCTAAAAATACAGAGTGTGAAAGGTGCACCATTTTTTTAATTTATAGTGTGACATTAATAGAAAAGAACACACTACACTATAACAGTGTTGGCATTTTTTCAGAAAAGAACACAAACAAATTAAAATAGATGCGAAATGGGAAAAACGTGTAACATTTTTGCCAGAAAAGAAAACTCCATAAGAAAATTTTTAAATGTATATGTGTGAAAAATGTTCAGTTCAAATAAAATTCAAAATTAGTTTAATTTTTTACAATTGATTTATTTACCTTTGTTTTTTTAACTTAAAATATAAGTTTTCATATAATAAACAGTAAAATACTTTACATAGACAGATGAAATAAAATGTGAAATTAAGTTGAATAAAACCAATGTAAATTAAAAAAAAACATTATTATTTTTAACATCAAGTACAATAATATGATTCCAGTTCAATTCAATTTCTTCCCTTATATCTGTGTTTATTGTGCATTATCGAATTTAGCTCCAATTTTAGGAGTACGTGGCTTTTTCTTGTGTCCATAAGAAGGCTAAAATAATTAAAAAAAAGATTCAAAGTTTTTATATCTAAGATGTTTTTTGTTCGGTGTTATATAGTAAAGGTGAAAAGTAAAACAAAAGTGATGGATATTTCAATTTTGTATGATGCATATGCCAACCAGTGTCTTATGTTATTACGAAAAATAATTGGCGATGTAATAATTGGCGATGTAATAATTGGACCTCTCCAATTATTAAAATATATTTTAAATAGGTGTGTTCGAAATTCTAATTGTGTCCAAACAGCAGTCTAAATGTATAATGCACTTCATACAAATATTAATTACTTATATTGGTGAGTTCAAAAATATCACTAAACTGGACAGTGTTATTTTTAATATTAACAAAAAAAAAAAAAAAAACTGCATCCCGTTTTCAATATATTGGTTTGGTTTTTCATGTTTACACTGTTGCGTATGACTTTGAAAACAGACGTTTTTGAACTCACCTCATATGTATATTTAAAATAAATTACCTTAATATCATCAGTTTCTTTCTTTATATTGTGTCCATCAATATTGCCGTGCAGAGACAATTCATTCAGCTAAAGCAACAAAAATAAAAATTAATATTTTCAAGATTTCACCAAAACAAAAATAATTTGAAAATATTTACATTTTTTACGATTCCATCTCTGTTAGATGGTAAATCAATTTGATTATTTGATGATGAAGTTGCTGCTTGTTCCTTGTTTGAGAAACTGTTATATCCCCGAGAAACTTGGAGTGGTATAAATGCACCCTTTTGATTTAAGCTGTTTGAGCTGAATATTTTGTCTTGCGACATCATTAAATTTTGCTGTTGATGCGGCAATTGTTGATAATGCGGCGACTGTTGAGTAGTTTGATTTCCTTGTTGGAACTGCATCTACATATTTGAAATCGAGTAAATTTAATTATATTTTATTTTTAAAACTAAACTCAAACTAAAAACTGAGAGCGACTTTTTGAGTTGAAGATTAGCAATGAAATTAAGTTTTTATAACAAAATTGTTAATACAAAAAATTGATTATTCTAAACCATTTCCAATTGTATTTAAGAAGTTTCTAATTGTATACTAAAAATGTCCATTTATATTTCAGAAATTTCCAATTATATTTCAGAAACTTCCAATTATATTTCAGAATTTTCTAATCGTATTTCAGAAATTTCCAGTTGTATATCACAATTTTCCATTTGTATTTTAGAAAATTTAATATACATTTCTGAAATGCAATTAGAAAATTCTGATATACAATTGGAAATATCTGAAATATATGTAACTGGAAATTTCTGAAATATAATTAGAAAATTCTAACATACAAACAGAAATGTTTTAAGATTTAAATTAATATAAAAAATATAAAATTTTAAGATTTTTTGTTTCAATTTGAGTTTTCGACATTTTGTTCAATTAAATTTCTCAATACAGGTATCCCTCGATTTACGCGGTACTTTATTTGCGCGGTTTCGATATAACGCGATTTAATAATAGTGACCGTTTTTCTGTATAAATCGCTTTTTTACGCGTTTTTAGTAAAATGCGATTTAAAAATTGCGAGAATTTCACCATTATTTAGAACAAAATTTTTAATTTTTTTTTTTTCAAATATTTTTACAAATATTTTGTTATGTATATCTACTGTACAAATAAAATAAATTTAATTCAAATTATTTTATACTAATAAGCATTTTTTTAATACGGATTTTCGGTCCCAAATTTAAATTTTGTATATAGCTAGTGTTTCAATTTGCGCGGTTTATTATATTTCTGGTCCCAAAACAGAATTTTGTATTGATAAATAATCTTTATTTACGCGGTTTTTATTCGGTCAAAACGAACCGCGTAAATCGAGGGATACAAATTGTTACATTTTCTGACGTTGTGTATATTAACGTTTAATCTTCTAGAACTCAAAAATTGTAAAACGTATTAATGTTAGATTAGAAAAATTTTTAGATGAAAAAATCTGATTATATAAATGGCATTTACTCTTCAGTAAAAACCTCGCTCTTAGTATATAGGATTAAGTACGTGTGGCTGTTGTTGTTGATATTGAGATGTCACTTGTTGGGTTAGAGTTAATGGTACATTCGACAGCATATAGGGATTTTGTGGAAGAGACATGAGAGGGGAATTATGAGCTATGACGGGCATTTTTTGAGCATCTGCACGCCAACTTGTTGGTGGTTGTGGCAATTGTGGCTGTAATAGATTGGACAGTTTTTAAATTGTTAATGTATTCAAATAAATGAAACATACTTTAGCTGTAACTGCTGGTCCGGCGATAACCTGAGCTTGATTAGCCGATAAACCCAAAAGAGACTTTAGAAGTTGTGTGCCATCATTGCACTGCTGCGGTTCTACAGATGACGGTGTTGTTGTGTGCTGTTGTAGTTGCTTGTTATTGTGTGATGAATTTGATTGAACAGATTGATTGGGATTTTGCATAATTTTAATTGTATTTAAATGTTTCTGTTTTGTATTTACAGCAGGCATCCAAAATGAATCGCTGCCCTTTTCTACAATTTGTGTTTGTTTAATAGCATCTGCATTCACCACACTAGAATCGTTGTTGACAGAGTTTGTAGTAGTTGGCACGTTACTCTGTCTCCATGACTTTGTGGACACATTTTTATTGTCTTCTAATTGACAGGACATTTTCGAATCATAAACATTTTCTGTTTGTCTATTATTGTCTGAGAGTATAAAATTTAGATTATGATTGGCAAACCAGAATTAATAAGATTGAAAAGTATTACCATGAGTAAATATTAAAAGGACGGAAGATTCTGGTACTTTGTATACACGTTGTAAGGCAATTCCATGTATGTCATTACCATTTGGTATGTGTTTATCAAATAGAATTTCGTAAAAATTATCCACAGCTTTAACACATTCCAAACGCACTGGATTCGGATCACTTACCGGATAAATTCCAACAACAGTACCTTTAGAACCAAGAGGAACCTACAATCCACAAAAAGAAATTAATTTTAAATCTTGACCTTAATTTGTTAGGGAGATGGGAAGAACTTACCATATAAGTAGTTTTAACAATAACAACACGATCAAAAAGTTTAATTGACCTTTTGGCCTTGTATACATCAGGCAAACTAACATCAGGTTTAAGTAACAGGTGGGGCTTGACTTGCAGTTTCACAGTTTTTACCGGTAAAGTCTTTAAGTAACGTGTGATGCAAATAATTATGAAAACTACCAAAAAATTCATATGTTTAATCAAACCTTTAATTGCTCGATAGCATCCAAAATTTTTTCTACAGATTCTTTTTCCATAGTTTTTGATCCGCAAGCAACCCTTTCTGCTTTCGCGTGTTCTTGCTCTTTCAGCCAGGCCACTATTTCTTCTACTTTCTTTTCGCCAACGTTCAATGGAAATAGATCCTGTTCGAAAACCAACTCTGCCCGCTCTGTGCCCTTGCTTAAATACTCAATCACAACGGGAAATCTTTCAATATACAATTGTACAAGAGCAATAGCCTTGGAAGATAGGAACCACTGGTTGTCAATGCGCCTTGCATAGCCAGATAGTTCTTCTTGTTGTTTAATATATTTAAACTGTAGGCCTATATTTAATTTAGACAAATTATCCGGAAGATCAGTTTTAGGACGCCTGCCACCTTTAACAACCAGTACAGAACCTGTAATGCGGGCCAAGCTTTTCACATGTATACCGATTTGGGCAGCTGCTTGATACGTATTTATGTAGTCTCTTTCTAGTTGGTTTTGTACGTATTTCGCTTCGGAAAAGTCCGGTTCAGGTAAGACGGTTATATTCACTAAATTTAATTTATTAATTTAGTCATTTTAAATACATACATAAATAAGCTTTGTCCTTACCTTTAAGCCTGCCACACTCATAGACCAACATAGGATTCATGACCACACCCTCACTGCCGTAATATGGATTGCCCACAAAAAATATTTTACTGTTTTCTGGAAACAATTGTTCAATTTTTTTATGTTGGTTCGTCACGGTATTGTGAACGGCAATCTGAGAGACAACACCCTGAGCAGGATATGCTGTAGTGGATTGACTCCACACTTCGTTGATACTGACTTTTCCCTGGCTGCCACATACATATGACGAGCCGGTATATGTTCGTACATAAACCATTACAGAATAATCTGAAAATTCGATGCCCATCCGTGTGTATAAACTAAAAATTTCATTAATTTACCATTATATGTATATTTATTTCATGTGTATTTATGTATTCTGAGTAATACTCAACTGTTCTTGGGCCGTTTTAACATGAACATCGAATATTTTAGATATATCCAAATCTTTAATACCATCCACATCTATGTATTTCTCCTTATTTGATATTCCTACAACTTTGGCCCTAACTAAGTGAGGCCAGCCAATGAAAACGATTTGATTTAGATATTTTTCAGCTACTGTATAAATATCGTCCATATTTTTGCGGCTTTCTGGTTGAAGAATCATATTTTCGTTACGACTGGAATAGTCAAAAATTTTGACACGAGCATTCTTAATTTCAAACTGCAATGAACAAAAAAAAAAAAAAAAAAAAAAAAGCAAATATATTCGAGTCACGATATGTTATTCAAACACAAACCTTATAATTTAAATGTTTCATAGTGGGAAAACCTGGAAAAAACACTGTGCGAGCTGCATTAGGCAGTTCAACACAGACAGTCTTTTGAGGAGATACTGAAATATCTTGGGACCAAAATGGTTTCTCTGTACAAAATACGTGGTATAATGCTTTGAGAGAATATACGCCAGCAATTTGCCCTTGGGACTCGGGATGGTAATCGTACTGCAACATAGGGCCGTGTTGGTTACGTTTACGTTCGTTTGGCATCAAATTTTGATCACACGATGCCATGGCTTCTAACAGTACTTTCTAAATACGCAGATTATTCCAAAACAATCAAAAAATTAAATATAATATTTAAAGAATATACAAAACAGATTGTACTTCGTCTATAAAAGGAATAAGAACAACAGCCTCCCATTCATGCTGCTTGCCATTGAGATCGGTTTCAAAGTCTTCTGGATAATAACCTATCAAATCACTACTAGAGCTGGTCATTAGATCTCTATAGGCTGCCGGTAATAGAGTCTTACTAGCTGCTGGGAGTACTGCCAACAACTACAAAAAAAAAAATGAACCACAAAATTACGAAAGAATAGAGAGAAAATCGATAGACAAACCTGTTGAAAGGGTAGAAATGGTTTACCCATGTTAAATTTGATTTCATAATCTTGGAAACCTTTTAAATCGCTTATAAAGGGAGCATAATGGTGAGGATAATACCAATCCCATGATTGCACACCACGATAATAATAGTCTAATATCCATTGTAACGCCGTTATATAACAAATCGCTTGTTCCCTTGTATGTTCGCTAATGTAAAAATAGAGTCAAATTATAAATTTGATTTTTTTTTATAAAAATTATGCCCCTATTGCCGTTCTCAACTCAACTAAGTTTGGTCGTCTGTCAGTCAACCCGACTTTAACTCTACATTAACTCTACTACATTTAAGTTGTGAATGGCAATACCGATTTATGAAAGACGACCAAATTATTAAAAAAGTTGTGAACCGCAATAGGGGCATTAATATCAATTGTATTTACGAGTTCACAAATAAAATGAGCGCAAAGAAATAAAACATTTTTAATCAATTTTATATACATACATAGAGGCCCTTTACACGATGCAATTAATTGCATGCAATTTTTTCCATTCTATTTTAAAATTGCTACCTAAAATGTTGTGCACTTATCCGATGCAATTTTACGTGCAACAAATCCTGAAATTTGTTGACGTTTAAGTACACATTCCTCTTTAGTCTTTATTCGCAACAAAGAAAATAAAATTTTAAAATATACATATGTAAATATAATACATATACAAAAAATATATTTACATATGTATGTATATAAAATAATATCCGTTTTATAAGTGTTTTGCTTACATTTGAACGCTTACAAAACGCTTATTTTTATATGTTAATGCTGGCTGGGATACATACATATACATAACTAGAAAAATTTTAAAAAATATAAAAAACTAGCTGACCCGGTCCGCGTTGCTGGCCCTAAGCAAACATTAGTGTTGTATTACCACACGATTTAAATTAAGCTTTTAAAGAAATGTACGGCCTTTAAATAAATTTATGGAATATCTATCATAAAGATTTGTTACAGAATAACTTGCATATGGTCTAGGTATGGAAAATTATATTTATTTATTACTTCATCTTGGGGCCAGCGGATATACAATGTTTTTTGTTTTTTGGCGTGCCGTGTGGAAAACATAAATTTTCCAAAATTAAGCCAGCAATAGTTAATGATGTGACTCTTGCTTTATTGATGGCAATAGTACAGGTAAGACGCAAAGGGAATTGGAGCCGCTTGAATTGGAATGGTAAATCGTTGGAAATCATCCGAATTCGTGGAATAAGTACATCTCCTTTGAATCTGCCACCGATGATTGTTGCCTCGATTAAATTTGGTGAGCACTTTTTGATGGTCAATGTGGTTCCGTTGCATAATTATGGTGCGTTTAAGTTGCGAACAAGAATTACCGGTGATCCAACGTTTAATGTTAGCACATGCGGTGGCATTCCGGGTGGTTCCAATGAATTTAAAAATTCAGTGGGATAATTGACGGCTTGTTCTTCATCCATTACTGTATCGATCGATTTGTATTTGATTAATTTGCCGGCCAGTTTCAATTGAATTTGCTCATTGAGCTTGCTGGCATCGTAATTTGTTGGTGCCAAAATTGCACGTTCCAACAGCCAATCCGGTTTTTTGTAGAAGATTGTTAGACTTGGGAAAACCTTGTCGACAACGGCTTGAATATTCATTTTCATTCGACAGAAGTTAGGCGGGAACGAAATCTCGTTCGTGGCGCGATTAATTGGAATTTTTCCATTTCCGATGTCAAAAAGTTGTTCTGAGAATGTTTGGGCAGACGGGTCTTGCAACAAATGCACACGCATGTTCGTGAATAGCGTGATTTTCTCTCGGTTCCAAAGATATGAAGCTTTCAAGCATGCGTTCAGCTCATCTGCGGTCATTGATAACGGGCAAAGTTTGACGAAAATCACCAACGAAAAGAATAAGAGCGCCTCCCATCGGTTTGTAGTATCCTCGAAAATCACGTAGAGTCCGATCAAGCGCTTCGAGCAATTTGTTTGAATGTACCGTTATTTTTTATCAGTGTTTGAAAAAAACTCACAAATGTGCACAAAATGTAGGTATCTTAAATGCAAGGGTACATAAAGTTTTTTATTATCGATTAATGATATAATATTATTTTTAACTTATTGTATAATGTTGCACCTTAGTAAGCGCGGAATATCTTCTGTTATCGAATGATGTAAATATTTTGTAAATAAACCGAAAACTCCGATTTTTGAATGCAACATTTCGAAAGTTTTAAAATTTTGATATTGGATCGTTAATAACATAAGTTTTTTGCAAATATCTTCGGAACTACATAACCGATTTAAGAGTTTGATATCTCGTTTTGAAAAACATGACAACGGCTTTGAAAAAAATTAAATAAAATAAAAAAAGCAAAATATATGTATGTATGCTCGTATGTCATTGGTGATGCAATATGAAAATTGGATTTTGCCACGCCCCTGCGCCCGCAGACTGAAAAAACATGCCAACATTATTTTTTTTATTTTTACCTCGCCTTCAATAAGATGTGGATACAATCTGTATGAAGTAAATCTGTAAAAACCCATTCAGAAGAAATTAATCAATTAAAAAAAGTGGGCGTTAGAGTAGGTGTGGTCGTACCAATGGTGAAGGCAATGATGGTAATTTGACCTTGCCACTGAGACGGCACAACCCAGGCGATTCTCCGGTGAACTTTAATGCACCGCAATGGTTGCACACAATCTTCATTGGGCCAATTTGAACGGAAGGATGCGAGCTGTAGTCAAAAGTGCAATCGTAATCAAACGCTACTCGATTCAAATCAACACTTGAAGCACTTTTTCTTACGCGTTGATTTAGATTTTCACGTTGTTGAATTGCTTGATTTAATCCATGATTTCTCATTGCTAATCGAGCCGTTTCATTTGTCGCCTGTCTTTCTTCTTGTGTTTTCGTTACGCGAAGTCGGGCCATACTAACACGGCGCTGATCTCGTGCGATTTCTTGTTCATCCGTATTTAATCGATTGGTAATATTCCGATTTGTAATTGCATTACGGGTTCGGTGCGAAACATCAGATCTTTTGGGTCGCGGCATTATGAATAATACTGAGAAATTAATGTCACAAAAGCAGTTAATGTCACAAAAACAATGTCACAAAATCATTTAGGGAACTTACCTTTTGAAATCACTTTTAAAAAAGGTTGAAAATTTTTAAATACTACAAAAATAAATCAGGTGTCAAAAGTTTATGCACACAACGCCATCTACTGGTAATAGCAGAACCAGAATTTGTTTTTGTAAAAAAAAAATCTACAAAAAAAGTTTTCAATGAAATTAGGTGGAAAAACAATTGTCGTAAAAATTGTGATATACAAAAGAACGACATTTGATTTTTGGATTTTAGAAGATAATAATTAAAAGTAATTGGTGATACAATTTGAAGTAAGTCTTTTAAAACCCTTGTAGAATCGATTACACAATTTTAAAGCAGGCGTGGTCGAATTCGGCTGTACACTGCGGGCGTTGCTACGGCATCAATTTAAAAAAAAGTAGGCGGTCAAAAAAGATCGCTAGAGATGGGACGTGAAAGGAGGCGTGGAGTATGAATCTTAATTTTTGATCTCGCTTAGAGTAAAGTGAATATGTTAAAATCAGAGTAGAATCAATTACACACTTTAAAAAGAAGGCGTTAAAGTAGGCGTGGTCGCAAAAAAGAAGTATTCTATAAATACTTAGTGGTGTGATGTGAAAATTTCAGGCAGATCGCTCCAGCGGTCTGGCTTACCTGGCAAGCGTCTTGCATGTGATGGGGCGTGAAAGTGGGCGTGGCACATACAATTTTTATTTCTACCTCGCCTACAGTAAGATGTATATACAATTTGAAGTAAATCTGTAAAAACCCATTTAGAATTAAATAAAAAAAAGTAGGCGTTAGAGTGGGCGTGGTCGTACCAACTTACAAACCTTCCCGGGCTCATGCACAACAACTTTGCCAAAGATCATCACATGATCATTCTATAAAGTACATACACACACTCACACATAAAAACATTAATTTAAAAAAAAGTAGGCGTGGTCAATTTCTGAATTTTTTCCGGGTATTCTTCTTCTCTGGCCTGAGACCAGCCTGAATTCGTGCGAATCGTTGCAATCGGTCCTGGCGTTCTTTAGTTATAAAGCTAGTAACTAACGTCACTCTCTTTTATATAGATATAAGATTTTAATACAGAAGAAGTAATTGAAAATGTTCTTGCGCATTCATTTTTATAACGCACACTTCAAAGTCAGAATAAGAATAAAACAATATAAGTAAAACACAAACGATGATAAAAGAAAATGTCAAAAAATTGCATGACAAACGAGTCGGATCGGTATTTTTGAAGGTGGGTGTTGGACCAATATTTCTGGGCGTTACAAACATCAGGTGGCGTCATTAAAGTATTTCATCTCAACCGACATATTCGTTATCAGTAGGTCATCAGAGAAATAAAAAAAAAGCTTAAGCGCCAACAAACAAAATTGATTCATTCCATGCATTGGATAAAACGAAATCTTTGTTCAAAATTTGGTTTCATTAACTTGGTTTAAACAAGATATAATACAAAAAAACCTTCTCCTGTAAAATTTAATTTCTGTCGCTCAAGCTATTTCCGCGGTTAAGGCACGATATGTATGTAGAAAAATGATTTGTTAATTTTGTAAAAAAGTGTAATTCTTACAACGTTGGCACAATCAAATTATCACAAATTATAATTAAATTATACCTCAGCTGATGTATGAGTTTTGAGAGAAAATACAAATATTGCAAAAAAAAAAACATTTTCTGAGTTTATGAACAAAAAAAAAATTGTTGCAAAAATTGAAAACATATTCGCTAATTACCTGTTGGAATTGTCCTTGTTTAGTTTGTTCATATAATAATTACGTTTGTAATTTTGAAACTCGTCGTTTATGTGTTCATCATTATCTGACAAGTCTTCATCGTCATCAAGGAACTATAATAGAAAAACAAACCTTCTACATTGCATACAATTCATTTTTAATATTTCGAAGTTATACCTGTCTACTGCTTTCAATTAAAGCTGCCAAATCGTTATCAGTATTTTCATTATTAATTTCATTCACATCAAAGTCAAAGGCTTCGTCAATGCCATTCTAATGGGAAGTTTATTGTGATTTAAAAAATAATACATCTTTACACTTTTCGACATTTACCTTTGATTGTTTAGCTTCAAAATATTTAAGATCTGCATGATTTTCATGAAATTTTTCAAACTCTACATCGGCTAAAGCTGCAAAGTATTTTTCTAGACGTGGCAAATTTAGTTTGCCATTTTCATTAATGTTGCCTGAAATAAAATTAATTCATTAATTAAATGTATAAGGACTACACTTGCATACTTTTGAACTTACCACCCAAACTGCTATACACCTTTTTATATGTTTTATATAATAAAGGCAAAGCATTCGATGAAATATGCAAACATGGTAAATGGGGTATAAAATCATTACCGACTAAAAATCCCATTAGTACCCAATCATCTATTAATTTGGCAACATCGAAATTCGGGTCTTGTTGTTTTATCTCATTAAATTCCATTTCCAAATATTCACGCAATAAACCCAAGTGTAACAAGAAAAATCGCGTTTCTTCAACAGATGCCTTCTTAGTTTTCTTGCCGAATTTAACTTCTTCGCGCAGCACCACAAAATGGAGCTCATGGGTGCATAAACCCAGTATAATTAAATCAGCATCCAAACCATAGAGGCAGTGACGAGTGTTTGGATTGAAATCACTTTGAGATTTCAAATAGCGTATGTAATCCATAATTTTATGTTCACCTTCACCAGGAGACTATAAAACAAAAATCTTTAAAACTGAATTCAACGTCATAGTTAAATATAAAAACACAGTGATTAAACAAGTAATATGTTTTTTATTTAACTAATAAGAATATGTTATAAAATTTAAAGAAAACAGGTAATAAAGTTTAATCGGGCTTGTCCGACAATATGATTCCAAAAAAAAATCTATTATATAAACTTTAAATTATATAATGTAGATGTAGGCCGATACTCACTGAATTTAATATTTTAATAAAACTTCTTTATTTAACTCAAATTTTATCTCAATACTAAAATACATAAAACATTTAAGAGCGTTAAAGCATTTTTCTGCGAAGGTCTGTTCATTAATTATTGACTGAACTTCGAATAGTTCACTAGATAGAAATTGCAACCATTAAAATGATTGTTAAAACAAAAACTCAAATATTGTATACCCACCCATCAGTAGTGTGACCTATGCACCCTTGGGCTTTAGTCAACTATGGACTGATCGTCATAAAATCCGGTACGCCGATTTATATTTTTATTCGGATTATTTGTGCTGAATTTTATTTTGATATTGATTTTTATAAGAGATTTATGAGCATTTAAGTTGTTTTTGGAAGTGGACTTTATATGGGGTCTATGGTCAAATATGGACTGATGTAACGAAAATATCGTTTTATGATTTCACATATTATAAAACTTGTTTCTGCTGAATTCTGTATGAATACTGCTTTTGTATATTCATTTATGTATCATAATTAGTGTGACCAACTGGCCCGGAAAATCCTGGACATGGCCCGGTTTTGGAACCATTGTCCCGGTGACATCCCCCGAAAACCTACAGAAAAGAGGGCCATTACATTCGAAAATGGTCCGTTAGAAAGAGCTCTTATATAATGTCAGAAAAGTCTTTTATGAGGGTTTTTTGGGCTCTGAAAGAGCTCTTAGATAATGTCAGAAAAGAGTCTTTTGTGAGGGTTTTTGGGCTCAGAAAGAGCTCTTACATCATGTCAAAAAGAGTCATTGCAATTTTAAATACAACAAATTTAAAGGTCGCATTTATTACTTTTTTATTGCTTTTATTTACTGATTGTGTTTCTCAGTAGTGGATTACCTCCTGTCAATTTTGTTAGTATTGCCGTACTGTTCAGTCAAAATACATATGGCATTCCTCCTAATTTTTTATATAAATATGGCAATATCTTAAATTTTCGCAAAAAAGCAACCGCGTCAACAGTATTTGAAAACTTTAACTTTGAAAAAAATTAAAAAAATGGATTTAATGTGTGGTCCAATTAGTTCTAAAACATTATATGCGGATTGTTTTGTTAAGCGAAATCTTTAAAAGAATTTGGCGACGGTATAAATGCAGAAATGATTTGGACGTGCCCTTATTGTTCGTATCTTTCTAACAATTGACATATTTAAGTTATTATATTATTATCATCATCACTAGAATAATCCATTTTTTTTAATTTTTGTTAAAATGTCGTAAATTTCTTTTCAATTGTTGAATTGTTTATTTATTTTTCAGCTGTTTGTATTTTGACATTTTATATCTAGGTTTAACTCACCAATGATGCTCAGTTAAACCTATATTATATATCAAATAAATAATAACTGAGAAACATAATTTTTAGTTTAATATAGGTTTAAGCGAAAAATGTAGATTATCTTTATCCCAGAAACTAGCTCTTAGAGTATTAAACTCTATAGAGTATTATAATACAGTTTCGTTAATACATACATACATACATACGTCTCTTTCTACTTTTGCTCTTGATTGTTTTTGGTTTTTTTCTTGATCTTGGAGACTTTTTTTACGGGATGAACGGGGTTGATCCCCCCAACGGGAACCGCTTTCAGGAGCTGTTCTCCAACGTAAAGAATAAAGCAAATAAAAACAAACGCCTACGTCCAGATGATTTTGTGCCTCTACCTACTGTTTTCTCCAGTGAACGTAATATGCCCCGCTATCTTGTTGCTACCGCAATAAGTTTTAAGGAAAATGAAATACCTCGATCTCTAGCATCTTACAACGTCTTCCAGGTTGAAAAAGGTTTAAACTATATTTCCACAAACCGCCTCGAAGTAAATGAGATGAGAAGTGAAGACTTATTAATCAAGGTTGCAAATCATGATATTGCGGAAAAGTTCTTAAAAGCAAATTATATTGATAGCATTCCTGTTAAAATATCTTTGCACAAGACACTTAATACAATACAAGACAGAATCTTCTCTAGAAAAATAATAGACATACCTGAAGAACAACTACAATTGGATCTAAGAGATCAGAAGGTCATTGAAATACACAAAATAATGAAAAAAGATGGTGAGAAAATGGTAGCAACTGGGGCCGCCATTGTTACCTTTGACTTTATTAAACGCCCGGTAAAAATAAAATTAGGTTGGGAATTAGTAAAAGTTGATGAATTCATACCAAGCCCTATGCGGTGTCTTAACTGCCAAAAACTTGGTCATACTAAGAAAAGATGTCGAAACATCGAACAATGTAAAGAATGCGGCTACCAACCACCACATGAGCAATGTCTCCGTAAATTTTGTATTACTTGCCAGACTGAAAGCCATACATCAAACGACCCTGATTGTCCAACATTCTGGAAACACACTTCTGTGAATTATTTGCGAATCACACGTAAATGTACAATAAGAGAAGCCTGGGCCATCTATAACAACAATCCTTCAATGAACACACTCAAACCACCTACAATAAAAAACAAATTGTCATACGCGCATATTTTAAAAGACAACGTGCCAGAAAAACAACATGCAGAACAAAACAAAATAACCATTGCAAGTTAAAAGGCAAATAATGGAACTCCATCTACAACAATAAATACAGACTCAATACCTAATACTATCGCACACATTTTAAAAAACAACGCCGCACAGTGGCTGAAAATCGTTTTTCATTGGCCAAAATTCTGTAACTTTTGAACCGATCAAAATATTGAAGTAATTTTTTTTTTAATGGATAGATATTTAGTTCAGCTTGGCTCAGTTTTAATTACATTAAAATTGATTGATGACTTTTTAAGGACTTCTAGGTCAAAGTTGAACTTCTGATTTTTTTTTAACTTTTGGAGTGAAATATGGGTGTATTTTTTTTATTTACATATTAAAAAATTTAATATTTGGAACTTAATAATAATTATAATTATTTTTTGTGATAATGGAATTTTTTTAATGTTACACTCAAAAAAATTTTTACACTCAAAAAAATGTTTACACTAAAAAAAAAATAGTAAAATTCACTGGAGATTTTGCTGTTACTACAGAAAAATTTATTCTTTTTTGCTGTCAGATTTGATAATTTTAAAAAACATTTTAAAAATAAAAACTGCAATAGATTTTATTAGCATTTGTAACAATAGTAGGTTCTATTTATTATTATTTTTAACCGCCTTCAAAAAGTAGGAGGTTATCAATTCGAATGGTATGTTGCTTTTTTTATGTATGTTCCACGATAACCATTTCTGAACCAATTTTAAAAATTCTTTTTTTGTTTGAAAGGGTTTGCTTGCAGGTGGGTCCCATTTAATTTTTATGAAGATCGGACGGACATACGGTTTTTTATTTACCGTTATCTATATTTTTTCTGTGCTTCTCTTATAAATTGTTGAATAACTTCGTGATTTATGAATCAATTTTAAAAATAATTTTTTTATTTGGAAGATATATATATATGGCTTGCAGAAAAATATATTTAAGGGAAAAAAATAAAAATTTCAGAAATTGATTGAGATATATCGGGGATATATAGCATAAACCGATTTTTAAGAATATATCGAATATGGGTGTCAAAATTTAGCTCTGTTAATGGGAAAACATTATAGATTTAGCATAAACCGATTTTTTAGAAGATTAACAAGATTTTCAAAATTCTTTCTTTCAATCAAAAAAGTGCAACAACATTTTATTTGGGCGAAATTTTGAAGTCGGTTTTTTTTAAAGAATTATTTACTAATACTATGTTTTTCGTACTTAAATAACAATGAAGGCAATTATAATTATTATTCATTTGAAACAAATATTGATTGCAAATATTCTATATTTTGTTCTGCGCTATTTCTGTTCTTTAGTAGTTTTTTGGCTTCTTCATCTAAATCCCGATGTTCCACTTTCCATTGATTTCGAATATTGGATATGAACGGATCTGATGTTGCCAATAATATATTAAATAGATCTTCATTTGTGGAATTTCGTGAAATTTTTCTAGTATTGTGCTCTCTATAAAATCTGTAATCCTTGTTCCTTTTTTTCTGAGCCTCCTCTGATAGATCTCCAAGTGGCACCAAATGATATTTAATGATATCTTCTCCATGATAAAGGATTTTGTGAACTGTTGCAGACATATTTCTCCATGGGTAGTTGGTTGTCTAGCGTCAATTTCTTCATTGCACGAAAGTACTTCTAGGATTATTTTAAATCTGAAAATAAGGTTTAAATCCACTCCTGTTATTTCAGAGGCTGTTTCTGGATCTGAAAAGAATCTTCGTGCGGTGTTGTCATCATTTGTATTGCCTGACCCTTGTTTGGGCTGATCTATAATTAATCCAAATTTGCGATATTCATCTTGAACATGTTTCTTTTTTGAACTTTTTAACTCTTTGTTGGTTCCATTGTTTGTTATGGATCCTGAAGACCCGAAATCCAAATCATAACTGATTTTTAGTATATGTTCCATAAGTCGTCATTTGATCCACAGTAAAAAGTCATGAAAAAATATGTGATGCTCTTGGTAGTCACAGCTAAATTCAAGTGCGGTCGAAAGGGTTAGTATCAGGTAAAACTAATTAGTATCTGGCCAATATTGGGTTTTTTTTCTTTAGTGGTTTAATGTCGCGATTATTATTATAAAATTGTTTATGACTTTGGTTGACCCTAACAGTTGATAACAGGTATATTAGAAAGAGATCATATGTTTACTGTAGAACCTATTGTGATATTTTTATGACTTATTTTTTTGCTAATCAAAACAAAGCCATAAAACCCTTTCGCAGATATTATATTTAATTATTTTAGTTTTACGTAGTCTAAAGTAAAAAAAACAAAAACCTTTAGGCGAAAAAGTGAAAATTGAATACAGCATTGTATACGAGTAACTATAGGGCTGTTTAAATTATCGTAATTTGAATTTTTTTAGAGTAATTTCATTAAAATTAAAAAAGTGTTCTACCGGCGGGTCGTGGCGGGTGCAAAAGTATATATAGGGTTAAAGAAGACACTTTCACCTTTCTTCGGGTGGTATACGTTTCTTGTTCCCTTTTGTTCCCTAGAAGTTCTATTCCACTAAAGTTTAAATTTCAGAAAAATATAGTAGTTTCATAAATATTTCAGAACGCCCCTAATATTAAACGCTAGAGCGGTAACCACTTACAACAAATAAAGACTATAATCCTACCAATATTATAAAAAAGACCGCAGGCCATTATCGATGATAGCTTGCGAGTAGTAACCATTTATTTTTGACAAAAAACAAATAAAAAACACCTTTTTCTGAAATTAAAAAAACAGTTGAGTTTGACAGCATGCCACACCCACAATTATCAATAGTTTAACCTAATTTTTTGGCTACCTTAATATGGATATATTAGCTCCAAAAATGTGTAAAAATTTTAAAAATCGGTGACAAAAAAAAATTCGACTTTTGGCCAATGAAAAACGATTTTCAGCCACTGTGCGCCGCACACTGTGGCCACTGCGGCAATAAATCAATTTGGACCTTCTGTCCGATTTTGATGATTTTTGCACAGATGGTTAAAAACTATCTGAAGGTCCTGTGTGGAAAATTTCATGCAAATACCTCCATTGGTTTTCTGTCCCGAGCAGCGCAAAGTTGAAGTATGTGAACAAGTCTCAAATGTGATAGTTTTCTATGTTATATTCAAAAGCTTGTTACTTATAAACTATACACCGAATGTACCTTATAAGTATTTTTTCACTTAAAATAGACATTAAGCATTATGTAAATTAAAAAAAAAAATTTTAAAAAATTTAAAAAAAAAATTTCCTTTGACAATATATTTTGAGCCAAAAAAATAAACATTTATGATTTTCTTTTAGACTTTTAGTTGTGTGCGAAGCAGTGCGACACATGGAGTCATATACCAAATTAAAGCTGAGAGTCTCAGCTAACAGACTAAAAAAAAAAACCTGCCCCAATTTGCCCGCCGCCGAAAAAACAATGAAAAACCAAAAAATTACAGTAAAAAATATGCGTTATTTTACGCGTGCAAAAACAAATGCGCATTCTTTCTTTCTTTGCTACTCGTGCATAAAGTTTTGATACATGGTAGCAAAATTGTATCTGAGGCCATTCTACCTATAGGTAGGTTAAATATACAATTTGTTTCATACATTTTAAATTAACATATGGTTTATTTTTCAAAGGAATGTTATCAGAAGAAGCACAGGAAGCGAGGAACAAAGATTATAGACGTTATAGGCTATATCACTCGCGCAAGACTGGGCGCTGTTCTACTAACGAAGACGTAATGCATCATTTGTTGATATCCACCGACCCATATATCAATTCATTTAGAACGAAATTTAAGCTTAAAAAATTAGATTATCACGAAGATGTAAAAAAGTTGTTAGTAAATGAAATAGAGTGAAACTGACAAAATTTTTGTATTGGAGTTGTATGGGGGGTGGGTGTTACAGTGGGCGGATTTTCTTCATATTTTAAAAACAGCATTTGATAGATGTTATATGCATTTTTGCGAAAAATAAACATTCTAGTTACAAATTTACAGAAGATATGGCATTTTTGAAATATCATTTGTATGGGAGGTGGGCGTAAAAGTGGGCGGATTAAGTTCATATTTTCAGGAGCTCATTCTACAATTATAATATTAACGTTTTATGAAAATTGAGTTGATATATTTAAAATCATGGAAGTTATGCCACATTTTCTATTTAAGTTGTATGGGAGGTGGGCGTAAAAGTGGGCGTATTAAAAAAAAAAAAAAACTAAAATTCTTAAAAAATTTAACATAAATGTGTGCAAAATTTCATGAAGCTCCGAAACCTCCTTGATTTAAGGCCATTAAATGCACTACACGGCCACAGTGTGCGCCGTTACAAATCAACAAAAAGAACTCAAAAACTACTAATAAAACAACAACATTACCAAAAAATACAAATACAGTCCTACAAACTTCCAACGCAGAAAACACCATATCAATTCCAACTTCAAACGCAGAAAACACCATATCAATTCCAACTCCAAACAAGAAATCAAGATAAAACTAAAATTAAAAAACAAAAATTACTCTCTTTAAAAGCTTCACTCAAGAATGATAAAATAAAGATTACGCCAACACGCGTAAAATTTTAAAATGTTCTGCGCATTTTGGCCCTGTGACGTCACACATTCTGTGTTTCTATTGGCTAATTTTTTCTCACTTGTTTTTTTTACTCATGTTTTGCTTGCATTTGCTCACTGCACTCTTCATGTTTATATTTTTGTTGTTTTTTTTTTGTTTGTTTTTCTTTTTTAAACAGATTTTATTTTAGAACTCTCAGAGAACTCAATTGCAAGGTTGCCAACTATCACATAAAACATACATTTTTCGCAAGAAATTTTAATTCTAACACATGAAACATTCTTGGTAACCCTTAGAATGGACCTTCTACGTCACATAACGGGAAATCATGCGCATGGCGTAATCTTTATTTTATCATTCTTGGCTTCACTCAACTCCTCAACAGAATCTCTCAATTTCAATGAAACAGCACCTGCTCAGACAAATTTAGATAAAAGCGTTTCAAGTGATGAAAACAATCAAGTAGAAATGATCCTCAATGACATACAAAATGGATTGGGTTTAGACACCCTCACAAAGCCTGATCTGCCGTATGCCAACCAAATGTCTCCTTGCTCCCAACTCTATGAAAATTTTCCAGATTTAAATACAATAAAAACACCAAAAACTTACAAAGAAACATTACCCAAAAATTATAAGAAAAAATAATTTGTTTTTTGTTATATAAAAATGGATAGTGGTTTGAACATCAACATTTTACAGTGGAACATACAGGGATTTTTAGTCCACAAATACGCCTTGGAATTGCTCGTTACTAGACATAAACCCAATATTATAGCACTACAAGAAACACATATTACAGAAAATAATTTACATCTTTTACATTTACCAGGTTACAAGGTCTTTCACCATAACAAAGAATACACATACGCCAAATCGGGCATAGCTATTTTTGTTAAAATTAATTTTAACGTTTCACATAATCATGTTTCAAATTGCGATCTTTTACATCAATCTGTTACACTAAAAGGTGCAATTGACTTAAAAATTACAAACATATATAAAGAATGCGATATAAGGCTTACTGATCAAATGGTAAATAGTATATCCACCCCAAGTAACTCCAATTACCTTGTGCTTGCAGATTTTAACTAGCGGATGTATCTGGGAGAAATTTGCGAATGACCAGGATCTTGTCATACTCAATAATGGTTCGCCTACACTTCTTAATACACGGAACACTTTAACATCGGTTGATGTAACAATGTGCAGTGTCGACCTCGCACCCAACCTAACATGGTACCGCTTACCTTTGCCAGTTGTGGGTGACCATTTTCCTTTGATGATAAAAAGTAACACGTATACTCAACCAATGAGGAAATTTGTACCTCGCTTTCTGGACAAGAAGGCCGATTGGAAATTGTTTGATAGAAAAGTTACAATTTTTAATGGGAAGTTCCCAATATCAACAAATATTACCAAGGAGGCAGCACAAATAAGCCGAATAATAAGAAGCGCAGCAAATGAATCAATCCCACTTAACCGCCAGTCAATCAAAAATAATCCAGTTTGGTTCAATTCAGAAATTTCGGAACTTATCCGCCAAAGACAAATCGCATGGAGGATGTTTAAGACATCGAAGCCAACAAAACGCTATAGAGTACAGGAGAACTTGTGCAAAAGTTAAAAGAGAGAGTAAAATTGCTAAAAGAGTAACTTGGGAGAATTTTCTTAACTCCCTAATTCCATCTATGGACGTTCGATATTTATGGAGTAAAGTAAAAAATCTAAGATCCAACAGAATCGACGGTTTCCCGATAATATTTGATGATGATAGTAGCTTTTCACATCCCCAACAAATAGCTAATTGTTTTGGTAAATTCTGGTCATCGTTAAGCTCAGATAAGGCGTTTGATTGTGATTTTATAACCAAAAAAGCAAATTTTAACATCTATGAACTATCAACATCTAGCAACCAACACACTGAAATGATCGGCAGAATTGAAATGAGGGAACTTACTGAGGTTCTTAAAACCCTGAAAGGCTCAACTTCGGCAAGCGACAAAATTACTACAACATCATAAAAAATTCTCCAATTGTGTTGAAATTCCGACTAAATGAACTGTACAACAAAATACCAGCGTTGAATTTGCTGACTATGAATTAGCAAAAACACACAAATTTCTGCTTAGCTTACACTAAAAACTTTGTTAGTGAGCAAGTAACAGCGCAGCGCAAGCCAAACAAAACAAAAATAAAACTATTGACTTTAGCTTAACTATGTGATTTTATTTGCTGACACAGTCAACCATAGCAATTCATTTTAAAAAAATTGCTGCTGCTTAAAACTTACAGTTTTTGAATTTTTCTTTAATGCTTTTGCTGAGCTAAAAACTGTGAACGTTTGTAGTGCTGAAGTTAATTAAGTCTTATTTTCGTTGTAGTGCTTACTTGTGTTACAGTTCTCTTTGTTGTGTCGTATATATGTGTGTATGTATGTGTTTTTTTATTCCCTGCAAATAACGCGACTAGTCCATACATGCATGTAAAGACTAGTCCAAAGAGGAGTAGGAGTACTCCAAAACTACTCCAAATATATGAAAAAAGGTGGTCCATTTAACATTGCGATGTCCTAGGATTGGACCATATAACCCATCGGAGTAGTCCCAAAACTACTCCATGCTTCTACTCCATGGAGTACTCAAGAGGTTTAGTTTTAAACAACAACAACTCAATATGCAATCATGTTAACACGAAACCATGTCGTTTAACTACAAACTCTTGTTTAACTATGACATGGTCCATGACTTCATTACATTGGACCATGTTGTGAGTAGTCCATTTCATCTAAAATGGATCACGTAGTCCAATATTATTTGCAGGGTTTGTGTGAATAAAACATATAAACATATTACACAACTGACCAATTAATTTTTGATATTTTCTTTTAGTTAGGCTTAAGTTCATTTGAATTTAATTTTCCTTAAATTATTATTACTGAATAAGGAATTGTTTAACAACTTGAAAAATTTTATTTTTGATAATTTTTCTGACTAGGATTCGAACCTGGGTTGTTGGTTGAATTTACATATGTTTCGAGAAACACCACTTTCTCTCATCAGAATTCTTTACGTTCTGACCCTTGCACCACTACGGTGCCTGCTAGTCAACAGACAACATCAATCCTTTAACCAGTGACTGGTGGTTCCAAGTTTTCTGTAAATTATCATTTTTATTAATTTCTATTTAAGTTGTTGTTTTTCCTTTTCTTCAGTTTTTTCCTTTCGTATTCATGTCAAGACTTCGTCTCGAAAACCTGAATACATTTGTTTTTTATTATGTTTATTGTCCACTTTGAATGACGAAAATAAACAACTTGCTAAAGCTAATCTGTTCCAGAAGCAAGGGACCTAGCATGGAGACAGCTCTGTCTATCTGTAAATCCCTCTCCATGGGCAGCATTCAACATGGAATCACTCTGTATGGTTGGACATCAAACAAAAATATCAACAAACTGAATACTGCAATAAATAAATGCTTCAGAACCGCATCAGGCCTTTTTCGACCCACGCCATTAGGGCTATTAAGAACTGAAGCTGAGTTCTCTGACTTTAGGTCCTTACTTAAGAAAAGATCTATGGCAATGATTTCAAAGTCTATTACAATCCCAAATGATGGGCTTCACGCCACTTTTTGGAAGAACTTGGAAAAACCAATTAACGCGGGAACATCAATTGAGAAAATAATTTCTCTTCCTAGACAGGCTATTTCACTACCTCTTAAGCCGCAACCAGCTATTATTACCAAATATTCACCCTTATTCCAGTTGTCGTCGTCGATATCGTCATCGTTTTTTAGTCGACATCACTTCGTATCGACATCGACATCACATCGACACTAATTTGGTATTCTATAAACATCTTGCGACGATGACGACTGTTTATCGATTTTTGTAAACACATCTCTAATACTTGTCAGTTGATTTATTTTGTTTTGGTATTTGATGCGAAAAAAATATTTTCAGTTTGATTAAAATTTAAATTTTTGTGGTATATTTTATTTGTTTTATGTTTTTGTGCAAAAATGTTTTTTATTTGCTAATCAAATTCGGATTCGTGTGATGAACACAATAAAAGAAACCTAGTACTACAAAGAAAGCAAATCAGACGACAGGAGTCCGACATCTTCAATTTGCCAGATAAAAAGTGGGTGTTAACATTTAATTATTTCCTAATGTGTATTTTATTATTTCTTCAAAAGGTTTAAAAATTACTTTAGACTTAATAAAGCAGCCTTTAAGTATGTGTTGGAAGAAATAGATCCTTATTTAAAAAGTGGAATTAGATCAACATTTGTTTCAAAAACAATAAAATTAGCAGCCACATTAAGATTTTTAGCCCACGTGTCGTACCAACTGAGTGTTGGAAACGACTTTAACTTGGGACTGTCGCAGCCAGTCGTCTCCAAGATTCTGTCTGAAACATTGGATGTCTTAGAAAGCAGAATTTGTCCCCAATGAATCAATTCTGAAATGACCAATGCGGAGAAAAATGAAGCTAAACTAATGGCCTATTTCACGATGTCGAAAGATAACGTTCGCTTAGATAAGACTTAAGACACAAACTTGATTGTGGAATAAACAAACTTGATTGAGTAAAAAATAGATACGATAAAAAGTTTGTGTCTTAAGTCTTATCTAAGCGAACGTTATCTTTCGACATCGTGAAATAGGCCATAAATTTTTTTGAAAAATAAATAGATTTTCTCGGTGTTATTAGTTGTTTGGATGGGACCCACATTAAAATACTGGCTCCAAACAAAAACGACCAGCATATATACTTCAACCGAAAAGGGTTTTTGTTGGCGATCAACTTATTTTTGACTTTAAATTTTAAGTCTCGCCAAACCTGTAAATACAATTTTTTTTATATTTTAATACTACACTCCTTAAATGATTTCCTTACTTTATGCAAACCATCTCCATCTCTCCTTGGCGGGCCAAGGGAATTTAATGCTTTGGTAATTTTATTCCACTTTTCTTAGAAATTACTATTAACTGTACCTCTCTGAAATCCTTTTGCAAGAGAAGGATTTTTTTGCACTTCTTCTACAAGTTCATCAAATTGTTGCAGATTTGTTACTTTCTTTTTTTGTTGTTCTTCCATTTTTTTATTTCTTAAAAAATTTCTTTAAAACACTTTAGTCGTTAACAAAAATTATGACGAAGAACAGAGTCGCATCAACACAATATCGTCATCACATTTTCTTACAGAATACCAAATATCTGTCAATAGTAAGCGATAATCTTCAATAACGACAACTAGAATACCAATTTAAAACAAACGATACAAAACGACGTCGTTAAGTGTGAATGACGACAACTGGAATAAGGGTGATTCTTTGAAAATCGACGACAGCCTTTCCTATTTCACGGCTCTTTCTATAATGGAATATCAGCTTCCTCATTAGTTCAAAGTACTGATAATAAAAAATTCAGCGTTGTCCTGGAGAAACGCTTACCAGACTTTGTTGGGGTCTTCTACAGGAAGGAAAAAAATCAATTATTTTCACCGATAGCCTGAGCGCAATTAAAGCTATAAAAAAATTGCAATGGGATATATGACGACATTCTGCACCTCCCAGATGCTAGTAGCTCGCTGTTGTTATTTTGGATTCCATCACATATCGGAATCCAAGGGAACGAAGCCGCGGATTATGCAGCAAAAATGCTTTAAAATTTAATAACGTTCACGATGTTCCATGCTTTCCCAGGGCCCTGTCAAACCATTTCAATAACTTTGAGAGGCAACAAAATCCAGTGGCTAAGACCCAAATACAACAACAATCTAACATGCATGGAATGCTTTACACCCGGTCGTTTAAGGGTAGGAAACACTTTATTTACGACACAACATTACTACGACAGATGCGACCCGGCTTTGTGTAGTTTTTGCAACGAAATACTCACTGTTCAACACATCCTCACAGAATGCCCCAGTTCAAAAACTGTCTTGCCTCTTGAAGAGATTCTAAACTGTTCTTCTGAGAAGAATCTACCCAGGATATGGAGATCCCTGGAGTGCCATGGTATCAGGAACGTTTAAAAACGCTATCCTCACATTATATGCAAATTGTTAGAGTTAGATTAAAAACACTTTATTATTTTCAACCCCTCTACAAATACGAAAATTAAACATAGCCACTTTTGTAATTATTTTTTGGTTCTGAAAAATTTGTCAAGAACTGGAGAATATTTGAATATAATAAAAAAACGTTTTTACTGAAAAGACATCAACATTAGTTTAATTTTCAATAATTCGGTTGAAATAATTTTTGAATTTTTAATTTTGCCAATTCGTGTTTTGTCTACACGCGTTTTATTTGTAAAAATTCAAGAAAATGTCAAGATACAATTTAAGAAGCAGTGCAGCCGCACAAGATCCCCCTATTACTCGAGCAGCTAGTGTTCCGGACTTCGTTAATGATAATGATCAAGATTCAAATACAACCATTATTGAGCCAATGCATACAACGCCAATATCTGCCGATAATAATCAATTATGTGCAATAATGGCTGGTATTAACGATTTAGCCAGAGCTGTTTCTGAAAGCCGACGAGACATCGATTTACTAAGAAGTCATATACAACAACATCCGCCAAGATTTGGTGGCCAATCTGGATTAGATTTGCCACATCAAGAGCCATTCCGATTTGAAGGCCAATCGGAACAAACTATACAACGCCCATCTATAACTGATCCTAGACAAAATATGCCAATGGAAACTTCTCCAGTTTTGCGTCCATATTATAATACATGCAAAATATACGATTTGCCTGTTTTCTCCGGAAAACCTGAAGAATGGCCGTTATTTTATACAAACTTTAAAGATAGTACCAATGAATTTAATTATAGTTATCGCCATAATTTAATGCGCCTGCAAAAATGCCTTGTTGAAGAAACTCAGCCTCTACTCAACTGCAGAAGTGCTCACATAGAGACAAGTAAATTATTTAAAATAATACCAATTAAGATATTTGGTCCCGTCTCTTGTTTTAAGGGTTTTGCCATGTTTGATGAAGGGTCGTCAATTTCCCTGATGGATGAAAATATTTCTAAACAGCTGGGCCTCAAAGGTCAGCCATCTAAATTAATTCTTCAATGGTATGGAGACAATGTTATAACTGAGAAATCGTATAAAGTCAGTTTGGAAATTGAAGGTGTTTCTAATCCTAAAATTCGTTTTGGCCTGAAGAATATATACACCGTGTTCAAGTTGAATTTACCCATGCAGTCATTCAGGAAGAGTTCCTGTCCTCATTTAAAAGAAATTCCTATATATGATTATGAAAACGCGATCCCTGTTCTATTACTTGGTTTAGATAATATTCACTTGGCTATTCCTACAGCTGTAAAGGAATCTGGGGAAGAAAATCCAATTGCCGTAAAAACAAAACTTGGTTGGGTTGCATATGGTCCTGCAAGCATGACATCATCTCCCAATCCAACAGTTCTACATATACACCAGACAGAAGAGTTGAAACAAATTCACGATATGGTTGGAGAATTTTTTGCCACAGAAAATTTTGGTGTCAACGCAAATACTAAACTTCTACTTTCTTTCGAAGATCAAATCGGTCGTAATATTATGGAAAGTACAACTAAGCGTGACGGTGAACGATTTGAGATTGGTTTACTGTGGAAAAAATATCCACCTGAACTTCCACCAAGTTACACTATGGCCCAGAACAGATTATACACTATTGAGAAGAAAATGCAGCAAGATCCAAAGTTCGCTCAGAAATATATAGCAGAAATTGATAAATACCTTCAAAAAGGTTATGCCCGTATGTTAACAGCTGAAGAGATTGCTAATAAAGAGTACCCAATTTGGTATTTACCGCACTTTGGCATAGTCAACCCCTACAAACCTGAAAAACTTCGGGTTGTATTCGATGCAGCAGCTAAAACTGCAGATATATCTTTAAATTCCTCGTTAGTGAAAGGACCTGAACAAGCAAAACCATTGCTTAACATTCTTCTCAAGTTTCGTGAAGGAGTCATTGCCGTTGCAGCTGATATCAGAGAGATGTTCTCGCAAGTCAAAATTCGTGAAGAAGATCAACATGCTCAACGATTTCTTTGGCGAAATGGAGATGTTAGTAAACCAATTCAACAATACGTAATGGTTTCAATGACGTTTGGAGCTGTTTGTTCACCTTGTTGTGCCGAATTTGTGAAAAATCAAAACGCCAAAGAATTTTCACATATGTTTCCTGAAGCTGTAGATACCATCATTGATAAACATTATGTAGATGATTTCTTATGCAGTTTTGATAATGAAGATTATGCTATACGTTTGTGTAAAGAAGTGGTTCAAATTAGTGCTGGCAAATTCTACTACTTTCCATTACTCAATAATATTCAATACTTTTCATTTGGGTACTCAATACTACTCGATACTTTTAACGGATTTTTTGAAATTGTAACGCATAGTTTTTATCTGAAAATTGAAGTAGTTTCTTCAAAAAATAGAAATAGATCTTCAACTATTATTGGTTTTGTATGTCTTTTATTATTAAATCAAAAATAAATGTAAAGGTAACTTTTAATTCAACGTTAACAACAACTTAAGAAATAATTAAAATAAATTCTTTGCAAAATTAATGAATTTTGTAACTTATACATTGTTGTCTTTTTATACAGTGATGTATTTTTATGCACTATTTTACCCAGTCAACTTGCTTAAAAATACAACTCAGAAAGTATCGAATAACTACTTTTGAGTATTGAGTATCCAAAAAATGGGCAAATACTCGATACTCGGTACCCATTACTCAATACTTTGCCAGCACTAGTTCAAATTCACTCAAAAGCTGGGTTTGAATTACGTAGCTTTGTATCCAACTGTAAAAATTTAGAAACTGCAATGAATGCTGTTAAATGTAATGAGATAAATGAAATTAGCATGGAAAAGCAATCTACTACTGATAAAATTCTGGGAATGTTTTGGAATAAACACGATGATACCTTTGAATTTAAAACAAAGTTTTTAAATCTTAATCCTGATGTATATAATGGTGTACGGGTTCCTACCAAAAATTTGGTTTAATTGCAGATTTTCTTCTCTATTCGAAGATATTGGTGCAGAGTTGCTGGAAAGCAAATATTGGTTGGGATGATCCAATCCCGGAAACCTTACACAAGAAATTCAAAGCGTGGTGGGATGAATTTAAAGAAGTTAGGAACCTCAAAATACCACGATGTTTTTCTCCTATATTGCACAAATCATTAAATATTCAGCTTCACATTTTTGTCGATGCCAGCCAAGATGCCTTTACAGCTGTGTGTTATTTGAGAATTGCCCATGAATCTGTAATTAATGTTTCTTTCATAATTGGAAAAATTCGATGCGCTCCCAAAAAGTTTATGAGTATTCCTAGGCTGGAATTGCAAGCTGCCGTGTTAGGAGTACGTTTAAGCAAAATCGTAACAGAATGTCATGAATTCAAAATTTCGTCAATACACTTTTGGTCGGATTCTCAAACTGTTATTAGTTGGATCTATTCTACAGAGCGCCGCTTTAAAGCATTTGTAAGCCACAGAGTTGCTGAAATTCTAGAGAATTCCTTACCCAAACAATGGAAATGGATCCCAACAAAGCTTAATGCTGCAGATGCTGGTACACGACCGACGTATCCTCCAAAATTAATTCAAAATAGTTTGTGGATAACAGGACCAACATTTTTATATGAAGAAGAATCTATTTGGCCTAATAATGAAGTCGATAGTGCAGATTTGTTGCAAGATGAAGTAAAGCCGTGTTTATTTGCTACAAATAATAATAATACACTTATTCAGTTCTCTCGATTTTCATCATATACTAAATTAAAGAGATGTGTAGCTTGGGTTCTTCGTTTTATAAAAAGAATTCACTCGACGGATGATTTAAGTGTTGATGAAATACCATCCGCAGATATTATTATATGCCGTTTAGTACAAAGCGAGTGTTATCAAAACGAGTTAAAGTATCTCCAAAAGTTGCAGGCTGTGCCTAAATCCAGTACAATATATTCCTTGGTTCCTTACTTGGATAAAAATTCGTTACTCAGAGTTAATGGACGTTTAGATGAAGCACTATTTTTACCTTTGAATGCAAGAATACCAATTATTTTACCTCAAAAGCAAAATAATCATCAGAATATGTCGGTAACTATTAACGAGATACGTCAAAGATATTAGATAGATACCTCATATAAAATCTGTATTTAAACATTTTGTTAAGAAATGTTTCGTTTGTAAATATGATAATGCCAAACCCACGCAGCCATTAATGGGAACTTTGCCACCAGATAGTGTTACTCCATTCATACGACCATTTTCTTATACTGGAGTTGATTTATTTCGTCCATTTAATGTTGCTATTGGCCGACGTAAAGAAAAACGATGGGCCGTAATATTTACATGCTTAACAACAAGAGGAGCACATATTGAATTAGCAGAAAATCTTTCCGCAGACGCATTTATTTTGTGCTTTAGGAACTTTGTAAATCGACGTGGAACGCCTGTTAGAATTCGAAGCGATAATGGCACAAATTTTATTGCATCTCAGAAGCTTTTAAAATATGAAGTGAGACTCCTAAATATTGATGAAATTACTAAAGAAGCAACCAAACATAATATTGATTGGATTTTCAACTGCCCAGCTAATCCAAGTTCTGGTGGTTGTTAGGAAAGGCTTATAAGGATAGTAAAACGCTTATTAATGAAAACATTGAGGGATGCCACGTCACGTCTTGAGACACTAAGAAGTGTTATTATTGAAGCCGAAAACATTATAAATTCCCGTCCATTGACAGAAATTCCAGTTTCATCTGAAGATGCTGAGCCTATTACGCCTAACCACTCCTTACTAGGTTGCCTTAACACAAGATGGATTATTGAATTCCTTCCTCAACTTATGCAAATACCAAAGTGGAAAAATGTTATTAGTCCTACACAGATAGATGATATTGTTTTAATATTTGATTCCAATCAACCAAGACATCAGTGGCTCAAGGGCCGTGTATTAAAAACATATCCTTCCAAAGATGGTCAAGTACGCTTTGCCGACATCAAAACCAAAAATGGAGTTACTCGTCGAGCAGCCTCAAAATTAGCTGTTTTGAATTTGTCAAGTGGTGAACCAATAGCTGGTCCATGAAGGGGGGAATGTTAGAGTTAGATTAAAAACACTTTATTATTTTAAACCCCTCTACAAATACGAAAATTAAACATAGCCACTTTTGTTCTGAAAAATTTGTCAAGAACTGGAGAATATTTGAATATAATAAAAACGTTTTTACTGAAAAGACATCAACACAAATAAATATCATTTATTTTTATTCTTTACTTAGTTATTATAAATCTTTTTAAATTACACTTTTCAAGTTGTAAAATGGTACTAACGTGAAAACCATATGGTTGTTTTTGGATGAGCCCCCTGATGACTACTCCACCGATGAAAGTGCCAATTTGGCTCATTGGGAAAAATTTATGGCGTTTTGTTTGAACTTCGGTCAATTTGTCAATTTTTTTTACCATTTTCAGCCCATTTAAGTCGCTTTTCGTATTAAAAATTTCTTGTGTTATCTTAAGACGACTCGCAATTACTATTTCCACCATTAAAATGCACATTTCAACTGAGAAAATCAACATTTTTAACCTATTTTCATGATTTTTGCCCATTTTTCATCGATTTTCCCAATTTTTTTGCTGTTTTTATGCGCTTTTTTATAGTTCTTGCGCAAACTTATCGACATAAATCTTAACGTTTTTTCTTTTTACAATATATTATGCAATATTATTGCAAATCAATACACTTTTTACATACAATGCATGTTTCTTCATATTATTGTAATTTATTTTAAATTGGCAATTGAAATAAAAATATGCAATGGAATATCATTTGTTATCCAAAAGTGAATCTAATTTTTTTCCACTGTACCAGTGTTCCAACTGCGCTGATATCTGGTGGAAACGTTCCCCATGCTCGTCTGATTCAGACGGCAACTGACGTTCAAAGTGATTCTGGTGGCGATGCATGAAATGCACTTTCAACGACATACGAACACCGATGTTTTCGAAAGATTGTAGCATATCTTCAACAATGGCACGCCAATTGTCCACCCGATGAATGCCGAGAACTTTTTCGATCACTGCGTTCAGGCTATCCCAAGGCTATTCAAACTGGAAAACTCAATTCATTAAAGAGGAATCCAAAAAAACAGTTCTTCTTCAAATGGCAATAATATTGCATAATATATTGTAAAAAGGAAAAACGGTAAGAATTATGTCGATAATTTTGCGCAAGAACTATAAAAAAGCGCATAAAAACAGCAAAAAATTGGGAAAATCGATGAAAAATGGGCAAAAATCATGAAAATAGGTTAAAAATGTTGATTTTCTCAGTTGAAATGTGCATTTTAATGGTGGAAATAGTAATTGCGAGTCGTCTAAAGAAAACACAAGAAATTTTGAATACGAAAAGCGACTTAAATGGGCTGAAAATGATAAAAAAATTGACAAATTGACCGAAGTTCAAACAAAACGCCATAAATTTTTCCCAATGACCCAAATTGGCTCTTTCATCGGTGGAGTAGTAATCAGGGGGCTCATCCAAACACAACCATATGGTTTTCACGTTAGTACCAGAAATTTCGTGTTAAAAACTTGAACAGTGTAATCGTTAATATAAATAAACATTTACTAAAATAATTAGTTAAATTGAATAATTTCTTTATTGAATGTTACTAAAATTTCTTCATATTTACATCCTGTTAAATAACGAAACACAATAATCACTTTAAAGAAATTTCTTCAAAATAACTAATTTACAAAAACTTACGAAAAGCAACCGTAATATTGACAAACTTTTTAGTTGGCTCTATTTTAACCCACTTTTCTTCAAGTCTACACGCCATTTGAACTTAATTAGGTAAATTTTTGGTTCTGTGTAGAAAAATCAATATGTAATTATATTGTATGGGTAGTTTAAAACTGCACTTTATTCTAATGCTTGGTTTTCATTATGTCAGATTTGTTGTAAAATTGTCCAAATTGTTGGTAATTTCATAACAATTTAGACAATTTGACAACAAAACTGACATAGTGAAAACCAAGCATAAGAGGAACCCAACTGAAGAAAGTCGGGCTACTGTAAACAAACATACGGTCACAGATTTTTAGATAAAGTTGAAATATTTATTTAACAATCTATATATATAAAAGAGAGTGACGTTAGTTACTAGCTTTATAACTAAAGAACGCCAGGACCGATTGCAACGATTCGCACGAATTCAGGCTGGTCTCAGGCCAGAGAAGAAGAATACCCGGAAAAAATTCAGAAATTGACCACGCCTACTTTTTTTTAAATTAATGTTTTTATGTGTGAGTGTGTGTATGTACTTTATAGAATCGTAAATGATCATGTGATGATCTTTGGCAAAGTTGTTGTGCATGAGCCCGGGAAGGTTTGTAAGTTGGTACGACCACGCCCACTCTAACGCCTACTTTTTTTTTATTTAATTCTAAATGGGTTTTTACAGATTTACTTCAAATTGTATATACATCTTACTGTAGGCGAGGTAGAAATAAAAATTGTATGTGCCACGCCCACTTTCACGCCCCATCACATGCAAGACGCTTACCAGGTAAGCCAGACCACTGGAGCGATCTGCCTGAAATTCTCACATCACACCACTAAGTATTTATAGAATACTTCTTTTTTGCGACCACGCCTACTTTAACGCCTTCTTTTTAAAGTGTGTAATTTATTCTACTCTGATTTTAACATATTCACTTTACTCTAGGCGAGATCAAAAATTAGGATTCATACTCCACGCCTCCTTTCACGTCCCATCTATAGCGATCTTTTTTGACCGCCTACTTTTTTTTAAATTGATGCCGTAGCAACGCCCGCAGTGTACAGCCGAATTCGACCACGCCTGCTTTAAAATTGTGTAATCGGTTCTACAAGGGTTTTAAAAGACTTACTTCAAATTGTATCACCCATTACTTTTAATTATTATCTTCTAAAATCCAAAAATCAAATGTCGTTCTTTTGTATATCACAATTTTTACGACAATTGTTTTTCCACCTAATTTCATTGAAAACTTTTTTTGTTGATTTTTTTTTTACAAAAACAAATTCTGGTTCTGCTATTACCAGTAGATGGCGTTGTGTGCATAAACTTTTGACACCTGATTTATTTTTGTAGTATTTAAAAATTTTCAACCTTTTTTAAAAGTGATTTCAAAAGGTAAGTTCCCTAAATGATTTTGTGACATTGTTTTTGTGACATTAACTGCTTTTGTGACATTAATTTCTCAGTATTATTCATAATTCCGCGACCCAAAAGATCTGATGTTTCGCACCGAACCCGTAATGCAATTACAAATCGGAATATTACCAATCGATTAAATACGGATGAACAAGAAATCGCACGAGATCAGCGCCGTGTTAGTATGGCCCGACTTCACGTAACGAAAACACAAGAAGAAAGACAGGCGACAAATGAAACGGCTCGATTAGCAATGAGAAATCATGGATTAAATCAAGCAATTCAACAACGTGAAAATCTAAATCAACGCGTAAGAAAAAGTGCTTCAAGTGTTGATTTGAATCGAGTAGCGTTTGATTACGATTGCACTTTTGACTACAGCTCGCATCCTTCCGTTCAAATTGGCCCAATGAAGATTGTGTGCAACCATTGCGGTGCATTAAAGTTCACCGGAGAATCGCCTGGGTTGTGCTGTCTCAGTGGCAAGGTCAAATTACCACCATTGCCTTCACCATTGGTACGACCACACCTACTCTAACGCCCACTTTTTTTAATTGATTAATTTCTTCTGCATGGGTTTTTACAGATTTACTTCATACAGATTGTATCCACATCTTATTGAAGGCGAGGTAAAAATAAAAAAATAATGTTGGCATGGTTTTTCAGTCTGCGGGCGCAGGGGCGTGGCAAAATCCAATTTTCATATTGCATCACCAATGACATACGAGCATACATACATATATTTTGCTTTTTTTATTTTATTTAATTTTTTTCAAAGCCGTTGTCATGTTTTTCAAAACGAGATATCAAACTCTTAAATCGGTTATGTAGTTCCGAAGATATTTGCAAAAAACTTATGTTATTAACGATCCAATATCAAAATTTTAAAACTTTCGAAATGTTGCATTCAAAAATCCGAGTTTTCGGTTTATTTACAAAATATTTACATCATTCGATAACAGAAGATATTCCGCGCTTACTAAGGTGCAACATTATACAATAAGTTAAAAATAATATTATATCATTAATCGATAATAAAAAACTTTATGTACCCTTGCATTTAAGATACCTACATTTTGTGCACATTTGTGAGTTTTTTTCAAACGCTGATAAAAAATAACGGTACATTCAAACAAATTGCTCGAAGCGCTTGATCGGACTCTACGTGATTTTCGAGGATACTACAAACCGATGGGAGGCGCTCTTATTCTTTTCGTTGGTGATTTTCGTCAAACTTTGCCCGTTATCAATGACCGCAGATGAGCTGAACGCATGCTTGAAAGCTTCATATCTTTGGAACCGAGTCGAGAAAATCACGCTATCGACGAACATGCGTGTGCATTTGTTGCAAGACCCGTCTGCCCAAACATTCTCAGAACAACTTTTTGACATCGGAAATGGAAAAATTCCAATTAATCGCGCCACGAACGAGATTTCGTTCCCGCCTAACTTCTGTCGAATGAAAATGAATATTCAAGCCGTTGTCGACAAGGTTTTCCCAAGTTCTACAAAAAACCGGATTGGCTGTTGGAACGTGCAATTTTGGCACCAACAAATTACGATGCCAGCAAGCTCAATGAGCAAATTCAATTGAAACTGGCCGGCAAATTAATCAAATACAAATCGATCGATACAGTAATGGATGAAGAACAAGCCGTCAATTATCCCACTGAATTTTTAAATTCATTGGAACCACCCGGAATGCCACCGCATGTGCTAACATTAAACGTTGGATCACCGGTAATTCTTGTTCGCAACTTAAACGCACCATAATTATGCAACGGAACCACATTGACCATCAAAAAGTGCTCACCAAATTTAATCGAGGCAACAATCATCGGTGGCAGATTCAAAGGAGATGTACTTATTCTACGAATTCGGATGATTTCCAACGATTTACCATTCCAATTCAAGCGGCTCCAATTCCCTTTGCGTCTTACCTGTACTATTGCCATCAATAAAGCAAGAGTCACATCATTAATTATTGCTGGCTTAATTTTAGAAAATTTATGTTTTCCACACGGCACGCCAAAAAACAAAAAACATTGTATATCCGCTGGCCCCAAGATGAAGTAATAAATAAATAAAATTTTCCATACCTAGACCATATGCAAGTTATTCTGTAACAAATCTTTATGATAGATATTCCATAAATTTATTTAAAGGCCGTACATTTCTTTAAAAGCTTAATTTAAATCGTGTGGTAATACAACACTAATGTTTGCTTAGGGCCAGCAACGCGGACCGGATCAGCTAGTATTTAATAATTAGCATTTGAAAAACTTCTATTTATTCATGAACGGTAGGATCCGTGTCAGGTAAAAGCATTTTAAGCAAATCTGATGAAAATGGCTTTCTGTTCTTTGGCATTTTCTGTGGACAACAGCTTAAAAATGGGTCACTGCTATATAACCTATTCAAAACATCTCGATTTGTGTCACTTCTGCTGAATTTCCTCCATTAATTCGTTTGATATACATATGTTGCTTTTTGACAATGCCGCCATGAATAAGAATTTTGTGCATCGTTGGACTCATGAGGCGCAAGTTGTAGAGTTGCACATACATTTCGGCAGTTTTATGGGCATATTCTTAAAATTTTTCAATATTTATGCGATATCTACTAGTTATTGCTTCTAATATTGTATTGAGGCGTTTGAGTAGTTCTTCATTTATGCCAGTAATTTTCGAGACAGTGACTGGGTCCGAAATAAATCTCCTTGATGCGTTGCCGTCATTGGTATTACCATATCCTGGTTTAGGAATGTCCACAAGTAGCCCCATCTCGTCTTTAAGCCTTTTTTATGCAAATGATTTTTCTTCATCGCTACGTGTTTACCACTTCTGAAAGATGAAGTATCGATTCTAAAAAGCGCATGCGTGCGTGTAAAATTGATAATCCAAAATTCAAAGCATCAGGGTTTTGAAGAATATTCTTCTGCAATGTGTTAAAATCTTTTGAAGTTCGACGTTTGACAAATATAACACCTCATTGTGAATTTGTTTTCCGTTGCAGCATTGCAGACTTTTACGTCTACATCGTATGTTTAATTTTTTCAATACTTCTATTACATTCGGTTTTCTTCAACAACTAAATTTGATTATTTATGAATCCTATTTCTTACTTTGTTGTGCCTGTAGATTCGGGCACAAAACGGATGCGGATCTGTCTACAGAGCCTAGTCAAGGATGGTGTTGGATTTCGCCATACCGTTTTTATTTTCCTATTAGCATTTGTGAATAATTTTATCGCACACAAAAGCTTTGGAATATATTAGTGTCCCTATTGTTTTCATTTTCGAAACTCTGCTTATAAGATGATTGATGCGATCATCACAGCCCCATTTTATAATAAGTTCCAGAAAATAAAGTTCTTCATATTGATTGAATGAAATAAATAAATAGTCCAACTGCTGTAAGACTTCATCCAAGTGTGGTCGAGAAGGGATTGCAGCTTCACTTCCGCTAAAGTGTCAGTTATAGTTATGTCATCTTCACTAGGATAACAATTTTTTGTATTCTTTAGCAATATGTAACATGGATATGAGTCATTCCATGTCAAACGGTACGTATTTTTTACATCACTAATTTGGATTGCTTCGGCAGTTTGTGTATGCATTCTTCTCTTAAAAATATTTTATACATGTTTCAAGAAAAAAATATAAAATTTTTTTTTTTCAAATGTTATGACCAATTGAACTTTGGTGAAAGAGGTGTGTTCATTCAATCGCATGTAACTCCTGAAATACTGGACCGATTTTAATGTGCTATACCTTGTTTTGAAGGTAATTTCAACTTCTTCTAAAATACCAAAGCAGTATGACATATCCCCATAACATTTTTTTAAGTTTGTATCATTTCGATTTTCAAACTGATTACATTTTTAATTTTTTTTTAAATTTTGAGGGTGTGTTCTTATATGTCTTTTTTACAGACTGTGTGAGTTTTGAAGTGGTGAAATAATGCGTTCTATTTTTAATGATTTGTTTTACCTTATACCTTTTGCACGAGCAACAAAAATTTCTGTGAATATAGAAAAAAATATATTTTTCGATAGTTTATTAACACAAGATACAAACAACAACAAAAAACAAAGAAAACGTAGTTCAGTCATGTGTAATATTTACAATAAAAAAGAAAACAAAAAATAGAGTAAAGAAATAAATGTTATGCGTTGTATACCGTCTTAATACAGTACTGCTCAGAAGATGATGTTGTCTGAACTTTAATTTTTTTTATCGGGTTGTGGAATGAATGCGTGGTAGCCAAGAGTTCCAGAAATTATTTTCGCTTTGTCAAAGCGCTCCTTTAGGTGTTTCGCCCTATCTTCATATTAATAGTTATTAAAGAACTCTGTATGAATATTCTTGACGTTTTTATTCACCCAATCATAAAATTTGATGGCACTATTAATGGGATTTATGAGGCTTGACAAGCTAGCACGTGCTGCTAATCTTTTGACTGTTCCTCCCAGACCATGGCAGGACCCTTTGCCATGAGACGTCGCAAAAAAATGCCACAACATCATCTTCTGAGCAGTACTGTATTTAGACGGTATACAACGCATAACATTTATTTCTTTACTCTATTTTTTGTTTTCTTTTTTACTTTTTTTTGTAGCTTTTATTTATTTATTGAATCTTCATATCATGAAATGACAATAAGTTTTCAAATCTTAATACTAAAAAGAAAATAATAAGCCCAGCCAGTGCTAGACAAAAATTTTTATGATACTAAAAAAATTTCACATCAACTGATCCAGTCATCTGTTTTGCGCTTGAGTTAAAGCAAGGGTATCCCTCCTTCTCAACCGATTGTGTCCACTAAAGTTAAGGATGTCTCGTGTAAGTGGGTTTGGATGGTGTTCAAGTTTGCTGACGTACTTTGACGCATATTTTGTAAATTCGACTTTCACCAAAGGAATGCCTAGATCTTTGTGGATTCGAGAATTTTTAACATACCATGGTGCTGCAGTAATTATACGTAGAATTTTATTTTGACCCCTTTGAATTTTTTCAATATTTGATGCTGAGGCCATACCCCATAACTGTATTCCATAACACCAGATTGGCTTTAGAATTGCATTGTACAACAAAAGTTTGCAATCCAACTTTAATGTAGAATTTCTGCCGATTAGCCAATTAAGTTGCACTGCTTTTAATCTCATCTGAGTAAGTTTTGCGTCGATATGAGACTTCCAAGTTAAACGACGATCGAGGTGGATTCCGAGGTATTTCACTTTATTGTGTTGCGGGATAATTTGCTTATTTATTCTGATGAACGAGCAGGTATCTTTTCGCAATGTGAAAGTTATATGAATACATTTCTGTTCGTTAACCCTGATTTTCCAAAGCTCAAGCCAATTCTCTAGTTTATAAACATATTTCCGCAAGTTCTGTGATGCTATTTGATGGTCCTTATGAACGCTAATAAAGGCTGTATCGTCTGCAAAAGTTGAAGTATGTATTATGGGGTCTGACGGCATATCGGATGCATAAATCAAATATAAAGTTGGACCCAGTATGCTACCCTGGGGTACACCTGCTTCAATTGGCTGAGCGGGGCTTAAAAAATCGCCTTCTTTGATTGTAAATTTGCGACCATATAAATAACTTTTCATAAGTTTGTGGGTGTTAGCAGGCAGAGTTAATTTAATTTTATGTATTAAACCTTCATGCCAGACTTTGTCGAACGCTTGGGAAACATCAATGAAAAGCGCGGAACAGTATTTTTTCTCTTCAAACGACCCTCTTATCACATTTACCAATCTGTGTGTTTGTTCGATGGTACTGTGTTTAGCTCTGAACCCGAATTGGTGATTTGGGATACATTGAGTGTCGTTCAGAATTGGAATCAACTTAGCCAATAACAATTTTTCAAACAATTTTGAAATTGTCGGCAGTAGACTAATTGGCCTATATGACTCTACTTTAGTGGGGTCCTTCCCTGGCTTAGGAATCATGGTAATCATAGATACCTTCCAATCTGCAGGATAGTATTCTAGGCGTAAAATAGCATTGAAAATAAATAGGATAATTCTTCTAGCTACACGAGGTAACTCCACAAGCATTTTGTTGCTGATTTTATCCATACCTGGAGCTTTTTAAGATTCAGAGTACCAATAGCGCTTTGAACATCATTAAAGCTAAAGGCCCAACTATAATGTGCATATGCTAGCTTAAGCAACCCTGCGAATACATATAAATTGTATGTGGCAAACTATAATGTACTTAACGAAACTTTTCGTTAAGTTTTTCAACTGTCATTTGCTTAAGCAAAAAGCGAAACTGATCGCATATTCCGTACGGAATCAGCTGTTTGTTGTTTGTTTGTGTTTTTAACAAAATGGAGAAAGAAGAAAATACATTTATTTTAAATTTAATAGAAAATGCGGAAAAAATAAGTGCCTTTATAATAAAAGGGCCCTTTTTATTTGAACAAAAATGTCTCTGTCATGGTTTATTTCTCTGACAGAACAAGAGCGTCTTCTTCTTTTACAGTGTAGTTCACTTATTTCTTTTAATGTGCACAGGCCTTCAAGCGCTAACTTTAATATTTTTATATTATTTAAATTTTTAAGTTTTTTCTCCATTTTTGCAACCACAATACGAAAATTAACAAAACATATGTAAACGTTTATTATTATTTACAATGTAGTGCTGCCACAGCTGTACATTTTAGTACTTTTGTCGATAAATTAAAAAAAAGGAAAAATTATGCGTTTCTGGTACGAAGTTTTCTTTTAATTATAAAATAATATAATAATATTTATAAAATATAGTCATTTAATGGGGTTTTGTTAAAATAAAAACATTTTTTTTAAACATAAATGAGCAACTGTGGACAAAAAGTTTCAAAGTCATTGTAGCCACCTAAAAGTTAACTCTGAACTGGTTATGCATTTGACAGCCTTTTCGTTAACTTTTGCAATTTGCTTAAGCTAGCATATGCATATTATAGTTGGGCCTTAAGTCTTAGAGGTACAGGAGGTCTAATAACGAGTGGAGGCAAATCAGATGCATTATTTGAGTTGTTTATAGTAAACACATTTCTCAAATGGTTAACAAATAAAGTCCCCTTCTCGGAATCATTTCTAGCCCAGTCACAAGTCGGATGTCGCAGAGGAGGCTTTCCTCTAACTGGTCTTTTTAAACCTCGTGCCGCCCTCCATAACGAGTAGTCATATTGTGGGGTACTATCAAGACTCTCCAAGTAAGATCTAAGTGAGGCCGTTCTTTGGGTTTCTAAGAAATGTCTTAGTATATCTTTGCATACCCGTAGCCTAGCTTTCAGTTCAGGAGACCTGTGAATTTGCCATTCTCTTCTCATTCTTCTTTTTTCTGATAGATGTTCGAGTTCAGAGAAATAAGTACTGTTTGTCCTATTTCTACATTCAACGTGATAAGTGGAAGCGTGATGCACAGCTCGTCGAAGGTCCTCGGTAAAGTTGCCAATCGACTCATAAATATCGTCGGTAGTTCTCAACACAACATTTTCCGTGCAATGAGAACTTGAAGAAGTTAGAATAAAACTAACGAAACGTTGGGAAAATAAAATAAAAAATAAGAATCGAACAAGTTTTTTATTTACGTTTGGAAACAAACATTTGACCAAATTAGCCTGAAGGAAACTCCTTAACAATTATAATAACTATAGACATTGGTCACAAAAACAAATTAATTAAATAAACAATCGGAAGGCCCGCCGAAAGAAAGAAGAGGAAAACACATCTAGCCAAAAGAAGAAACAACAAGAAAGTATGATCAACTTTTTCCAAAACATCAGAGAAACATACAACAATTACACATGCAGCTTACTGAAACAATATAGCAGAGAAGTGGAGAAGTTAGCAAAATATATGGAAAGAGCTAACTTTCTTCAAAAATGCAGGACTATGAGAATTACACCGACGCACATAAAAAACAGCACGAAAGGACTGAAAATATTGTTCAACAAGGAAAAGTCACAGAACGAGATAACTAAAATTGAGACAAATTTTCACATGAAAGTATTGAACATTGAGATAAAAGAGACACATAGAAATATTTACCACATAAAAAGAACTACAAAAACAATCGAAAAACAATTACATACTACACTGAAGAAAAATGAATGGACGAAATTCAGTAAGGAACAATGGGACAAATTTTATAATATTAGGAATAAAATAGAACGAACACATTTATTAAAGATAAGGAAATTAAAAGAAGAAAAATTTAAGAATTTAAAATTTACTTTCAACGAAGACTGGTTTGTGAATTATACAAACGTGGAATTCGAAACTGAACATAAATGGTTACTCTCACTTGGCCCAAAATTTGCATTACCAGTTGATAAAAAGAATTTGAATCCAGTATCACTAATTGCGGACATGGAACAGTGGGTCCAGAACATACAAGATGACACAGAGAAAGATATAACCAGATCGAAAATTGCAAATAGGATATCAGATTTTAGAAGAAATGTTAGAAGTTCTGAGAAAGACAGGTTTATTAGTACTATTTATAACGAGACCAAAAAATTTTTGAAAAAACACAAAAACGAGATAACAATTACTTCAGCTGACAAAGGCAACAAAACGGTAGTAATGTATAAGAAGGAGTATAGGGAGAAAATGGATTTTCTCTTAAATGACAAGAATACATACCAACTAATATCAGAAGACCCAACAGAAAAACTTCAAAGAAAAAACAATAACATCATCACAAAATTACAAAAGGACAATACGATAACAAAGGTTGAAAAAATTAAGATGATAGCACACGCAGCGGTAGCTCCACAATTATATGGTTTACCAAAGATACACAAGGACAATGTACCACTTAGACCAATATCTGCCTCCATGAAGGTACCTTGCTATGAACTGGCAAAACATATTGGGAAAATTTTAAAGAACATCGTTACTACGACATATAATGTGAACAATGCAATGGAACTAAAACACAGACTAATAGGAGCCAAAATAGATGACAATGAAATCATGGTTTCATTTGACGTGGTATCGTTGTTCACCAACATACCGATCCATCTGGCGATAAGAAACATACTTGACAAATGGCAACACATAAAAGAACACACGAAAATAGAGAAACCGACGTTTTTAAAAATATTAAATTTCTGCTTGACAGAGAATAACTATTTCTCAATAAATAATAAATTCTACCGTCAACTTTATGGAATGCCTATGGGAAATCCATTATCCCCAACGATTGCAAATATTGTCTTAGATACATTATTAGATGACGTTGTAGAAGAATTGGAAACGGAAAATATTAAAATTCGTTTTTTAACAAAATACGTGGATGATTTGTTTGCCATTATAAACAAAAACGACGAACCAACTATTTTAAGAATTTTGAACGCGTACCACAACAAGATTAAATTCACAGTTGAAAAGGAAATAGATGGAAAATTACCTTACCTAGACGTAAACATAATAAGAGAAAATGGGAAAATCGGAACAAATTGGTACGCAAAACCCACATCTTCAGGCAGATTAATTAATTATTATTCGAACCAACCCATGAAAATGAAGACAAACACAGTGACAAACTTAATAAAGAAAGTATTGGATATAAGTGAGGATGAGTACAAACAAACGAATATGAAAAAGATCAGAAATATATTAAAAATAAATGACTATCCAATAGTTATAACAAACAAACTAATAAACTCAGCTCTAAAAACACAAAAAGACAGAAGGGAAAAACAAGACTCCGTATCAGACACAACAAAACATTTTTACAGTGTACCATTCATCCCAAAACTCACAGAGACGAAAACATTAAGGAAAATAATAACAGATGACAAGGCAACAATTGCATACAAATCAAACAGCACATTGCGAAAGCTATTTACGAATAACAAACCAAAGATGGACAAATTGAAAACAGACAATGTTGTTTACGAAATAAAATGTGAAGGAAACGAGGGGGAGATGTGCAATTTGGTGTATATTGGTACAACAAAAAGAATGCTGGGTACGAGAATCAACGAACATAAAACAGATATAAGAAATGGAAAAATATCGACGGCACTTTCACAGCACGTAAAAGAGTGTAATCATGTGGCAGATTTTGAAAATGTTAAAATATTAGATATAGAAAGGAAGGAAAACAAAAGGTATACACTGGAGAGTTTACGCATACAACAAAAAATAAGAACAACAATGAATACGAAAGAAGACAAAGACAACACGAAACTTCAATACTCCTCTGCAATTAATAATTAAATCAGTTCTGTGATATTAGCTTTAAGTTAAACTTGACTTAAGTTTTGTGTTCGTGTATTGTAAATTATATTTTTATTAATTATTTGATTATTTATACCAAAATTCTGTTCGTGATGTCCCGTTTTTTAGTTATAAGTAACTAATTAATAATAAAAATTAATATACAATAATAATAAACATTAAAGCTGTAAGTAAAACTTAGTCTATAAATTAAAGCTATGTAATAAACCAATAAATTTTGTCACTAGATTATTTAGAACGAGACCCCTGAAGAAGTTAGAATAAAACTAACGAAACGTTGGGAAAATAAAATAAAAAATAAGAATCGAACAAGTTTTTTATTTACGTTTGGAAACAAACATTTGACCAAATTAGCCTGAAGGAAACTCCTTAACAATTATAAGAACTTAAATACTTTTTGTATTTTATCCAACTTACTCGGGTGTTAGATATGTCCCGAAATGGAGAGCCATTCCCTTGAAGGAAACGCATTGAAATAATAGAAGGAGAGTGATCTGAAGACAAGTCTAATGAAGGCTCCACTTGTATCGATTCTACAGGGATATTTTTCATTACTCCGAAGTCAATAACATCGGGAATCTTCCGTCGGTCCGTCGGCCAGTAAGTGGGATGCCCGCTTGAGAGTACATCTAAGCCCATTTTGGCAATGGTGTTGAAGAGCTGACGACCCTTCGGGGTCACCAGACGTGAACCCCAAAATGTGTGTTTGGCGTTAAAGTCACCAGCAACTAAAAATCTAGCTCCAAGGGAATTGAAGAAGCTGTAATATTGGTGTTCTTTTATTGAAAATCGAGGCGGCGAATAAATTGATGATAAAACAAAATTGTATTGACAGAATTCAATACAAATGTTTGTTGCTTGTAAGTAATCCTCACATATGTTGTTCATTAAATAATGTTTCATTCTGTTCTTTATAAGAATTGCCGAACCTCCACATGCTCTTTCGCGGGGATCTTTAGTATCATACAACACGTAGCCATTAATTTTGAAGTACCCTGTCGCCGTCAAGTGAGTTTCAGCAATCATCATGAGATCAATCTGCTTATCCATCAGGAAGTGTTCCAGTTCGTTTTTATGTTGGCGGAGGCGTTCCAAAAACAAATTTTTAAACAAATCATTTCTTTAAAATGGCTTGTAAGATAGTGGATTGCATTTTCAGCATTTCCTACATCATGGATGTCATGGTGGTCGTAAAAGTGTTCATAGTTTGGACAAGTGTCTGCAATGTTGTCTCTAGATTGTTGATATGCGGCTCAGAATATTGGGGTTTAGATTCCTGTTACAGACCTGGCATATTAGATTTAACCACGTTTGCGTAAGAAACTTGTCTAGAATTAGGAGCGTTTTCGTGAGTAGTTGGTCGTACAATTCTTTTTTACTGTAAATATTACACATGACTGAACTACGTTTTCTTTGTTTTTTGTTGTTGTTTGTATCTTGTGTTAATAAACTATCGAAAAATATATTTTTTTTTATATTCACAGAAATTTTTGTTGCTCGTGCAAAAGGTATAAGGTAAAAAAAATCATTAAAAATAGAACGCATTATTTCACCACTTCAAAACTCACACAGTCTGTAAAAAAGACCTATAAGAACACACCCTCAAAATTTAAAAAACAAATGTAATCAGTTTGAAAATCGAAATAAAAGGATGAAAATGATACAAAATTAAAAAAATGTTATAGGGATATGTCATACTGCTTTGGTATTTTAGAAGAAGTTGAAATTACCTTCAAAACAAGGTATAGCACATTAAAATCGGTCCAGTATGTCAGGAGTTACATGCGATTGAATGAATACACCTCTTTGAAAAAATCGCTATTTCACCAAAATTCAATTGGTCATAACTTTTGAAAAACAATTTTCATTTTTTTTTCTCATCGGGGATGAAGTAGAATTTGTAGAGGACTAAATCTGCAAGTTTCCATAAAAATCGGAATCATTGCGTTAAATTTTTTCCCAAATTCGTACCGTTTGACATGGAATGACTCATATACATTTTTAATGCCATTTTATAAAATTTCACATTGCTTTTTCGTCAGTTCTGTATTTACAAACAGCGCTCCTTCCGCTGAAAGTTTATTTACCGTTTTCTTCTTCCACTTGCTTTATTAAATTCTTCTTGTGGCCGCTCTGAAGACGTAGTATCACAGTTAATTCTAGCTATTTGGCATACTTGCTTAAAAATCGGTCGTGCTTTCGTTGTCCTAAACATCACATCAATATATTGTATTTTGAAAAATGTCTGAAAATTACTAAACACTTCTTAATTTTTGAAATATCCCGATCTCCTTGAAATTTCGCATAAGTTTCAATCTAAAAACTGAAATTTCTCGTCAATGGTTCCAGCATTAGTTTCCTGCACTATTTGGAATAATTATAATATTGTATAAACTTTTTCCATGTTGTCTCTCGAAGCTACAAAAGCGTTATGATTAGAATTGTTTTGCAGTGTCCAAAATATATAGTAAAGCTCCGGTTTTCTATCTACGTACCTGCTTTTTTACAATTGGGGCCAAAAATATTCTGTTATCATTGATCAGCACGGAAGAAGTACGGCCCAATGACGCCGCCGGCCCATAAACCGCACCAAACCGTAATTTTTTCGGGATGCAATGATGACTCATGGAGTACGTGTGGATTGCTGTCTGACCAATAACGCATATTTTGCTTATTAACGAAGCCATTCAGCCAGGAATGAGCCTCATCGCTGAAGATGATTTTTCGATGAAAATCCGAATCATTTTCAAGTTGTTGCTCAGCCCAATTCACGAACATACGACGCTTCTGGTGGTCAAGCGGCTTCAGTTTTTGCGTCAATTTGATCTTGTAAGGATGTAGGCCAAGATCTTTTCGCAAAATTCGCCACAACGACGTCACAGAGATGCCCAACGCTTGAGAACGACGTGTGAGAGACACATTTAGACTTTCTTCAACTTAAGCCTCAGCGGCAGCATTATTCTCGACACTACGGGCACTTCTTTGTCTCACTGGCACGGGAACATTTTGTAATATGCCTGTGGATTAAAATTTTTCCACTAGACGCTCAATTGCTGATCTGGGACGATTATGACGACCATAAATTGGACGTAGCGCTCTTAACGTTAAGGCCACTGACTCCGAATTTCGGTAGTAAATTTTAATAATTTCGACTCGTTGTTGGCTCGTATATCTTTCCATCATGAAATGGCAAACCTTACTGAAGAGAAATATCAAAAAATATTGCGTCGTTTGCTGTCCCTATCGGTCTACATTTGTAGCGTTCCTGTTGAAAAACGCTTTATGTAATGTAACTCTCCTTTTTTTTTTTTTTTTTTTTTTTTTTTTTTTTTTTTGCAAAAAAAGTATGTATATAAAAAGCATTATTTTAATTTTTGAAGGCATATAAATATATAAAATAATTGTTTTTAAATATTGAAAATAGCACTTAGTCAAGGCTTTTAGACAAAAGAAAAGAATCAATGTAAAGCTTTATTTCGTTTAGTTACAAGAATATATCATGCAAACACATTGAAACAAAAAAAAAAAAAAAAAAAAAAACGATTAAAACGCACGCAATTTTCTTCACTTTTTTTGTCAAATACTCAACTGCAAGTCGAGTTGAATAATGCCAGGATAAATTAAGTACTATCTTGAGAAGTTTATTTTGTGCTAGCTGGAGTTTAATTATATGACATTTCACGGACGAAAACCAGACTTGTGCACAGTAGAACATAACGGAATGAAACATGGATTTAATAATCAGTTTCTTGTTATCAATATTTAGTAGAGATTTTCTGCTTATTAGGTTTGATTTTGTTTACAACGTATGGTATGTGATTGTTAAAGTTTATTTTAGAATAAGAAATGATATCTAAATATTTTAGATTGATATCCCATGGAATGTCGTTGAACTGCGACAAACGCAATTAATTTTGAGGAATAAAACATGCTTTGCGTTTTCTTGTAAAATAAATTGATAGTGTTTTGTCTGGGTTTATCATTATTTTCCATTTCTCAAAATATTTCTTCAAATCATCAAGAGCAAACTGCATAAACTATATCTGTGGAAGTATCTTCAGCAAATATTGACATTATGCAATTGGAAAATTTAGGAATATCTGCCGTAAAGATGTTGTAAAGGATTGGTGGCAGACCTGATCCGAAGACACTCAGTAGTAATATTTTATTTTTCCGACGCAGTTTTATCCAAAAAGACGATGAAGATTTGTTGTGTAGGAAATTTTTATAATCTCAATTGGAAAGTTGATTTTTTTAATTTGAAAATTAAGCCATTGTGCCATACTGAATCGAAAGCGGCTTTTATATCGAGTATTACCATTCCTGTTGATTTACCAACATTGAAATTGTTTTTTATCATTTTTCTAATTTTTAATAATGGCTGTAAATCAAAATTGATTACGAGGCAAAATATTGTTTTCTCCAACAAAGGCAATACAAAATATGTAATAATAATAAAGAAGAATACACACACATTGTAAGCGTATGTAAATTTCGTTCTAACTCATAAACATGAATAATTCCCGGAGTCTATTTCTCATTAATTGGAGAGTTAAATAGATGATATTTACAAGTAGATCATGGACAGCAAATATTACTGATGACGCCTTTGGCAGGGTAGAAAATGCATTCCAATGTGGCAATTGTCTATAAAATTATAACTTTACAATGGTATTCTTCTAATTATTAATTATAAAATGAACTCAAGCCGAATTAATAAAAATTTTTCTCTAATTGGAATTATTTTAGAATTTTTCCAAACAGAAGGAAAAAAAAATTTTAAGCATGCATTAAATATAGTTGGGAGAAAGTTTAAACCTTTACTTGGTGAATAATATTAGGATGTTTTTTTTAGATAACTTTAAAAAACAACCATTCACGGTTTATAAATTTCATTATTTCTGTTTTAATATTTTTGTTTTAACGTGACATTGCTACTGTTAAAATCTGTTCCAGTTTCTTCTGAACACGTTCCTCATTTGCACCATGATAATATTTTTAGATCATGTTCTGTTGTTGTTGTTGTAACAGCAGTAATTTCTGAATTGACAGCCCTTGGCCGAGTGATCTCGGGTCATTCCGGTGCGTAGAACCGGCTGTCGTGGGAATGTTCTGTTATTGGTGGTTGTTATACTGTTTTAGAGATTTGCTTTTCACTGATTTCCGTTATTTCGATGTGATCATTTCAGATTTATATTAATGAATTTTGTAAAACGTGGCCCTGTTGAAAACGTAGACTAAATTGACTTATAATTTAGACCTACATTACACATAATAGGTAAATGATCCGCGCCTAGGACATCAATAACTTTGACAGTTAGTTTAGAACGGATCTAATGTTGATGATTGTTTGAATCCGCTGGTATGTATATGAATGTTTTTTATTATTAAATTTGCTACTCTTTCTCCTGAAACCATCTGACTATAGCAAAATAAATTATTATGTCTAATTGAAATTTTATCATTTAACCAGGGTTCGCAAATAAGGCAAATGTCAACATTATATTTTTCCCATAAATTAGACAACTCTTCTTCATGCATTCCATGATAATAACTTTATATTATTGTAAAAAGCAAATTATGACTTTACATATCAGTTGATAGTTCAAGACTCAATTTATAAAATATGTAAGACAAAAATAAATTCAAACAATGCAATTAAGAAGCATATTCCGTTGTTTCAGGGTTAAGACGTTACGTATAAAAGTTAATATTTCTTGCTCTAACAAGTACATTTAAGATAAATAATTGTTGTAATACATGTTTTTGCTTCAATTTATTTCGAAATTAACATAAAAAACAATTGATAAACCAATTCTGGTCATTGAATTGGTTTACTAGAGTTAGTTGTTCAATAAAATTAATTTGAAAATTTGGACGACAAAAACAGGTTCTGGACAAGACAAGAAAACATTCAACTTTCGTTTGAAATAAATTGAAGCAAAAACATGTATTACAATAATTATTTATCTTAAATGTACTTGTTAGAGGAAGAAATAGTAACTTTTATACGTAACGTTATTTCATAGTAAAGACGTCAAAAGGAATTAGTTTACTAACTTACATTATGTCCGCTTAATATAACACGACACTTTTGCCAAAGTGGATCAGCGCTTATTTTGCTTTTAATAAAGTAGCGTAAGCCCTCGTGTAAACGATCCATGAATTCCGTACCCGGTGTAATGCAATTACTATCAAAACGTTCATGTTCTCTAACTTCACCTCGGGCGTTGGCCAACTTCTCAAGCGTTTCAGCTTCCTTTGCTGAACGAAAACGACGACTTCGTTGTTGATTCATTTTAGCACGTGGCGCAACGCCATCAATTGCCATGAAGAATAATTTTTGAGGTTTTATTAGAAAGAATAATTTATCGATATAATTAAAAATATCCTTAAACATTTCTTCTTCTGTTATGTTGAAATGAATATTAGTATCATCTGGATGTGAACAGTTATGTATAATGCCATTCATGTCCAAGTATAAATTGTCAAAATCGGGAATCTAGAAGGAAATAAATAACCATTTCACCAAGATTATTTAAGCCACTTTAAGATAATGTGTCATTTATATCAAACTTACACATTGTTCTCTGGCCAATTCACTAAGGCATGGATAACGCTCACTAATATAGCGGAAAAATTTTGGTACTCCCATGATAAGGTCCTTTGAGAAATAAATAAAATATATATGTATGTATGTACTTTATAATTTCTACTTTGTGTATGTACGCTTGAAAGATTTGCTGTTGTTGTTTTTATTTTGCAGATGCCTTGTAATTTCTTTTTTCCTTTCTTTTTTTAACAAAATCAACAATTAGAATTTTAGTCTGAGCCTTTTTTATTTTAGTACATACTTGCTTTATTTTAATGTTATCTAAAAGTTGTTCGTCTTTTATTTATTGAAAAGTAGAATTAAAACCACTTTTCGCAAAAAAAATTAAATTGCAAAAACTTCTTTAAGAAAATTTCGCCACAGCCAAGTAACCAATTGGACAAAAGATATAAAAACTGTCATAATTTTTATTTAGTTTCCAGTGCTGCAAAGCGAATGTTGCACTAGTGATATTATTCTCCGGCGAACTATTTATAAATCAAATTAATAAGAAGAAGAAGTCGTCTAATTAATCCATTCATGGTATAAAAATACAAGGTGAGTGCAAATCGACAACAAATACAACACAAAACAGAAACAACAGGCATTTTGTTTGTGTAAAATAACGTATTACTGTCAAAAATACTTGAAAAAGTATTACTTTTGACATTAGTAAATTATAAACAAAGTCAGTCAGCTGGGCTACTGCTTTCACCTTGTATACTTGCACCATGCTTTTGACATAAATTGTAAACAAAGTCAGCCAGCTGTGCTACTGCACTCACCTTGTTTAGTTACCCTATGAATCCATTTATAATATGGTGTAACTAAGTATGTGTGTTGAATCATCCCAATAGGACCATAATGCTCAAAAAATGTTATTTTTTGCAGGTTGCATTGTCTGTACAGAAATATAATAATAAATTATCGGTTCTAACCTGGGTACCTGGATTATGGGGAGTGAAAATGTCAGTGTATGAAAAGTGTCATTTAATAATATATATACTAACTACATATGTACATATGTGCATATGTACGTCCAGTTACACAGTCTACTTTCGATACTATCATTAAGTATCGAATTCTAATAAGCACAAAGTGCTAATAAGAGTTATAAGGTTTAGAAAATATTCTAGAGCAGTCGTCGTCGCTCCTGTTAGACTTAGTAGGACTGACCCATTATGTTTTCGGAACATCACTATACGCGACATTTGTACATATGTATGTATGCATACAAGACAAACCTTACAACCGAGAGTTTGCTTCAATTTGGCGTAAGTTTATTGCAACAAAATTTTTTGATTCTTTCATTCAGAATTTGTCTTCAATTTAATATCCTTTACTTAAAAATGTATCCGATGCATTTTGGTTAACAGTTGAAACAAAAAGTTGAATTGCCGACTCTTTGGACTAAACCAGTAGTTTCGAAAGTCAACGTGCGCCAAGATAGCATCGAAAAATAGCAACGCCGGAAATGAAAACGAGGGAATTTTCTAATATCGTTTAGGGGAATCGAGTGGCAACAAATGATTTTAGGAATTCAGGGGCAACGAAAACTGGAACAAATTTTAGCAATTTCGAGAGCAAGAAAGCCCGAAAACGATGTTAGGAATTAAGCGGTAATGTAATTATTCAGCATAAAAAAAATCCAGAGAAATTCGAGCTCCTTTAAAAATGGTCAGAAAATCTGGGATTCTAAATAAAATAGAATCTGGGCAGTGTCAGGGCATAGACTCAATGGAAATTGAAAGTATACATCCCACTGAATATAAAACGCTTTCCGTGCAAAAAATTGTCAGAGCCGTTCCAGAGAAATTCGAGCTCCTCCAAAAATGGTCAGAAAATCTGGGATTCTAAATAAAAAAGAATCTGGGCAGTGTCAGGGCATAGACTCAATGGAAATTGAAAGTATACATCCCACTGAATATAAAACGCTTTCCGTGCAAAAAATTGTCAGAGCCGTTCCAGAGAAATTCGAGCTCCTCCAAAAATGGTCAGAAAATCTGGGATTCTAAATAAAATAGAATCTGGGCAGTGTCAGGGCATAGACTCAATGGAAATTGAAAGTATACATCCCACTGAATATAAAACGCTTTCCGTGCAAAAAATTGTCAGAGCCGTTCCAGAGAAATTCGAGCTCCTCCAAAAATGGTCAGAAAATCTGGGATTCTAAATAAAATAGAATCTGGGCAGTGTCAGGGCATAGACTCAATGGAAATTGAAAGTATACATCCCACTGAATATAAAACGCTTTCCGTGCAAAAAATTGTCAGAGCCGTTCCAGAGAAATTCGAGCTCCTCCAAAAATGGTCAGAAAATCTGGGATTCTAAATAAAATAGAATCTGGGCAGTGTCAGGGCATAGACTCAATGGAAATTGAAAGTATACATCCCACTCAATATAAAACGCTTTCCGTGCAAAAAATTGTCAGAGCCGTTCCAGAGAAATTCGAGCTCCTCCAAAAATGGTCAGAAAATCTGGGATTCTAAATAAAATAGAATCTGGGCAGTGTCAGGGCATAGACTCAATGGAAATTGAAAGTATACATCCCACTGAATATAAAACGCTTTCCGTGCAAAAAATTGTCAGAGCCGTTCCAGAGAAATTCGAGCTCCTCCAAAAATGGTCAGAAAATCTGGGATTCTAAATAAAATAGAATCTGGGCAGTGTCAGGGCATAGACTCAATGGAAATTGAAAGTATACATCCCACTGAATATAAAACGCTTTCCGTGCAAAAAATTGTCAGAGCCGTTCCAGAGAAATTCGAGCTCCTCCAAAAATGGTCAGAAAATCTGGGATTCTAAATAAAATAGAATCCGGGCAGTGTCAGGGCATAGACTCAATGGAAATTGAAAGTATACATCCCACTGAATATAAAACGCTTTCCGTGCAAAAAATTGTCAGAGCCGTTCCAGAGAAATTCGAGCTCCTCCAAAAATGGTCAGAAAATCTGGGATTCTAAATAAAATAGAATCTGGGCAGTGTCAGGGCATAGACTCAATGGAAATTGAAAGTATACATCCCACTCAATATAAAACGCTTTCCGTGCAAAAAATTGTCAGAGCCGTTCCAGAGAAATTCGAGCTCCTCCAAAAATGGTCAGAAAATCTGGGATTCTAAATAAAATAGAATCTGGGCAGTGTCAGGGCATAGACTCAATGGAAATTGAAAGTATACATCCCACTGAATATAAAACGCTTTCCGTGCAAAAAATTGTCAGAGCCGTTCCAGAGAAATTCGAGCTCCTCCAAAAATGGTCAGAAAATCTGGGATTCTAAATAAAATAGAATCTGGGCAGTGTCAGGGCATAGACTCAATGGAAATTGAAAGTATACATCCCACTGAATATAAAACGCTTTCCGTGCAAAAAATTGTCAGAGCCGTTCCAGAGAAATTCGAGCTCCTCCAAAAATGGTCAGAAAATCTGGGATTCTAAATAAAATAGAATCTGGGCAGTGTCAGGGCATAGACTCAATGGAAATTGAAAGTATACATCCCACTGAATATAAAACGCTTTCCGTGCAAAAAATTGTCAGAGCCGTTCCAGAGAAATTCGAGCTCCTCCAAAAATGGTCAGAAAATCTGGGATTCTAAATAAAATAGAATCTGGGCAGTGTCAGGGCATAGACTCAATGGAAATTGAAAGTATACATCCCACTGAATATAAAACGCTTTCCGTGCAAAAAATTGTCAGAGCCGTTCCAGAGAAATTCGAGCTCCTCCAAAAATGGTCAGAAAATCTGGGATTCTAAATAAAATAGAATCTGGGCAGTGTCAGGGCATAGACTCAATGGAAATTGAAAGTATACATCCCACTCAATATAAAACGCTTTCCGTGCAAAAAATTGTCAGAGCCGTTCCAGAGAAATTCGAGCTCCTCCAAAAATGGTCAGAAAATCTGGGATTCTAAATAAAATAGAATCTGGGCAGTGTCAGGGCATAGACTCAATGGAAATTGAAAGTATACATCCCACTGAATATAAAACGCTTTCCGTGCAAAAAATTGTCAGAGCCGTTCCAGAGAAATTCGAGCTCCTCCAAAAATGGTCAGAAAATCTGGGATTCTAAATAAAATAGAATCTGGGCAGTGTCAGGGCATAGACTCAATGGAAATTGAAAGTATACATCCCACTGAATATAAAACGCTTTCCGTGCAAAAAATTGTCAGAGCCGTTCCAGAGAAATTCGAGCTCCTCCAAAAATGGTCAGAAAATCTGGGATTCTAAATAAAATAGAATCTGGGCAGTGTCAGGGCATAGACTCAATGGAAATTGAAAGTATATGTACATCCCACTAAATATATTAAAAGCTTTCCGAGCATTTGGTCATATACCACGTGCTCGTTGCTATTCTTTTTTTTTTATTAGGATTTGCGATCGATTTAAGTAAGTTTTAAGTCGACCTATACCTTCGTATAGGAAAATCATAAATGGTACAGTTAAACGACACCAAGTATTAACTAATGCAAGAGTGAGACGCAAATCTCTCGTAGGCAGCGAAAAAAGGACGGCCTGATTAACCTTAATACAATAATGACGCGCGAGTTTTTTTACCCAGAGTTGTATTATGGCACGTGTTTAGCAAATCAACCGCAGATATAAAAAAGACTTACAGGCATGTGATGGAAGTAGAAATCGAAAACGAATCAGTTTTAGAAATTCATTTTAATGCATTTATTTATTTATTTTTAAAATTTTTGTTTTAAGATTCTCTTTAGTAGCTTAATATCTTTATATTTTATGTGATAAAAGTTTTCCAATACAGAAATATTACGAAAAAATTTACTTCTAAAACTCATTCGTTTTCGTTTTCGATTTCCATCACATGCCTGTAAGTCTTTTTTATATCTGCGGTTGATTTGCTAAACACGTGCCATAATACAACTCTGGGTAAAAAAACTCGCGCGTCATTATTGTATTAAGGTTAATCAGGCCGTCCTTTTTTCGCTGCCTACGAGAGATTTGCGTCTCACTCTTGCATTAGTTAATACTTGGTGTCGTTTAACTGTACCATTTATGATTTTCCTATACGAAGGTATAGGTCGACTTAAAACTTACTTAAATCGATCGCAAATCCTAATAAAAAAAAAAGAATAGCAACGAGCACGTGGTATATGACCAAATGCTCGGAAAGCTTTTAATATATTTAGTGGGATGTACATATACTTTCAATTTCCATTGAGTCTATGCCCTGACACTGCCCAGATTCTATTTTATTTAGAATCCCAGATTTTCTGACCATTTTTGGAGGAGCTCGAATTTCTCTGGAACGGCTCTGACAATTTTTTGCACGGAAAGCGTTTTATATTCAGTGGGATGTATACTTTCAATTTCCATTGAGTCTATGCCCTGACACTGCCCAGATTCTATTTTATTTAGAATCCCAGATTTTCTGACCATTTTTGGAGGAGCTCGAATTTCTCTGGAACGGCTCTGACAATTTTTTGCACGGAAAGCGTTTTATATTCAGTGGGATGTATACTTTCAATTACCATTTTCCAATCCCAGACAATTTTTTGCACGGAAAACTTTCTATATTCAGTGAGATTCGTTGCTATTTTTCGTTGCTATTATTAAAAATCTCCTCAATTCCCTCAATTCATTTCCGGTGATGCCACTAAAATTCAAGAAAACGGGATTGCAAATTTTATTTCCGCCGTTGCTATTTTTCGATGCTATCTTGGCGCACGTCGAAAGTCAATTCATACTTTTAATCAGCTGACTGTCGGCATATTTGTTTTTGTTTTTCCAATTGGATCAATTTGTTATTGCCACCGCCAACCTAATTATAACCAAAGAAAATTTGTTATTGTTACTTTTTTGTTGTATTGTTTTTGATTTTTATAAAAACAAAACCTCAAACGTATTGATAAGACACTCACTCAATTTAACCCAAAATCAAATAAATACAATAAAAATGTGCAAATTAACAAACTCATATTATTCAGTTAAAAAACATCGAAGACATTAGAGGAATAAGAAAATCAGAACAAAAACATAAAAAACTAATATTATTTATTATAGCACAACAGTTAAATGTGCACATTAACAGACTCATATTAGGTACTCAGTTAAAAGACATCGAAGACATTAGAGGAATAAGAAAATCATAAAAGCAGAACAAAAACATAAAAAACTAATATTATTTATTATAGCACAATAGTTAAAGAAAACCTCCCAAAAATAAAAAAGTTATATAAAAGGGATCTCGACCCAATAGACGTGAATAAAATATAACAATAATAAAAAGTAAAATTACAAAAAAACTGATGCGGAAGGAGCTGTAACCATTATATGAACATACATACATATGTAACTAGTTGAAGGCGAAAGTTGTATTGCAGTTAAAGGAAGAGCGATTGATAACTAATTTAAAGAATTTCATTAAATTATTGGGAGTTTTGTTGAATGATGGCATGTGAGTTTTGCTGGACAAATTAAACATTAAAGTGAACAGAGAAAGTAGAATTTTTAATAAAATTGTTTTGCTATTTTTAAAGGTTGAAACAATTGTGATGCATCTAAATAATATTTAAACGAATTATTATTCAATACTTGGCGTCTTTACATTTGCATTGTTTTAGTTGTATTTTTTCGTTTTACATTCTTTTTTATTTTTAATTATATGCAAGCAGTCACTGCGCCATTCATTGTATATTTCCAACAAGTGATATTTGTTTGTTGTTAAGTTATTTTTAACAAATAATCAGCCAAAGAGGATAGAACAAGTTTTTAGTGTTAATTTTTATTATACGCCAAGATTGTCAACGTGAGCCTTCGAACAAAACTATTTCATAACCATGCAAAGTCAAAAACAGGCTGCAACGGCTGCAGCTGCAACAAATTCGTCTGCAGCTGATGATACAACCAACACAGCGACGACGACACCAAGTGCAGACAACTCTACAGTTACGCGAAATCAAATGCGACCCGTAAAGTATGACTATGCAGATAGCTTTGCGTGTACGTATATTGTATCGGTTGTGGCAGCATCTAATGCTGAATTAGTTACATATCCTTTGGATCTCACAAAGACGAGATTACAAATACAAGGCGAGGCTGCCGCGGGTGCCCATCATGCAGTTAGTGGCGGCAAATCTGCAAAACCACAGGTAAGCCATTCTTAAATCAATATTCTAAAGTATTTTACAATATTGATTGATGATTTGATACATTCCGAATTTTTTTAAAAAGCCAGCTTTTTAGATTTAATATTTAAAGTAAAGTATTATTGTAAAACAATTTTTTGTGTGCAAATCTTATTCATTTTTATTATTATTCATTCTAAGGATTTTGTATATTTTGAAAAAACCATTAAATGTGGTGGGAAAATTAATTCCACTATTAAATTTTTTCAATATATAATAATATTAAGATATTAATAATTATAGACGTCTAATTGTTTCTTAAGACTCAAACTAGTTTCGTATGTGGTCTACGGGAAAATCTATTAGACTAATTGTTGTTTGTTTTAGATTCAATATAGAGGCATGTTTGCCACTGCAGCAGGTATTGCCCGTGAAGAAGGAACGCTTAAGTTATGGCAAGGCGTGACTCCCGCCTTATACAGACATATCGTTTACAGGTAAAAATATTGATTTTATTTACAAAATCTTTTTTCAATATTTTTATTATAGTGGAGTAAGAATATGTACTTATGATTTTATGCGCAAAGAAATGGCAAAAAGTGAAAATGGCATAAACACGCCACTACCATTGTACAAGTCTGCTCTGTGTGGCGTTTTTTCAGGCGGCTTAGCACAATGGTTGGCCTCACCAGCCGACTTAGTTAAAGTACAAATACAGATGGAGGGTAAGAGACGTCTCATGGGTGAAGCACCACGTGTTCATGGGGCAGCTCATGCCTTAAAAGAGATCGTTAAAAGGGGAGGTGTTAAAGGCTTGTGGAAAGGCAGCATACCAAACGTGCAACGTGCTGCTTTAGTAAATTTGGGTACGGATCGAGGTTAATAAATCATTGTTATTGCAGATCTTTTCACATTTCTATTTACATAGGTGATTTAACAACATATGATACTATTAAGCACATGATTATGAATAAATTACATATGCCAGATTGTCATACCGTTCATGTTTTGGCTTCTATATGTGCTGGTTTTGTTGCAGCTATTATGGGTACTCCTGCTGATGTTGTAAAAACACGTATCATGAATCAACCAACCGATGACAAAGGAAGGTATGTATCAAAACTTTTGTAAATAGGAATACAATTTAAATAAGTCCATAGAAGTGTCTAAATCGAATATTAATATCAATAACAGTGCTATTCTATATTTTACTAAACATTCCAAAAAGGGCAATGAATTGTAGTTTTGTTTCTTTTCAAAGAAGTATTGTTAAGAAATGTATTCTTATTAAAACATTTTAAAATTGATTAATTGAAAAACCAAATTTCTAAATACAGCTCCAAGACAAACTCAGACACCTTAATAAAAAATTTTTTTCTCAACATTTTGCGATAGTTAAATAATAGAAAAACAATTATAATTTTCGTTGGTATATTTAGTAAGCGATTTAAAAATAGTGGCAACCCTCAAATTGCGCGCATTTCACCGTTATGTAGAACATTTAGAACAAGATTTTTAATTTTTTTTTCATTTATTATTTTTACAAATAATATTTTGTTATATCTACTGAAAAGTACAAATAAAATAAATTTAATTCAAATTATTTTATACTAATAAGCATTTTTTAATACGGATTTTCGGTCCCAAATTTAAATTTTGTATATAGCTAGTGTTTCAATTTGCGTAGTTTATTATATTTCTTGTTTTGAATTACGCGGTTTTTATACGGTCCCAACGTACCGCGTAAATCGAGGGATACCTGTATTTGTTAAAAATTATCAAACTTACTAATATCGGACTATATTTGATGTAGTGGCCCCATATTTTTGGATGTGGTTTTAAATTGATAATATTAGCACAAGTGAACAAAAACAATACTATGTATACATATTATGTAACTCATACTCATAAAATTTTTCACAAACATTTATAAGTACAGAGATAAACTTATTTCATTTAAGCTAATCTAAATTCGTAATGGGTCAATATCCATAGTGGTCAATTATCAATCATCAGTATATACAAGATTATTAACTCCATTATCAGAAATGCAGCCCCAAATCACCATGGAAACGCTATCATAATAAACCGTGGATTTTGTATTGTTATACTTAAGGCTTTATTTGGCTTCCAATAGACCCTACGTCTCCCATCTGAACCAAAAATGTTGCATTTGCTTTTCCAAATTTCTCAAACAAAAGGTTTTCACCTTGCCAGACGACCATGTATATTTATGGTGATCAGCACCCAGCGGATGTTTTTGCTGTTTACATTGATATATAGTGTTCTTGTTAGTTGGTCGGCAAAATCTGGACGAAATAAATGTAGATTTAAGCAGTTTTACATGGGTATAAGTCTTTCCTCCCTTGCTTTCGACGATTTTTGACAACAATTCTGTGGTAAATTTTAAGTTCTTCCGCGACTATAGACCTTAATAAATTGTTGACTACTTGAAAACATTTCACAAATGTTTTTAATTTATTTATTTTATAGTTTAAGAGATTTAAAACAATTTTTCCTTCGGAAATGATAATTTTTTTCTTTCCGGCTTTCAACTGCAAAGAAGAAAAATATTTTTACCTGTATTTTACAATTTTATGTTTGAATGAAAATGAGTAGGCAATTTAATTGTGTGACACACTATTGTATATAATATAAATGTAGGTTAGTTATAATTGCAAAATGTGTTAATTTCCTTTTGTTCTTCATTTAACTTATATTTATTTTCGCAGAATATTATTCACAGAAAATAAATATTATAGTTGTGAATTTTATTATCTTTATACCTGTTGTTTTACAATCACAATTGAAACTGCAGATAATTTAATTTATTATTTTGATTGTTTTTTAAATCAATAAACAGATTATATTGGGAAACTTCATTGATATCTTCAAACACTTTAGATAATTAAAAGCGTATATAGCATTTAAGCAATTGCTAAGGACATTTTGAATATTATTATATTATATAATTGATATTGTTTCGTTGGCTACTGTTATCTTTGTTCAGTATGTATTTATAATTGTTTAAAAATAAGATCAACATAATAGCCAACGATAACTTTTATACAGTTGAATTTTCGAAAAAAAATAATAACTACTAAACAAAAAATGTTTGTATTATTTACTAGCTTGTCCCATGTAACATATTTACTGCCGTATTTATAAAAATTAAAGTAGACTTCAAATGTACTTTAAGAAAATTTTGTAAAAATTGGTAAAATTGTTGTAGTGAATATTTTAAATTATAATTGATATATTTTTGAAAAAATGAACCCTTTTTTAGTCATGGGGGTCAAAATGACCCACTTTTTAGAACACGATCTAAAACCATTATCGTCCAAATTATGATTAATAGGCAACTGTTTTAAATCTAATCTGAAATTTTGTTTGGAAAAAATTAACCCTTTCAATTTTGGGGGTCGAAATTACACATTTTTTAATCTTATATAACAAGACTAGTTTTTATGATGCACATTACCGAAGTTATCACATAAAAGAGTAAAAGAAAATAATTTGTAGTGAAAATAACAACAAAAAAGCGTTCAGAAGCGTTTTATACATATATGTATGTATGTAGCTCGGTTTTCCCCTCATTACAAAAAAATTGCTTATAGAGAAAATAAAAACAAACAAAAAAAAAACTAGTCAAACTATCTATTTTAAAACACTTTAAAGTGATTAGCATTCGGGTAAGGTGTAAATTTAAATATGCCACTACTAAGAAATGAAATTTACTTAATTGGTAACAAAAAAAAAAAACAAATAACTGACCCCCAATGACAAAAAAGGGTTAATTTTTTTAAAAATATTTCAGATTACAATTTAAAATATTCACTACAACAATTTTTCCAATTTTTACCAGAATTCTTCAAGCAATTATAGTAAAAATACAGTATTTCCTGAAATTTAAACTTTGACCTCTAGGGGGCACGGCGTAGAGTTATACGATTTAGCTCAAATTTTCTCCATACTAGTTTTAGACCAAGTATCACAACAATCCACCCAGGGCTAAGCGCTAATTCGAAGTTTAAATTTCTTCATACAACGTAATTAATAAATATAAAGGAAATAATAAAATTTCAATAAAAATTAAATACTACAAAACTATTAAAAATACGTTTTTAGTTCTAACAAGAGATATTACAATTTACTATGTGTTTAAGAAATTGTAAAAAACAGAACTAGCTTTTGGCAAAGAAAATTAAAATATTTTAAGATTATTAGGTAGTGCGTTCCAAATAATTAGTATGTAGATCTCAAAATCCTGTCTATAATTATTTAAGGAGAACGAATTGAATGCTAAAACACTATGTTATGTAATTCTTATTTTACTGTTATTAAATATGTACTATTTTATATTTTAATATTCTATTTTTCAGAGGGCTTTTATACAGAGGTTCAGTGGACTGTTTGCGTCAAACCGTAAACAAAGAAGGTTTGGCGGCGCTATATAAAGGTTTCTTGCCCTGTTGGATTCGAATGGCTCCTTGGTCACTTACTTTTTGGTTATCATTCGAACAAATACGCACAATGTTGGGTGCTTCTAGCTATTAAACACGAGATGCACAAACAATCAAATACAATTGTTCATTTTTATGGATATTGATTTTATACATATAACTCTAATGCAATATTATAATAATTATTGTTGTTATTTGTTGTCACTGATATATGATTTTTTATTCAACATAAAGCGGAAAAAACTTCTTCCGAAAAACACATACATACATATATGCGTATTGTATAAAGTTTGTTAAATCTTATTAAACATTCTAATGTATATATTATGTAAAATGGTTTTTTACGATTACTTATTGTTGTTTAATCATTTTATGTTCTATTCCATTCTATATCCATATTTTATTTATAATTTGAAGTGTTCTTGCTTTCCCCTACTTTGAATTTAGGTTTTTACAGTGCCTGATAATTTTTTTGTAATAATATTCAATTAAGATTTTTATAAATATAAACAAAAGAAAAAAGTAATAAATAAATGTTAAACATTTGCCTTATACGGAAAATATTAAAATAATACCATAAATAGTTTTGGTCTTTTACTTTTCAAACCATGTTAACAGTGTTTTACATTCCATGGGCGCCATTTAGTTAAGCAGATAAATAAACCAAATGTGTAAAATGAAAATATATGTAAATATCAACATACATACATATACCTATACATACCAACTTAAAATAAATAAAAAGTACACATTTTTACTGTTAATTGAAAATAGCTCTGTTTAAACTTCTTTGTATTTTATTAATTCGGCTTGAGGTCTGTTTTATTAAAAAAACTATAAAAACTCTTGTATGTTTTTTAAGTTTTATTGTTTCTTTCCAATATTTCGACCAACTTTGTTGGTCATGCAATGCAACAGGCAATGATGGGAAAGGACTACGGGACGAAGATGAAATACGTTCTCAGGGATACATATGTGTACATATAGACGATCGAGGAAAAATCCTACGTTAGGTCTTCAGAATAGAAACAACATCATTGTTGACAAATTATATAATTTAGGTTTAATTACCTTAACAAGTAAGAAAGTATAGTCGGTCAAGCCAGACCATATAATACCCTACACCCAGTATATCAATAAAACAGTTTTTCAGATATGGGCGCTATATGGGAGATATTACCTATTATAGACCGATCATCCAAAAATTTAGTGTCATGACTTCCGTGAATATAAATATTATGTGTGTTAAACTTTATCTCGATATAAATACGTTTAAAAGATTAATGAAGGTTAAAGTGAATTACGAAGAGGGTCTTATATGGGAGTTTTGACTATTTATGAACTGACTATTAAAAAATTTGGTGTAATCCTATTTGTACATTAGAAACTTATTTTTATTAAATTTTATTCGGATAACAACATTTTTAAGAGATTTATGATCCTTAAAGTGGTTTTCGGAAGTTGGAATTATATGGCAGCTACGATTACTTATAAAATTCTACCATATTATATGTATATGTACGAAACATATTTGTGTTTAATATTATTTGGATCAGTGTCAGATAATTTTTTTTCTTCCCCCCAAAAACATTTAGAAACCCACTAGATTCTACACTTTTTTTTAAACCCCCTAAAGCAGAAAAGTTTAAGTAGTAATTTGGTTTCATCATTCATATCTCTATTAAATTTGAATTGAGGTACTATCATTCTTATATATGCCCCTATTACGGTTCACAACTTTTTTAATAATTTGGTCGTCTTTCATAAATCGGTATTGCCATTCACAACTTATTGTAGTAGAGTTAATGTAGAGTTAAAGTCGGGTTGACTGACAGACGACCAAACTTAGTTGAGTTGAGAACGGCAATAGGGGCAATAATATACTCTACTAATTACACTGTGCTAGTTCGAAAATGTGACAAACGGGGCACCTGGCGGGTTAACCTAATTCGGGTACGCTGAATCCAGTGGTGCTAACCGTTTTTTTAGGTTAGCTCGTTTTTTCGAAATATACCGTTAAAAAATTTTATAAAAGCATATGCCGTTGAAGGGGTTGAGGAACTCTTATTTATACTGTAATTTTTTATCAAAGTACCTGTCAATACCTTCATGAACATAATTTGTAAAAAACCCAAAGCCGGGACGATTTCTGTTTCTACCTGTTCCAGGTATAACAATAGAATACGTTATTTAAGTTTTTTACAAGACCGATTTGTGCGGTTTTTGTCCGCACAAGAAAATACAAATATGTAAAAATGTATGACTTTATTTTTTAATTCTAATGCTAGGTACACACTACGCAACTCGTTTCTGCAATACCATGCCATAAAACGCGACTACACACTATGCACCCAACATCAATGCAACCAGAAAATATCAAAATGTTTAGATATTTTTGCCTGGGGCCAAATTACCGCATTCGATATCGAGTAAAATTGATCGTAATTTTCTTATTTGAGATTATGGCACTCGATATCGTGCAAGATATTTAGTACATTTTATCAGAATTTCGATATCGAAATCATTTTCGATACGATAGCTCATTCGATCACGAATGCGGTAATTTGGCCCCTGGTATTCTATTGGTATACCTGGAACAGGTAGAAACAGAAATCGTCCCGGCTTTGTTTTTTTTTACAAATTATGTTCATGAATGTCTTGACAGGTACTTTGATAAAAAAATTACAGTATAAATAAGAGTTCCTCAACCCTTTCAATGTCATATGGCGAGTGCTTGCGAAAGTGAATAGTGAAGTTTAAAGTCTTTGACAGTCTTGAGTCTAATCATTTATATTGAAATATCTAAGATGGAAGCGTGTAACAAGTTTCATAACTTTTGTTATGTGTGTGGGAAATATACAAATATGCCAAGTCGCCGTAAAATGACTACTGAAACAATTAACTTGTATGAAACATATTTTTCTTTAAGTGTCATATGTGGCAAGAGTTGGACACCATCAATAGTGTGTACAAAGTGCATTTACCATTTAAATAAGTGGAAAAATTGGAGATGCCATGCCATTTGGTGTTCCAATGATTTGGAGAGATCCCATACTCCATGTTGAAGATGAGTGTTATGCGTGCATAAATCATACAGCCGGCATGAACAGAAGAAAAAGTGGTTCTATATCTTACACTGCAACAATATATGCTCAATTTCCGCTGCCACATTCTGACTTAATTCCTGTTCCGGATAGCCAAATACCAACAGAAGATATTCCCTCAATAATTCAATCTGTTGAAACCTGTGGAGCAGCTGCATCGATGTATCAACCGTCATACATCACGATTCCATGTAACCAAAACGAAATCACGCAAAATCGTCTGGATATAATGGTACGACGCCTAAAATTGTGTCAAAGACAGAGCATTCTCTTAACAAAAGAGTTAAAACAAGCTAATATTTTAGCACCAGACGTACAAATATACGGGGCTATCAATCGCCATCGTCGATTTACGACTTTTTTTAATTTTTGAGAATAATTCTCTCGCGTATTGTACTGACATTCGCTTGGTTTTAACAATGCAACATGAATATAATCCTGAAGATTGGTGCTTATTCATCGATTTGTCCAAAAGTAGCTTAAAAGCAGTTTTGCTACATGTCACTAATTTAAAAAGTCCTATTCCGATAGCACTAAGCACAAATACTAAAGAGACATACGCATCAATGAAAAAAATAATAGAATTAATTAAATATGAAGACCACAAGTGGAAAATATGCGCAGATTTAAAAGTGGTGGCTCTTTTAAGAGGCATGCAATTGGGCTATACTAAAAATATGTGCTTCATGTGCTTATGGAATACGCGTTTCCATGGCGACCAGTACAATACACGGGATTGGGCTATACGTGAGGAAAGCAGATTGCATAGAAATAATATTATTGAATTACCACTTGTGCCGATGGAAAAGATTTTGCTTCCTCCGCTCCACATCAAACTGGGTATTGTAAAAAATGTTATAAAAGCATTGAACCCAGATGGAATTGCTTTTACCGAATTGCGCCGAATTTTTCCACGATTAAGCGGCATGAAAGTAAAATAAGGTATAAAATCTAGCTACTTTATTAAATTAGATTTATATTTCATATCATAATGTTTTTATTTTACAGGAATTCTTAATGGACCGGGCATTCGTCGTCTAATGAAGGACCAACAATTTGAACTTGCATTGCATGATATGGAGCTATTGGGCTGGAATTCTGTGAAATCAGTAATAGAAAATGTATTAGGAAATCATCGGTCTGAAAATTGGCGAATTTTAATTGGAGATATGCTAACCGCATTTAAAAACTTAAACGTCAAAATGTCATTGAAAATACATTTTTTGCATTGTCATGCAGAAAAATTTAATGAACAATCACCAGCCGAGTCTGATGAACATGGCGAGAGATCTCACCAAGTAACAGCCAGACTCGAACACTGGTATAGTGACAAACAACTTGATTCGTTATTAGGGGATATTTGTTGGAATCTGCAGGAGGAAGAAGAATAAATTTGTAAATAAAAACTTAAACTTTAATTAACAACAAAAATAAATGTTTTAATTTTTGAAGTTTCGTCTGGTTATTATATATTTCATCTTTTGTGAATAAAATCAAAAGTTGTAGACAGATTTTAATTATTTATGTCTTGTTTTGTTTGGAACTTTGTTTGCTAAACCTGCAGAAAAAATTAGAAGCACAGCTGCGTTTTCCAATTTTTTATGCCGTTTTAAAAAACAAAATTTTTTAAATTTTTCTAAAAAAAACTATTTTTTTTGGTCAAAAAAAAATTATGTTTCTACAACGACTGCGCATATTGGAAAAAAGTTTAACCTTGCTTAAAGAAAATTTCATTGCGGAATTTCGGTTTTTTTAGTTTATTCAATAAACTAAACCGTTTTTGAGTTTTTGCGAATATATGTTGTGCAACCTCCTCCATTTTCGAAATAACGGTATATTTCGAAAAAAACGAGCTAACCTAAAAAAACGGTTAGCACCACTGGATTCAGCGTACCCGAATTAGGTTAACCCGCCAGGTGCCCCGTTTGTCACAAAAAAAAGTGTCAAATTCTAGCACAGTGTTATTAAAAAAACATTTGGGTTATTCTTCGCTTACATTTATATGGACTTACGTAAGGTGAACTATTAGGAATACAATTTATATATGTACATATAAACATCTAGATGGTTAGTTTTATTAAAATCAGGTTTCTCCAAAAATTTCAAGAGTTGCAAAGTCTTCTTCACTAGCTGTGTACATATCATTCGAATTGAAAAGTTTGAGCATTTCAGGTGTTGGAATAAAATCTTGACATTTATTGTTTAACGAGTACTTGACTCTTAAAATACTTTCAACTGTTCATTCTGTTTCGCAGCTTATTTTTTACCACATTAAACATACAGAAAGCTCTTTCAATCCTAGTTTACTAATTCTGCAAAATTTTGGGTCCAGCATCCCTCTTTTGTCCAACTTCATACCAAAATTTTTCTAAAGACGTCGTATTACTCCACGATATAAAGTGCAAGTTATTCAACTCACTAAGAGTTGCATCGATATCTTCACAAATGTTTTTGAAATGAACAACGATACTGGTAATGTCTAGTTTTTAGCTTTCTGTGCATTTTCGATGGAAAACAGTGACAATTTTTTCATAAGATCAATATTATCTGGAAGTCGCTTTTTTATTTGGGAACAAAGTAAAAGTTTTACAATTTTCTTTAATGAGCATAATAACACTGGCCAACAAATTAGGCAAAAAATTTTGACTGGGGAAACGAAGTATGTTTTTTAGCTAACCTGGCTGTGCTGAATTCGAATCTGGCAACAAAGTTGGGCTATCACGTCCAGTTCGTTTTTTATCGCATGCTGGCAATACTGTAAAATAGTTAATACTCACGCTACATTTTCACAGTTATTAATTTGACAAAAGCCTACATTCATTACAATTTTGTATAAAGGTAGAGTTTAAGCATGTCAGTGAGATCGTGTGTTACTAATCCGAGCTATTTTTGCTTTGTGTGTGATGAATATCTGATTGGAAAAAAGGATATGCAATATCAGAATCACTAAAATATGCATATCTACATTATTTTGGTTTTGCTGTCGGAAACTTGGACAAACCGTGGACACCGACAATGTTTTGCAATCGTTGCAGAACTATTTTATACAAGTGGTCAAATGGCGAGAAAATCTATTTAGATTTTTCAATTCCAGTACTTTGGAGAGAGTCAAGTAACCACCAAACTGATTGTTATTTCTGTTTAACAAAAGTTACTGGATTCAATATGAAAAATCGAAAAAGTATTACCTACCCTAATGTCCTATCAGTTTCCAAACCAGTTCAACGTCTATCAACTGATCCACTACCAGTCATTCCCGGTGCTACGAGCAGTGAGTCCGAAATATCTTTCGGCAGCAGTTGTAGTTTGTATGAGGCTGATAGTGAGCGCCATTTAGTGACTCAAGCTGAGCTGAGTGATCTAATTCGGGACTTGCATTTAACGAAGCAAGACGCAGAAATACTTGCTTCACGCATGCAGCAGTGGAAACATCTTGGAACTGGGACGAAAGTAACAATCTATAGAAAAAGAGGTTTGGAATTGACTGCATATTTTGAAAAGAAAGGCTCTATGCTGTACTGCACTGATGTTAATGGTTTATTTCGAAAAATGAACCAGCCATATGACAAAACTGAATGGAGATTATTTATTGATGGCTCTAAGTACAGTTTAAAGGCACTTCTTTTACATAATGGCAATAAAAAACCATCCATACCAATTGCTCATGCCATTAATACGAAGGAAAATTATGAGTCAATGACTGAAATTTTGACATTACTTAAATACAATGATAATAAATGGAAGATCTGTGGTGATCTTAAGGTATGTGATTTAAATTTCTTTACATATGTAATATACCTATACATAGATGATCGTAAATAACAGTTTTTATTTTTAAATCTGTTTCAGGTCATTGGTTTGTTGACTGGTATGCAAGGAGGTTTCACAAAATATTGCTGTTTCCTGTGTCTATGGGATAGTCGCGCCACACTTCCTCATTACCTCAGAACAGAGTGGTCAAAAAGGACTGAATATTCACCAGGAAAACAAAACATTTCAAATAAACCATTAATTGATCCAAATGATGTTCTTCTTCCACCGCTGCACATAAAATTGGGCCTTTTTAAGAACTTTGTGAAGGCTCTGGACAAAGATGGTGCAGCATTTAAATATTTGTTAAAAGTTTTTCCTAAAATTTCATATGCTAAAATAAAAGAAGGGATATTTGTTGGCCCTCAGATCAGGAAGCTTATCAATGATCATAATTTTTCGCAGTGTTTATCGGAGAAAGAATATACAGCCTGGGAGTCTTTTAAGTGCATCGTGAAAAGTTTTCTTGGAAACAATAAGAGTGAAAACTACAGACAAATTGTTGCTGAATTATTGAAAAGTTATCATGAATTGGGTGCACGAATGTCACTCAAAATACATTTTCTCCATTCGCATTTAGATTTTTTCCCACAAAACCTAGGTGCTGTTAGCGACGAACAAGGGGAACGCGCCCATCAAGATTTAATGAAAATTGAAAGAAACTATCAAGGATTTTGGGATAAAAGTATGCTGGGAGACTATTGTTGGACTCTAATACGTGAAACCGAACCAACGAAATACAAACGACAATCATATAACGCCATTCACTTTTGAAAACTCATTGATTTTTAAATAAACTAATAACTTTTTATGGAAAAATCTAATAAAAGCTTTTTTTTATATCTCGAAAACCTGACGTGATAGAGAAAAACCATTTACAGATTCGAATTCAGCGCACCAAATTACACTGGGAAATGTATTTGGTTGCTCCAGTCAAAAACCTTGTTGGCTAGTGTAATTTGCATCGAAAAATGTTTTACTGTTTGTGTTTCTAAATCGTATTGGAATATTATTATCAATCGAGTAATTATTGAAAATATTGTTTGAATAATTGGCATTCTGAAAAAAATTGTAAAAGAGAAAACTACAATTTAATAAACTATTTTTAAACTTTCTTTTAATATTAAATAATTGCTGGTCTATTTGTTTTTCCAATAAGAGGTTATGGGCGAATCAAAGGAAATACATGGAATTCCTCAGTTTAACGGCCAATGATTTGACGACTGGCAATTTAGAGTAAAAATTCACCTAGACTCATTAGATCTTTTTGCTAATTCGTAAAAAGCTTGCGAAGATGAGGATGAATGAGGGTGATTCTATCGTAAATTATATTATATTATTTTGAAAATTTAATTAGGCAACTAAAAATGTCTGGAGCTAATATGGATGAAAGTGACGTGTTGACACAACTTTTCCTAACACTTCCTGAAAAATTCGATCCTCTGGTGACTGCATTGCAAAATGTAGATGGAGACAAATTAACGTATAATATGGCGAAAGAGAGGTTGATTTCCGAAGAAGCCAAGTTTTCAGACCGGTGTGAGGAAGATGTCCAAGATAAAACGGCATTTGCAACAAAGAAGAATTTCAAAAAGAAGCAGTTCAATGGAAAATGTTTCAAGTGTGACTGCATTGCAAAATGTAGATGGAGACAAATTAACGTATAATATGGCGAAAGAGAGGTTGATTTCCGAAGAAGCCAAGTTTTCAGACCGGTGTGAGGAAGATGTCCAAGATAAAACGGCATTTGCAACAAAGAAGAATTTCAAAAAGAAGCAGTTCAATGGAAAATGTTTCAAGTATGATAAATATGGTCACAAATCCAAAGACTGTTGGCAAAGAGATGCAAGATCAGTATCGAAAAACAATAAAGCGGTATCCTTCATGGCGTACAAAAGTGAGATATGCAAATCTAAAAATAATAAAATTGTGTTCAAACTTGATTCAGGTGCCAGTGATCATATAGCTAATGATAATTCAATTTTCTCAGAACTTAAATCATTGGACAATCCGGTTGAAATCTTTGTAGCTAAGGATAGTGAGTCAATTATAGCAAAGCATATTGGAATAATAAAAGGTGTTACACAAGAAGGAGTAGAAGTTACCATGCACGATGTCCTGCTTGCTCCTACATTACAAGATAATTTATTATCGGTGCGACAATTAACTAAATCTGGTTTAAAAGTTAATTTTGAAGGAGACTATGCTGTGATTATGAAAAACAAAGAGAAAATTGGTTCAGCTCAGCTCTGTGGTAATCTGTATGAAATGTCTATAAATTTTTTAAATAAAAATGCTATGTCATGTTGTAAAAGTGATGCTGTAACTTGGCATAGAAGACTTGGACACGCTAGTATCTCAGGTATGGATAACATAATAAAACAAAAACTCATTAAAGAGATTGGTTTTTGTGATGTATGTACCGAAGCTAAGCAATGTAGAGACCCTTTTGTTGGAACCAGGCCAAGAGCAACACGTTTACTCCAAAGAATACATTCAGATGTTTGTGGTCCTATAACGCCAACTGCTTGGGACGGGTCCAAATACTTCGTATCATTTATAGATGATTATTCTCATTTTGCGATGTTATATTGCATAAAGAACAAGACTGAAGTTTTTAAAAGGTTCAAGGAGTATGAAGCTTTAGTTAGCGCTATGTTTCCAAAGGAGAGAATTTCAACTTTAACCACAGATCAAGGTACTGAATATTTGTCAAAGGAGCATCAAGCTTGGTATAAAAACAAAGGCATTCAAATTCAAACTACCATTGCGTATACTCCCCAGCAGAACGGGGTATCTGAAAGGTTTAATACAACTGCAACTGAAAAATTAAGAGCCATGTTGTTACAGTCTGGAGTTCCAAAATATTTGTGGAATGAAGCTGCATATAACGCCGTTTATATAATTAATAGAATTCCTACGAGAGCTATTGACGGTTCCAAAACGCCTGCTCAATTATGGTTTGGTACAATGCCTAAATTAGATAAACTCAAAGTTTTCGGATGTAAAGCGTTTGCATGGATCCCTAATCCAAAGCGAAAGAAATTGGATTCAAAAAGTATAAAAACGGTAATGGTTGGATACAGCCCCAATAAATATCGACTGTGGGAAATCGAAACTAAAAAAATTATTCTGGCGAGAGATGTAAAATTTGATGAAGATTGTTTCCCTTACAAAAATATGGACGAGCAAGTTTCAAAGCCAACAATAATTGTAAGAAGTCACGAGCCAGAGGGGGAAGATGGTAATGCTGTAACTTCTGAAATTGTTAAAAAAACACAACACCGGAAGATGATCAAGATGTAATTTCTGAAATTAATGATAGCTGTGCAAGACCTCCCGAAGATGTATCCATATGTAAATTACTTACTAGTGAAGAAGAAGATGAAACGGAAAATGAAAATTTAAGGAAAAGTTCAAGAATATGTCGTTTACCTAGTAAATTTTTTGATTACATTACTGGCCACCAAGCTGACGTCCGACACAAAAATATTCCCGAAACATATGCTGAGATATTTAATAGACATGATTCCGATAAATGGCAAGCAGCAGTTAATGATGAATTGAATTCAATGACGAAAAATCATGTTTGGGACATAGTTAAACCTCCACCAGAAGCAAAATTATTAAAGTCAAAGTGGGTTTTTAAAATTAAGGAAGATAGCGAAGGAAATCCAACAAAGTTCAAGGCCCGGTTAGTTTTAAGGGGTTTCTTCAAAAATATGGTATCGACTATTCAGAAATTTATGCTCCAGTAGCTAAGTTGACAACAATTAGAATTGTTCTTGCGGTTGGTGTATACAGAGGTTACCATTTTCATCAACTTGATGTAAAAACGGCATTTTTACATGGCGACTTGAAAGAGACAATATATATGACAATTCCTGAAGGTGTAAAAGTTGATAAAAATTTATCCTGCAAGTTAATAAAATCACTATATGGGCTTAAACAAGCACCGAAATGCTGGAACGAAAAGCTCAACAATTTTTTATTTTCCCTTGGGTTCATAAGGTCTAAACATGATTATTGCCTTTATGTTAAGAAGAATGATCGTGAATCGAATATTTTAATCCTTATTTTATATGTGGATGATTTATTGATTGCGGGTAATAATCTAAAAAGCATCAATAAACTTAAAGATGATCTCTTCAAGCAGTTTGAAATGACAAATTGTGGATCACTTAAGTTTTTCCTAGGTATGAATTTGAATTTTGAAAGTGGAAATCTGCAAATATCCCAACAACCAAGTATAGCAAAAATATTAAAGAAATTCGGAATAGAAGAATGTAATGTGGTAAAGTCCCCAATGGAAAAAGGTTTACAGTTAAAAAATAATGATTTGAAATCAAGTACTGCTCATCCATATCGAGAATTATTAGATGGTTTAATGTATTTAATGCTTTGTTGAAGACCTGATATATGTTTTCAAGTTGGATACTTAAGTCGTTTCCAACAGAATCCATCTGAAACACACTGGCAACATCTAAAGCGCGTTGTAATATATTTAAAAGGAACAATGGAAGCAAAACTACATTTTAAGAAGTCCTCAAACCAGTCAATTATGGGTTTTGCTGATGCAGATTGGGCATCAGACAAAGTTGACCGGAAATCTGTTAGCGGATATATATTCCAAGTTTATGGTTGCACTGTATCATGGTGTAGTAAGAAATAGCAAACAGTGGCCACTTCTTCTTCAGAAGCCGAATACGTAGCTTTGAACCTTGCAACAACTGAAGCAATTTGGATTTATGGTGTTATGAAAGATTTGAGAGAAGTTGAAAAATATACTATAAAAATATTTGAAGACAATAGAGGCTGTATTGGGATGGCTAATAATCTTGAGAGCAAAAAGGCAAAACATATAGATATTAAACATCATTTCGTGAGAGAAAATATTATAAATGGCAATATAACTCTTGAGCATGTTAGTACTGAGTTCCAGTTAGCAGATTTGTTTACGAAATCATTAGATGCCAATCGATTTGCAAAATTACGAAAAGATATTGGATTATTCGATTGAGAGGGGATATTGGAATATTATTATAAATCGAGTAATTATTGAAAATATTGTTTGAATATTTTGTCATTTTGAAAAAAATTGTAAAAAAAAACTACAATTTAATATACTATTTTTATTTTTTTTCTTTTAATATTAAATTATTGCTGGTCTATTTGTTTTTCCAATAAGAAATCGTCATTTCGTTACAATATCTTCGACATGATCAGTTTTTAAATTATGTACTATACCAAACTATAAATTCGAAAATCCCCTAAATACAATTTTCTTACCTCTAAATTTCCTCTAAATAGAAAAAAAAACATCTAAATCTAGGGGGAACCCCCTAATCTGACAACACTGATTTGGATACCAACATTTTTAAAATAATTATGTTCTTTTAAGTGATTTTCGGAAGTGGGCCTTATATGGGAGCTACGACTAATTATGGACCGATCAGAATAAAATTATACCGCATTATTTGTATATATATGAAACATATTTGTGTTTAATATTATTTGGATACCAACATTTTTGAGAGAGTTATGCTCTTTTAAGTGATTTTCGGAAGTGGGCCTTATATGGGAGCTACGAATAATTATGGACCGATCAGCACAAAATTTGTAGATGTGATTTGATCATTTACCACTTATCTTTGATGAAATTTGTGTGGATACCTGCATAATTCAAACATTTATGATTGGTAAACCCCAATTTCGGGAGGACAATTGTATGGGGGCAAGGTGAAATAATGGACCGATTTACACCCGTTTCAATCCCATCCAGCCTTGGGCCGAAAAAATATCACGTACCAAATTTTATCGAAATATCTTCAAAATTGCGACATGTACTCTGCGCAGTGATTCTGAGTCGATCGGTATACTTTAAGGTGGGCGTGGGACCAATATTTCTGGGCGTTACAAACATATGCACAAATCCAATATACCTTCCACACTATGGTGGCGTAGGGTATAAAAATAAATTGACAACCAGAATTGAGATACGCCCAATGATATATGTATGTTCTTCCAAAAATCCATAAAGATGACATGCCATTATCACCAATATGCTCATCGTTTAACTCACCATCTTGCGGACTAAGCAAGAATGTATATAATATACAGGCTTAAGTCGGTATAAGTGACTTTTTTCAAATCACTTTAAAAGTTTTATCAATAATTGAGTTTTAAATTCTGATTAAAATAAAAAAATTGTTGGTGGCCACGCCTATAGTGGGAGGGACTCCAAAGTTTGAGATATATTTAGCTATATCTTGAAAACTACATTTCTTTATTAGACGATATATATACACTTATTTCAAATGATAGGTATTTTAAAGACCTTTCCAACGATATATAACATGCCCTATTTATATGAACCTGCCGCCCGGCAACACAGGAAATCTGTACTATGCGAAGTCGGTGTCCTGTATTCCATAGAGGAGAAAATCCTTTCCTGTATACAAAATTTTGATCAAAAATGTTTTTTTTTTAATTTTTCAGATCTTATAGTACCTACGGTGGGGTGTCATAAAGCCATAGAACATAAAGCCAAGTCTCATTCCATTGAGCCATAAGGCATATTTCATTAAGTCTCAATGGAATGGGACTTAACGCCATAAATTTTTTTCCAAAAATGAAACATAATGCCATATTTTTGATACTGATTGCATGTCACCCTATTTGATGTAAAAAATGCATTGTTGTTTCATGTCGCCCTTTTTTATGTCAAAAATGCATTTGTCTGTCAAAATGTTGTTGACAATCAATCAACTTCCGACATTGCAGGTGGTCCACGTGTTATAGATTTAACTGATATGGGAAATTCGGAAGATATTTTTGAATATAACATAATATCCGTATTTAGGAAGAATAGCAAGTTTGTATACGTAGAAAAAGAACAGCAAATTTATATATATAAATACAAGGTGGCGCAAAAGTAAACTTCCGACGTTTTTTGGCTGTAATTAAAAAAAATGAAAAACTTTGATTCTTCTTGTGGATTATTTTTATTTGGTCTTTTAATTTTTTTACATCAAGTCGAGAATATGATGTCATTTAAATGGCCGCCGCCACAGTTGATTGTCATTTGAGCCCTTTTTATGGCATTTTTCATCACTTTGGCCAAAACTTCCGGCGATAGGTCCTCACATTCTTGACGGATATTGTCTTTAAAAGCTGCAAGAGTCTGAGGCTTGTTCACATAAACCCGCGACTTCAAAAAGCCCCACAAAAAGAAGTATGGAGTGGTCAAATCAGTCGATCTTGCTGGCCAGTGCAAATCGCCAAAACGGGAGATTAGGCGCCCGGGAAATGCATCCTTCAGCATATCGGTTGTGGCACGTGCAGTATGTGCCGTTGCACCGTCCTGTTGGAACACCATGTTTTCCAATCCCAATTCATCAAGTTGCGGCAAAAAGAACTCGTTGATCATTGCTCTGTAGCGCTCACCATTCACAGTAACTGTTTGGCCCGCGACGTCTTCGAAGAAAAAAGATCCGATGACTACTCCAGCGAAAACAGCACACCATACAGTGACTTTGAGCGGGTGTAATGGCTCTTCGTTGGTTACACGCGGATTTTCAGTGCCCCAGAAGCGTCAATTTTGCTTATTTACGTACCCGCTAAGATGGAAATGGGCCTCATCACTCATGATTATTTTTGATGAAAAATCATCTTCCTCTTGGTGGTGATTAAGGATGGGTTGATCGTATGTTAGACGCGATTGGCGGTCAGCAGCTAACAGCTGATGCACCGTCTGGACTTTGTACGGAAACACCTTTAAATCTTGTACCAAAATTCGCTGTAAAGACCGTCGACTGATACCCATTTGCGTGGCACATCGTGTGGTCGATGTCGATGGCGCTTCCATGACATCCTCGGCTACAGCAGCAATATTCTCTGCAGAACGGGTACTCCGGGGTCTGCCACGCCTGGCAGCATCTCGTGTTGCGCCAGTCTCTTCGAGGCGAGCGGCTAAACGTGGCAGTGTTTCACCAGTAGGCGTTGGACGGCCAGGAAATCTGCGACGAAATTCACGTTGTGTCAAAGTCACCGACCGATTACACTGTGCTAGAATTTGACACTTTTTTTGTGACAAACGGGGCACCTGGCGGGTTAACCTAATTCGGGTACGCTGAATCCAGTGGTGCTAACCGTTTTTTAGGTTAGCTCGTTTTTTCGAAATATACCGTTATTTCGAAAATGGAGGAGGTTGCACAACATATATTCGCGTAACTCAAAAACTAAAAAAACCGAAATTCCGCAATGAAATTTTCTTTAAGTAAGGTTAAACTTTTTTCCAATATGCGCAGTCGTTGTAGAAACATAATTTTTTTTTGACAAAAAAAAATAGTTTTTTTTAGAAAAATTTAAAAAATTTTGTTTTTTAAAACGGCATAAAAAATTGGAAAACGCAGCTGTGCTTCTAATTTTTTCTGCAGGTATAGCAAACGAAATGTCATAATGTTTTTATTTTGCAGGAATTCTTAATGGACCGGACATTCGTCGTCTAATGAAGGACCAACAATTTGAACTTGCATTGCATGATATGGAGCTATTGGGCTGGAATTCTGTGAAATCAGTAATAGAAAATGTATTAGGAAATCATCGGTCTGAAAATTGGCGAATTTTAATTGGAGATATGCTAACCGCATTTAAAAACTTAAACGTCAAAATGTCATTGAAAATACATTTTTTGCATTGTCATGCAGAAAAATTTAATGAACAATCACCAGCCGAGTCTAATGAATATGGCGAGAGATCTCACCAAGTAACAGCCAGACTCGAACACTGGTATAGTGACAAACAACTTGATTCGCTATTACGGGATATTTGTTGGAATCTGCAGGAGGAAGAAGAATAAATTTGTAAATAAAAACTTAAACTTTAATTAACAACAAAAATAAATGTTCTAATTTTTGAAGTTTCGTCTGGTTATTATATATTTCATCTTTTGTTGCTAAAATCAAAAGTTGTAGACAGATTTTAATTATTTATGTCTTGTTTTGTTTGGAACTTCGTTTGCTATACCTGCAGAAAAAAAGAAGCACACCTGCGTTTTCCAATTTTTTATGCCGTTTTAAAAAACAAAATTTTTGAAATTTTGCTAAAAAAAACTATTTTTTTTGGTAAAAAAAAAATTATGTTTCTACAACGACTGCGCATATTGGAAAAAAGTTTAACCTTACTTAAAGAAAATTTCATTGCGGAATTTCGGTTTTTTTAGTTTATTCAATAAACTAAACCGTTTTTGAGTTACGCGAATATATGTTGTGCAACCTCCTCCATTTTCGAAATGACGGTATATTTCGAAAAAACGAGCTAACCTAAAAAAACGGTTAGCACCACTGGATTCAGCGTACCCGAATTAGGTTAACCCGCCAGGTGCCCCGTTTGTCACATTTTTCAACTAGCACAGTGTTATTGGCCAAATAAATAGTCAGCAATATTCCGCGTTCTGGAGTAGTGTAGCGTAACATTGTTTATTAACGTGTATTTCGCATGTGTTTACTACACAAATGTCAAAACAGAACTGACATTAGGGGCCTCGCAAAATTTTCTGATAGGAGGATTACTTTTGCGCCACCTTGTATAATAATGCTGATTATTATTATTGTTATGAAAAGAACTCTAATATGGCAGTTGTAATTGAGTTCAACAGTGCGTTATATTGTCGAAGAATTGGTAAACAGGACAAGATACATAATCATGGGCCGCAAAATAATCTTTTTGAAAAATTAAAAGTAATAAGTTCAATTAAAAACGATTTTAAAACTGCAAGTTTGAAGAGATCAAGTGCACGCGAATTGTTTGACGTTATACTACGTTTCCACCGTACAAGCTTCGCTCTCTATTCATGCTTCACACCCCAATCATGAGTGAAACAACTTGCTTTACCATACAAAATATTAAGAGCGAATCAAGTAGATTCATATTGAATCAACTTTAGAAGAACGATAAATTGCACTCTTCTCTAATTTTTATCGCAAGTTTATCTGCACTAGCTGTAAAAATTTAATATTATTGTAAACAAAGCAAATTATTTTCTTGTTGCTGGAAGTAAAGAAAGTAAATACGTACGAATGTGTTTTTTTTCAAATAAGCTAACTAATTTTCACTCAGTTTTTTTGTCAATTAAAAAAAATATTTTCCACAAATTGTAAATTCTGTTTGTTTATTAAATACAACTGTCAAATCGAATAATGTTTATTAGTCATGTAAACAGCATGATTCATAAACATGATTCAGAGAGCGAAGCAGAGGATTCAAGTCGTCGTGGAAACATAGTATTAACTAAAGTGAATTTAAATACAAGGTGACAGCGTAGCGCCAGCTGATTATACATGGTGAAATTGAAAATGTCAAAAAGTTGTTTACAAATAGTCAAAGTTTATATAAAAAAAAACTTTTTGACAGTGACGAAAGTTTTTACACATAGAAAAATGGCTGTTGTTCTTGCCTTGTTGTAATTGTTGTAGCAATGCTGTCACCAAGTATTTAATTTCACCATGGTATTAACTGTAAAAAGCATAAAGCAAATTACCTAAAGCACCTACGAATTATGAAGAAATTATTGAGCTTTTCAAAAATCGAAAAATTAATAATTTGGAATGCCTAGATATGATGCTGTAAAACAATTTTATATAGATACTATAATTTCTAAAACTATACGAGAAAAGAGTAATTTAGAAAGATGTAATTATATTGTTGATGGTACGTTCAATATTATACCCTTTTCAAATAAATTTAAACAATTACTTATAATGCACAGCGACCACGTTAGTAGCTTTAAATTTGTATGTTTTTTATATAAACCAACATAATATAACTTAAATATGTCTATTTCTTCTTCCTGGCTTATCGATTTATATACAGTGGGGAGCAGAGGTGAGTACATGTTCTTATTTTCTGCATTTGCAGGTGCATAAAAACGGTAATAACAAAGCGATTTAAATTATTACTTTTTTATTTTATTTATTAATTAGTGGATTACAATAATGATCTTAAAACAAAACGAAAAAATTACGTATTCAGGGAACAAACTAAATTAAATAAAATTAAATCTTATGTACTCAGTTTTGCACTTTCAGGAAACAAAAAAAACTTTTAAATTTTTAGTACTTAGTCCACAGCCCTTTATTTTTTAATACACTATTTATGCGATTGGGCATACTTTCTACCAACTTTTGGATAATTTCATTTGGAATTCTCTGCCACTCCAGCTCCACACGTTGCCACAACTCAGATAAGTTCGACAGAGCTGTTCGATACTGTCCCAACCGTCTTTTCACAATTTACCACAAATTTTCAATTGGATTGAGGTCGGGACTTTGCGGAGGCCACTGCATCAATTGAAATGTTTGCCCATTCAACCATTCCTTAACGATTTTCGAGGTGTGTTTTGGGTCTCCATCCTGTTGAAACACCACTTCTTACTCAGGGTATGCGCTCAGATCTACAAAATCGGGAAGTTGAATCTGCAATATTTTTAAATAGTTTTCTCTTCTCATGATTTCATAAATTTTTTGTAATCCACCAACATGCCACAATGTAAAGTAACCCCAAACCATGATGATGCTTTACAATCTGTTTAACATGGTGTCGTTGTATACTCTCCCGCTGTCGACGCCAATAATACTTTTTACCGTCAGATTGATATCGGTTAAACTTGGATTTATCTGACCATATTACGCGTTTCCAGTCATCAACAGTCCAATCTTTGTGTAGTCTGTCGAATTTTAAACGTGCTGAAACATTTTTATCTGACAGTGCTGGTTTAGGTTTTTTACAGCTGAGATGTATCCAATATTGTGTAGCGCTCTTCTTGCTGTACATCGACTAACATTTTTATTTATTGCTAAGGAAGCTTCTTTTAGGACTAAAGACGTGTCTGCTCTCATTTTTCTCATTATAGGGCGTGCGTCTCCATCAGATAATAATCGTTGGCGACTGAAAACCTGTCTTTAGGAGCTACATTTCGCCGTTTTAACACTCTTAACAACTACTGATTGGCTTATATTAAGCTCTTTTGCAATCATACGTGACGAGGAGTCATCCTTTGTTTTATTTATTATCAAATTTTTCACGGCTATCGATAGTTTCTTAATTTTTCAAAAAGTATTAACTTTTACTTTCTTAAATTAAAAAAACGACGTTTTTGGAACACGGAGTTATTCAATTATTATTTAAAACTAAAATTCATATTGACAAAACTAAAGATTGCAGCAACACATGTTAAAACTTAATTTTAAATAACGGTAAATTAATAAATGTTTCAATTATTAGGTTGATAACAAGTGTGAGCAAAACTGAGTACATACAAGTTGTTTTGTTGTTATTTAAATTACAATCTTGTTTTATTGGGCTTTTTTTTCTCTTATTAAGAATTATCTAAAGAACTAAATAAGAATTAAAATAGAAAAAGAAATTTAAAAATCGCTCCATTATTACCATTTTTATGATCTTTACAATGCAGAAAATACAAACATGTACTCACCTCTGCTCCCCACTGTATGTACTGATGTCAAATAAAACAGAGGAAGCGTATATACACATTTTACAATATATAAAATCAAATGTAATAGATATGAATCCGAAAAACGTGATCAGTGATTTCGAATGTGGCATACGCGCAACGCCTTTAAATACGTATACCCGAAATAAAAATGATCGGCTTCATATCACATTTGGACAGAAATAAGCAAGCTTATATTCAAAATTTGTATACCTGCCATTGCTGAAACCTTCGCATATTACTGAAGCTTACAATCTTTTAAGAAAAGAAGCCATGGATGGAAAATTTATTAGTGGACAATCACGAGAAAGTTTCTTTAAACCCTTTATAAAGTACTTTGAGCATCAGAGGATGAAAAAAGTAAGTGAATTTATATGTTTTTATTGAAATTTATAAAATGAACTTGTATATTTTACCATTTAATTTTTAGGAGCGACCTGTCAACTTTACAGTTTATAAACAGCCCGTACGAACAAGTAATTCTTCTAAAGGCTTTCACAGTAAATAAGTATGCAGCTTCCTAAGCGTGGAAATTTTTTTAAAATGAAGAAAATTGTACGAAAAACAATAATAACCATAAAGAAACTATTATGCGTAATTTGCTCCGCTAAGGAAAGGCAATTAGTGTTTAATCCATTTTAAGGTTTGCCAGCCTTGATATCAGCAAATATATGCCCGCCAAGAAAAATGTTATTGCCTTTATCTCCTCTAAAAGCCCTATTTGATGAAATTTTTTTGAGCAGTCACTAAAACTGACTTGTCTCAATTGACATTTTAAAGAACTTGACAAACAATTCTAAATTCAATTGAAAGATGCGATGCAATTTAAAACTAAGATTGATAATACACTAATAGACGATGATGAAGTGCTACTAATATCATTTAATTTAATTCAATATTTCCTAGCATTTCTGTTAACCTAGCTATTCAGACGATTGAGAGAAAATGGTTTTAAAATTTGATTGTTACTTTAAATTTAAAAATTAGATTACAATGCTGCAAGGCATTTCTTATTCTTACAAACATTTTCTTATACTTAGCGTTTTTCTTGCTGCGATATTTACCTTGCCACTGCTTTGTTGTTTTAGAACCAATTTGTGTTTATGAATTGTATATAATTTTTATCTGAAATGATAGAACTGTTGTTCTAGTACTTTGAATTAGAATATAAAACTATTACTGGTACCATATCTTTTTAGAAATCACTCCGACAAAATTAAGAAAAATTCGAGAATGGAAATAAACACCCCTATTCTGAGTTTCAATTACGTCTCCGCATTCAGTTACGCTACGATCGAAAATTGGTATTCCAAACAAAAACTGAATCGAAAGAACAAGAAGAAGACAACAATGTTTACAAAACCAATTTGTTACTATGAAATGTGGAATATAAACAAAGAAATGAGCAAGTTTGTTACTATTTTAATAAACAAAAGTCACAACAAACAATAAAAATAGGAAAATAAAAAAATTTGTGCGATTAATAAGGAATTAATAATGTCAGGCCGGAGGTGGTATTTTTAGAGGTAAGGCCTGAAAAGCTTGAAAAGAAAATACCTGAACTTCCTCCTTGGATCGTTTATGGTAGCCGCAAGCAATATCCTGTTTTGTTGACATTAAACTTGCCAGCTTTTCGTATTGCTCTGATGTCGTTGTTTTTGACCTGGAAAAATAAATAAATAGGCTGCTTTCCTGTTTGTAGTGACAGTAATTCAAAACTCCTTCGTTCTACCATTACACATTTGTTTAACCATGTTCTTTGTTGCTGCATCACCTCTTGATTGGCCGTACAACAAAAATTTATATAAATCACTTTTTAAACATTTTATACTTACATTTTTATTTATTTATTCATTTATTTGTAATATTAAGCCTTCTCGGCCAAAATAAAAATATATTACACAGTAATAAAAAACTACCTGAAATTTTAATTAAATTAAACATTTTTAAGTTTATAAAAAGAGCAATCGAAAAAATTCCGTTGCTAAAATATAGGCGTAGAAAAACGTAACTACGATCGTAATTCAGAATACCTACAATCGAAAGAAACGTAGCGGAATCGAAACTCTGAATACCAAATTTGCCAAACGGAGAAAATTTCGCTTCGAATCGAAACTCAGAATAGGGGTGAAAAAATAGTTGCTTTGCTGTAAAATATTAAGATTTGAAAGGCATTTGCATATTTTTATTTCATTAATCATCATCATACTGATAAGTAACAAATAATTGTTTAAATAATAATGAATTACAAATGTATAGATGATACAGAACATGTAACAACTGATTTTTTTTGTCAAATTGGGATTTTCACTGTACTGATTATTGACAATAAATTTAAGTTATTAAATAATTTCTATTATTTAGTTAGCAGATAAAATGATTTAAAAAACAATATATCGTTGGTCGTTTTAAAAAATAAACAATTTTAAAGTACATGTGAAAAGGCGAAAAAGGAAGAGAAATGTAACTTAAAATATGAAAAATTAATGACGTAAATCTAATTTGACTAGAGTTTGTGGCAATTAAATATTATTCTAAGCCCAATACCCAATTTATACCCTGAACAATAAAAAATATTAACGGCTGCCAGGCCACCAAAAAACGTATCCAATCCAGTAAACGACCATACAAGACATGAGGTCGTTCCCAACTAATGAAAGTAAAAGAAACAAATCCAATCATTAAAATAATAATAGTATGAAAATATAAATAAAAATACACACAATTGACATGTACTTACGGATTGCAAAACATTTTCTTAAGGTCTACTTTTTCCTTGCAATAAGGGCAGGTTTGTTTCTTTCCCACGATGCACCAGCCACGTATGCAGAATTCATGAAATACATGATTACAAGATAACTTATAAGTGTTTTCAATAATTCCCTCTTCCTTTTCACTAACTAACAATAGATTGCCACAAACTGCACACACATTATCCTCCAAATGTCTTGTAGGAATTCCCTGTGGTGTATAGTACTAAGAATGGTAAAAGAATAAGCAAAATATTTTTTTATACCGATCCAATGATCTTTGCAAATAATAAAGAATTTTTCACTTACACCAATTAATGCAGCCATCTTTTCTGAACATATTTCTGATATGTCTCTGCCCAAAACACCAATATAAAGTCCATAAAATACAAACATCAAGCCAACATCCATCCACACATTTGGAGCTTGATTAAATATAAAATTGAAACCCAAAAACGTAGCCATCATTATCAAATAGCCAATAATACCAAGGCCGTAACTAAGTTTATAAATAAAATAAAACCACTTATAAACTAGCCTGTCGAAATGCGAAAATAAATTAAATTACAGTTATTAACAATATGTAAAGCGTTTTGAAGAAATTGTGTATGCACGTACCTCGGTGTGGTTCCTTGAATCGGTTTACTAATGGCTCGTCTTATAACTATTGCTGTTATGATTGAAAACACAGACCAAATGATAATAAAACGCATCCAACCATAAAAAAATGATATGCCTAAAGGTATAGTCCACATTGCTAATAGTGTTACGGCCTTAAAAAAATAAATTAATTATTTATAAGTTTGTAGGCGATTTTAAAAATGATTTCTTTAAAAAATTCTTATATGTAAATTCATTTGTGTATAACTTTCACAACTGAATTATATTTATATTACAGATTTAATTATACATATTATAAATGTAATGTAATATTATTAATATTATTATATTCAAACTTTCGCACAATCACAATAAGGTATGTATGTACATTAGAGTGCTTCAATGGATTGTAGAAAAAATTTCTGAATTCGCTCGCAAGGGTTCTGAAGTTTGGAAATGCATTTACAAGGGGATAATATGCATTTTTATTAAAATTGTGAACTCAATAGTTTATTTAAAATTTATTAAAGAATTATGAATGTTGTAATACAGTATCGAATATAAAGTTTATAATAAAATTTTGGAAAAAATTTTTAATTTTATTAACAAAAGAAATTTCAAAACATACTACAAAAAATAAGTTACAAGTATTATTTAAAAAATTGAGCAAGTGAAAAAACAATGAATATATTTTCAACACTCCTCCTCAATTGCGAATGTCTTCATATTGGCTTTGCATCTTAAATTTTCCAGTTTTGTTTTAGATAAAGGTTTTGTTAACATATCAGCAATCATTTCTTCTGAAGGACAGTACTTGCATTCTATGATTTTCTTATCAACATACCCCCTTATTCATAAAACTTTTCAAAGGTTTATAACAGGCTTATAAAGCAAATTTTGTATGGATATTTGCTTTATAAGCCTGTTATAAACCCTTGATAAGTTTTAATGAATTAGACTGATAATCTTTAACGAATTGGAATTTAATGTCGATATGTTTTTGTCTCTTGCTAAGTTTTTCTTCCTTAATAAGATTTAGACAGCTTCTATTATCTTCAAAAATAACTGTAGGATTTGTTTGTTTACAATTTAAATCATTTAAAATATTTATTATCCAGATAGCTTCCTTAGCGGCTTCTGACAATGCAATAAATTCTGCTTCTGTTGTTGATAATGAAACAGTAGTTTGTTTCTTTCAAGCCCAACTAATTGCACTATTATTAATCAGGAAAATGTATCCTGAATTCGATTTTATATCGATTCTACATTCTGCCCAGTTGGCATCAGCATATCCAATTAGTAAATTACGATCGGTACCATTATCACTAAGGTTTAAATATAAATTGCTTGTACCTTTTAAATATTTTGCAACACGTTTGAGTTCATTCCAATCTTCTTGGTTTGGATTACACGTCTTTCTTGCAAGGATGGCTACACTTGCACAAATATCTGGACGAGTATTGACTGCAATATATAATAATGATCCCAATAAGCTTTGATATTCATCATTACGTAATAGAGGTTCGGAATCAGTTTTTCCATAAGACGGTTCAAGTGGGTATTTGCACGGTTTTGCATCTTGTAAACCAAACTTCAATAACATATTTTCAATGTACTGTTTTTGGCGTATTTTAAATTTGTTTTCTTTTGATTTTATTACTTCTAGTCCTAAATAATATGATATTTCACCTAAACTGTTGACTACGAATTTACTGTTGAGTAGTTCAAGAACATATTTAATTAAATTTTTGTTCGTAGAAGCTACTACTAAGTCATCAACATATATTAAAATATAAATATCTTCCCCATTGATGACTTTTCTATATAAACATGGATCTGCTTTGCTTTGCTCAAATTTACCACTCATGACGACATCATTCAAGGTTTTATTCCATACGTTTGCTGCTTGCTTAAGTCCATATAACGAATGTTTCAGTAGACATACTTGATTTTCATTACCTTCGATAAAACCAGGTGGTTGTTTCATGTAAATGGTTTCTTTTAGATATCCATTTAAAAAGGCACACTTCACGTCCAGATGTTCCACATGCATTCTTCTAACACCGGCAACACACAGGGGCAAACACCTCGTCATAATCACAACCATACTTTTGATTGAAACCTTGTGCTACTAAACGAGCTTTGAAACGTTTAATTTTACCATCAGCTCCTCTTTTTGCTTTGCATGTCCATTTACAGCCGACAATATTAGCATCAGGCGGCGCTTGCACTAAATCCTATGTGTGATTCTTCTTAAGTGAATCCATCTCCTCTTAGTTTTTGCAAAAATTTTGCCATTATATAATTATTTGTGAATTTTAATGTAAGATTCAAAATGAGTAAGAAATTAACGTTCTAATAAGATATAAAAAAAAAAATCGGTTAAAAAATTGTAATAACAATTACAATTCCATTAATCTGTTCATACATTTATTTATAACTGCGAAACTGTTGCTTATGTAGGGAAACGTTGTATGAATAGATTAAAGGAATTGTAATTCCTAAATTTGTTTCAGCAAAATCGGTCTAGTGGTTCTCGAGTTATGTCAAAAAAAGACCACCAAAGGTGACAATTTCCCCTATATGATAGTTACTAACTTCAAATCGATATATCTCGATTCCTAGACGTGACTCAGCGAAACGCCGGGACACGTATAACTTCTTTTTTTACCCATATAACATTGCCCGTTGGTTTCATACCATCCCGATTTTGACTGTCGCATGTGTAATTAATATGCTGATTTCAAAATGGTACTACAATGATAACAGGATAAGTTAACTTAGAACTTTTTTTAAACATAAAAACACTTATCAGATATTTGTTGTTTATAAATAAAATAACATAATTAAAGCGTACTTTTATAAATATTTTGTATTTACCGAATACGATCTATAGTGCCTTTTCTTCCATTGTACCAAAGCAATTTGTGCCACTATTAGTGTGGCAAACAATATAAGCACCATTTCCGAGTGCATGGCTTCATGACCTTTATGTTTTTCGTGTCGCATCTGATGTTCATATCTTAAATAAAAAAGCATTGAAATGTAGAATAGAACCAAATACATTGATAAGTTATGGTTGATATCTATAGTTTTGTTATCATATTTTTCAAGACACTAACCTCATTTTTTCTTCGGGAGTCATTTCGTCCAACGACTTTATTTTAAAGAATAGAATTAAATTTAATATTTTTTTGATTTCTTAACAATAAAGTAATAAAAATTGTTTACCTTGTTAAAGTCAACAGGAGCATGTAAATCTCGATGATCCATCATAGTAATTTCAATTGTGTATTATTCACTACTTGTTTTTATTGTTATTTATGTAGTAAACTAATAAATACTAATTTTCCTATTTTTTTTTTAATTTCAACATTAATAATTACTAAAAATTATAATTATCTCAGTAAAAATTGTAAAAAATATAAGTCTGCAAATGCACAGAAAAATATTACAAATGATTATTCACAATAACATGACAGTTTAATTTGTTTACTGTGACGTTGCGAGTTTTTTTTTTTTGAGGAAAACGTATTGCCACTAGCAAAAAAAATGTTAAAATGAAGGGGAATTCAAAAATTGTGTTATGAGATATTACATATCGTCTGCGAAAATACAAAGCAACACCAAAAAATGGAGTTTTTGTTTAAATATGTATTCTTTATTAAGATTATATTTATTTAATTCTTTGATATTATAAAACAATAACCAGAGAACAAATAATTTTTATTTGCACCTTGTAGCAATTTTAACGTTTGTACATTTAAAGCTTCAGTTATACTATGTTTCCACGACGACTTGAATCACCTGCTTCGCCTTCTGAATCATGTTTATGAATAATGCTGTTTACATGACTAATAAACTCGATTCGATTTGACAGTTGTCTTTAATAAACAAACAGAATAAAAAAACAGAATTTACAATTTGTGGAAAACAATTTTTTTTTCGTACGTATTTACTTTCTTTACTTCCAGCAACAAGAAAATAATTTGCTTTGTTTACAATAATATTAAATTTTTACAGCTAGTGCAGATAAACTTGCGATAAAAATTAGAGAAGAGTGCAATTATTCGTGCTTCGAAAGTAGATTCAATATGAATCTACATGATTCGCTCTTAAAATTTTGTATGGTGAAACAAGTTGTTTCGCACATGATTGGGGTGTGAAGCATGAATAGAGAGTGAAGCATGTTCCGTGGAAACATAGTATTAGCCGACTGTAACGGAATGTTGTGTAACCCTGGATGGTTACTGTTCGTCGAATCGACGAAGCTCATTTACTCTCTATCATATAACTCATAAAAAAGAGTCAAATTCGTATCGAATTTTAAGATAGAAAAAAAAAAAAAATTTGTGCTACATTATATTTTTTTTATTTCTTAAATAAAAATATTTTTGTTTATTTTTAACTTTAAAAACTGTTCCGCTAAATGTATCACTTTGAACGACTGAATACAACCCTTATTGAATGTGATTTTCTTCTTGTCTTTTCATAAACAGCAGCTGAACGAAATTTATCCGTACACTATTGAATGAAAACCGTTCAGTTAAATGACCGGCTCATTCCGTTCAATGAAGTGATCCGTTCATTTTAACCCGTTCGTTCATGAACGACACAGCTCTAATTTCCATTACTTTACACATAACAATATCCAACAGCTGTTTCTTACTGTTGCAGTTACATTCCATTACAGTCGGCTAACTGAGCCTTAAGACCTAATTGTTACAGTCTAGAAGGCTAGCACAATAGATGATTCTAGTCCCAATAATATAGCCTTATAATTTTTTGGGTGTAAGTAAAAACTCCAATTTTATTGGAAAGCGCATCACAAACTTTATAAAATTCATCTTTATTGGAGCAAATAGTTTCAAATCTACTTTTTACGTTTAAAAATCTAGACACAATTTCTTCATAAATCGTAAATGAATCGGTAATATTATTTATTAGGTTTCCAAATATGGATTATATAAGGTTCCTTGCCTCCCATAACAAAGGCAGTACATAGTTACTTTACTTTAAACAATAAAAAGTTTAAGGTGAAGTAAAATACAAAGGATGCAAACATTATCTGATTGTACATATGTATGTATGTATGTATATTTTAAACCCATTTTTAGTTGTAAAGCATGTGCCTGTGCATGTATCATGAAATTAGTAAGAAATGTATAATTTTAAATTATTTTTATGAATATGTATTTTTATTCGACCTTTATTATTTCAATTATTACTAATTTTTCAAGCTTAAGGTCTTTTTTTATATATAAAAACTTTTTAACGTTTATTTAAATCCAATATTTCGGCACTTCCTTGAGTGCCTTCGTCAGGGTTTTTTTCTTCCTAATTTTACAAATTTTTAACAAATTATAACAAATTTAATAATAACTGACAAATTAAAAAATTTTTAAATTCAAAAAACAAAGAAATATTTTTCAAATGAAACTTGATCTATATGTAAATAAATTATTTTTTAACTTCCGCTTCTATTTTTATAAATTGTCTATAATTTTGTGCTACATTTTCAGTGTCTGACTTAAAATTAATTCTCGAAACATATTTTGTCAAGATCTTCGGTTTTATAATTAATTTTTCAACACATATATCTAATAACCTTTCCATAACTATATCTGCTACAATCGGAGAAGCTGACGAACCCATAGGAAGTCCTTTCATTTGATTATATATATGATTATTTAATTGAAAATATCTACTATCTATTATACAAAATTTAAGAATACGTAAAAATAAGTCCTTTTCCATATTAGTATGTTTCCTTATTATATTCCATTTTTCTTCTACTATATTAATAGTTAAGTCTATTGGAATGCTAGGAAAGTACATCAAGAGAAATTAATCTCTCATTATTATCTAATGTAAAATTCTTAATTCTGTCTTTAAATTGAAGAATCCTTAACATTATATTAATTAAAATTAATTCTTGTTATATATTTACACAGTTCATATGATGGAAAATTTATCATTGAACATATTGGCCTCAATGGAAAATCCATTTTATGAATTTTTGGAAGACCATATAGCCTAGGTGCCATTGCTGTATTAGTTTTAAATTTATTCCTTTCTGTAATTGTAATTATGTCATTAATAAAAAGTTCCTGAATTAAATTATTATTCATCTTTTCCAGTTTATTAGTAGGATCCTTATCTAATCTCCTATAATTAGAATCATCCCTTATAATATCATTTATTCTTAACTCATAATCAGTTCTATTCATTGCCACCGTTGTATTCCCTTTGTCTGCATTTAAGATAATAATGTCCCTATTAGATCTCAAAAATCTATCTGTCTTCTTTACTTTGTCCAATATAAACTTATCCCTATTAGTTAGTCTCATTTTATTAATGTGGTTATCTATACTTGTAGTCAGTTTTGTTCTTGCTATTTCCTGTTCCTCTTTTTTCCTAAGTGTCTGTACTAAATCCTCTCCTTCAGTTATAATTTTCAAAACTGGAAAATGTTCTCTTTCCGTCGGTAGCATGTGTTTATGACCTAATGAGAGAACCCATTGTGCTTCAATTGGTATATTTATGTTAGATTTGTTAACAAACCATTTACAATTAAATTTTATACCTAATTCCCTTCTTTGTAAATGAACAAGGTCTTGAAATTTCTGCAAGCTAATTTATCTTCATATTCTAAGAAACTTGCATATTCCACCTCACCAAAATAATTCTGTAGCTGGTCCTCTACGAAGGCACTCAAGGAAGTGCCGAAATATTGGATTTAAATAAACGTTAAAAAGTTTTTATATATAAAAAGACCTTAAGTTTGAAAAATTAGTAATAATTTAAATTATTTTTTTTTAGATCTTCTTAATTTTTTTTATTTTATTTTCATTCCATTTATTTTTTAGTCTTAATTCTGTAAATTCATTAATGTCATCTTTAGCGTGACAAACACCACTGCTGGCCAGTTTATAATGAAAAACTTTATCCTTGCGTTCTTTTTTCTTTGCCCAAGTTTTTAATTCTGCGCCCGTTAAAATATAGTTTCCATCAACTGCAACTAATTCAAATACATCTTTCTCCGTATTAAGGTCGTCTTGATTGTCAACAATCCTTCTTTTAATGACAGGTTTCTTTTCCGGCCCTCTAGATTCATATTCAAAATTTTCATATGGATTGACATAACAATTATCACCATTTAGCAACTTTACACGATTTTTGGATTTGTTTTTTATCTTTGGAGGAGTTTCACTGACATTAAATTCGAAAAATTCATAATGTCGTTTTAAAATTTCGGATAACTTTTTTGCTAAATGACTTTGCATTGATTCAGGTAAATTAAAATCAGTTCCAGAATTTGCATTATCTTCTGCGATATAACGTTGAGATTTGGGTAAATCTGTTTAAAGATAATAGTTAAATTTTAATTTATTTTGAAATATTCTTTAATATTTTCCACTGTAAATACTAATATTGCAAACCTATAAATGTTTCAATATTGGTTAACTATTGTCGGTCACCATACGAACAAAAACTGTTTTTCATACATATATGGGTCCTATATGTAATGGATATAAGCTATTATGATTATCCTAAAATTTACCGATGATCTTAAAATTTAGAACATGACTTCTGTGCCTATATATACTAACCGATCGTTATGAAATTAGGTGAAATTACTTTTATATTTATGAAACTATGTATTTACATTTGTAAACTATATACATACTAAAAATTTACTAAATTTCTTGCTCGATATCGAATGCCATAATCTCAAATAAGAAAATTACGATCAATTTTACTCGATATCGAATGCGGTAATTTGGCCCCTGATTTTCGGAAGTGGTTCTTATATGGAAGCTATACACAATTATTGACCGATCTGCATAAAATTTGTAGGTGTGATTAAGTTTTATATATGTACATACATATGTATGTATGTATATATTTTAGTAAGTGCATTATCAAACATTTATAACCGATAAATCCTAAGTCGGAGAAACATTTGTACAGTGGAATCTCCCATGAGCGGACACCGAAGGGACCGTTGAAATGTGTCCCTACAAGAAGCAACCCCACATCGATTATTATTTGGGGAATCCCCTAAATCGCGTAAGTAATGGCATAGATTGCAAACTGTTGGTCAAATAGGATTGTACACCCTACGTATGCACCACAAACATTGCAAGAATTAGTATTGTCAACTCTCCGAAGCAGAAGCGTAAATTGTAAAAAAAATGTTAGATTGAAAACATTATGTAAGAGAGAAAATATTTACCATACCCACATTTAACTATGTATGTATGTTATGTACTGAATATGATAAACCGTGCCCTGTTGTTAAAGCGTACAAATTAAAAGGGTCTTGGCAAGCTTATTTGTATTTTATGACATGCAAAATTCGGAAAAATAAGCTAAATGTCCGTCCAATAGATTTTTTTTTTATCTAGCGGATGTCCGCGTCCGCTCATGAGAAGCGTCCGTTCAAGGGAAAGCGACTGCAATGCTTTTCTTATGGAGCGCTGTCGGGACCTAGCAAAAATGTCCGTCTAATGGAACGGAATGAATAATTCGACCCATTATATATATACATATGTCGAAGATTATGTATGTACATTAGGGTGGCCCCGTTTGTATGGAGAAAAAATAAGGTATCGATGTTCCCGACTAATATGAAAATTTGATTAATTTTAAGACTACGTTTCTCAATTTTTTTGTCCTGGGGTCAATATTTGGTGAGCTGGATCAAAGGATAAAAATGTCCTTTTTAGTGGTTTTTTGATTTTTTTCCAAATTTCTTCCAAAGAAACTTTATGTAAATTTGGTATCAAATGAAAGGTCTTTCAGAGGCGCATTCAATGGATTATCAAAAATTAAAAAAAAGATTTTTTAAATTCAAAAATTTTGGAAATTTCAGACAAAATTTTAGTGTTTTTTTATTTTTTCATAGAATTTACTTAAATAAATAGTTGAAATTTCTTGATTATAAACATCATGCAATTTAACCCAAATGGTTTTTCCCGTTTTTTAGCTTATAAAATTTAAGTTTTTTTAATACCCATTACATTAACGAATTGAGTTAACAGAGATTTTCAGATAGGGAAGAATTTAGGTTTAAAAAAAAAATTAATAAAAATTGAAATAAGTAGAATTTTAAAAAACGGGAAAAACCATTTGGGTTAAATTGCATGATGTTTATAATCAAGAAATTTCAACTATTTATTTAAGTAAATTCTATGAAAAAATAAAAAAACACTAAAATTTTGTCTGAAATTTCCAAAATTTTTGAATTTAAAAAATCTTTTTTTTAATTTTTGATAATCCATTGAATGCGCCTCTCAAAGACCTTTCATTTGATACCAAATTTACATAAAGTTTCTTTGGAAGAAATTTGGAAAAAAATCAAAAAACCTCTAAAAAGGACATTTTTATCCTTTGATCCAGCTCACCAAATATTGACCCCAGGACAAAAAAATTGAGAAACGTAGTCTTAAAATTAATCAAATTTTCATATTAGTCGGGAACATCCGCAAAATTTATTTTGGGGCCACCCTAATGTACATACATACATATACATATGCCAATTAAAATATTAAACTTACCTTTTTTCAATGCTTCTATCTTTTTTTCTTCTTTAAGTTCAACGTTTTCTCGTTGTTGAAACATGGAATTATTTAATAATGTAGTATCCGCTGCCTCCAAGAATTGTTTCATTTGGACATCATTTTCGCTTTCTGTATCACTGAACATTTTTTATATTATTAATTATCAGTGAGCGATATTTGTTTACAAACAATCTTCACGTGCAGGTTTTTTGACTTTTTTTTTCAATTCACAATAAGTTGATAGCCAATAAATATTGGAAACCCATCAGGTAATAAAACGAATTGATATACAGTCAGAGACTAAAGTTTAAATACACCTCAAAAATTAAAAAGAAAAGTAAACGTTTCAGGAAAACTTAAAGTATACAGTTTTATTTAGTTTTATAAATAAAAAAATACAATAACAAAAAATAAAGACTTCATTACTAACATAACCGTAATTCTTAAAAATACGATAAAATTCACTAGACAAAAGTTTAAATACATCTTGCAAAACAAAGAACTCTCTATCATTTCTCAAAAACAAAGTACAATTATATTTTATGTTTCGGTGAAATTATGTTCTTACAAGCCAGAACTTGTTATTAGTACTCTTTTTATTGACAGCATTGCAAGTTTTGTCGAAAATTATGGGCAAAGGTAAATAAATTGAGTCCAGCATTAAACATTTAATAATAAAACGTTTCAACGAAGGAAAATCCTATCAGGAAATAGGAAAATTATTAAATGTATCATTTAAAAGTATCCAAAATATAATTAGAAAATATAAGGAAAATGGCTCCGTAGCAAATATTCCAAGAAGCGGTCGTTCAAAAAAACTTACCAATCGTGATATTCACCACACCGTAAAAGAAGTAAAAAATAATCCAAGAATAAGTGCACCAAAACTTCCAGATGATATCGCTAATAACTATAACAAAAATGTTCATCCAAGAACTGTTCGAAGAGCATTGCGAGAAAATGGATATAAAAGCCGAGTTCCCCGAAAAAGACCACTAATAAGTGAAAAAACAGAAAACTTAGACTGGAGTTTGGACATAAGTACAGAAACAAAGACGCTGAGTTTTGGAAAAGAGTTCTTTTTACAGACGAGAGCAAATTTAATTTATTTGGAAGCGATGGCCGTGCAAAGGTCTGGCGCAAGCCAAATACTGCCCTTCAAACCCAAAATTTGGTTCCTACGGTAAAACACGGTGGTGCCAATGTAATAGTTTGGCGAGCGATTGGAGCAGCGTGGGTTGAAAATTTGGAGTTTATTGATGGGATCATGAATCAACATACTTAAAAGAGTATATTGGAAAGCAATTTGCAAGCATCCGTCGACATCTTTGGCCTTGGATCCCGTTTGATCTTTCAACAGGAAAACGATCCCAAGCACACCGCACTTTCTGTGAAAGAGTGGTTGCTTTATTCTGATCCCAGACAGCTCCATAGCCAACGTCAATCGCCAGACTTAAACCCAATTGAGCACGTTTGGGATATAATGAAGCGCAAATTATTGGCAACTTCAATAACGAGCAAAAAGTCGCTTAAAAAAGCTCTTAAAAGATTCTGGTCAGAAATATCGCCTTCTGAAACAGAAAACTTGGTACTTTCTATGCCATGCCGCTTGCAGACAGTTATTGATAGCCATGGCGGTCCAAAAAGTATTGAAATGTTTTCTTTTTTAATTTATCTAAAAAAAATTTATTAACATTCCAAGATGTATTTAAACTTTTGTCGAGTGAATTTATAGTATTTTTAAGAATTATCGTTATGTTCGTAATGAGGTCTATATTTTTTGTTATTTTATTTTGTTATTTATAAAGTTAAATAAAACTGTATACTTTAAGTTTTCCTGAAACTTTTACTTTTCTTTAAACAATCAATTTTTGAGGTGTATTTAAACTTTAGTCTTTGACTGTATGTGGGTACTATATCTTGTTATAGGAAAATAAAACAAAATTTTTTATTCATGGCTCTGAAAGTTTGTGTTAATGTCTGTACTATATGTATGAATGTCAACAGTAGTGGGATGAGAATCTTGTTGTACTGTTATTTGATTTTGGCCTTCTAATAGATTCATTAATGTATTTTGGTTAACAACACTAGCAGTGGTACTACCTCCTGTGCCACTAGCCGTTACTACACCGTTGAAATCCTGCATTCCCATTGTATTGCCATCAGATGTTGCTGGCATTTCAAAAATATTCATAAAATCACCTTCTTGAAATTCTTCCTTTTGCATGTTTTGGCTTTCCTTCATCAATTTGTCGTACTCCTGGAAAGCACCGTTAAATTCGGCAATTTCCATGCGATTGCGAGTTATAAGATGATGCTTAAAGTAGTTGTGAACCTGTGTCAACGAATTGTTCGTCATGGAATAGTAGGCCTTTTCCAAATTTCTCACTTCGATATCTCGCTGAGTTTCTAAATTTACATCATTTGCATGTACCTCCTTAACATGTTGCATTAAATTAAGTATGAACTCTTCGCATGCATCAGCAAATAGTATTAAAGCCGATTCAGCTGTATCTGTAAAACCAGCCACTCTCATCTGACCACAAACTGCTTTACGCAAAGAAGCTCTACATATTTCAGAATTAACTTGCGGATAATGTTGTGGGACTCCTTTTACAAAATCGCTGTCCCGTGGTGGGACAAACCAAATAGGCTTATTAAATTTTTCGTCTGAAACAAAATCTGCTGCATTTTCTGGTGGAAAATCAACTTCAGGTATCATTTGGCAAGGATTTAGTAAATAATTTGAAGTCCCCTACAATTCAATAAAAGGTTTCAATGAAAGTGTGTGCATATTAATATGGTACAACTAGATCTTACTAAATTTATTTTCTTACCGATTTATTAGAGTAAGTATCGATTAATGACTGTAACATTTCAGTTTGTTTCATTACTTCTATGGTTTGTGTTACAAGAGGATTCTTAACCTTAACTAATACACTAAAATGGAAGATTAAACGTTAATTTAAGTTATTTATCATTAAATTTCTTACTTTTTATTCGCTTCCATGGGTGGCTGATTCTGCATTTCTGTCAATTTAATACGTTTAGCTCCTAAGGGTATCATTTTGTTATCTTCGCCTTTAACTGCTTTATCATCTTTTATAAATTCTCCCCATAGTTGTCGTGGCATTGTACTTATTTCGAGTATTATTAGGAATATAATAATTATATGTAAATTACTAAGTTAATATTTATAATAAATAAATTAAGCTGAATAAGGAAGATGTATTTACTTTTATTATGTTTATCGCAAACAAAACAATCAGTATTGTTTGATAACACATTCAAAATTAATACGCATAATTCACAATAGTGTTTTAGCCAGTGTTGGTAACTAATGGTGTTTTCTTTTCTGAAATAAAATGTTACACTTTTATTATGTACATTTTTATAATGTTTACCCCACATTTTAAAGATGTCGCATTTTTAATGGTCAGAATAGAACATAAAATTACAACAGTGTAACACTTTTTTTTCATGTACAGCTGTTTTTGTTTTTTTTTGTTAAAAAAGAAGAAGCAGATAGCTCCCTGGTAAGATCGCTTGAAATAAGATAATGAATATTTATCAAAAATACCAATGGCACCTTCCCGACTAATACGCAAATTCTTCTTAAACTATAAAAATTATATAAAAGATACATTACATATATAAGAAGTAGGAGATATTGTCCTATGAAATTTGACATACATCAACTTCAGAGTATTCATTAATTACGTTCTTTACAAAGCCTTTCACTCGCGGTTGTGGATTTCTTTCCATAATCATATAAAATATTTTATCATCATCAGATGATGAAGATGAATCCAACAAGTCATCCAAAATTTTTTCAGCACATAAAAAAGTAGTAATATTTTCCATTTTGTATATATCTTTTTTGTTTCTTAACACAAATACACATTCATAAACAAATCAAATGTCAGCTGCAGCGATTCCAACTTAGCCCTTTTCGGGCTAGATTTAGCCGGATTTTAGTCACTCAAAACGCGTAAAAAAAGAAAATTGGATGTGTTTATTTTCATTTAGCCCTTTTTTCAAAAATGTTTACGCGTTTTGAGTCCCAAAAGTTGGCATCACTGGTCAGCTGTTTTATCGTGCGATTCTCCCCCTCTAAAAATACAGAGTGTGAAAGGTGCACCATTTTTTAAATTTATAGTGTGACATTTATAGAAAAGAACACACTACACTTTAGCAGTGTTGACATTTCTTCAGAAAAGAACACAAAAAAATTAAAAAAGATGCGAAATGGGGAAAACGTGTAACATTTTTGCCAGAAAAGAAAACGCCATAAATGTTCAGTTTAAAAAATTCTCCCAGTTTGGAATGACAGTACTGCGGCAGTGTTTTTGAAACCTAGCAGTTAACTTCCAACTCCCAAGTATCTGTTTCCCGAAAAATACTTTAAATTTGACCCCAACTAAGTTTTATATAATAAATAATTACAAAACATTTTATGACGATTAATTATTCATAGTATCCTATGTATGTATACTTTATAATTGGGTCTAGTAACATGTTGTTGTACACTTTTTAAAGATGCAAAACCTTTGAAGAAATACTGACAGCACTGATTTTTATTATTTCTGATACTTTTTTGGAATTCCATTTTAATAAAGTATTTCCTTTAGAGACATCCCTAAATAACGGCGGCAAGCGTTTTTTAACTGTCAAAATTTCTCACGCTCATACATTTTGTATGGATCATACTGAAACAACGCGGCGGCAACGTTTTACTTTGGAAAATCCGATTTTGACAAGGCACAGTGAAGTTAGTTGCAAAAAAAAACAAAAAAAAATAAACAGCAATGTTCATATGTTACAATAAACAGGGTCGTTTTATTTATTTGTTTGATAATTTTGTTTTTATCGTTTGACATAACGTTGCCGCTTTTGTTTAGTGATGGGGTATCAGCGTTAACGCTCAGCTTAAAAAACGTGCCGCATACCGCCGTTATTTATGAATGGATTTTATTTCGTCAACGCTATTTTAGCAGAATGTTTTTAATTCACAACACTGTTGGATGATATGTATGTATGTACGTACTAACAGCTGTAGGGAACCAAATCAGATAGCATATTATTAATAATAATAAATATGTATGTATCTTGGCGCTTAAAATGTTCACTATTTTTAATTTAAAAACTAATATTTTAATAAATTATTTTGCAGCTAAAAAGGGATTAAAAATGGCAACTTTTACTGCTAAAGGAACGATTAAAGTAAATGCAAGCGAACTTAATCTAGATTTGACTTTGATGGGAGGACAAAGTTTTCGGTATGTACATACATATGTATATAAATTTGTTTTGTTATTGTTAATTAATTTACATATAAATTAAAAATACAAAATAGGTGGGAAAAACGAGTTAGCAATGAGGAATGCGAATGGCGGGGTGTGGCTTATGGAGCATACTGGGTTTTGAAACAAGATGAAAAGCGTTTATTTTACAAAGTTTATACGTCTGCCTCCTATAGAGTTCAAGTAGATCGGAATAAAGATTATTTCAATGAAATACTTCAAAGATATCTACGCCTAGATTTTGATTTACCTACACAAATTAAACAATGGCGAAAGTCGCATCCTCATTTCGAAAAGCTGGCCCCTCATATGAAAGCAGTGCGTGTATTGGACCAGGAACCTTTGGAAAATATTATATCTTTTATTTGTAGCCAAAACAATAATATTAAAAGGTGAATATATTTATACCTACCATACATATACTTAAAAAAATTAGGCTTAAATCGGTTTTAGTTACTTTTTTCAAATCACTACTAAAATTTTATCACTAATAGAATATTAAATTCTGATTAAAATAAAAACAAAAAATTGGGGCGGTCACGCATATTTTTGAGTGGGCGGGGCTCCAAAGTTTGTAATATATTTAGCTATATCTTAAAATCTGCATTTTTTTTATTAGACAATCACCCCTATCGTGAATAAAACTTCCACATGAAATTGGTTCCCTTTTATTTTTTTAACATTGAATTTTAATAGGAAAAATGTGAAAAGGGAACAAATTTCATGTGGAACTTTTATTCACGATAGGGGTGAATATATATATCAAATGATAGGTATTTTAAAGAGCTTTCGAACGATATGTAACGACCTATTTATATGGACCACCTATTGATAAATTTCAGAAAATAATTTTTTGATCCGCATTTTTTTTAAATTTACAAAATCCGGGAAAAATGTCTATATGAGTAAGTAGATAAATTACAATATTTTAAAGTCAAGAAACTTAACTTTAATTTAAGATATAATATGACTATGTAGGTAATATAAATCCGAAGATATTAACGAAAGATTATGACATTTCACCATAAAAAATGCATAGAGGAGAAAATCCTTCCGCCGAAATCTGCACTATTCGAAGCCGGTGTTCTGTATACCATAGAGGAGAAAATCCTTCAGCAATACAGGAAATTTGTACTATGCGAAGCTGGTGTTCTATATACCATAGAGGAGAAAGAACTTCCGCCCGGCCATAGGCCGTAGGCCGGCAATACAGGAAATCCGGTAGCCGGTATTCTGTATACCATAGAGAAAAAATCCTTTCCTGTATACACAATTTTGAAAAAATGTGTTTTTTTAATTTTTCAGATCTTATAATTCTATGATTATACAAGGTGGCGCAAAGGTAACTTCGGATGTTTTTTGGCTGTCACCGACCGATTATTGGTCAAATAGTCAGCAATATTCCGCGTTCTGGAGCAGTGTAGCGTAACATTGTTTATTAACGTGTATTTCGCATGTGTTTACTACACAAATGTCAAAACAGAACTGACATTAGGGGCCTCGCAAAATTTATAGCATTTTCTGATAGGAGGATTACTTTTGCGCCACCTTGTAGTACCTACAGACACATATGATACCTTAAATTAAAGCTTAATGTCTTGGATATTTATATTAATAAACTAAAATAACACTTATATAGACTTTTTCCAATTTTTTAGATATTAAAAAAAATTCGGGTCAAAAAATATTCTTTTCGGATTTAACCCCATAGTCGGTCCATATCAAATAGGCGTGACCGCCAACAAATTTTTTTTGTTGTTATGTCTAAAATTTTTTTTTTTTGATCAGTCACTAAAACCGACTTGTTCCAAAAATTATATTTTTTTTTATTAATTTCAGAATATCAACTATGATTCAATGGCTGTGTATGAGTTATGGACAAAAAATCCTTAACATCGAATCAAGCGATGTATATAGTTTTCCTAATTTAGATTCATTTGTTAAGGCACAGAATGAGGTAAGAACAACATACTTATATCGAGGGACTTTATTCGAATCTTCAAACACACATTGTTTCGGAAGTGCAAAACAACTTTTTGTTTCTCTTATTCATAAGAAAATCGTTAAATCGTTTAATCTACAATATTTTATAATTTGCATATTGTAATTTTAATAGGTGTTTTTTTTTAATATTCGTTTAGGTTGACAGGTGGCCGTGTAGTACGGCCCATTTAGGTCCATATTGCTGGTCCTATTGTGTTAAAAAAATATTCGTTTGGTACAAATAAAACTAATACATATATTGTGGGTTTTGCGTATTTTAAATTGCAGCTAGTTAGCTTATTTTATAATTTAATGTTATCTGTTACCAATTAAATAAATTTTTTTCTGTTGTTCGTTATTTTATAAAACCCTTTATTTTTCAAACGTGTTGCACGTAACCCTAAGATCATGCCACTCTACTTTTTTTCATTTTGGTAGTTTGCTTTCTAGAATACAACTACCCAAACAATTTTTTGGACAGTTATTTAGCAATCGTATTCTCATTAGAGAATCAAAAAAATAACTTCATTGAAATCCTAATAATAAGTAGAATATCCTTTGTTTTTAATAAAATCTGCACATCTCCTGTGCATACTCTACAACGGAGCCATACAGCGCTATTTTTGAACTCCGTACTAAGCATTTTGGATTTCATTTCACAAATCGGGCATATTGTGTCCTACTACCGTTATATGTTGCTTTACATCATTTCATAGATTCTGAAGGACACCTTGTTGGAAAGCGCAGATAACGCTTTTACCAGGATAACGATCCAAAGTATTGTGCAAACATGGCTAATACATTTGATAACACCGCCACCACAGTCGCCAGATCTTAATGTTATTCAAAATTTATGATCAATTTTAGAAATTAGCATAAATAAAATGAGCTGCGAGCCACTGTATAAGAATTTTAATAACATGACCGGTCATATTTTTGTGGTTTCTTTGGTAGTTCATGCATAATTGTTTGTTTATTGATTTTTTAGTTTCTTACGATTTCTACGTAATCACTGTTACAATTCGTTTGCGTATAATTTTTGTCTAAAATGTTTTTATTATTAAATTATTGATTAGTGCATTTCATAAATAAGTGATACAAAAAATTTTTATTAGCAGTGAGTTTGAGAAACAATATGTTTCAAATGGTGAATTATACATGAAAGAAACGTCCAGTTAAATTCGAAATAATGTGCAATATCTCGAAAATGTTTAGAAATGTTTTAGAAAGTAATTGTTCAAAAATAATTTTTTTAATATAGGGAAATTACAAAAATATATAATTGGGGGATTCACAAGGTGTCATAAAGTCATACAGTTTGTAAAAAAAATGTTTTCAAAACTAAAAAAACATTAAAAACTTTAAGATAAACTTTAATTTTTAGGTAAAATATGTAATATTTATTATATCGAGCCATTACCGCCAAAATAATGTATCAAACACCATAATCGATTGTTGTTTTTTTTTATCGAAATCGATAGTTCAACATCATTTAAAATTATTAAAATTAAATGTATTACACAAAACAATATTTACATTATAAATTTTAAAATAATGGCTTTATTCAAACAGATTTTATTTAAAAAAAACCTTCCCCTATAAAATTTTGAGTTTGTGGGATACATTTTTTCGGCGGTTATGGCTCGATATTTTTTTTATTTACGTGATTGAAGATGTTTCTAAATACATTTCACAAGAAAAAACAAAATTTATTCCAATAACAAAAAAAAAAAAATTGTAACTAAAAAAAATACTTTACTTTGTATGCTGTAAAATAAATGTTTTCAAAATTATATGATAATGAAAAAAAATATGTTCTATATGGTTTAAAAAAAGATTTTTTGCTGCTAGTACTTTGTGTGTCTTCCTTTAGCCTCAATTACAGCTCCTAATCGTCTACACATTGAATGGAGCAGTTTTGGTAGATCGTATTCATCAGGTATTTTTTCCCACTCTTCTTTTATAAATCTTATTAATTGTTCTTTGTTTTTCGGGGACCTTTTACCGACTTTTTTCTTTAGGTGGACCCACAAATTTTCTATTGGGTTTAGGTCGGGGCTTTGTGCTGGGGTATCAAGTACTTTTCTGCAATTATATAGTAACCAGGCTCTGCAAACGTACGATTTATGCTTTGGGTCATTATCTTGGTAAAACTTATATTTTAACTTAGCGGTATTTTCTGGGTCAATAAAGCCGAATTTTTGAGCACTAGAATTCAACTCGTTTCTTAAAATGTCAAGATAGACTTCCTTCGTCATTATATCTTCCAATATCCTTAGTTCGCCAACACCCTTGGATGAAATGCAACCCCACACCATTACAGATAATTTTCCAAATTTTACAGTGGGTATTATATTTTTATTTTGTAAAGCTGTCAGGGGCTTGCGCCAAACTTTTTGGGGTCCATCGTGATAATAAAGCATCACCTTCGCCTCGTCGCAAAAAATTACATCATCCCAGTACTCCGGAGGAAAAGAAATATGTTCAATGGCAAATTTATATCTTTTTTCAATATTTAGTGTGGAGAGCAGAGGCTTTTTCCTGGCGACTCCTTTCAATGCGCCGATTTACTTTTTTTTGGTCTGCCTGGAGTTGGTTTTGATTCAAGCCTTCCTTCTTTTTCTGCACGGTGAATAACATTATATACTGTCCTTAGGTTAAGGGAGAACATTTCTGCAATTTCTTTGTGAGTCTTTCCTTTATAATAATTAAAAAACACTAGCTGTGTGATATCTTTGCTAAGTCGTTTTCCTGGCATTGTGTATATTTAACTGCGTGATGACTCTTTGCTTGTACAGGCGTAATTTCATGAATAAATGCTATGCGCTATACTTACGATCCGTAAAAAGAACTTACATTCAATAAATGTGCAAAAAACTAACGGATCTTCTTTGCATTTGGTTTTTTGAAAACATTTTTTTACACCATTCAAAGAAAGTACAGATATATTGTAGCACTGTTGTTGTTATGTGTGCATAAAATTTTCGAAGTGTCGGTGCCTTTTTGTCGCAAACATAACGGACAACAGTTACATACAAAAAAAACATTCAAAGAAAATGATTTTGTTGTTGTTATTCGTTATTTAAATTGAAATTCCTAAAATTTTTTAGCTTTGAAAACATTTTTTTTACAAACTGTATGGCTTAAAATAATAACATGAAAAAATACGACTGCTGTGAACAACCCCTCATAATTCAGTGTGCTATTTTGAATTTAAATCAGCTGATTTAAAACAAATATAAAAATTAATATTGTTTTCCACAATGCCAAAAATAAGTGAAAAACTAAAATAATAGCCAGCTTGTGCGAAAAATACATTTGAGATGTTGTGATGGCAAACTCAAGTAAATAAACAAAAAATTTTTATTTGTATTTGTATAAAATCATATTTTCTTAGTTACGACAGCACAATAAACATAGCAAGCAAAGTTATATTAATTTAAGACACTTTTTGTTTACAAAGCAACAACAATATTTTTAAACCATTGTAAAATGTTAGAACATTATGACAATATAACATGATAGCACACCTTGTGAATACCCCAAATATGTATTTATAGTTAAATATATGTATGTATACATATGTATAATATACAGGTATCCCTCGATAACGCGCTTTTTTTACGCGTTTTTAGTATAACACGATTTAAAAACAGTGGTAACCCTCAAATTGCGCGCATTTCACCATTATTTAGAACAAAATTTTCATTTTTTTTTCAAATATTATTTTTACAAATAATATTTTGTTATATCTACTGAAAAGTATAAATAAAATACATAATTTAATTCAAATTATTTTATACTAATAAGCATTTTTTAATACGGATTTTCGGTCCCAAATTTAAATTTTGTATATATCTAGTGTTTCAATTTGCGCGGTTTATTATATTTCTGGTCCCAAAACAGAATTTTGTATTGATAAATAATCTTTATTTACACGGTTTTGAATTACGTGGTTTTTTCGGTGCCAACGTACCGCGTAAATCGAGGGATACCTGTATATGTAAATGTCTATTTAATTTTAAAAAATTATCATATTAAATTTATTTCCTGCTTTTGTAAAAGCCTAAACAAATACGTTTTGTTTTACAAACACACATATCGCACACATAGTACAAAAGTGGCTTAATTTAAAATTTTCCAAAATTGACTTTTTTCCATAAATTAATTCAGAGTGCACATCTCTAACTACTGCAAAAATTTCTTTCACATCACTATCTTCTTTAACTGGAAAAATACAAATTTGTCTATTTTTATGTTAAGTGTGTGGCTTGTGCACGATGAACTTTTTTGTCTCTCCTTAAAATTTTAGTAGTTTGAGTTGTGCCACTTTTGTACTATGTGTGCGATATATTCGTTATTTATTTCTTGTTTAAGCAATTTAAAAACTAATACTAATACTATCGTTTTATCAACAACAGTTGGAATCCCGATTGCGAACAGCAAAATTTGGATACCGCGCAAAATTTATTGCTCAATCTATAGCAAAAATAAACGAATTTGGTGGCATGGCTTGGTTTAAACAACTTCGCTCTCTTCCCTACCAAGAAGCACGCCAAGAATTGGTAAAACTTCCAGGCATTGGTTTTAAAGTGGCCGATTGTATATGTTTGATGTCTCTTGGACATTTGGAGTCAGTACCGATCGATACTCATATCTTTAAAATTGCCCAATCTGTTTATATGCCACGATTGGCTGGTTTAAAATCTGTGACGCCTAAAATTTATGAGGAAATCGCGGTACATTTTCGAGAGGTGTATGGACCCTTTGCTGGCTGGACGCAGGCGGTTAGTACACATATAATTATTTGTAAATTTTTAAAAATATTATACATCAGATTATTCTCAGTATACATATGTACATATACATACATATTTTAATATTACAATTAAAGTTAACGTTTACATACATATATAAATATATCATTTATTTTAAGGTTTTATTTTGTTCGGAACTTCAACAATTTCAAAACAACAATGGCAAAAACCCATCATCGCAATTCAAAAGGAAACGCAACAAATAAGAAAAATACAGGTACACAATTTATAGATTTTTAATATAAACAATATGTTTGTTTTTATTCTGTTAAGTTTTTATTGAACGTTTTAATAAATACAAAAATACACATTATTTTCTGACTTATTTATGTATAAGAATACATATTAGTATGTACATTTAAATATTGAAATTGTTTGCATTATAAAAAATAACAATAGCAAAATTTTACTGTAAAAATTAATATTCTACAATTGGTTTACCCGTACTGCATATACGTAGATAATAAATAAAATTTTAAAAACTGGATTAAATCAGAAATTTTGTTATATAAAACTTACTACCTAACTTTGAATTGTTTGTACTACAAAATAATTCGCACTCTCTGTATATCTGTTATCTGCCTTTTAGGATTTCGAATTCATGTATGTTGTTACACTTCTTCTCTTTTATTTACTAAAGAATTTATATGCTTTCGTTTAACCATCGCCATGTTGCGTTTGATCCTCTTCAGCATTTTTCATATGCTTTTTAACTGCCTGTACCTAAAGAGCAAATAAAGAACACAATCATTAAATACACGAAGAGTATATTTCATTATTAAACAAGTTTACTTTAAATGTCCTTCGCTTTGAATCTTTGCTTGTATCGTTTTCTTGTGGACTATCTGAACTATCGGTTGTTTTTATAAATGACGAATAAAATGATGAAAAACTTGAACCATCCATGTCGTCACTGTTACCATTGCTGTCTGTATTCGGCTGTTATAAAATTAAACAAAGAATAAGTAATGAATTTAGTATTTGATTGTAAATAGAAATCTATAAATATATATTTGAGTTTTTTTACTTTTAAACTATTTGCATTGTGTTGATCTGATACATAGTCACCCATAACGGATCCAATGGGCGAATCTGCAATACCTTTTTTCGATGAATCAGATGGTGCCTGCATAAATCAAAAAAGTAAAAATCATCAAATCATATTAAATTTTTGTGGTGGAAACCCTAAATTAAAATGGTTGTCATGTTTTTACACAACCTACAAATTTTCTTTGTTTTTGTAGATTTTCCACATGATTGATATTGGCTATTTGGCTTAGCTTATTATATGTAGTCTTGTGCACCTGTCTACATAAAATATCCCTACACCAAAACTTTTCTTTCTATCGTGTATGAAACCAACTGTAACTCCTTGAAATTTGAAATTAACCAGAAATATCTTATGATGCAATTTAAATGATAAATGTTTAATATTAATTAAGCAACCCTGTCTAAAACTAGATCTTTTCATGTCCGTCCGCCTGTCCGTCTATTGAAGGCAATTTAGAGTCTCGAAAAAATAACTTAGAGCAATGAAATTTCTCCCATTTCTTGTTTAACTGAAATGCTTGGAATTGAAAATGAGCAAAATCGGTCTAGTATGTACCGAGTTACAGACCAAAGTTTTAGACAACATCGATATTTTTTAGATATTTTTTCCTATTTTCTTCAAATATAATGCAGATAATATTATGAACTTTTGCACATTTTATTTTTTTATAGATGGACAAGTTTTGTTGAAAATGGTAAGAATCGGTCACCGATTTCTCATAGCTCCCATATAAATGTCTTCCATAAAAATTCAGCAAATATTAGTTTCACGTAAAGATAAATCACAAATCGATATTTTGTTTGAATCGATCCATATTTGACAGTAATAATTCACATATATACATAAATCTTTACTAAGTAATATTTCAAAAACACCGAAAATTACTGACACCGAATCTCCGCTCAAATTTATTACGATTATGGACAAACGCTTTGAAAAACTAGCAAACCAAATACAAGAAATGATGCAAAATAAATTTGTTGAGTACAAAAATGATCTCTTAAATGAACTAGATAAGAGATTTTGTGCAATGAAAAATGTTATTAGTGAAGTGTCAGAAAAAGTAAACAAGCTAGAAACAGAAATAAAAAAAAAATAGAAACAGTAGAATCAAAAATAAAAAAAGATGGGTGAAGAAATAAAAACTTTAAAAACACAATTACGGCGACAAGAAAATTTTACTATCGCGAAAGACATTCGTATTAATGAAATACCCTTTAGTCCGAATGAAAATTTACACGAAATTTTTAAAAACATATGTTCAACGATAAACACAACCATTCCCCCAATCAAAAGCATATATCGGCTACAAAACCATAACAACAAAAAGAAAAATGACTCGCCTGATGCTGCAATTATTGTAAAAATGTGGTCCCCATACGACAAAAATTTTTTCTTAAAAACATTATCGAATTTTAAGAAACTCAATAAAGACTTTTCCTTTCGATTGAATCAGATTGGTTTCGTTTCTGAAAATAGATTCTTTGTGAATGAAAGCTTAACAAAGGATAATTATGAAATTCTACGTGCTGCAGTAAAAATGAAAAGGGAGCGCAGGATACATAGTGCCTTCTCCATGCGAGGGATCGTATATGTAAAAAAAACTGCAAATGATCCTATTATTCAGATTGATGAAATCGAGCATTTGGATTGGTTATTTCCTGTATCAGGTGATGAGTTTAGTTTTGGCGCTGGTCACCAAAGCAATAACACAATGCAGCTACAATAATATATTTTTATTTTTATTTCTGAATAACTTTATTTTTTCTTGCCATCTACTTTTTTTTATATTATTTGGCATTTTTTGTCTTTTTTATTATGTATTTAATTTTACAATGCTTATGTTTATAAATTATTTTTATTTAAAAAATCCTATGTTAACTCTTGCGTTACTTCTTTTATTTTATTTTTGTGTATATATAAATGAACTTTCAAAATAATTTAAGGGATGGTTCCATATACGGTACTGCAAATATGATCAAAATTCTTTCTAAACAAGCACACGGTTTAAAAATCTGTCATATAAATGCTCAGAGTTTGGCGTCTAAAATTGAAGAATTCCGGTACATATTTGAGAACTCCAACATTGATATTGTATGCGTTTCAGAAACATGGTTTCATACAAGTATCACTGATCTTTCAATTTCTCTAAGTGGCTACAATTTAATAAGGGTTGATAGAGTTAGGCGCGGTGGTGGAGTGGCTATTTATATTAGAAAAGGCATAGCTTACAATATTAAAAGCACATCTTATAGTAATGATGATGGTGATAGTAATAATTGCTTGGTGGAATACGTCTTAATAGAAGTCATATCCGAGAGAAGAAAATTACTGGTTGGAAGTTTGTACAGGCCTAATAATAATATACCAATGGAACCGTTTTTTTCAATTTTGGAGAACTTCACAGCTTTATATAATGACGTTGTCCTTGTGGGTGATTTCAACTCAAACCTTTTGACTGACAGTAGCATTATCGACATCTTGGCACCATTAGAACTTGTTCCAACTAACGTAACCACACCTACTCACTTTACCTCGTCCAATAGCACTCTAATAGATCTTCTCTTTGTTGGTAATAACAGGAATGTTCTATTTTATGACCAACTGTCTGCCTCGTGTTTTTCGAAACACGATTTATTGTTCATGACCTATAATTTTCAATTGCAAGTGCCACCCTATTCAATAACTTTTCGTGATTTCGAAAATATTAATTACACCACACTGGAACTAGAATTACTCAGAATTAATTGGAATGCAATCTATTTTATGGCTTCACCAGAGGATCAACTAGCCTTTCTTGAGCGTAATATATTATGTTTGTTTGATAAATCTGTTCCAATAAAAACCAAAATAGTGGGTAAAAAAATAGACCATGGTTTTCACCATATATTAAGCAAGCTATTAAGCAAAGAGACTTAGCTTTTTCTCGTTGGAAACGGTTTAAAACAAACGATCTACACGTTGAATATTGTTCAGCAAGAAAGACAGTACACAAAATAATTAAGCAGGAAAAATCTAAATTTTACACTGAAAAATTCTCCACGGCTCTGGGATCAAAAAAAACCTGGGATATTGTAAAAGAAATCGGTGTTGGTAAATCTAGAAATTATGACCCTGTTTTTATTGTTCCAGATGTTCTTAATGAAAAATTTTTGAATATTCCTTTTGTAGAAGCTGATATTAGTTTTTACAATCATAGCCATAACAATCGTGAACCTCATTATAACTTCTCTTTCGATTGCGTAGATCAGTTCGATGTTATAAGGAACTGTATGTCAATAAAATCAAATGCAGTTGGCGTCGACGAAATTCACCCAAGATTCTTTAAAATAATTCTTCCAATAATATTGCCCTATGTTACACATATATTCAACAATATAATTACCACTAGTCATTTTCCCTCAAATTGGAAAAAATCTAAAATTATACCAATACCTAAAACTAAATCAGAATATAGGCCAATCGCTATTTTACCCTTTATGTCCAAAATATTTGAGAGGATAATACATAGTCAGATATCTAATTTCGTAAATGATCATAATTTGCTTAATGATAAGCAATCTGGGTTTCGGCAAAAACACAGTTGCATAACTGCTCTTGTAGATGTTGCGGAAGATATAAGAAGTGAGATAGATGAACGAAAAACCAATATTTTAGTACTTTTAGACCATTCGAAAGCTTTTGATACAGTCGATCATAACGTCCTATGTTATAAACTACAGCACATGTTTATGTTTTCTACAGCCGCTACACAACTAGTATTTACATATCTTACCAACAGGCATCAGTATGTTCAAAGTGGTAACGATAAATCAAATTTACTACCTGTTATGAGAGGTGTACCGCAGGGGTCAATTATTGGGCCTCTACTATTCTCGCTTTATGCTAATGACCTGCCGAGTCAACTTACGCACAGTAAAATCAGAATGTATGCTGACGATATACAAATTTACATCAGTTGTGATTTATCTAATATTGAACAGTGTGTCTTAACTCTAAATACCGAGTTAAAACATATTTATAAATGGGCTACTGCTAATGGTCTTAGTATCAATCCAAAAAAGTCTAAATATCTTCTAATCCAAAAACGGACTACTATAAGTGATCATATACCGGATATTTTTCTTAATGACACACGTATAGAAAGGGTAAACTCAGCAAAAAATCTTGGAATAATCTTTAATAAGAACCTGACATGGAGCAATCATATTAATTATGCATGTGGCCGTACGTATTCCATGCTTAGAACTCTCTGGCAAACGCAGTATTGCACACCTGTCAAAATAAGAGTACTCTTTGCAAAAACCTATTTATTGCCAGTTCTGATGTATGGATGCGAATTATTTGCCAAATGCGATACCGCAAGTACAGGAAAACTAAACTCAGTTTACAAAAGTATTGTGCGCTATGTATATGGCGTGAAAAAGTTTGATTCTGTTTCGCCTTTTACGGCAAAACTATATGGTATTCAGTTTGATGCCATACTCAAAACAAGAGTACTCCTGTTCATGCACAAAATCGTGTATACCCACCAACCACAACATCTCTATAACCGCTTAACCCTATTGAGTTCTAATAGAGGAAAGCGAATCTTATTGTTTAGACATCATAGTTTAACTTCTGATTGGCAATTTTTTCTTAATGCAATCCGGCTTTGGAATCTACTCCCGCACAACATACAAATAATAAGTAACGCAATGAGATTTAAAAAATGCATTATTAATTTTTTTACATGTTAATTTGTTAACTAAACACTTTTCTTTTTCTTTTTTGTTTTCTTTTATAAATTTATAAATTAATTAATTAATTAGTTTAATCACTTTATCTTTAAGAATTATAATTTTTAATTTTAATTTTTAATTTTTTTTAATTTTTTTTTTCTTTTTAATGTTTCTGCTAAAACAATGTTCTATACTGCAATAAGAGACTTTAAGTCTTGTGTATAGAATTGGAAATAAATAAATAAATAAATAAATAAATAAATAAAATCAGCGTAACGAATTTTACGACGATGGGTTCATATTTGACCGAAAATCACTTAAATGAGCACAAATCTCTTAAAAAATAACTATCAAGTTGAAACTCAATAAACTGTTTTTTGCACACTTTTAGACACAACATTATACATGCGAATGAAATTATACCTTCGCCTTATTATTAAAAACCGGTGTTGTAAAAAAATGATATTTTAGGGAAACGGTTTTTACGGCGATTTGATTGTTACTGATTTTTAATACCAAAACTCTCATAATCGTATTTGAGATATCTGAAAAATTATTTCACCCAACATACGGTCAAAAGGAAATCTTTATTATAAACGGAATCACAAACTTATGTGTACCCACTAATGATGTAGGGTACTAAAAGATTAAATGATAAAACGTAACTTAAACGCATTTTAAGTATAAAATGTTCTGGAATAAATTTGCAAAACTAATTGGGGATTAAATAGATGCCATAGTCTTACTAAATAATTTCATATATATATATATAAATATATATATCCGAACGGGATGAGTTTTAGAGATGTCCAATTTTCATTATCCGATGTCGGAAGATATATATTTTTAAGCTTAACTCTTATTAGTAAATCTGGCTTATTATTAGCATCATTGCCGAAGACGTTGTCGCAGTCGTTCTTATTTGGTATCATGTAAAAGTTTCGACAAAATATATGAAAGTTTTGTCGTATATTGTTCAACAACCGTAATACCGATTTAACAAAACTACTCGTTTTTGACAACGACACTCAAAATAGGGCCGACTAAGATGTCCAGTCAGTCAGTCAGTGTATACCAACCATACAAAACTTAAATAAAGTTCTGTGAGTTCTCGACTGTTATTGAACGTTGAAGTTACTCCGTAAATCACGAGTATTTGTATTTAGCTTAACTTCTAAAATCATTGCGGACAAACCTTTTTCATATACATATTTTGTTATGAAAATATAATAGAAGCAATTAATAGGAAATTGTTGGTACAACTTGTTGTTTACAGGAAAAATTTCTTATACAACAAACATACCATATTTGATCCAGGTTCTGCTTTCACTGATGTTGCTTGTGAGGATGGACGTTGGAGTTGGGTAGGCGTTATAGAATGAAATGCTCCTTGTTGTTGAGGTTTTGTAGTAATGGGCGCCACCATTAGTGTTTGGGTCTAAATGGTGATAAGAGGTTAATAAGAAATTTGTTTATGTTTGTCGGAAAGTATAGTTTGATTTAATACCGTTTTGTAATCAGGTGCCAAATTAATGGTATTGGCAACATTTGAGAATGTCACCGGTTGGTACATCATAGCAGTTGCGGCAGGGGGATGAGTGTAAAATAAAGATGGATGGGGATACATAACACCGGCCATATATTGCAGAGGCAGAGCTTGATTTGAAGTACTTGACATTTCAGCGGATGAACGTTTTTGTACTTGATTGGCAGCAGCAGCGGCAGTAGCGGGTATGTAGTAAAAAGTGGGGAAAAGACTGTGCTGCGGTGTGAAACTACCTTGTGCTATTTGTGCTGTATGTGAGGTAGGAGTAGTGAGACCAACAGAGAATGGTGGCCATAAATTAACATTGCGAGCACAAGATAAGCCACCTGCGTATGGAATGGATAAAGCTGGTCCGTCCAGAGTGGTTTGTAGATTATTGAATATTTTATTGCTAGAGGTGGGCTGATTATGGTGATCGTTATATTCACGTTGCATATCCATAAGATTTGTATGCTGTTGCTTGGGTTTGTTGGCATCGCCCTCCCACGAATGTGAGCCAACTCTCTTTATTCCATGCCCAGGGCCAGTATACTCCATTATCTTTTCCGAGTTCTTTTTATTCTTTTCACCACTTCGTCCGCGAGATTCCCTATGTTTTTTTAACATAAACTTTTCCATTTCATCGTTGTGTTTATTTAGTAGAGATTCCGTCAACGTAACCATGGGAAGACTTCCCGATGATGTACCTGTACCGGTGTTGCTTGTATTAGTAACGCTGCCCATATTCAAGTTGCTACCCGAAGTAAAATTTCCCGACGAACCACTGCCGCCGCTTCCCTCAAAGCACTGAACCGGACTAAGGGCACTGCGTGCATCAGCTGGTACGTTGTATGTTTGTTCCATTTTTATGGGATCAAACTCTACAGGTGCTGTCACAGGTTTACTGTTAAAAAAACGTTGTAAATTCTCATTGTAATTTAGTTGATTGTAGGTAGGCGGAGTCTCGGTGGAACTTTTGCTGTCGTAATAGTCATGATGCGGAGATATTTCGCCTAACATAACGGAATCTCTTTCAGATACAGTCAACTCATTTTCATTGGGCAACTCAAGCTTTAAATCTGTTCGCGAAACTTCATCCATTAAAGTTTCCATAAATGAGGCTAGAGCTTGACAACGCCGTGAAACCTCTTGTTTGACAGTGTCTGAAGGTCTGGAAACTGTTTCTGCTAAAAGTTTAACTATGTCTTCTTTAATACGTGCAATGCAAGCTTGAGAGTCTTCTGATAACTTGGGCTTTGTATTTGGTGGTGGCTCGAAAACTTTAACATTTTTGGGACCTAGTTTGTAGATATTAAAAAAAGAAAATAATTGATTTATAATAAACAATAGTAGAATAACAAATGAACAAATATTATGTAATATGTACCTTGAAATACTCGGTGATGTCCAATAACAAATTCCAATTTTCTCGACCAAGGATTAACGAAGCTTGTCCACTCAGTTTCAAGTAGTACATAACAACCATTTTGTATAAGGAAACGATAGGGTTTGCTGCAAAATGATGCACCTGCCGTTTGACCTTTTTTCATTACAGTCTCATAGATTTCTTTTAAAACAATAAGATCTTCATGATGATAAAAATCAAGTATTGACCGACCTATAAGGTCTTGAGGTAAATAACCCAAAGCCGATACGGCTGCACTGTCCACATGTGAAATGATACCCGTGGCTGTATGACGTATTGTAAATTTAGCACTTTTGTGCGAAAGTAGTTCATCCGACACTAAAATGACAAATGTTTTATTTTCAAATATTTATTATTTTATATGTATGTAATTTATAGAAAATGTATATGCCTACCTTTATAAGCACTTTTAATTGGCGTGGCACATATAACCAACAACATATTTGTGCCACTTGGTAAATAGTTATCAGATCGGGCTTCTTCAGGTGCTTCGCGAAATGTCAATCCTAAACGAAACGGTTCATAATTGACCGAACGTCCTATAACACCATAACCACCTGACTTAAGTCCCCTATAACGTCGTAACATAACACAAAATGTACTTCGGGCATCTTTTGGCATGCTGCTGCGCGATTCAGCTATTGGTATTCCTGTCGTTATTTGACTGGCAAATGTTGCTCTATCTTTAGTATGAACAAAGTCAATAAACGAACGTCCCAGCCACATATCTCTTGGAAAACCCAGTACATCAGTAATGCTGGGTGTAGTATAAAGAACAATGCCATCGTGCATTGAAATGACACAACAAAAACTATCCTATTTATTTTTTTCAAAATTAAACACATTATAACCAGTGTATTATCAGTAAATTTCTCACGATTTTTTTACCTCTTTAAATTTTTCTGTTTTGCCCGATGATTCTAATTTACCAGGTGCTGATTCACATGTTTTTTCCGATTTTACACCCTGTTGGGTTGTAGCTAAAAGAACAAATTATTTTTTATTTGAAAAATATAATTTAGTGCATTCTATTGAACGACTAAGTAGTAGTTGTGTTTATAACACGTATTCAGCATTTGATTAAAATTATTCTATTTGAACGACTATGTCGCGACATGGTAACTTTTAGTGTAACTCAGAATTAGACAATTGCAGATTGCATTTCAAAGTAATGAATTACAATCCTAATATAATTACTCTACGCTACTTATACTTTGGTATTTAAGTTATTGTTTTAACACGGTGATGTAATTGGAATAAATTTGTATTGTACAAGGTGGCGCAAAAGTAATCCTCTTATCAGAAAATGCTATAATTTTTGCGAGGCCCCTAATGTCAGTTCTCTTTTGACATTTGTGTAGTAAACACAAATCGTAATAATTTTTATTTATTTTTTGTTTTTATTTGCACTCTACACTCTAATCTTTCCAAATATAAAAAAATATCAATATTCTCGATGATAACTGTAAATTTACATAGAAAAACAAAATTAACTCAATTTTTTGCGCTCAACGCATAATCGGACAAAGTAAAACATCAATAATAAAAATGACAAAAGAGAACAATTAATACTTTGTGGCATATCCTTTGTTCTCGGCATGTAAACGTTTTGGAATGGATTTTACCAAATTGGAGCATACCTCAGGTTCTATGGAGTTCCACGCTTCCATTAACGCCGCCTTAAGCTGACTCAAAGTGTTAAATTGTTGTTGGTATACTCTTCTAGCTAATTCTTCCCAAAGATGTTCAATTACGTTGAGATCTGGGCTCTGTGCAGGAGTTTCTATAAGTTTGGGGCAGCTATGGATCAACCAAAGCTTTGCCACACCCGAAGTGTGCTTGAGACCATTGTCCTGGTAAGAAGCAAAATCATTCGCAATGCCTAATTTCTCGGCACTTTGCTTTACATTTTCCTTCAAAATGTTGAGGTAGCCAAATTTGTCCATTTTACTATCAATAAAATGCAAATTGCCCACCCCAGCACTCGACATGCAGCCCCAAACCATAACAGAGCCTCCTCCATGCTTAACAGTAGCTTTTGTATTTTGAGCATTAAATTCAGCATTTGGTTTACGCCACACAAACATCTTGCCATCTGAACCATGCAAATTGAATTTGCTCTCGTCAGTGAACAGAACCTTGTAACGAATAAAAACTATCAGCAAAAATGTATTTTAAGATATCTTTACACCAAAATATCTTATTCCAAAAATCTTCTGTTTTAAGCAAATACTCTTTAGCAAATTTTATTCTCTTGTTTTTATTCTTAGGGCTAATAAATGGCTTTTTTCTGGCAACTCTACCATGGTAGTTATATTTGTGCAATGTATTACGAATAGTATTTAAGCAAACATCTGTTTTTTGAAGATATTTTTAGTTCTTTTGCAGTTGTAAACGGATCTTGTTTGATTTCCTTCAACAGAGAACGCTCTTCACGATCAGTTAATATTTTGCCCTGACCTTCTCTACTTTTATTAGCTATCCTAAACTCATCACGGAATTTCTTAATAACGTCGTGGACAGTAGACTTGCTTCTTCCAACTAATTCAGCAATTTCTCTTACTGTTTTACCTTCAAGATTCAATTTCACTATTGTCTTATTTCGACAGTAGATTGCTTTCCCTTAGGGGCAATTTCTAATAGATTTTTACCTATTGTTAGAACTAGAAATGTCTGCCAATAAATGCAAGTTATGACTAAATGTGACAAAAAAAGTTTTGAAGTGCATATTTGTAAAGTAACGGTATTTTTATTATTGATGTTTTACTTTGTCCGATTATGCGTTGAGCGCAAAAAATTGAGTTAATTTTGTTTTTCTATGTAAATTTACAGTTATCATCGAGAATATTGATATTTTTTTTATATTTGGAAAGATTAGAGTGTAGAGTGCAAATAAAAACAAAAAATAAATAAAAATTATTACGATTTGTTTTAGTTTAGAGAACGTAAATATCATACAAACACTTGTCCGATTATGCGATGGAGCCACTGTATGTATGTATTTGAATTAACAAAAATGTAAACATTCAAAGATTGAATGAATTTGATTACGAATAAATTCGGAATTTCGTTATTGTATTATTGTCCGCCATTACTACTTCTAAACTTTCTCTATGAAGTAGTCATTGAGAAGTAAGTTGTTCCGTAATTGAAAATCATTAATAACTTTTTACGGATTGGAACTTCATTTAAAATACGATAACATACCTGATAATGGAGATGGAGTGGGAAAGTGCAAAAACGATTTTTCGGATTTAGGTTCACTTTTTTCTTTTTCGAAATTCTCTTTATTATCTTTTTGTCTGCTACTTTGTGCTAAAGTTTAAAAAAGTGTAAAGTTTCAAATTACTGCTAAAAACATACGAGTACATACATGTATGTATGTATATGTATATAAAGGTATATGTATTTTTTGCATACTCATTGTTATGTCATTAACATCGATTTCTTCTTTATCCTGCACTTCACTTGTTTTAGCAACATCTTCTTGATTTTCGATAACATTTGTGCTGGCACTGGTGGAACACTTGAGCTTCTTCTTCTTGCGAGACTTATCCTTGACCCGCTTATTGAGATGTATCTCACTGCTATGTGAAAGAAAAACGATTTATTGCTGAAAAATGTCCAAAAATATTTAATTTAATTACGAACCTGCTGGCTTGTGTTGAAGGTTTTCCGCCATAGCCACTACTTCCTGATGAATGACTTCCGCTAAGGCGAGATTTTGAGCTTCCACTGTAAAGTAAACATAAAAAGACAAATAAATTTACTTCTCATCTAAATAGATAACTACTAAATACTTCTCTACTAAATAAAAGCGAAATATTTTGCAGAAACTGCGGCTGTTACATACAACTAATTGAATTTAGAGCCACCCTAATATAACCGCTAAAATCGGTCACAGAAACCTCGGTTGTTGGCAAATTCTCATAAAGATTATGTACAATCTTTGGTATTTCTTTCATTTCGGCTCGAGTTCATTAAATTTAATTTTCATTAAATTATTTTTACTGAAGGTAGGAATAGTTACATGAAAATTATTATTATTAAAATTGATAATTATCAATAAATTTTAATAATAATTTTCATTAAATTTAATGAACTCGAGCCGAAATAAAAGAAATATCAAAGATTTAAAATTAACAGTTCAAATAAAAATAATAATTGTTCTGATTATGTAAAATTTTTATTTTTAATTAAAACTTTTCGAAATTTTTTTGGCATTTATTATACAACTAGCTAAACCCGGTGTGCTTTGCTACCCCCCCCTCGTCATAAAATAAAATAAAACGTATTTATATATTTACAAACATTTATTTATTTAATTTTAATGTATTTATTGCAATGCTTTAGGCGAGACCATGCCCCTTTGTCCACTTACATAGTCAAGAATTTATTATTTCGTAAGAATATCCTGTTGTGAAAATTTAATGACGATCGGTCCAGTAGTTAAGACTATATTACGATGTTTAATTTTCCTAAAAAGGGGCGTGGTCCCACTCACTTTTCTCCTGGTACGTATTCCTAATTATGCCAATACCATATGTACCAAATATCACCGACGTACGTCAAAAAATGCCCAAAATATGGCGGGTTAAATTTGTGGGTTATATGGGCGGTGCCACCCCCGTTTGTACAATCAAAACTTCATATAGCCTATTATTCCTTCCAGAGTCACAGTAACATGCTGTAAAAATTTCAGGCAGATTGGTCCAAGGGTTTGGCCTCCTATTAAGCACAAACATACAGACACACATTCATTGATATATATATAGATTAAAAGCAATATAATTTAAGGTGAAATGGGGCGAAAAATGGGGATTTGGTAATAAAAAAATGTATGTAGTTAAAAAGTATATAAAACTTTAGGTAAATACATATTACAAAAAAAGTATTTTGTATAGCAAACATTGTTAGTGGTATACGTAAGTATCTGAATTAAAAAAGGGGGCGATGAAGTAGGCGTGGTTCATAGTTATATGGCGACGTTAACAGTATTAAGAGCAATATACTACCAAATAAAAAAAATACGTTGGAATGAACAAATTTGTATAGAGAACAAAAAGTATACAACTTTCAAAAATTTGGCGTGAAAGGGGCGTGGCTTAAGAAATCTTTATTTTTACCTCGCCTGGAGTATATAATGTGTATACATTTTGAAGTAAATCTGTTAAAAACTATATGGGAGCAATTACATAATTTTTAAAAAGTGGGCGTAAAAATAGGCGTGGTAAAAAAAGTAACCTATTAATCATACCAGAGTCCCAGTTAAATGCTGTGAAAATTTCAAAAATATCGGTCCAGAGGTTTGGTCTCCAATTACAATATTTTAAAAAAGTGGGCGTGGTAAAAAAAGTACCCTATTATTCCTTCCAGAGTCACAGTAACATGCTGTGAAAATTTCATCAAAATCGGCTCAGCCGTTTTGGAGTCTATACGTTACATACATACATACATTGAATTTTATATATATAGAAGATATTATTTATGAAGTGAACTAGAAAAATAATTAAATATATGTTGAATAAGTAAAAGCTGAAATTCAAAACAAGTAACAGTGTTATACGTAATTTTCGACTGTTTTGAACAAAGTTTTTCATATATTTTGATTCAGAAGTTTCTACCGGTTTAACCAATTTTCTTCATTTTGGACACATAAGTTAGCTCTTAGCAATAACTCCATGTACAGTGGCAGTCATATAAATTAAACATTCATCAGAACAGTAACTTATTTTCTATTATAAATTTATTTTCTATTTATAAAAAGATAACAAATTTTTTTTAAAGAAAATCGTTAATGCGGTTGGACAAATAATTAAAGCATTCACCACTGCTTTATTATTCCAAATAATTTTCCAATTTCCGTCCACTAATTATAAATTTACCTTTAATATTTTGTCGAATAAACCTTATTTGTTATGAAATGGGTATAGCTTTCCAGGCCGTCTCAATGATTTCCCACAATTCATCTAAACTTTTGCTTTTCCTTTTCAAACTTTTCTCAGCTTCGTGTTACAAGTTCTTAATTGGATTGAGATCAGGGGACTGTGTTGGCTATTTTAAAACATTTATGTTTTGTTCCTCTAAACAACGTTTCGTGAAGTGTGTTTGGGATCATTGTCGTGCATAAAATTCAATAGAAGCGGAAAATTTTCATCGGCGAATTGTATCACCTTATTTTCTTATATATTTTTATATAAATGTTAATCCACTTTTGAAGAAATTCTGTCTTTTGGCCCAATCCCGTGCCAAGAAAACGAACCCCAAACCATTACATTACCACCGCTGTGTTTAATTGTTTTTATGATATACTTTGGATGATGCTACTGATTAATCGGATGACATGCATACCGCTTTCCACAGCGGCAAAACATTGATTCATCACTTAAAGTACGTTTATCTAAAAACTTATCGGTTTTTTTTTTCAAAATTTCTTTTGCAAACTCTAGCCTTAATTTTATATGCTTTTTTGAAACAAAAGGTTTGCGTTGTGCAATGCAGTCATGAAGAGAAAATTCATTAAGACTTCGTCTTATTCTTCTAGATAAAACTTCAATCGCTTGCTATTACTGCACTTCAACCTGTATTTGCTTGGAAGTTTTAAATGGATCAGCCAGAGAGATGCTTTTTATAATCTGATCTTTTCTTTTGTTTGTTTTTCGCTGTTTAGGAGCTCTTGCTAAATTTATAGTTATCCCACATGTATTTAAATGATTGATGGCGTCGTATATTTTTTCTCTGGGGCAAACAAGCAAATTAGAAATTTGTAATACGGTTTTACCAGATGTTTTTAATTAGTTATTAATAAGTTTTCTTTCTTCTTCGGAACAAGTTAGTGCTTTAACCATACCTTACAATGTAGAATTTTATAATTTTGCATTAAAACACTTTTTTAATACTTACCGACAATATATTTGTGAAACAATTTTAAAATATGTTATTATAAAACTAATATTAAAACAAAGTTGTCCATGTTTTAATTATGTGTCCAGCCCGCAAAATAAGGCATTATTTTACAAAATAAATTGATTATAAAGAGTAATAAATGAGGAATTAAGAGCGTAAAGGTACGGTCACACTTGGCAAATATTTACTCAAAAAAGTGTAACCTCTTGTTTTAGCACAAATTTGTTTGACGTTGTTTAGGTACTCATCAAATAAAATAGAACTAAATATTAGTTGTGTCTTGTTCTAAATAAACGAAGTTGTTTGTAATTAAATAAAAGATTTCAAATATATGTATGTATTATTATTTAGTGGTTACGTCTTTTTCAACAAATATTTGCCAAGTGTGACCGTACTTTAAGACATAAAACATAAAAGTACCGTTAAAATTGCAAAAGCAACATTAAAAATTTTAAATTGGGTGAGATTCCAATTATGTTTTAATTATACATATGGCCACTACTGTATTTGTGATATTTGAAGATCTTTAAGTTAGGCCCTTTTATATTTATAGTGTTTAATTGTTAATTGACGGTAATTGTATTCTAATATTATTTCGGTTTAACCGAATTTATCCATTTTCAATATCAAACATTTCTGACCAATAGAAAATATCTGACATACAGAAGAACATAACTTAAGTGGGTCTGTCTACTAACCCATATTTTTGGTATATTTGTTTATAAAAAGAAGAACATTTTTTGTTTGTGGATGAAATCGTAAAAACGAAAACACGTTAATAATTCTAAAAATTATTCAATATTAATAATTGGAGGTCCGTAATAGCTTAAAAATGTTAAGAATTTTAGCAAAATAATTGTTTTTTATGTACCTTCTTTGTGATTGACTGTTACTGCAACTATTTGAATATGCTGAATCCGAAACTTTTGTATTGTGAGTTGATTCTGTAGATTCTCCTTCCATTTTGTAACGAATTTGTTCAGAGTTATTTATCTTTATATGTTTTTTTTTTCGTTAGCACAACTCTTTTGTTTGTCACTTTCCTTACACAAAATGTAGTAAATAAATTCTTAAATGTGAATTAATTTAAATATCCGTTATTTTTGTATTTGCAAATTTATCGTTGCTTGAGCCTTGAACTGTTGCAGCTCTTGGATGAAATATATTAATCTGAAAAAGATCAAATTTTATTCATTTATACATATCTTATGCAAATATTATCAAGATATATCTAATTACTAAATCATTCTACTTTTAAAGTTTATAAAAATAGAGGTTTTTTTGCTCTTAAACAATTAATTTTCTTTTTTGTTCTAAATTATATTAAATTTAAGGCTAATTGGATAACAAGAACACGCCTGGAAAAATGTTGAAAATGTAACTTAATGATACTTTTTCTGATTTTTTGCTAATTGTTGCTAATAATATAATCAGGGGTGTCATAGAAACCAATATTGTCAGAATTGGTTTTAAAACCGACAAGAAAAAATGCTTTGGTGTCATAGGGCACTGCTACACGTTCAATAAATATCGTGGTACTAGATATATCTCGATATTTATTGAACGTGTAGCAGTGCCCCATGACACCAAAGTATTTTTTCTTGTCGGGTTTAAAACCAATTCTGACAATATTGGTTTCTATGACACCCCTGAATATTTTTTAAATGAAAAGTATACTTTCATTTGAAAAATTCATGAAACCTTAATTTCCAATGAGCAATAGAACCCATTATAAACCCATATTCAATAAAAGCAAAAATTGTTTTCTTAAGAAGATAAGATTTATTTCAAAGGTTAAAACAAGATTATCTGAATAGCAACATTTTTAAAGAAATTGAAATTTTAAGTTCCATCAATTTCCGGCATGTATTCTCGTTAACGACAAAACTATTTTTAAAGCAAAGCGTTAATATACATATTGCATATTTTCTATTATCTGCCATATATTTGAAGAAAATAGCAAAAAATATCGTGGTAGTCTTAAACTTTGATCTATTACACGGATTCTAAATGACCGATTTTGCCCATTTTCAATACCAAACATTTCAGGTGATCAGAGAATGTTTGGAAGAAATGTCACTGTTCTATCGCTTTTTTCCGAATTTCTATTGTGCCAACAACAGACGGACAGACGGACGGACATGGCTAGATCGTCTTAGAATCTTATAAGGACCCAGAATATATAGACTTTTTGGCTCTACGACCATTATTTTGATGAGTTACAAACGGAATGACAAACGTTATCCTTTTGGATGCTTATTAAATAAACTTGAAACTATTAATAGAAGATGTCTGGAGCTTGTAATAATGAAACTTTCCTCCAATATGAAAATAAATAAATTCGATGGTATATTTTTGCGAAGATCGTTTAATTTTTCAACCAAATAGTTGTAGATTTTATTTGGTTTTTTATTCCTATATATTAAGTCTCAATTTACACGAAGCAATTATTTAAGTTAAACTGATTACCTTTTAGATCAGAGGTGATCATTTCATAGAACAATTGCTTATTGGCCCAACCCACTACTTTGTTATGCTCTTTTAATTCAGTTGTCTTTCACAAGGCAAATGGTACACATGCTTAGCGGATGCTTTGAATGTTTTTTTAAAACAGTACGTTAAAAAATTATGGTACCATTACGAGAATTTTTTGTAATCAAAAATGCATTTGGTAATTCTCAATGCCTTTTGTGTTATAAAACATTTAAAGGTCACTGGGAAACCCTTTTTTAATTTTCAAGATAGGATTAAAGATTTTGATGCTCTTGAACCATTTCTTGATCTTTTTAAAGCCCCCTTTAAAGTTGAAGTTACAAAATATGAGTTAAAAATACAAACGGAACTCAATATTTTGCGAAGCGAAATAATTTTTTCTCAATATTTTGCGAAGCGAAATAATTTTTTAATATTTTTTAAACCGAAACAATTTTTTAGGTTTACTATTTTATAAAAATCGATCGTTTACTTTTTCGTTTTACTGTACCTTTAAATCCCAGCATACCATTTTAGGAGCGCTCCGAAAAAGGAGTCAGAAAAGACTCTTTTCGGACTCATATGGCTTGCTGGGTATACACTTGATTGTTTTACTCTCTTATTAGTATTACTTATGTGCAGTGCTGATATTCAGCCGGTTCGGACCGGTTCGCTCGAACCGGTTGTTAAAATTTTAAAAATTTTGCGAACCGGTTGTTGCATATTCACCCTTCTCGTGAATAAAAATTCCATATGAAATTTGTTGGGGTGATTATGTTTTTTGTTTTAACGGTTTTATATAATGTGTATTTATCAAGGTGATTAGTCACGGCAACAAACACAATATTGTTCAGTTGTTCATTGTCCAAACGTACAAACAAATGATTTTATTTTGGTCATACATTGGATTCTTGGATGATGATGTTTTCGATAGCGTTTTCTTCAATCTTTTGAGAAAAAATAAAGCAATTTTTTTTGACTTTTATTTTGCAAAATCAAAACTATTTTTTTATTAAACAAAAGTTTATATCATTTCCTTCAAGAGGTTACTGGGATGCGACTTTAAAATTTTCGCTATTTTTATAAAAAATTTGGCAAAAATATAATTTTTTTAAGCGAACCGGTTGTTAATTGTTTCGAATATCACCACTGCGTATGTGTATACAAATATGTGTATACACTAAAATAAAATTTTAAGCTATAAAATTGTGCTGTGTGAACACATATGTATAAATTTTTTCAATAAAAATTGCTTCGTGCAAATTGCGGACATTGAAGCTCTTAAGTTGAGGGTACATATTTACTTATTGCTTAATTGTATTTATTTATTGAAGGTTTGCAAATCATTTTTATTGTTAAATAGGCACCATTATTTCTCGATAAGTCAGATTTATTGATAAATCTTTTAAGCTTGTCTATCTAAAAGTTCTGTTGTTTTGTTGAATTCAAGTAATGAATCACCCACAGACCTCTTACCACTAAAGCCACTATGTTATTTACGAGTACATTATTATTTATACATGTTTTATACATACAATATTAGAATAGATTAAGCGTAGACTACAGCATATTGTGACAAAGAAAGGAAACAAAAGCGATTAAACTTTTTAAGCTGTAGTCAAATAATATCATAAAAGCATTTTTTATATTTTCATTTGGATATTTAGAGTTATTAATTGTATTACATTTTTTCAGTTCAGTTAAGGCCCGAAATGAGAACGTTTAAATGTTTCTTCTTATACACCTGGTCGTTTTAAAAAAAAACACTGCTTTGCTCTCAGTGTAACAGGAGCAGATTACGCACATGTTTGAGAATTACATAGAAATACAGGGAGAACAAAAGCTATATTATGGATGTGTCATACAATAGATGGCTGGCACTCACGTGCAAAAACATTTGACACTGCTGCGGCGACTACTAAATTACATAAATTAAATACGAGTATTCATTCGTACAACAACCATTCAAACAAATCTATTGCAATATGCGAGTACATACTAACAATGTGTATCTAAACTATCGAACGTTTTTAAAACACACCCGTTTTCAATGATGTAAGTTTGTACGTACGTTGAGTTTGTGCACATTTTAGGTTCATATGTCGATTTCAGCTACATACATATTATATTGTACACAGTCTACTTATTTTTAGCAAGTGGGTGCCATAACGCTACATTGCCACATGCAGACATACTAAATGTGTCATTTCATATGTAACATAGTATAACATTTTGATGTTGGATCATTCCGATGTTTTCTACATAAATTCTTAAATTTAAAATTATGTTTTTTCACCCAATTATTTTTATTTGCTTTATAATGGGCTTGAATAGGAGTTTGGGATTGTCCGGACTTTTTTCCCCCGGAAAATGGGAATAAAAAATTTCAAAGTATTTTATAATATTTTATCATTTTATTAAAGAAAACCAACACATTAAGATGGATGCACATTTTTAGATAATTTGTCACTAAAAAAATTTAATTATATTTTATAGAAATTAAAAGTTATTTTAAGCTCGTCTAGCAATTTGTTTAAATGTGCTTTTAAAATAGCTAATGCATTTAATAACTCATCTTACATCGACTTGTTGTTATTTTACTCGAAAAGTTTCCGTCATTCGCATTCTAATAATTTTTCCGATTGATGTAAATCAATTACATTTTTGGAAATTTTTATGTAATTTATCAATGACATGATACATGTGAGCTTGAAGCAAACATGTGACCTTGAAGCAAACAATACGAAAGGTTTTATTTAACTCTTTTTTTTTTAATAATGCTGGAACACAACTGGGACAAACGACGAATTTCGCCCAACACGTGGAATTAGTTGGTGACAATTCGCTGTGTAAGTTCGTCGTATGAAGCACAATAACGACGAAAAAATAATCCTTTTTTTTTTTTTTGTATAACGGCTGATAGATAGTGTGACCATATTTAAAAAAAAAATATATATATAAAATAACCATTAACGAAAATACAGGTAAAACAATTTTTATAGTTAATTATTTTGTATATTTATTTTAAATTATATAAAGTAAAAAATTAAACAATAAATAAAGTAAAAATGAGCTAAATGATGCTCATAAAAAAACAATAAAAACTAAAACGAAACATGGTCACCCGTATTGTTTGTTCGTCGAATTCAGCCGACGCCATTATTGTGAGTGTTTTTATTGTGTTTTATTTTTGGTGACAAATATTCCTGACCAAAAATTCGTCGTTCAGCCTAGTTGTGTCATATCATAAATTTTACAAAAAAAGTATTTATTTAAGAATCAATATTTCATTGCATTGATGACACCAGATTTTTACATACACTACTTGGAATGGCTTCCCAAACTGCCTTTCTTTCTTTCGGCAAAGGAATCATTAAATTGCTTATTTTTACAGAGCTTACTTTGGTTTTTACAACTTGCCATACATTCTCAGGACCGCATAGCCAGTCAGGAACAGCAATCGAATTGTTAAAAAACCCTTGACGTGATGAGTCGTATGCTTCGGATCGTTATCTTGTTGAAATAATCAGTCCTTAATTAGTTGCACGTAGCTGTATGTGGCTAATAGCTGTTCATAAAGAAATTTCATATACCTACTGAAACCTAAATACATATATGTAGTTTAAAACGTCTACTAATACTTTTAAATGTGGAACAAGTACTTAATCTGCTCTTTCTTATTGCGTTCTATAGTTTAAGAAATTACTGGATTACCAATTTTTTCCACCCAGTCGCAAACTTTGCTGAATTCTTTCTCTACATACATAAATCTCGTGACAAACGGCTTACAAGGAATTAAATTTCTGCAAAAATGTTTCAAATGTTTCATTGTTTTTTAAGATTAGTTGTGCTTGATGAAATTCATTTAGATATACAGATTCGAAATTTAATACACAGCGATTAATAATTTCTGTGAAAAATAATATTTTTAAAAGAAGTCTATATTTGTAAAATTTATTTATGTATATAAAAATGTTTCGGATATGTTAACTTTTATTAAATAGTTATCTTTTTCTGTTACTGAAAGATGTGTTATATATTTTATCTAACAAAAGACAAAATGCTCTTAAAAGCGCATTCAATTATTGGTATACTGTATACGGAACGTTAAAGTAGAAGGAACCGAATGGGAAAGTTTGTGTCAAAGATTGACAAGTGGATGTTAGATATTCAATAGTGTTCCACCGAAGCAATATTTTAAACATAAGCCGGTCAACTGTCAAAAAGTTATTGAAAGAAGTAAAGCTCGAAGAAACACCAAAACTGCAAAACATACCGGTCGACTACGTAAAAATAGTCAGAGGTCAAGAAAATAGCAAATTCTAGCCCAATCAAAATAGCAGAAGACATTTCTAAGACATGCACTGACACAGTAAGCGCATCGACAATTAAAAGACGGTGGAATGACCCTGGGCTTCATGGAAGAGTGCCTAAAAAAAACCGTATATTTCTTACTTAATCTCTCCGCAATATTTCTGGAATAATGTAATATTTAGTGATGAGAGTAAATTTGAGATTTTTGCGTTAAAATCAAGAGGAAAGGTTTGGAGAACAATAAATTGTAAGCAGAACCTTAGCGCTATAGTAGAACACGGCAGTGTGTCTTTGATGGTTTGGGGTGGTATGTCAGCTGCAGGTCAATTTTAAAGGACTATTTGTAAGTAAGTGCTGAAACGAGCCAAAACACTAAGCAATTAAATTCACCTCCGCAATCTCTATACCTTTACCACATAGAGCATCTGTAAGAAATTTTATACAGGAACACCAGACATCAGAACAGTTTTAACAGAAGAGTGGGGCAAGATTACTAGAGGTTCTGGAAACCTCTTGTAAATTCCATAAAAAGCCGACGAGAGGCTGTAATTAAGCTGAATGAAAGACCAACAAAATATTAACTTTTAATTTTAGGATTTTGGTAATATAAAATAAGGTGTTATCTTTCAACTGTATACTAATTTTTGATTATTTCTCTCAGTTATTTATTTTTCTTTCCACAAAATGTCCATGAAATTAATTAAAAGAAAGCCGTATACTAAATTTTGTCTCTGACTGTGTGTAGTATAACATAAAAATGTGAAATTCTCAACAGATGTAGTATCTTTTGAACAGGGTTTTTATTATTAATAACTTATACGCCATTTTCTGAAAATGTCGAATTTTGTGCCAAAAAAGCATTATATGCAGAGTTTTGCTTTAGTTCTTTAATTTGAAAAAAAAAGCTGCCGCTAAAACACCGATTGCTCAATCGGCATTACTAAAGGGTCTGCCAAATAACATTTTTTTGAAAATGCTATAAAAAAAAACTACTGAAATTTTCTCAAATTTATTTTTTTTATTTGAAAGTACAATCCTTCCGGTTAATAATGGAAAATAATTTCATTTAAATGGCTGCCTCGGTGGCCATGCAGTGGCCTACACGATCGGTCCAATTTTTAAGCACATTATCAATTGTGTGCAGCTCCTTTATAGCGCCAATTGTCTCTAGCTTGTCGGCGTAACACTTATATTTGGCGGCACCCCACAAATAATAGTCCAACGGTGTCAAATCGCAGCTCCGAGGTGGCCAAACGACATCAGCTCTGCGGCTGCTAATGCGATCTTCAAAAACAGGGCGCAAAACATCGAGTGTAGCTTCGTCTGTGTGGCACGTAGCGCCGTCCTGTTGAAACCAAATGTTGCCAATATCCTCCTCTTCAATTTTTGTGACCAAAAATTCGTTCAACATGGCCCGATAACGATCGCCATTGACTGTAACGGCCACTCCTTGCTCATTTTCGAAGAAAAATGGCCCAATTATGCCTCTGGACTAAAATCCGCACCAAACAGTGACTCGTTTTGGGTGCATCGGCTTTTCAATGTATGCGTGCGGGTTTTCTATGCCCCAAATACGACAATTTTGCTTGTTTACATACCCGCCAATATCAAAATGAGCTTCATATGAAAAGATGATTTTTTTTGGCAAAATCGGCATCTTCTGTAAGTCCATCGCAGGCCCACTTAGCGAAGACAAGCGTATACACAACCATATTCGTTCAGCGGAAGGATAAAACTAATTATCTGTCATATCAGACATGAGCAAAGTGTTACCAGACACGAAATAAGCACTAGTTCAAACTCGTAAAAATTTACGTCAAATTCAAAAGAGCTTGTAAAATAAATTCAAAACGTTTGCGTGCGTCAGGATTCATTCAACATGGCCAGACATACCAGCGTTAAATTCATTATGACAAAGGCCTCAAAAGATGAGCAGTTATTCTATTGTGGAATTCACGTGTTGCCAGAAAGTTGCGAAAAAGTCATATCCAAAAATACTTTGAATAAAATTATATTGTATAAATGTTTCAAAACAAAAACTAAAAATTTAAAAAAGACACGCATTTAAAAATTGGAAAATTGCAAATTAAAAAAAAAAAACGGTAGCAAATTAAAATAATATTTTATTTATTGTGATATAATAATATTTTATTGTTTGTGAAAAATCACTAAGCTTTCGTAAAATAAATTTGAAGTTATTTGAGTTTGAAATTGTTGGTCCAGAAACTTAACTCTTGCTGGTTTTTCTCTGTATATTAATATTTACAGCAATAATGACTTATTATTAAAATTTAACTTCATGAAAATTTTTAAAAATTCTAATTTTTAACAAAAAAAAAAAAAAAAAAAAAAATTAAAACGACGTTAATTTGAAATTTCCTGTTTTCCCGGAAAATTTTAATTTTTTTTCCCAGGAATTCTCGACAATTATTTTCCGGGACAAATTTCTTGCTATTTTTTTTAATATATCGCAGATATTGTCATGATATTTTGAACACGTTTTTTTTATGATAAAAGAAGAAAGTGTGAGGAAAATAGTAAGAATCTGTCCATGGTTTCTCATAGCCCTCATACAAATTTAGTATTACAACATGTTGAAGAATTCATTCCATAAAGTCATACTTATGTATTCATTATTTATGAATTAACTTTATTTTTATTCATTAATTTTAAATCATTTATTATTATTATTTATTAATTTTAAATCAATTATATTAAAATGTAAATGAATTATGGCTTTGCCAACTCTTGCTTCAACAATGCCTTTTAGGCGCCGAAGCACAAAATTAATATGCATTCTAATTATTTTAACAAAGAAAAAATAATAATAAAAAAAAATATATATATATACATATATATAAAGTTTTCAGTCGATAACAATATTTATAAGATATATATAAAGATAAATTACTTTTTCGGATGTAGTCCTTATGTGGGAGCTATTACCAATTATGGATCGACCATCATAAAATTTAGTACAACAATTTATATATCTATAAGAATTATTTGTGTCGAATTTTAACCTGGTACTAGCTTTATAAGTAGTTAAGTAAATTTTAGATGTGGACTTTAAATGGGGTCTTTGGTCAAACGTGGGCCGAACAAAACAAAATTTCGTTATGCGATTTCTTTTTACAGGACACTTATTTTTGGCAAATTTTGTATTAATATTCCAATGTTATTAGCATTTATTTATCATTAAGCCATATTTCGGGAAAATACATACATACATATGTACATACGAGTACACTTTATTTCGTTATAAAAAGAGTAGTTGATTATTGATTTAAAATTGTAAATATAAATAAATATTTCCTATAAGTTGAGTGAATCAAGAAAAATATTTGCAATATAATGCAAAAATAAACAAAAATAAAGTATAAGATTAAATGAGTAGTAAATAATAAATATGTGATTTAAATGATCGTGAGAGTGTGATTTACAACACAAAAAAAATTCATAATTAAAAATATTTTTATTAATATTCTTATCATTTAGTTTTATAATAAATACTATATTTAAAGCTTAAAGCATTTAGTTTCTTTTATTTTACCTGTACAAATATATTTAATATATTAATTATGGCTATGTAAGTATAAGCTTTATTTTGTTCTATATTCACATATTTATTAATATCTTTTATTATTTGTTTTAAACATTTTTCGCTCTTTTGTCACTTTTTTCTTTTTTTTTAAATATATTTTATATTTATTATGTTATTTTGTAATTTAAATTCTATTCAGCAGGTATTATTTTTAAAGCTTTTATATCTTTTATTTCACTTAATTGTTTCTTTAAAACCGACTTATCAACGGCAGACTCATACGAATACTAAACGATTGACTGTTTGAGTAAATGGTCATTGGCTGTTATTCGTTTTGGAATTTTTACAGCGAGCTTTAGTGTAAAGTAAGAGCAAAAAAGTTTGCAAACAAGGGTTGTGAAAAAAGTGTTGCCTTTTATAGCAAATATGATTATTTGCTTTTATTCCAATTCAAAAATATACTTATGTATATGCATAAACATTTGAATTTGTTTTAGGTTTTTTAGAGTTTATTTTCTTTTCTTGAAAGGATTTTATATTGAATTCTAATTATATTGAATCTAAAATTTAAATATGATTATGAAATATGAACCTGGTTGGGGTATAGTAAAAAATGCAGTTATATAAAAAATGGAAAAAGTTTTTGTTAATAATTTCATGTGGTCCTTTTTTAACACCATACACCTCTGAGACGTTCATGTTTTTAAAGGATGTACTGACACGATGTACGCCAGCTTCGAACGACTTTCTCCATAAAAATAAATCTAACTTAACTTAAAATTAAACAAGTAAGAGTGCTATATTCGGCTATGTCGAATCTTATATACCCTTCACCTTTGTTGTGGATGCATAATTATATTATATACACACATACATATATATATTGTTACGTTTTTACCTTTAAAAAACGGTGGTTTATTTTGAAGAAAATATAACGAGTCTTTATTTATTTAAATGCTAAACAAGTTGTATGTCGATAAACACGCCATCTGTTGATGAATTTGTTCGTAACAATATTAATACACTTTGTTTAATCAACGCCATCTGTTGATGAATTTGTTCGTAACAATATTAATATATCGAGCCATTACCGCCAAAATAATGTATCCCACACCATAATCGATTGTTGTTTTTTTTATCGAAATCGATAGTTCAACATCATTTAAAATTATTAAAATTAAATGTATTACACAAAACAATATTTACATTACAAATTTTAAAATAATGGCTTTATTCAAACTGATTTTATTTAAAAAAAACCTTCCTCTGTAAAATTTTGAGTTTGTGGGATACATTTTTTCGGCGGTTATGGCTCGATATGTACTTAGTTTTTTTGATGCAATGTTCAGAGGTTTTATCGGATTTTTGCTCATATCTCCGTTATTTATGGACGGATTTTGCTGATTTTAAATAGCAAACTTCTCGAAAGCATGTCTGACAGAATTATTGAAGATTTGGATTCCGAAGATATCTGGGGACTTCAGAAAATCGTTTTCAACAGACGGACAGACGAACATGGATTAATAGACTCCGATATCTATAAGGATCCAAAATATATGGGCCCAATCATGAATAAAAAATCCGCGGGAGCTTTTTCCCTTTTTATTTTTTTAACATTGAATTTGAATACGAAAAATGGCAAAAGGGAAAAAACTCCCGCGGAATTTTTATTCATGATTGGGCTGTATATACTTTATAGGATCGGAAAATTATATTGCGGAAATTACAAACGGAATGACAAACATATATATACCCTTCTCATGAAAGTGAAGGGTATAAAAAGAAATTGGTGTCATTTATATGTTATAAAAATAATTTATAGTAAAAATGTATATTTTAATATAGTAAAACTGAAAAAATGCACAAAAAAATGCTTGTACTTAAAACTGGTATTTACACGATTTAGTATTTGGTGTGATAGCCTTTATTATATATTACAGATTTAAGACGATTAGGCATAGATACGACCAGTTTCTGCATAATACTCGGCGAAATATTTTTTTCACTGCATAAAATAAGATGTGAGCCACTGTATATACGTTAATTTCGCTATTGTAAGATATTCCGTAATTACAGGTCGCCTATAGCAAAACACAGAGAAGAACTTGCCGCGTTAAACATTGTAGTTCTGGCACAACTGAGTACGGGATGGAACTCCCGTGGATACGATTAAATTTCGTGAATGATTGTATGGCATTAAAACATTGCGCAATAAATTTGTTTGCATGTACTTGTAAAGGTAAGTTCACATTTGGCAAATATTTGCCGAAAAAGAAGTAACCACTAAATAACATATATTTGAACTCGTTAATTTATTCTTATTTAGGCTAAAGCACAACAAATATTTAGTTTTAATTTATTTGATGCTGTTTGATCTTGCAAAACTGTTGTAAGAGTAAACAACGTCAAACAAATTTGTGCTAAAATAAGTGGTTTCGCTTTTTTTAATAAATACTTGCCGAATGTAACCTTAGCTTAAGAATATGGATATTAATATTTAACGTTTTTGCACAACCTTCGTTGAATTCACCTCTTAGATTTTTCTCAATAAAATTCTAGTATGATGTGAGTGTACATATTTGCTTTCATTCTGTTTGAGATAATGTTGTGCATCCATTTACACTCCCTGTTACTTCTACATATATCGAAAATTCTGTTTACGACACACACTCTCATATAACAATTCCAACTAAAGTACACGCGTATCAACATGTGTAATGATGCTTGTTGTATGGGACACCTTCAACATAACGTTTGAAGAGTTAATCGGATAAGGGGAGCCAATACTACAGGCATTTTACAAGCATATTGTGATTTAAATCTTTATTAGACGTTGCAATGTCCCAATTTACACGATGCAATTCTTTAAGCTAAGTTGATTACCTTTAAGACATATGTGTATACTCTCTCATAAAAATACGAGCAATTCAAGCAATAAGAATTGTGCTGTATGACAAACAAATTCTAAAATATATTCTGTATGAAACCATTGCACAAAAGAACAAATTTTGTATGTTCCCATGCAACGGGGGTCAGTTTATTATACTGATGGACATACATACATATGTACTTGCATCTGTTGAATGTTTGTCTATGTTTGTTTGTTATTTTACATTGTCCTACATGCGGATGCTCCTAGTATACACTTGCCATAAAATCGTGCATATTTCTGTGAGCAGTTTTCTAGTTAGTGCTCTTCTACCCTCTTTTGAGAAAGTGAAAGTAGTAAAACGTTTGTTTTTTTTTAATACGAGTACAAAGGTTTTTGTTATTTTTCTTTTTTTTGTGTGCGAATGTATTTATTTCTTTTGTATTGTACTGCATGAGATTGTCTCTCTCTCTCTCTCTCTGTCTTGTATGTTTGCTAATCGCAAGTATGAGTTTGTTGTTGTCAATAACAGTCACGCAACTGCAACACGTGAATTAAAATAGACAGACAAATACCTCCAACACTCAAATACAGGTATTCCTCGATTTACGCGGTACTTTATTTACGCGGGTTCTATATAACGCGATTTAATAATAGTGACCGTTTTTCTGTATAGCGCGCTTTTTTTGCGCGCATTTCACCACTTTTTAAAACAAAATTTTTATTTTTTTTTTAAATATTATTTTTACAAATAATATTTTGTTATATCTACTGAAAAGTATAAATAAAATAAATTTAATTCAAATTATATTATACTAATAAGCATTTTTTTAATCGGATTTTCGGTCCCAAATTTAAATTTTGTATATAGCTAGTGTTTCAATTTGTGCGGTTTATTATATATCTGGTCCCAAAACAGAATTTTGTATTGATAAATAATCTTTATTTACGCGGTTTTGAATTACGCGGTTTTTATTCGGTCCCAACGTACTGCGTAAATCGAGGTATACGTGTACTCATTTGTTTGAATGTGTATTTGCAGTGTATGGTTTTGGTGTTGTATTTGTATTCTATCGATTCTTGAACTACAGTAGGTTTTTGATTTTTTGTATTATTTCGTATCTAAATGTTGTAACCAAACGATGATGTTTAAACAAACTGATAAAATCACGTTGTCTCTCAGACCAAACAATATACTCGTGCATGTATAGACAAATTGTGATTATGCAATGTTTACTGTATTGTACTAGTAAGCGTTTCTGCAAACAACCCAGCAAAAAATATTTGTAAAGTAGAAGGAAGTTTGTTGTGTAGAACGATGTTTTGCTGTTTTATTACATGTACCTAACAAATATAAATATTAAAATGCGAAAGGGCTCAGACGACTCTACGAATCATCGATTAACTAAAAAAAAATAAACTCTTAATTTACAAATCCTGTTTTACAGGATATCGTCCTACAGAAGTGCAAAAACGTAATTTAAAATAAAAAGTTATTCCCGACTGCTGATCATTTTGTGAATGGGTTTTTGGAATATCACTCAAACCAAGCATGTTGATGTAGTCCCTGAAAAAACAGAAAAACATTTTTGATGATATTATTTACGGCTCTAAGTTCCCATCGTTATGTTGTTTTTCAACTTTTGAGCCATTAGAGTAATTATTTATTTTCCATAATAAAAATCAAAGAAAAATTCCCTTTTACACGCTGTTACACTAAGGGCCATTATTACAACTTGCCTTTAATGTTCTTAATAATAAAAGGTAACTTTAATTAAAGTGAGAAATAAAATGACCTTTAAAATTTTTCGTTATTACAACTTCCTTGTAAAATAAAATAATTTTTTTCTAAAATATGGCAATACCAGTTAAAAACCGATTACTTTTGACAAATTACTGTTTGTGAAAATATTTGTTTGTGAAAAAAATATAAATCAAACGTCTGCTTTCCATTTTTATTTATCAAATTATTTATTGGCAAAACAAAATTAAAATTTATTTTTCATGAAGTTGCCAATTTTTCAGAACATATGGCAGCTTCAAATACATAAACATCACTATAAAATTAAAGGCAAGATGATCTTCCCTTTAGCTTATCGGTCGGTTTTAGATTAAAGTAGACTTATAATAACCAAATACTTCTTATCTGTCCGATAACATCATACTTTTAACTATTACCAAGTTGTAATAATGGGCCTAAAAGAAGAACTATCAAAGAAGTGGTTTCCTAATAAATATATTTGTGAATGCACAAAGCAAGAATTCAAATTTTGTTGTCTTAAAACAAAACGCAATTCTTTATACTTTTTACACATTTGGTTTGAATTTAAAAAATTATGTTGTTGACAAGTCATTTATTAAAAATAAACACAGAATTCCCATTTTTACCCTCATGAGGGAGGGAGACTTTCGACAATGTACTTTTTAATAACTACCAGATTCGAAGACAGAAACAGGTCATACAAGAATTTGTTAACAATAAAATGTTTTAATATAAAAACCACAATCATATATCACAGAATGTCGGTCAACAGGTGAGAAGAAGTTCCTGTATTTCAAAGCTGCTGTTTCTGAATGAATAATTTGGATTCTTTGCGCAAAGTACAGGTCGCAATTTCGAAAATAATTCAATCATGTTTAGCATGAGATTTTATTTTGTTCGAAGGCCTTCTTCTGATAATTACTTTAAAATGCATAAATACGAGTATTTTACTTGAAATCGAGATAAATTTAAATACAAATAACTTGTATATGACACAGAAGTCATGCTACTAAATTTTATGATGATCGGTCCATAATAGGTCAATATACTAAAGAATTTTAAGGAGTTTTAAACAACTTGTACAACTTTAATTGAAAGCTTAAAAGGAAGGCATCTGGATTATGATTGGGTGCCTCGATAGACTAGGCGATAGTGTGCCGGACTATCAGTCAAAGGATTGCGGGTTCGATTCCCACCAAAGACTGGGTGTTTTCTGCAGATAAGCTAAAAAGCTTCGCAGTTTGTGTTTGTTTCTGACTACATTACTCCATACACGGATTTTGATAGGATATTCAAGGTCTTAATTCCCTCCAGGAGTGAGTGGAATAGGGGTAATCTTGTGCACAAATACGACACTAGGATATACACAGACGGTTCTAAGATGAGCTGCGGTGTTGGTTCTGGGGTCTTCTGTGACGAACCTGGGGTAGACATCTCGTATCGTCTTCCGAATGAGTGTAGTGTTTTCCAGGCGGAAATTTTTGCAATCATGGCAGCTTGTAATACATTACACGATCATAACATTAGAGGCAATATAGGTATTTTTGTGGACAGTCAGGCGGCACTCCTCTCACTTAATGCCTACACAATTTCATTTTCACTAGTTAGGCAATGTAGGAATTCTCTGTCAAGGCTAGGTCGTCTATCTGATATTACCTTGGTCTGGGTACCTGCGCATAGGAACCACTACGGCAATGAACGGGCAGACGAATTAGCAAGAACGGGATCTGCCTTAGATATCTCCGATGCAGTCTCAGTAGCAATTCCACTGGGGACTATCAAAGGTATCATCTTCAGACATTTTCTTATAAAGGCTGAGTATAGATGGCGTAATTTAGTCACATGTAGGGTAGCTAAGTTGATGTGGCCATCTTTCAACGAGAAACGTACTATGCAACTAATAACCCAGAATAGAAAGGATATATCAAGGTTGCTGGCAGTATTAACGGGACACTGGACGTTAGGCAAGCAGGCAAATCGCCTGGGACTCCCTTTTAACGACTATTGTCGTAGCTGTACGGATAGAGGAAACGATTTTTCACCTCTGCGAATGCCCAGCCCTGTGTGTCAGGAGACATAAATTCATGCGGAACTACACACTGAACGACCTTGGTGAGGTAGCCGGGTCAAAACTTAATGACCTGTTGAGATATCTCACAGCTACAGGTTGGGTCTAGCAAGACACGACTTTTTTGCACACACCTATTAGCTACAGTATGTTGTAGAAGACATTAAATCTGACGAGTGGTGTGGTCTTTTTAAACGGGATCCCTTTGACTCTACTTAAGTGTTCGCACGTAGTGAACTACCACGTAAACCAACCAACCAATTGTGTTTGTTAAAAAAAATAATAAATATATATTAATTATTTAATATATGTATTATAATAAATATAAAAGAATTCACCTTTTAGTTTCAATATTATTACGATAAACGTAAGCACAATTTAAGCACAAATGTATTGAAATGATTTCATTAGAAATTCAAATTGAATAAGTTTATTTAAAATAAAGAAACACTTGTCTTAAACATTCAGTTACGAGTCAGCTGGTACTTTTTTGTTTTTGAAACGGTGTTTAGCGTCATCTATACATAATTATCTTTTTAATGATGAATCATTAATTTCAAACAATTTAAAATTTTATTTCACAAATTCTAAAAATTTCTTTTTATAATTTTAAAAGGATGTATAAATTTTAAACCCGTAAGAAGTAGCTACCGGCAGATGAAATTGTTGCCAATAATTTAAATAAATAAAATTTTTCACTCAAACGTCGCAAAATGTTTACCGAAATTACAAAAAAAGTTAACCAATTAGTGTTATACAGTTCAATTTTGGTATAACGAATCTTAAGGGGTATATCGAATAATTCGTTACAATGAGGTTCGTTATATCGAGGTGAAGGTGCACTTCTATTCGTTATAACGAGGTAATAAAAAATTTTGTATATTCATCATCATCTGCTTACAATGTTATAGCAAACGATTTCCGCTATCAAATCAAAACACATTTGAAAGAAAACACTGTACACAAACACTTGGCAACAATAAATTTTTCTTCGAATATTTCAGCCGTTAGTCTAATGCATGCTGCCAAGAATGATAAAATAAAGATTACGCCATGCGCATGATTTCCCGTTATGTGACGTAGAAGGGCCATTCTAAGGGTTACCAATAATATTTCATGTGTTAGAATTAAAATTTATTGCCAAAAATTTATGTTTTATGTGATAGTTGGCAATCTTGCAATTGAAATCTCTGAGAGTTCTAAAATAAAATCTGTTTAAAAAAGAAAAACAAACAAAAAAAAAAACAACAAAAAATATAAACATGAAGAGTGCAGTGAGCAAATGCAAGCAAAACATGAGTAAAAAAAACAAGTGAGAAAACATTAGCCAATAGAAACACAGAATGTGTGACGTCACAGGGCCTAAATGCGCAGAACATTTTAAAATTTTACGCGCGTTGGCGTAATCTTTATTTTATCATTCTTGCATGCTGCTATCGACTACGAATGTAGGTTTGCTGGAGACGTTGTCGTTGCAAACACAATACTTTTGTGTGTATCTGTTTCATATAATTTGGATTAATTGATGGAAATCGTTATAAAAATGTTTTAAGTTGACAAAATTCGTTAAATAGAGGTAAATAATTCTTTCTATTTCGTTAGTCTGCAGTGAATGAAAATTCGTTATAACGAGGCTATTGGCAAATGTATTCGTAATAGAGAGGTTTATTTTGTATTAAATCTTATGGAGCGTTGCAGGGGATTTCAAAAAATTCGTCAAATCGAGGAATTCGTTAGAGTGAGGGTCGTTATATCGATGTTTGACTGTATAAGCACATATAGTCTTCATCGGAATTGGTGTGTGACAAATATGGTCTTTCTTAATACCTACATACATAGTCATATTGCGGCAATAGTTAGATTGAGTTAGAATTAGGTTAAAAAATAAAGACATTTTTTTTTAATAACAATATTTTTCTTTAAGTGCATGCTTAATGGAAAAAAGCTTCTTTATTTATTGAGAGAATTGAGAAGATTATAAGTAAAATACATTACAAATTTGAGCATGAACTAGAGCTACATATGTAACTACAACGTGTTATGGGACGTCATCATATAAAAACACAACGTTGCAATGTTGTCAGAGTGTTTACATAATTTGCAATGTTGGCATTTATTTATTTTGAAAGCTTTTACGAGTGAAATTAGAATAGAAATTCCAAATTTTAACACAAATGAGAACTTCTCCAATGCTAGTGTTGCCAGAAAATGAATTTCAAAATATGCTAAAACTTGAAAAACTAAGTGCTAAAAAGTTCTACAGAAGAAAAAATATGTGCTAAATTTTTTCAATGTAACAATACAATTTTTATTTAAAATTTTACAAATATAAATTATAGTTTTTTCTAATTTTGTTCATAACAATTGTTGACTAGTTTTAATAGATTACATTTCATATATTAATTCAAAAATTTCCGTGTTCATTTACTTACCACACCGAAAGAAATTTAGTTGAAATATTAATAGAAGTTATTTTTTATTTCTTCAAAAGTATGTTTTGGAGTAAAAACGTAAAAATTTGTTTGAGAAAAAAATTGTTTTTTATCAAGCAAATTATGCTAAAAAGCATTTAGCATAATTTTTAAAAATTTTAATGCATTTTCGAGAAACAAAATGCTAAATCTAGCACTGAAAGTGCTAAAATGGCAACACTGTTACCAGCAAGCAACACATGTGAATGTTTAATTAATTCCAATTGTTTGAGAAGGCGACAACTGTTCAAAGCAATCCATTAATACAACGTTTGAAAAGCTTTAATCGTTTCTTTTTCACGTGTTTTAAACTGGTTATTCCATTTTATAAGTAAACTGCAAATTTGTTTAAATTTACATTAGTAAATCAACACTCTAGAACAGAGGTGGGCAAACACATACATATCGATGGTCTCATGTAGAAAGGCCCTAACTCGCTATTTTTTTTTCGAAATTTGTTTTGTTTGCTATTCTAATGCATTTAACGCAAATACACTTCCTCACAAAAATTTATTGCAATAGTGTAAAAAATAACGCTTGCAGTTGTACAAAAAAGTTACATGTTGAATATTACAGTTTCTATTATGTTTTTACCTCCTCCTGTAAAGTTTCAAATATGCGAGTTAAGGCCTTTCTACATGAGACCAACGATATGTACTATGATGTTTATATTTGTGTTGGTTAAGCAGCAGAGAGCTTTGTGTATTAAGAGAAAATCATAAACATTCAAAAAATTGCATAAGGAAACCTTGCTTGCACAAGTGCTAAGTCGCAATTTACACGAAGCAATTCTTTAAGCTTAGCTGATGACCTTTTATACGAGTACATCGGGGTTGAGGGGAAAATAAGGCGAGTACACACTTGATTGTACTAGCAACTCCCCTGCAAATAATATTGGTCTACGTGATCCATTTTAGATGAAATGAACTACTTACAACATGGCCCAATGTAATGCAGTCATGGACCATGTCATAGTGAAACAAGAGTTTGTAATTAAACGACATGGTTTCGTGTTAACATGATTGCATATTGAGTTGTTGTTGTTTAAAACTAACCCTCTTGAGTACTCCATGGAGTAGAAGCATGGAGTAGTTTTGGGACTACTCCGATGCGTTATATGGGCCAATCCTAGGACATCGCAAAGTTAAATCGACCACCTTTTTTTCATATATTTGGAGTAGTTTTGGAGTACTCCTACTCCTCTTTAGTCTAGTCTTTACATGCATGCGTTATTTGCAGGATCGTGTTAGTATCTTGTTTGTATTACACATGTACAAGGTGGCGCAAAAGTAATCCTCCTATCAGAAATTGCTATAAATTTTGCGAGGCCCCTAATGTCAGTTCTGTGAGCAATATTCTGCGTTCTGGAGCAGTGTAGCGTAACATTGTTTATTAACGTGTATTTCGCATGTGTTTACTACAGAAATGCCAAAACAGAACTGACATTAGGGGCCTCGCAAAATTTATAGCATTTTCTGATAGGAGGATTACTTTTGCGCCACCTTGTATGTATAGTATGTGTATACAAATGTGTGTAGACTCTCAAATAAAAATACGAGTGGTTTATGCAATTATATGCAGCAGTGTTATATAGCATACACCGAAGCAATTTCAAGGAAAAAATTGTATCAATATTTTCAACAAAAATTGCTTCCTGTAAATTGGGATTAACCAGTTTTAAGTTTAATTTTGATCTCTGAGATCACAACAAAGCAAGAAGCAAATGCTCATTTTAATAAAACACACTACGTGTTTTTGCTTATGTATTTTTAAGTTTACTACTCACATGTTTTTCTTTATGTCTGTCAAAATTGGTTATTTTACATAAGGGTTTTCATTTTTGGTCACCAACTTGTATTTACAATTACACGTGACATCGCCATGATTATTTACAACATTTGATAAGTTTAAATATTAAATACTCAGACTTATTTTGAGTGCCGTTTTCTTTTTACGACAACGACTGTTTCGTAATAGATTAAAGAAACAAATTAAATTTTATGGATTCACCCATTCGTTCTTAACAAAAAATTTGTTCGAACAATTTGTTTTATATGAAGTTTTACGTCTCTCTCTCTTTGAGAGAGAGAAAATATTTTTTACGAACTTGGATTGGTTCAATTTTATAATTTTTCTGGACGAAAATGAATTGAGTTGCCAATATATATAATATATGTATTTTGACACTTAAAACCCAAAGCAACATAAATCAATGGCCGCACTTGTAAAACTAATAGATTTTGTTTACATATGGCAGCTTTGATTTTTCAGAAAAAATCGTTCGAAATGGGTGAATCGTGCTGCAAAAAACTCTCAGTAAAAATATTTTTGTCCGGAAAAATTTTTTGTTAAAAACAAATGGGTGAATCCACCTTTAGTGGTACAATGATGCCGTATGCTGATGAGAACATTTCAGTAACATGCATATTTAAACAAAATAACGTTCCAAAGTATACGGCTCATCACATCAAGCAATAGTCACTTGGGCAGTCCTGATCGCAACCTGATTGAGAAATTTTGGCAACTCGTAAAAACCAAAAAAAGCTCTGTAAAAATAAGCGATTTTAATAAAAAAGACCTTAAGCTTGAACAATTACTAAAATATTAATAAAAAAAGGTCGAATAAACTATAATAAGAATGGATGTGCCACCAAATCACCTTTTATTAGGCGAACTTCATAAAATATTCTACCGTAATTTATATTTGTTTTAGGTTGATTTCATCTCAATAATGATATTTATAAGAATTTTATGCTTATTCCAGTTATAATCAAGAACTTAAACTTTGTTTATATTTTTGCAGCGTGTAACATAAAGCGATTTACTTTAACACACAATAAATTAAGTACCAGCAAGCCCTAGGAAACTGATTTTGTCACCTCTGTATACTCTGTGCTTATTCTCGGAAGTGGTAGCTTTGGCCAATTATGGACCAACTTTCACAAAAGTCAGTCGGGAGTAGCCCGATTACGGGCCAATCATCATGAAATTCTGTACGGCGATTTATATGTATATGCGAATATATGTATACCTGTACAATTTTAATAGTTTTTCAAACTTTTATAAACAAGTCCAACTATATAATACCTTACACCGAGTATTTGAGAAAAAACAGAACTATATTGGACATAGTAAGTAAGTCGTAGTAAGAGTCACTGATCTGTTGCTTGCGAGTTGATAGCGGAAAGTAGATACTAAATTTTATAATTACGATTGACGATTTTTCATTGAAAGTGAGGATTTTCTGAATTATTAACATTTTCTATCATTTGTTTGTTTTATTATTGTTTTTGTTACCAAATTCTCTTTTTCTATAAGACAACAACTATTTTTCTTATTTAATATCATAAATATTAAGAAGAACATGACATATGTATTTCAAAAATAAAGCTAAGTAATAAGTTTAAGTATAATAATTCCAAATAATATTGAGTCAGGATAGTAGAAATTACGTATTTAAATGTAAAGATAAAAAGCAATTTTAAATGCTTAATTCCATGAACTAAAATTTTTAGAGGAACAATTTCTGAATTTCGACCGGGAAATTCTACAAAAACTTCTCCTATTTTAACAAAACGTCGAAAGAATATTGAGCCAAATAAATTTAAATAACAAAAATACGGAATTCTTTGAAAATAAGCACCTATATATGAGGAATGAATTGGATTCTGTACTCAAAATGTTATTTAAAACTTAAAAAACTAAATTGTTTTGACATTGTAATTTAACCTGAACTAATAAAATATGCTAAATTCAGATATTTATTTATAAAATACTGTATGTATGTATTGTTTCACACTCTTCAGTGTTAGCTGGCCAGTTTTTGTTCAATTCTCTTTTGAACTTGCGATTTACATTTACACACGTCAATTCAATTTTCGTACTTGTTAATGCAAATCAGCCTGCATGAAAGAAAAAAAACAAAAGGAAATAAGAAAATTGACTAATACCGTTTGTACCCCTTTTGTTCTCTTTTCCCTTCTCATCCAAAAATACTTGCCTTGACGAGTCAGAATTGAAAGTGTGAAAGCGGACTAAGATATTATAAAAATATTACACAAGTTGTGTTTAACATTGTATTTTTTGTGATTTCTTTTTTAAAAAGTTAAAATTTATGCATTTTGATATGTATTGTAGAAAAGACAATATAAACTAGAATTTTTTTATTTTCGTTTAAATAAAATTTTTAAAATATGAGGGTGCTGTAGCTTAATTGGTTAGCGCATTTGATCATTAAGCATGAGTTGGTATTCGTAGCCCGGGTTCGATTCCCAGCTATCATAACTAATATTTATCACAGCGCCTTCCTTCGGTGGCATGACATTCAAACGCCACCGAAGTAAAATAACTAAATAAAGGCTATAAAATCAAGCTTTAACATTAATGCGCCTACTCACCACCAGAGGCGCTGCATTTCTGCACTAAAAATAAACATAATGCGCAATTGCAGAGTTGTGATATAAAAAGCTTTCTTCTTTCACCACCTTTACTTCTTCAACCATCCCCTTTTCAAAGAAAGTAACGCAAGTATATGTATATAGTATATGTATATTAATTGCCTGAGTGTTATTTCTCTTTTTGAAAAAAAAAAAAAAATTAGAAATAGTGACTTTTTATTTTTTGACGATTTTGAAAATTCGAAATGACGGTTTTTTATTGGGATTTTGACAATTTTTTCCGAAATTCATTTGGCAGCCCTGCCTATGTTGTTTATTTTTGACTCAAATAGGTATTCCTGGAAGAATCGCTTTCATTAAGCCGCTACCTGGACCATGATATTTTATATTTCTATAAATCCAGATTTCAAATACATACCTCCAACCTCTTTACATCAGCTGATTTTATGATCCATGTTTCTACTGCTTATAATAGGACTGACCAGAAATATGTTGTAATAAAGCGTGATGTTGTCTTAAGTTTGACTCAAGTAGTTATTTTTAAATCATAGTCAGCAAACAAAATAAATAACAAAAATCACTAAAAATTTATTAAATAGTTTGTTTACTGTAAGATACATTAAATGAAAATCATAATTCTAAAGCTATGTATACACGATCGTCAGATATTACAACGTTCTCAGATCTGGAAATGTGCTAGCAATGTACTGGCATTGAAAAATTGTTAGCAAAAGGTAAATTGTCAGTTTAGACGACTATAAGAAAACTAACAATTTCATTTGCACAATTGTCACACAATGAATTTATCTGTAAACCGAAATTGTCAGTTCACACGGTTGTCAGATTGTTGTGTGACATTGTCAAATTCGTTTTGCAGCGTTGTGTGTGTGTTTAATGTACTTCCAATGTACTGAAAATGCTTTTTCTTACAACGTTGGAAAACAAAAGTTTTAAGTTTACACGGTTGTTAGACATTTTCTGAACATTTTTCGGACTACGTTGTAATATGTATACATAGCTTTATACTGTAAGATACATTCAATTAAAATCATAATTCTAATAAGAACTGCATTTTTAAATTGTTACTTTAATTTGCAAAGTTAACAAAGCAAATACCTACATACATGGTGTGTGGTTTTGAAAATTTAAATTTTCACTTCCGAAACTAAAAAAATAACTAGCTACGTAGATAATTAAAAGTTTTAATCGGTTATTTGAATCGTTCAACAACAAAAAAAAAAAAACATACAGAATAATAATTTAATGCAAAGAAATTAAAATAAATGTAATTTAATGGAATGAAATGAAATGAATCTGTATTAAGTTTATTTCTTTGTTTGTTGCTTCATCTTTATTATTTATTTAATTATGGAAAATGTTTGATTTAACACGCAACAGAATGGAAAAGCAAAATTAAAAAATATAACAAAATATTCAATTTAATAGCGACACGAAAAGTTCAATTTTCTCTGGGTCGCGTGTTTTGAGCCACCAATGAAAACAATAGAAACTTCCTAAGAAGACACTACAAGATGTTGAGAAAATTAGTATGAGGGTGTTCCATCCTCAAGGTGTTCTTATCTGACGGTTTGCAATGAATTTAACAGCAAAATATAGCAACAACCACGATCCCCCGTATATTATGTATGTTTCATTCATTATTATTACGAGTATCTTTTGGATGTTGTGAGAGTTTTAATGGTTCCATTGTGTGTTAAATAGTACTACAACTAAAAAAGTATGTAGCAGCAACTGAAACACAATCAGAAACAGCATATTTAATTATTTTCCCACGACGTCATATAAAATTCCCATAATTTGAATTTAATGTAACGAAAGAAGCAACAATGAGTTCTCAACAAGATGAGTGAAATAAAACAGTGGAGTGATTAGAGTATTATATAACAAATATTTGCGTAGAAAGCTAAAGAAAGCTTTTTGTCGTATCCGCTTTGGTCTAAATTAAACTGATCAATCATCAATCATCATAATTTCTATATTTTACCTATTTCTAGAGTTATTGAGATTTGAACTTGGAAAGAACTAAAATTTTACCTTTACTCATCAAAGTGACCCTTAATTAATTATTCTTAACCAGCGTAACGTATTGGTTTAACAAGCAATTTGCAAAGTTGGTATAAAGATCACAACTCTTCAACTATAATTTCGGATATTTATACAAAATAATGCCTGCAGAAATATTTGCTGACTCTTATTAGACGTCATTACTCTCCAATTGAACATACGAGTATGTATGGACCATAAAAATGGAGGCGGTTTTATAGTTTATGATTGTGCATAGTTTTATTAAATTGTATTATTTTTATTTAGTTGAGACACAAACCAATTTTCGAATTATAAAAAAAATCATTGATTATTACACTTTTTCAGAATAAGAAATTGACATAAGTTTTGATTCGATATTTTATTTAAATTTGCAATAATTTTTTATACAACCGCACCCCTGTTGCCATAAAAACCACAAAATCACAAAATAGTTTTTAATTGTCTGATGGTGCTGCGATTTTAGCCCTTATATGTATGTAAATACACGAATACAAACTCCATGTATTTTATACTGCATGAGAGTGTTTAAAGATTCATAAAATAAAAGAGATACAACATCTTTATTTTTATTGGAATTGTTTTAAAAACACAGACAGATATTGTAAGAGTTTTAAAATGTCTTGTTGTTAACATTTATTTTATTGTTTCTCAAAACTCGTACGTACTATAATACGATGATAACTCAGGTTAAACTGACAGCTAGTTGAGGCAGGTTGACAGAAAGGCACATGTGAGCATGCTCAGCTGATGTGTGATACAATACTCGTATGTAACTAAGTACGTAACATTACACTCAAACAATCTGTATTTATAACAAGAATATAGAGTAAAAACTTGAGTGATAAACACATGCAAACTTACCGCCTGACGTATACATACTATAGAGGTAAACATGCGAGCATTTAGATCAAATGACATACAAAATAATGGACAATAAATAAAACATCTTTAAAACCACAACAGTCACAATGACCAACTTGCTTGTTGGCAGTTTTATTGTACTTCAGTGTTGAAATCAACAGATTTAAGTACTTGTTTGTCCAGTTCCAAAGAAATTGTAACATTGTCACTGTCACTACTGAAATCTATACTTCCTCTTCTTCCGTTATGTCGACTGAATATGTGCAGTGCTGCTAACTAGATTTTCTATACAGATTAAAATCCCTTAACTAAAGTATGTATAAGATAGAGGAGTGCTGGTCGGATTATTGTGACACTTGTGATTTATAACAACTCTTAAGTTTAAAAAGCGTTTACAAGACGTAATATGGTTTTGTTTTATACATACGAGTACATACTTCTTGAGTGCTGTTAATTTCTAAATAAGTTTGTCAAAATGTTTACCATCTTAATCACATATGTAGGTTTCTTGAAGCAATGAATACGAGAAAATAATTTGCTAAAACTGATATAATCAGGGGTGTCATAGAAACCAATATTGTCGGAATTGGTTTTAAAACCGACAAGAAAAAATACTTTGGTGTCATAGGGCACTGCTACACGTTCAATAAATATCTTGATACCAAAGAATTTTTTCTTGTTGGTTTTAAAATTCTGACAATACTCCCATTAACTTACATATATTGAATTCCAGCACAAATGTTGGGCCAATTAAAGTATTCCTGGCCAACGGGTAAAAACATATTGATTTCTTCAGCATCTGTCAATACTTAGGAGGAGGATAATGAATTGTATAGCCTATCCATGGCCTGTTTGTATTTATAATATATTTAGGCATCAACTCCACATCCATCAGACTGCCGAAGGAATAATATCTTAGAAACAAAGTACGTAGATATCATAGTAGAGGCAATCCCTGTCTTGTCTCTCAATCACTTTCAAGGATGACCGGCATACTTGTAGGCTATTTTAACACAGCATGGCGAATATTCCTAGCCAATATTCTATTACTCAATCCTGCCATACTTCACAACTTTATTAATAACAGCGTGTTATTAACAATGTTTGTAGATAAGTATACAGAAACTTCAACTAATGCAAATTTTGATAATCATGTTGTATGTTGATACCAGCCATTGCAAACCGTTAAATTTAAATTTAAATATAATTTCGTAACAATATGGTAAACAATATTTTTATCCCAAATTTAAAGATACCTCGTGCAACTCGATCGCCCTTTTAGTGACGTAGAGGATTGTGTCTATATATTGCAGCTACATATATGGAATATGCTTATTAAAATGATTTGAATCTGCTAAGTTTTTGTAACCCATCTATCCACTACAATTGTCTAACGATTTCTTTTATATGTAAGTTGACATCACCAGTTTGAAACATATCACAGTAATAGTGAGAATTTGTACTTTGGTTTCTTGTGAATTCTTATTGCTTTTTAAACCAGAGAGAATATTTTTTATTTTATTTTAATGTTTTTAACAACATGCGCAAGAATTGTAAGAACCCAAACCAATGCAAGACAAACTAAAACCCAACTTTAAAATAAACAATGGAAATTAAGTTCGTATAAGTATTAATTTAAGTACATACTAAATACATACATATACTCGTTTGTATGTACATATGTAGTTATGAACGAGTATCTCGCATTGCCGTAATAAATTTATACATAAAGTAATCAAGACATGCTCACTGTAGAAAAAGGTGGTTTGGAACAAAAACAAAACAAAATGAAAATAAAACAACTACAACACAACGACAATGAAAAGACCCTAAAAAACCAAGCAATTTTCCCTGCCAGGTTTTGCTATTTTTCTGTGAGACTTTAATATCGGTTATTCAAATTTTAGTTCACTTTTAAATGTCTTCGAGAACGGACGTGTATTTTCTTATTACCAGTTAAAATTACAACAGAAAAAAAAGAAAACAAATAATAAAGATACTAAACCACCAGAGAGTAGAGAAAATCTAAAATAAAATACAAATTTATCACTCAATACAACTGCGACTCTGTTCATACCGGTACGGTCGACATTTACGCGCAAACGCTGCTCATGCGTAACAACCCTCAACAACAATACAGTAATATTTGTACAAAGAACAAAAACAGAGTATAGAAACATGATCACCCCCTAATAAACAACAAAAATATATGTGTTTGTGTGTGATATTAAATATCCTTAAAATAAAATACGAATCCTTGAGGTGTAGTAGCAAAGTCACGTGTACTCGTATTGTACCACCTGTTATGTTATGCCCATTAATGAATTGGAAGAAAGGCGCAAGTGCACCTTCAAGGAGCTAAAACAAGTGGTCGCTTTAAATTTTGTTCGTTCTTATGTTTTTGTGACTATTGACTCTTTTATTTACAAACAAGTCTTTCCTTAACGATAATTTTTGAAATAAAATTTTCCCACCAAAATAAAATTTACCGAAAAAAGCGCATAAAATAATTTTTGATAATGAACGGAATTAATATGCAAATACGTTTTTGTGTAGACAACAAGTGTGTGAATTGGAAAAAATGGAAATGAAAGTACTAACATTAACGAAATATGCTAAATATGAAAACGGAATAAATTATAACATTATTATGGTAAGTGAAAAAAATTAAAACTAATTCAATTTGTTATTAGTTTTTTCATAGTAATTTTTTTAAATGTTAAAAGGAATGTGTAATTTCATAGTTGCATATTTAAATTTAGTATTTTGCTTATTGTTTTTAGTTTTTAAAGATTTCACTTAAAATCACTTATTCAACTTCGGAATACCAAAAAATAGAAGGCTAAATAATTCGTAGCAAATCTTACAAACACAGGAGAAATGTTTGAATTAAACATATTTTATTTAAAATATGCAAAATATATTGTGAATGAAAGGTACCTCGCAAAAAAGGATTTTGCTTTGGAAATAGTATTGATTTCATAAATAAATCTTTTCACAATATTTAGCTTCCAAAAATGATGCCTTACAGATTTGGTAAATATCCATGGTGGTACATTGTACCATCAATAAAATCCAGATTATCAACTCCATTGGCTGAAATGATTAACCATTTGTAATTAAATATTTCTTTCTCTATTGAATATAACAGATTGCCAAACTGGAAAGTTTTATTTTTATGTTGTTCTGTGAATGTTACCTTCTTCTATCTATTAATTTAAGAAACAAGTGCAATCTTTCTTCCCTCAGAATGTTTATATTGTTGGCTCATAACACCCTACTCCGTTGAAAATGCAACAACAATTAAACAAAAATTAATATTGTTTAAACTTTTTAGGGTTTCCCATTTTAAACATTATCTTGTATCAATTACTAAAAATATGTAGAGACAAATATTACCGACTTTGGCCGATTTTAAGAAAAATAAAAACAAAATAAATGCTGATTGAATTGAATCTAATGTGACCAGGAAAAAATTGCAACTTTATTAAGACATGGAAAAAATATATACATACGAGAATATTTAAAAGTACTCCATACATATTACTGACTGACTGATTTATCGTCATACAGGCTAAACATTATAAGCTTGGACTATCGGATCGGATTCCCCAAATAAATTAGATTTTTTAAAATTCCAATGCTGAAGGATAACAAATAAAACACATATAAATTAATTTAAAAAAAGGGCAGAAAAGTTGCGTCCTTTTTGAAATTCTATTCTATTCTATTATATTGGACCTTTAAGGAAAAAACAAAATATTTATTTGTTTATAAAATATTTATCCTGATACTTTTTTTTAAGATGTCTGAAATTTGATGTAAAGAAATTATAAATATTAAATTAAACAAACGTGATCCTGAATGATTAAAAATGCACAAAGGAATATTTTTTGGACGCTTGTCTAACTTCTGATGGTACTTATTAAATGTTCTTAATTAATGGAATAAAAAACATGAAATTTGGACCATTTTTTACTGATTACAGAATAAATCCCTAAAGGGGGAATTAACGGTGGCATTATTTTTGTTATGAATCACTTTAAATGCATTTAATTTAATGAACCTTGAAACATAATAAGCAATTAAATAAAATTTTGATTTCTTTGACCTTTTTTCTCTCAATAAAATGAAAAAGATTTTATCAAGGAATGAGTTACAATTATATGTGTAAAAGACGTATTATTACCTCCACACTCAATAATGAACATTTCATGAACTCATTTCATTCTTGATAATGATATCCGATGGATATCGAAATATTGGAGAAAATAATTTAATAAATATTATATATATTTTTTACAAATAATTGGCCTTGAAAAAACTTTTTTATTTTATCATAATAAGAAATTTAATACTTGATGATTGTCAAATAAATTACTTGAATTTGTTTTTTTCTAACAATTCCGCTAATATAAAGTAACCCTATAAACTTGTAATTTTTAGGAGTTGTGTGCCAACAAGAATTTCAAATATAAAATAAAAGTTTTTATGACTGTTTAAAACGTTATTTTATGTTCTTTATTAACCCCCTGGCCCACGATGTCGAACGATAACGTTCGCTTAGATAAGACTTAAGACACAAACTTGATTGTGGAATAAACAAACTTGATTGAGTCAAAAATAGATACGATAAAAAGTTTGTGTCTTAAGTCTTATCTAAGCGAACGTTATCGTTCGACATCGTGGGCCAGGGGGTAACTCTAATTTGTGTTAAATACAGGTTTTGTAGTTCTTCAGAAAATATATATGTACATTGTACAATAATTAATGGGATTTTTTTTATAAGGGCACCTTTTCCAATTCCTAGCCGAGCCTTGTAAAATTTGGACCTTATATCGGAGCTATTACCTTTTAAAGACTGATTTCTGTATAAATTCATGAAACTAATTTGATTACAATGTCTGATATGGGCTAATCCTGCGTTGCGGACGTTACGTTCGTACGCATATTTTTGAATACTGTTGGCGCTCTGAGCGTTATATTCTTAAGTAACCTACGGTGGTACGTTGGTCTTTCAGAGTACGTTCAAATGGCACATACGAAAATTTTATGAGTTTTATCAGTTACGATATAATTGTACTTAAATTGCCGTTGCGGACGTTATACAATACAGAAGTCGTTGTGGAGCTCAATGCACATTTTCATAAATTTTAGCGAATTTTACAGTATAAACAAAAAAATTCCAAATACATTAAAGAAAGAGGAATGTTTAAGCATATCAAAACCACTTTCGAGGCAAAAAAATAATTGTTAGTTTATTCAAAATTTTGTCTTACATTTGTTGCGGACGTTACGTTGCGGACGTTACATTTTGTACCACTGTCCTACTCATATAAATAAAAAAAATATTTTCGGGCTTATTTTCAAAAAATATAAATTTTATTTTCCTTTTTAAATTTGTAGTTTATGTTTAGGAGATACTGCGTGCCATTTAGATATAATTTTCATTAAGCGAAGAAAATTAATGATGAGATTTTACGCCAGTAATATTTTTTATATTTAGCCATTTCTCACCTAGATATTGAGTTGTGGTTTTTATATCGTTTGCTGTAACGTATATTACTTTAACCCCATCGATATTACTTTTGGCCAGTCTGTAGAAATCGTGTGCATCCTTCAAAATAAGATTTTGAGCTCTTACTAACTGCCAAACTTTACGTTTCACGATAGCGCCTACTCCGTCTACTGCACCTTTGCCATGAGAAGTAGCGAAGAAATTCCACTCAAAATGGTTAACACCAAATTTATTCTTAAAATGTGGAATGCTACGTAAAATAAATTTGTTTTTAAACTGATTACCGCATCCATCGGAAAACACACTGATTTTAGATATTGAATGACGTTTTTGAATATTTTGAATAAGTGTTCTTTTAATCTTTGCTTCAGCAGGATATTTATATCGTTTCTTAAATTGATTCGAAATTTTTTTGATCTTTCTGTACTTGTACTCATTTTTACCCGACTTACTAATCACAATTTTGGTCTTTCACGCAGTTCAAATGATCTGAAACTAATATCGGATCGTGTACGTCTGTTCACGTAGATTAGCAATAACTCTTTTATAGATCTAAAGAGAAAAATTCACCGTTTGACGGTCGACATTAGAAGCAGCAGATGTTAAAGAAAGATGTAAAATAAGCGAAGCTCTCTTTGCCAAATTACATTGAAATAATGATAAGAGAAATACAAAAGATTACAATTTTGTTACTGTGTTCTCAAATTATTTTTTTGTAGTTTTCTTTAACCCTTCCATCCTTAAGTGTTTATAATTATTGATTTGTGTAAACAAAACAACTTTTAGAAGAACTTCATTTTAGGACAGATCGATTCCGTTGCGGACGTTACAAAATTTGACATTAAAAAATTAAACATACTTTTGTATATTTTAAAATTTTTTTTCCTACTTTAAAGAACATTTTTAGTTTTATTTGGAATGTTAATGTGGTGTCAAAAAAAATTTTAGTTTCTTCGTTATATATGAAAACCCTTATTTTCTGTTGCGGACGTATCAAAGCATGGACGTAACTTTACTCAGTTTTATTTGGTATGTTTGAATAGAGCATTTAAAGCGTTTCTTTCATAAAGTTGCAGGAAATTAATAGAAAAAAACTTTTGCGAAGATAGAGCAGCCGTGTTTTGGATAAAGCTTGTTTACCAGCAGGCAAAAAAACATGCATATTTTGGTCAAATATTAAAGATGTAAGGTTGCTGAAGTTTAACTCCTGATTTTCGTAATATGGATTGCCAGAAAAATATTTTATGAGTATATTTGTAAGAGTACAAATATAGTCTATTATTCTATATAATCAAGAAACATTTTTGATCAACTTTGAAATTTTTTTCTTGGTTGACATTTTTTCGGATATGCCCATATGATATCTTTAACAGATTTATTCATGTTAAAATTGTTTTCCGTAGTGGACATTATATCGAAGATATGGTTAATTGTGGGCCAATCCTCACAAAATTTCTAATAGTTTTTCTGGAAATCATGGGCATCATGGGAAATCATATTTACCAATGGCAGTAGGCTTAGCCTTTGGGCGATCGGTCGGACATCAATATATCTACTCGGAATGTCATAATGACTGCAAGACTTGAAGCGTTACAAAAAGCAACAACCCTAAAATACAATTTCAGCTCGTTACCGCTTAGACATTACCAGTATGTGCATCTAAATACTGGTACCCTAAATTGATAATTTCTTTGTTTTGTTGTTAAACTTTATTTAAAAGAAAAAGCCTCATATTGAAATACATACATACATTTGTGCTGGAGTTTGTAATGCCCAAGAATTTTTCTGAATCCAATTTAGATCTCCAATAAATGTTATTCAACATTTTAAAGTTCGATACTACAAACTCAAATGATTTCCATTGTAAAAAAGGACATACATACATGATTAAACTAAAAATTGTAAATAGTATTGACCTTGTTGCAGTCAAATGGTTTCACGACACTCAATCAACCGAATACATTTTCCAATTAAGTTAAAAAACAATAAATTAACTACATATGTTTATTGGAAATTAGGGGAAAAGAAACCCTCTTCTCGATAACTGCTTTTTATTTGTTGTAATTATCGTTCTTACAATATCTACCATGGTGTAATTATACAAGGTGGGTGCAAATCGGCAACAAATACAACACAATACAGAAAGAACAGGCATTTTGTTGGTGTAAAATAATGTACTACTGTCAAAAACACTTGAAAAAGTATTACTTTTGACATAAGTAAATTGTAAACAAAGTCAGTCAGCTGTGCTACTGCACTCACCTTGTATAGTTACACCATGTACATACTTTATCGTAATAAAAAACTTTAATCTATTTTATATTTACAGTTGAATGACAAATGGAATAAAACAATCGAATGAAAATGTACATATTGGACTCATTGAGTTTAACGAGAGCAGCAACAACAACGCAACAACAAACAACATTAAAGTCAACAACATCTTTATCATTAGTTTTTAAAAAGGAAGAAAACATAGTTAACAATTTAAGAGTAACACCAGCAACAATTGCAAGCGATCCGTATGAAATGACAACAAATACGAGTATATACAAACAATCGCAACAACAGACAGATCCACAGCAACAACAACAACAACAACAAAAGAAAGAAATTCAAAAGAAGCAGTCACCGTCATTGCATAACATAAAAGAAATTATTAAAAATAATAATGAAAATCTTAATGACGAACTAGCAATGACAGCAATTGAAAATAATACGACAATCGCTGACAATACAATGCCCCAAGAACAACAGCAAAACAACAAAGACAACTACAATAAAAATGAAAATAGCAGTGCCACCGAATGGAGTAAAGTACCTCCAACAAACAACTGCGAATGCCACCACAACTGTTACAGTTGCAACGACACAAATACCACCACCGCCCATCAAACCACTGACATAAATGCACCAAAAACAACTGCCTCAAACACCAAAGACACCATTACCACCACCATCAATGCAAAAGGCATTATGTTCACAAATATTCAAAATAATGTCAACCTAAATACTTTTGTTTTAGCACCAGCGACAGCAGCAACACCAACAACGACAACAACAACAACAACAACATCGACAACATTACAAAATGTAAATAGTAGTAGTAGTAGAAGTAGTTGTTGCAGTTCTCAGCTTGGCATTGTTGGCATGAGAGATGCAGCCAGTAAAGAAATGCTTCCTCCACTACCGCCATCTAAACATAGTTGCAACACAAATAACGATAGTGACAGTATTAGTGCAACTTATGGCGGTGGTGGTAGCTTTTGTCACAATAGTAACAATAATAATATAAACAAAAACAACAACAACATCAACAACAGCAATAATAATAATAACAATAATGTTATACTGAATACAAACGGTTTTGTAACGCTTGAGTGCTCTCCCATAGCATGCGAGAATGAGCGCGAACAAGAAACACGAAAACAAATACAAAACGGATATGAAAACAGTGGGAATGTTGCTGCCACCACCGCTAACGTGGCTGAATTTTCGCATTATTTGGGAGAGCAAGAATGTTTCTCTGCCTGTTCTGATAGTGATAGATTTGAACTCCCAATTGGAAATGTGGTCGACAACAATGTTGTTGCATTTGACAGTCCTGTGGATAGTGTTTTGGAGAATTTTGAAAACTTTCTGAATGCTGTCAAGTTAGAAAACCAGAATTTAAAACAAAGTGTTCCCGAATGTGATGATTTAATTGATTTGAGTGATAACTCAAACACTTTGTATGATAGCCAAGGTAAGCCTACAATTAAATATCATCACTTTCCTTTTTGTATGTTATATCTTATGCTTGGTTTTCACTATGTCATTTTTGTTGTCAAATTGTCCAAATTGTTATGAAATTACCAACAATTTGGACATTTTGACAACAAAAATGACATAGTGAAAACCAAGCATTAACGTGAAGATCAGTGATGGAAAATTCAAAGAATAAGTTAGTGATCATTATAAAGGAATGTTTGTTTTGGTCGCAGATACTCATTACATACAGTGGGTGGCCAAATTATTAGTTACACATGCAAAATTGTTTAGTTTGAAGCCGAATAACATTTTAAAATAGTGGAAATTCATCATTTTATTTGTTCTTTTAGTTAAATTAAGTGTTTCTAATTCAATTAAAAATAAATTCTTTTGTTTTAAAAATATACTATATTTGAGGAAAAGAAATATACAAAAATTTTTGAAAAAAAAATCTTAATATTTCGTAGAACCTTCTTTGGCATCAGTTACAGCTTGCACCCTTTTTGGAATGCTCTCAGTGCATTTTTGAACATTTTCTTTTAGTTCTTCATCGTGATGCCAGACTTTAACCAATTCAATCAAAATTGCATATTTCACACTTCAGAGCAGAATGACAGATAATGATCTACAACTGCACTCTAATGTCACCAATCATTGTTGACACTGCACAAAATATTTAACAGTATTACCAGAATTAAAATACGAAAACATCTGGTACAAGAAATAAATTTATATACGTATTCAAAGCGGCTGAATCTTAATTAATAAGTGTAACTAATAATTTGGCCTCCCACTGTACATATGTACACTCTTATGTATGTAAGCATGAATTTAAGTATAGGAATCGTTACTGCCTAATATAAAACACTTACTTGTTTATATTCTTTTTAAATTTGAGTTATTTTCATTACAGAAAATGTGATACATGATAAATGCAACAAATTAGAACGAAATGAAACCTCTTCCGACGCACTACTTAATGACAAATCTGAAAACATTAATTCAATTCAAAATCATCAACAACAAAGTTGTTCAGACGACAAAATACATGTCAACAAAAATGTTGAAAAGCTGTGTAATTTTGAAAATCTCATCTATTGTGATTTGAACGAAACGTTAGAGGAACAAAACTTATTAGAAAGCAAAGAGATTTTACAATTAACAACAGCTGAATTAGTAAAAACAGAATTAGTGGAAACACCAAAAATAATAAAAACATTCAACGCTGAACTGAATGAAAGGCAAAGAGTTGGCGATGGTGACAGCGATGACGACAAACTCATACCCATACCCATTTCCATTCACACAACACAACACAATACAAACATTCAGATGGTGGATGAGGTGAATGAAACGACATCGAAAACACCAGTTACGTGTAGAAATGTTTTTTCGAATTACAACTACAACAGCAACAGAAAGAGTAACAACGAAAACAGTAAAAATAACAGTGAAGAGCAGCACGAGACATGCGCTGTACTACTACGAAAGGAGACGTGTAAAAATCCAAACAGTTGTAATTTCAGAACAGTGACAACAGCAACAACAAACACAGCAACTAGAGTGCCATTAGAAAATATTGAAACAAGTAGAAGTAAAATTTGCTCATGGCCATCGATCGAAAACATTTCACCACAAACAGAAAACAAAATCCAAAACAGTCAGAGTCAGAGTGCCAACACTAACAATACTGCTGTAGGCTCAGCTACTGCTTCCACATCCTGCTGCTCTACTACAAGTACACAAAAACACACTTTCACACAAACTGCCACCGATGAGCATAAAAATAATTGCCACAATTCGCAGCAACAACAACAACAACAAGAGCATGAACATGGAAAACGTATACGAGACCAGTTCACCAGTGCGTATACGTTAAGGGATTTTGCAAAATGTCTAAAACCATCAGCAGACGAGGACATCATATACACATTGAATTTTACACAAAATGAAAATGAAAAAGACAAATTGCAAAAATTAAATTCCAATAGCAATTTAAATTCAAATAAACAACATGACAATACAAACGAAAGTGTCTCAAGTGCAATAAAATCAATAGAAAATTGTGATTTCAGTGAAGAACAAGTGAATTTTAATGAAAATCCCAAAATAATTAATGAAAGTAATTTATATAATAAAATTTTCAACTCTAAGGATATTTTAAAGGCAGACAATGATGATATTAATCATTCGCTCAGAGGCCAGAAAGCTCTTCCTTTAGAAGTTGCATCCAATTGTGAATTAAATTGCGAAAAGTTTTTAGAAAATCCAGAAATTGTGAAATTAAAGGATACACAATTTTTGGAAATCGAAAATTTGTCAACACCTAAATTTGCGAATTCAACAAACCAACAAGGGCTAGACGCCCAAACGGCAGACCTAAAGGAAAGCAAAGAATCAAAGACAGTCAAATTTCAAGTATATTCCTGTGAAAATTCAAGGGATAATTTAGAAAATTTCGGCGATTTCGATAATGAATTGAAATTTGATTGTAATGAAAAAATCTATACTAGAGAAAAGAATTCCCAACCATTGTTGTATTTAAAGTTTGTATGGCCAACAAAAAACGAAGGCCAGGTGGTGACGACGAGACGACAAGGTAACGACGACCAGGGGGAAAACGAATCAGAAGAAGCAGAAAAAGAGTATATATTAAACAGACAATACAGCAGCAGCAACAACAACACTAACAACAACAACAATAACAGCAACCAAAATAAAAATGGTGATGATGAATGCGACTGTAACTGTGAATTTGCGAGGAGAGCATTAGAGAAAACATATGGAACCTGTAACAAAAAGCATGTTGGGGGCTGCCAAAAAGGACGACAGCTAAAGCCAATAGAAAGAGAAACACAAGAAAAACACGAAGAAGAAAACTTCAGTGATGATAATGATGATTGTGTTGGTGATGGTGATTTATTTGAACAAAGAAACCTAATAGATAAACAAAAACGCGAACACAAAAATCAATGTTCACACACAACCGAAACGAACCAAAGTGAGCAAATAAAAAATAACAAATATTTAAAACAAATTTTCGAAAATCATGAAAATTTTACAAGTGCTTTAAATAGTGAAAACCATACCAGCAAAGTAAATAATAACGAAATTAATGCAAATTTTGAAAATAATATAAAAAGTGTAACAGAAATAAATGAGAAATTCTATGAAATTAAAGAAAGTGATGAAGAATTTGTGAAAAAGTGTACAAGGAAACAGGAATTATTTAATGCTGATTCCAGCTCTAAAAAAATAACCCTAACAAGTGAAAAATGTGTATTACAAAGTGAAAAGCCACAGAATATTACTACTACTACTACTAATACTATTGCTGCTGGCCAAGTTAGTGCAGAAAATGAGAATAATTTTCAAATAATATCCCAGGCGATAGACATAAATCGCAATAATCCCAATTTGAATAAAACGGAAAGTGCATACAATCAAGATAACGTTAAAAATATACTTAACCTCAATAGGGGTCTTAAAAGATTAAATGAAACAAACCAAAACATTAATAACAATCAACTGCTACATGCAACACATACTCCAACTATTAACAGAAACAACAACAACAACAACCATCACGACCACCATCATCAACAACATCACAATCAGTTGCTGATAGAGAAGGAGGTAGAAGAGGACCAGTTAAATCTAGAGGAATTCGAGGCTAGTCAACGTTTAAAACGTTTACTACAACAACATCAACAATTTCGTACACGTTACGATACATTACCAGTACCACAACCAACAATAACAACAGCAGCCCAATTCGATAACTATAAATACACTAATGCAATAACAACAGCTACAACACCAACAACAACACCAGCAGCAGCAGCAGCAGCTGAAGAATCCTTGAAAACAGAAATACCAAGACATTCAAAGCAGATACCAAAGGGCAATTCATTTATTCGTAACGGCAATCAAGAGGGGGTGGTTAATACAAATACAATAGCGACGATATCTTATACCTCGACTATAACTACAGCAACAACAACGACGAAGACAAAGTCGACGGGGACGACAACAACAACAACAACAGCAACGAAGGCTAACAAACTTCAAGCAGACTATGAAACAACGTTAGAAAGGTCGTCATTATTACAAGCAAACGAACACGAGCAAAAGCTAATTGAAATTAATACAAATTCAAAGGAACAAAAGGCAAATTCAAACTTAAAGAAGGAACAAGTAGACGTTAACGAAGTAGACGCAGCAAAGGATAAAGAGAAACAAGAAATTGGCAATAGAGTCGAAAAAATCGAAATAAAAGTATCAAATAACAAAGAAACGGAAGAAAACGTTAACGAAAGCAAACGAATTTCACCACTGGCATATGTCAGCAATAAAATAGTGCGCCTGTCCCAACAACAACAACAACAGCAAAACCAACAACGTCAAATTCACCAAAATCCTTTAGCAGAACTTGACTTAACAGATAAACAAGAGAAACAGCAACAAAGAGTTATTGTTATTGAAAATTTCTCAAATTTATGCTTTCGCATAGAAAATATTGACAAAACGGAAATTTCACAAAAACCATCACCTTCGAAACTTTGTAATTTAAATTTACAACATATTGTAAAAACAAAACAACTACTGCAGCAGCAGCAGCAGCAGCAACAACAACAACGAAAAGAAGGCATTTTAATACAAACTCAAACAAAAAGTTGTTCGCCACTACCGCCACCAGCACCACCAACATCGGATTTCCAAATAAATGAATATAAAAGTGCATTTGTGGCCACGAAACCGGAAATATATAAATCTATTAAACCCTTAACAGGAACGGCTGGGAATTTAACAACTTTGCCAACAGCAACAATTCCCCTTATTCCGGCAACTACATCACTATCAGAATTTGATACACAACGGTTCAGTGATTTTTTACTTTTAAGTCAGTTATCTACTTCCCTAAACCACAACAATAACATTAATAAAAACTATAACGAAAACAACACCACTAAACGTCAAATTGTACACGTGTTGCCAATCCAACAACAACAACTGCAACAGCAGTATCAACAATATCCGTTATATTCAACAAATGAATTGCCACCCTACTGCTATGATGAGCTATTCTTAAACGAAACGCAACATCAGTTGAAGCAGTACGAAACATTTAATGCTGCTACCACTGCCGCTATCACAGAAACACCCAACAACACAAATTCAATTTCAACAGACGTCGCTAGCAGTGACTGTCCTGAACTAGATGACGATTTAGTATCAATTAGTTCGACTAACTCGTCACCGTGCGATTGTATTAATTGCCAACAGCAAACGGAACAAGAAATAGATCGTGTTCGTATTCGTGATCGTGATCGTCTATTTTCAATTGACACAAACGTGATACCCGTAGTATCACTTACCGAACCAGAAGCCGCTGTATTACAGCAACAAGAACAACAAACAACATTCAAAATGCGTGAAGTTAACGGGCAATTGCGTGGTTTACTCAAAAAACCAAATCGTCCTCCACCTACACGTAAAAATCGTGTCGTGTTCGATGAGACGCGTAATGAATTTTTCGAAGCCGATTATATTATTTTGATACGCGAGGATTGTGCCTATGACGAGGAAGACGAAGAGCCCTGCACGTGCGGCGAACATGAATTGGTACGTTTGTGCTGTGAGGAGGGCTGTCAGTGTAACTATTCGACGGCACCGCCTACAACAGATGACAATCGTACACCACAGGTATGTACAATGAATTAAAATTGTGACAACGAATGTATGAAACCAACTCATACATAAAGTGGCAACTTTATCTAGACTCTGTTTATTGCAGCCACTAAATGAATATTTATGCTCATTTTCTATGCCAGTGCATTTAATTAATAATCCATTAAAACACACAATGTAACACAGAATTGGGAAACTCAGCAAAACTGACATATACGAGTACGCTGCCATAACAGTAAAGAGTTCTTATTAGGAATTCTGTCAGGTGTTTATGTCACCCGTTTAATTTAAAATGCACACACAGAACATAAACGCGGAATACTGGATGCATTTTTCTAAATTTTATCACGCGTTGGCTTTTCTGCAATTAAATTACTATTAAAAAGTATCTGGCACTCTTTATAATAGTAATCTCTAACTTTTTGATATTTCTTTAGTTAGGCTAGAGTTCTTTAAATTTAATTTTCATTAAATTATTTTTACTGAAGGTAGGAATTGTTTTTACAACATGAAATCTCTATTAAAATTTATTGATAATTTTTCTTGGCTGAGCTGGGGATCGAACTTGGTGGAACATAAAAATGTCGACGAAAGTGGACAAAAACATGTATGTATTAGGTTTTCAAGACAAAGTCTTGACAGAAAGAATACGAAAAAAAAAACTGAAGGAAAGGAAGCAACATAAATTGAAAAATTATAATTACAGCAAATTTCGAACCACCGGTAACACTGCTTAAAATATTGATGCTTGACTGTTGGCTAGCAGGCACCGCAGTGGTGCAGAGGTTAGAACGCAAAGAATTCTGATGAGAGAATGTGGTGATTCTTGAAACATGTAAATTCAACCCAAGGTCGCTCCCCAGCTCAGCCAAGAAAAATTATCAATAAATTTTAATAGAGATTTCATGTTGTAAAAACAATTCCTACCTTCAGTAAAAATAATTCAATGAAAATTACCCCCTGGCCCATAAAACAAACTTGATTGAGTAAAAAATAGATATGATAAAAAGTTTGTGTCCTTAGTCTTATCTAAGCGAACGTTATCGTTCGACATCGTGAGCCAGGGGGTTAAATTTAATGAATTCGAGCCTGACTAAAGAAATATCAAAAATTAAAAAACTAACAGTTTGACTAAAAAATAATATCTGTTCTTAGTAATCTCTATCTCGAATAGTATATTGATTTTGTGAACGAATTCGAACAATATCGGTTATAGATACATCTATCTATATATATGCTAATACCAAAAAGCGTTTATACTTACATAATTCTAAAAACATTTATGTTCGCTGTAAAATTATTAATTGTGAATAACTAATCACTAAATGTAGTAAGTGGAGCAAAAGTGATATTACCACATTTTTTTAATACGCCTTGAACCGATGATAGTTCCGAACTAGTGCTAAAAGATGTATTGAGCATATTAGTAGAATAAGAGTGAGTTAAATAGATGATGTTGACAAGTAGATCTTGGACAACGAACATTGCAGATGACGCGTTGGCAGGCTAGAAAATACATTCCAATTTGCCATTTGCCAATTTACAATAGTATTCTTTGAATTATTATATTCAAATGAACTCAAGCCAAATAAAATTTCTCTAATAGTAAAAACCTCATTTTAAAAATGTCATACAAATTTGAAATTTCTCAATTATGATATTAATAATATTAATTTACATTTCTTAATTTCAATTTGTTATTTCTCAAATAAGTAAATTTCAACTTGAAAAGGTGTAGTAGTAAGTAGGTTTGCAGTTCTTTATTATAATCTAATCGATAATATATATTACTTGTGGTTATTAAGTGGTTAATGATAATTAAAAGCTCTTGTGTAAATTTTACTTAATCCCAAACTATTAAATGAAACAAGAACATTTTAGTCATTATAATAATATGATTGTGATTATTTTTGTTGCTTTATATGTACGAGGTCTGATCAAAAAATAACCGTTATTTTAAATTTTTTCAAAAAGTATTTATTTATTCATCAATAACTATCTTGTCCCCTTTAAAGTACTCCCCCTCAGATATAACACACTTATGCCAGCGTTTTTTTCCAATCCTCGAAATTCTTCTGAAACGCGCTTTTTGGTATCGCCAACAGCTCCAGTTTCGATTTTTTTTTATCTCCTCAATCGTAGCAAAACGCTTTCCTTTCAACGGTGTCTTCAGTTTTGGGAAGAAGAAAAAGTCAGCGGGGACCAAGTCCGGTAAATACGTTGGTAGAGGCATGATAACGGTTTTGTTTTTGGCCAAAAACTCACGCATAAGCATCCATGTGTGAGCTGGTGCGTTATCATGGTTCAAAATCCATGATTGGTTTTTCAACAATTCTGTGTGTTTCATGCCTAAAACAGCCGTAAAAATTGCTTGGCATGAGCCGAACGATATGACAACATCATCCATCAGCAACCTCTCTGATAGTGATTCGACGATTATCCAAAATCGTTTTCTTCACTGTTTCAATGTTTTCATCGGTTGTTGACGTGTTCGGGCGACCAGGACGAGCATCGTCATTGATATCTTCTCGGCCTTCCTTAAACCGGTTATATATTGATTCCTATGGTTCCAAGTTGGAACAAAGGGCCGAACCGGTTATACCACAGTTTAACTTGTGTTCTGCCCATAGTAGACTCGCCAAACATCACAGTCAACATTTCAAATGTCCTTGCGCATTTAATTTCATTTTTTTCACAAAACTTAATACAGTTTCTTTGATCCATTTTTTCGAATAGTAAAAAATCGCAGAGCACACCAAAACACACACGACTAACCTTTTTGTCTGTCAAAAACAAACTGACAATCCAAAATGGCTGATATTCCAACATACGAGTATATAACAGACATGTGCACCAACATAACAGAAAAAGAAAATGCGAAAATCGAACATACGTAACTCACGAAATGTGAAAATAACGATTATTTTTTTATCAGACCTCGTATGTTATTAAAACAACTACTAGACTGGCTAAACAAAAGCCTTTTCTCTCTCTCCCTCTCTTTCTCCATTTACAATTCAAACAACTAGTGGTGCGGACAAGGACCTTTAGGGAAAAAATTAAAACAATAGCAATTTTGTGTATGAAGTATTATTCGTCGTGTATGTAGTAAAATGAAAAAGTCCTTCAACATTAATATCAACAAAGTATGTATGTATTTTAATACAGCTAGATTTCTAAACATTTCGAAAATGCGAATAAAAAACCTCTACACATAATGAAAATTAACTTTTTCGCATACAAAAAATTGAACAGCAGCGCCAGCCTCCTTTATTTTCTTCTTCTTAGCCATCAACAACATCACCATGATTTCTCCTGTACAAATGTTCACATATACATACAGATATGTACATATATGTGTATACTACGTATACACATGTGATTGATTATTGGGGAGTTTAATCGAAAATCATTTATTTAAAGCAGATTAAAAATTAATTAATTTCTGATTTGCATTATGATGATGTCCAGTCCACCTTTACAATCGATAAAAGTTATTACGTCACTTTTATAACGGATTCTATTTCTAAAAAAAACGGTGAGTTAAATAGATGATGTTTAAAGATTGATGGTGGACAATGAAGATTGCTGATGATGCCCTTGGCAGGGTAGAAAATGCGTTCTAATTTGCCAATTGTTCCAGTACTTTACAATAGTATTCTTTAAAATTCGAACTATTAGCCTGAATTAAAAAACTTTTCTCTTAAAAAGATAAATATTAGTTCAATTCCTTCTCTAATTAAAAGAAACGTCAAATTTTCACCTCTTTATACTCTGTGATTATTCTCGAAAGTGGAGCTTGTACGAGAGCTATGCCCAATTATGGACCAACTTTCACAAAAGTCAATAGTAAAATTTATAAATGATCTGTGTAAAATTTCGGTTCGGTATGGATGTTTATGTAGGTTAATGAGTTTTTGGGACTAGTCCTCATAAGGGAACTATGACCTATTAAGGGCCAATCACCATGAAATTCTGTATGATGATTTATACGTATATGCGAATTATTTGTGTTGAATATCAAGGTAATAATGATTTTTATAAGAGATTTATGCGCATTTAAATGATTTTAGGAACTGGACTTATAAGGGGGCTATAGTCAAATATGGATCGATCATCATGAGATTTGGTACGACGATTTAAATGTGCATTTGGATTATTTTTGTTGAATATGTTGAATGATAGTGGTTTTAATAAAAGATTTATTCGCATTTAAGTAATTTTCGAAATTGGAGTTTATATGCGGACTACGGTCAAAATATAGACCGATGCAAAGAAAACGTCGTTTTGAGATTTCACTTTGCATGAAACTTATTATTACTGAATTTTGTATGGATACGGCTTTACCATAAAGCGATATTCCGATTTCTAGCATTTTCAACAGGACTTGTCCTTCTATAATAAAAATAAAGTATGAAAACTTTCATGGTATCTGCATTATATACAAAGAATATGGAAAAAATCATCTGAAAAATATCATAGTTTGATCTATAACTCGGATTCTACTGGACAGATTTTGCTCATTTTCAATACCAAATATTTTGGTGGACCAAAGAATGTTTGGTAAAAATTTCATAGTTTTATGTTTTTTTTCAAAGCTCTATCGTTATTTCAACAGACGGACGGACTCGGCTTCATCGTCTTAGAATCTTATAAGGACCCAGAATATATAGACTTTTTGGCCCATTATTTTTATGTGTTACAAACGGAATGACAAACGTAAACATGGGCAGTATATGGTTTTGGTGGTGGAAACAAAAAATAAAAATTTCAATATTCTCACATACTCTATGGATAATGTGATGACCGAATATAATAAAAATCTAAAAACCACATATCAATTTGTTTGTGATTGTGGAATTCATGATATTAAATAACGTTTTGGATTATGTTTTCCGATGTGCATAAATATGTATGTATGTAGGTGCCGAAATGAAATGTAGATCGGTCAATAGTTGACCATATCTCTAATATTAAACAAACATTCGAAAAGTATATTATCGAGCATAAATATCTGGTAAATATGTGTTATGTTAACAAGAATCATTGTCACAAATATATGTATGCACTGCTATGATTGGTCCTGTATAGATTATAGCTCCCATATAAAATCCACGTTCGGAACTAGTTTTATTTAGAATATTTGTCTAATCTAGACTAGAGTATACGTTTTATTCACAGCTTTTAATAAAATCGTAAATAAAGAATTCATATTCCGCTTTAAGAGATGCAAAGGAGTTTCTGTGAAACGCCTTAATTTATATACATACATACATACATATGTATTTAGATGTTCCCACATGTGTGTGAGTTACTTACATAAACATACATACGAGTACATTTTTAACATGCAAAAAGTCCTTAACACTCGTTATTTTCTGATGTGTTTATTTATATTTTATATGTGCATATTTATTTGAGTGTGTATGTGTGTGCTATTGTATGTTTCTTTGCATGTGTGGGTGTATAAGTGTAGAAATTTATGGCAAGAGTTACCTCGTATCCCTATATCGACCCCTTTTGTTATCTTCATCATTATCATTGGCATCAGCAAAACATCATTATGATGTCGATGGTAAAAAATTTAAAAAGAAACAGTTTTTATGTTTTTTATTTCGTCTTACATTAAATCAGCACAATTACAATTCCTTCAGAAAACTTTTTTTGAGTCGTGTGTGATTTATGTGTTTAGTTTTACTTCTCTTTAGAGCTACCAGAAGGTAGCTAAGAACGTTCAATGTTTGTAATGATGTTGTTTAAAAGTAGCATGGATGCAGTAATGCAAGTAATGTTTATGACTGTATTCCATACATACAAATATTAACACCAATGAGTGCCTCGTTATAGCTTTCATTACTAGTGATACTGATACGACGGCAATAAAATCTACATTTTTATTAGTTTAAACCCGTTTTCCGTAACAGAAAAGGACAAAAGCTGACCTTGAAAACTATTGTCCAGAAAAAGTGGATTGAATTTATGATATTTACAATTGACACTAAAGGGCATGAGATTGCTAACAAAGGTCGTAACGATGGTAACGAGAAAAGGCATTCTTAATGTTCTTTTAAATTATGTGATTAAACATTTTGTATTTATTAAGCAAAAAATATCGCTTTTGAATCAGTGCTATTTCTTATTTTTTTTTTAATTTTTATTTTGTAGCTTTTATAAGTTTTACAAGGATTTCCTCAAATAATACAAAGGCAAAATAAACAGATACATTGTTAGATGACATACGTACATACGAATATGTAATTACATGATATCGTTTATGTCTCTGATTTCTTTATTTCAATTTAGACAACTTTAGATTGATTTTGTTTGGCAAATCTTGAAACTACGCCAAATACGAAATACAAAAATTTGTGTCAGATGTTAAATTTGCTATGCCTTTTTATACCCTACACCACCATAGTGGGGAGGGTATATTGGATTTGTGCATATGTTTGTAACGCCCAGAAATATTTTTCCAACACCCACCTTAAAGTATACCGATCAACTCAGAATCACTTTAACGATGTGTGCGTCCGTCCGTTCGTCTGGCTGGCTGGCTGTCCATGTAAAGCTTGTGCGCAGAGTACAGGGCCAAATTCGTGATCGAATGAGCTATCGTATCGAAAAATGATTTCGATATCGAAATTATGATAAAATGTACTAAATTTCTTGCTCGATATCTAATGCCACAATCTCAAATAAGAAAAAAGAAAATTACGATCATTGATAATTATTAGTTTTCTTTTATCCTATCATAACTAACTCCTTCGGAGGTATAGCATTTAAACGCCACTAAAGTAAAATAATTAAAATAATGGCTATAAATCAAGCTTTGATCAATGCGCCTACTCACCACCAGAGGCGCTGTAATACTGCACTATTAACAAACATAACGCGCAATTACAGTGTTGTCATATGAAAAGCTTTTCTTTACTTTCACCACCTATTCTTCTTCTACCTATCCCTTTCCAAAGAATGTTACTTCTCTTAAAAAAAAAAAAAAAAAAAAAAGCACTAGCAACGAAGGCCATGTTACAAGATTGACAAATCGATACAAGCAAGCTTAAGAGGGCCGGACCGTCTGCTAAGATGTGGAGAACTGTTAATGGTGAATTGTTACACAAAATGCATTTTGGTTGTGCAGTTTTGTTCATCAGGTATTGGTGAGTGAGACGAGTATGTGTAAGACGTAATCTTGTAATGCATTTGTTTTGTAGGCAGTTGCTTGTAGATGGCAGGGTTAAGGGCTGTTTTGTGGGATTGAAGATCTTGTAGGAGTGGTTATATTTGTTCCATTTGCTTTTTAAGGACTTATTAAGTTTTGTGGAAACACATCTGGTTACAAATTTTTTGGATTTTGGAAAAAATGGCTTGGAATCCATAAGAGTTTGATTTTCTTGTTCATTTTTATTATTTGTTGTTGTATAGAGGTGATTAATTTGTTCTTATTGTTTTGGTTTCAGGCCGCATCAAATACGGAGCGACTGTCTTTGCAGATTATATGTTTTCTGTGTGACATTTGGCAGAGTTGTAGTGATTCAATTATTGCTACGGCTTCTGCTTTAAATATGGTTATACTTTGGGGTAGTATCCCTGTTTTTAGCATATTTCCTGAATCGTCAGATATGGCAAAGCCAACGTGATTTGTGGTCTTTGATCCGTCTGTGAAGATGAAATCCCAACAATTGTTCTTGTATTCGCTGTATAATTCGTTAAATAGGGATTTGAAAACAATGGGATTTGTATTAATTTTGCTAAAATTTTGGAGATTTCTTAAAAATTTGTTAGGTTCTAGCATCCTAGGGGGGTGGGATTCCGATGTGGGAGAGTATTCACATCTATTGTAATTTTTTGCAATCTTAGAAATAGTGTATAGGGCTGAAGGATGTTTAAGTTTTGTTTGCCTTTTTTTAAACAGGTTTACATATTTATGAGGCAGTGATAAGTTGGTGCAGTTGATTATATATAGATGGCGGTGCAATAGCCTGCATGTTGGTGATAGGTGTCGTGCGAAAAGCTCTCAGGCTTGTTCTAATCGCAGCATTTAAAATGTTTTCGATAGTTTTAAAAGTTGTTTTGAAGGATTTATTGTAGATTACTAGTCCATAATCGATTTTTGATAGTAAAACAGGGGCCAAATTACCGTATTCGATATCGAGTAAAATTGATCGTAATTTTCTTATTTGAGATTATGGCATACGATATCGAGCAAGAAATTTAGTACATTTTATCATAATTTCGATATCGAAATTATTTTTCGATACGATAGCTCATTCGATCACGAATGCGGTAATTTGGCCCCAGATTTTACTAATCACACTGTTTGTGTGCATTTGGCTTTTAACTGATGATAGATAACTATTTAATAATGTTTAATCTGCTAGTTAAATCGTTTTTCAAATAATTACAATGGTACATACTTAAAGTTATATTTACTGTCAAAATTAAGACCTAAAATTTTACAATGGTTTACATTTTGAATAGTGGAGTTATTGAAATTTATATTTATTTCGTTAAAATTATGTTATTTGCAAATGTGTAAATGACACGTTTTTTCCAAGGAGTTGTCTGCTTTAAGTAAAGTTTCTTGAAATACGGGAGAAATGTTATCATTATTTTTTCTTTTGTTATAACGTAGAGGTCGTCTGCATAAATACAATGATCGATTCTATTATCATTTTTTAAGAGGCGGCTTAGGTCGTCGAAGGCAATTTAAAAAAGAGTTACGGACAACGGTGATCCCTGGGGAATGCCATTATCCAAAGGAAACATGTTTGAAAAGGAGTCATTGACACAAACGTGACATTTTCTTTTTGTGAACCCACTATATAATGCATTTTTTTCATAAATTTCGTATACGTATGTATGTATGTATGTATGTATGTATACATTAACAGATATTAAAAACAACTAAGATTTTCTCTGCTGTCAAATTTTTTTAAAAGCGACTTAATGCATTTGTACATTAAGCCAACATTAAATTTGTTCTTTTGTAATCGGTTTTAGTTGGTTGAAGTGTCTTTAATGGAATCTACATATATACCCGTATGTAGGTACTTTTGAAAACACAAATTAGGAATTATTAAAGAAACAAGGAAGTTTTTAAGTGAAAATATAAATATTAAACGGTTATTATTACACCTTGGCACCATTAACATTAAAATACTAATTTGTAAGACATTAAAAAACGATATTGTAAGCTTTAATATTAATGCATTAAACAAAAACCCTGCCTGAAATTATTTATTCCAACAGTTGATTATCTGAAATTGATTCATAATTCATTTGATGAAAATTAATTTCAAAATTGTAACAACTTCCTCTTTGTAACCATTGATAAAACATGTATCCGTCACATTACACAATGCACCACAAATTAATAATAACAGTTGGTTTCTTTAGGCCGAACTATCCTCTAGTCACCCACATTCACCAGATTTACTAATTTTCCAAATTGAAATTAAAGCTTGATATGTAGACAATTGTAACAAGTGATTAAGACTAGAAACTTTTGTTTGTTCCAGATTTACCGACTATTCACTTAAAAAAGTGTCTTAGAGAAAACTGTTAGAGAAAACTTTGTCTGAAAAAGGGTCGGTATTAGGTCAAACAAGTGATTCAGCTGTATAGCAGCATTTTGTATTAACTGTAATTATAATTGTTATACGTACATATGTATGTACATGTAAATACACACATATGTACGTACAATATATAATAAGCGGGGGCTGAAGAGTAAATAACAGATGGGTAGAAAAATACCCAAAAATAAAAAAATGGAGGGTCATATAGGGTAATGTATTGGTGGGAAATGAGCGGGTCAAAAATCAGCAATTTTACAAAATCAAAAACTTTGAACGTCAATGGCTCTGGAAGATTTGAGGAATTGACTTCCCAAAAACCATCTTAGTGCCTGATGTTCTTTATCATAAGCAAAAATATCACAGGGATAGGACCACTCGTTTGGTTCACAGGTACGATTTTATGGCATGGGTATTTAAATACCACTTAGTCATTCAAGGGTTCTAAAACACATGAAATATGAATTTTATTTTTAAAGTAAAAATGAGTTTTTTGTAGCGTTTTTTTTTTTTTGTAGGAAAAAAAAAACAATTTTATTATATTGATATTGATAAATACATGTCATGTAAGAGACTTCCCAAAAATGTTTTCATTTCTTTAATTGAAGTTACGAAACCAGGAACATTTTTTTTGTCCAGCATATTCATTTGTACTTTCGACGACCATATTCATGACATCTTCATCAAAAAAGCATTCCCATAGTTGTAATGGCGTGTACGAACCTAACGAAACCAGAAATTTCTCTAAGTATTTGTATACAACGAAGGTATTCCACATAATATACAAATTTTCTCTTACAATGCTTTTTGGGCATTCTCTTCATTGTCAAAAGGTTGTTTATCAAATTTGTAATAAAGCGATTTATTCCATTTAGGTTTATTTTCCACAGAGACACGACCTTTTGACTTCGATGTAGATGGTTGGTGTCTGTATCCATTGGATCATTGTTTGTATCCACTAATTCAGAAACCACTGATAGATTTACATTATCATCCTCATAAATGTACTCAATCTCAAAGTGGGCAGTTATTTTATTGGGAAATTGAGTTTTATTATGAAGTATTTGGAGATTATCATATATATCTTCATCGTCAAAGGCCAAAGCTTCGTGTGCGACAGGAAAAAAATACCACATCAATATAAATGCTTGAAATACTAACTGTGTGAAATTTCATCAAAATCGGACAACGGAATCGAGGGGCAGGCGTTAATGGGTTAATACTATTATTTCAATTGACTATAATACTGACTATAAAGAAGCACATAAAAAACTTTTTAAATATTAACATTTATTCATTTATTTAACTAGCTGACCGCCCCGGTATTTACTATTGATTTGTATTTCATAGAATAAGATGTATTCACAACCTGCCTGCTCTTATTTATTTGCAAATTTGTACAGCATACTTTAGGGGACTTTTTTTTCAAATGTTGAATTTTTTCAGGAAAAAATCATAACTGGAGAATGGCTAGACCGATTTTGGATTTCAAAATCAACTAACCATCATCACTCCTCCCTGTACCTTCCCTAAAAAATTTATGGCAATCGGTCGAGCCGTTCTCGAGTTATGGAGTGACAATCAAAATGTACACTTATTTTTATATATATAGATAATTTGCATGCAAGCAAATAGAAAGAATTTAATTTTGAAAATTATTTAAATTGGTTTGAAAAGTCTAGTGGCGTCAGTAGGACAAACAGTGAAAATTGAAATTATGACAAACATGCACACACACACACACAAACACACCTGCAACATACATAAATATGAAAAAATACTTAAAAGAAATATTTTTTTGTTTCATTATCATTATAGAGTCCTAAATACGCACCACCCATTGAGTTTGTTGACGAGGCTGCTCTAAGTCCTCCCGACGGCTACAAAGATAATGGCTTGAAAAATACACTTGGTGGTGCTTTGAGCGGACACATCTTTGGTGCTCAACACCTGCAGCAACTGCAAGTTATACAACGTTTGCAACAACAACGTGCAGCCATGCTGGCAGCTCGAAATAATTCACAGATCCCGCCTCCACCACCACCAGCTACTGCTACCACTGCATCTGTAAATCAACAATCATCAACGGTATCATCAACACCCTCCACATCCTCACCACTAACATCATCATCAGCAACATCATCATCCACAGCTGCAGTCGTTGCAACAACAGTTGCCAGCAACAGTAATATGAATCAAACTGGCGCAATACAACAGCATTCGCCAGATGACGATACACAGGGAGTGTGTACTGAGTGTGCCGAATGTGCAGAGTGTGCGGCCAAACAACTACAGCAGGATACAGGTAAATTACGTTTTCATTGCAACTTTCTGTTCTCTTTCGGTTAATATGTTTTTTGTACACAAACATATTATTAAGTGATGCAACACAAATTATTATAGATTCGGTTAATCGGGTCGTGGACTCTGTCTCCAACTGTCGGAATTGGTTTAAACAATTTTATTATTCCAACTCACAAACATTTCTAACAACTTTTTGACACGTTTCGCATTCCTTCCTTTTATCTTTTACCTAACTAAAGGGTGATTTTCTAGCAACTTTCTTTTTGAAAGACTGTTTTTGACAGCACAGCTGTTTTCGTGCAACATGTTACTGATAAACATGTCCAGTTTGGTCTATAATTTAACCACGAAACGACTTACAAAGAAATTGCATTGTGCACTTTTTCATAGGAAAATTTTGCTCAGCGACGAAGCAAAATTGTCGAATTTGGTGTGAAGAGCAGCCAGAAGCATTGCAAGACATGCCAATGTATTCCGAAAATACTCTGTTTTTTATGGATTATGTGTCGGTAGCATTATTGTGAATGGCGAGCGCTACCGTGCGTTGATACAAATTTTATTTTGCCCAAAATGGAAGAGTTTATTTCACGTTTGGGGCCGGTCAATTGGCCATCTCGATCTTGTGATTTAGCGCCTTTAGAAAATTGTTTGTGGGGCTATGTTATGGACATTGTGACGCATTCAAAAGTGTCACAGTGTTAAAAACCCCTGCGTCCGGCAGAAACTCAGCTATATAGGGGACACAAACAATTATTACGGGATAATAATTACATTTATGATTTATCCCAAGAGTGGAATATTATTGATTTCGAATAAAAAAAAACTCGGTTTTATTAATTACTCCAATTAAAAACAGGCACTTGCCTTTATAAACAAAAATTTCCTTAAAAAAACTTGAAAAAATTACAAAATATGGCAGAATGCAAATGTTAAATACTCGTATTAACGAGAGGGAAGCGTGTTCATGAGAATTAACTTGTGTGGTTGTTTTAAGCAGAGTGTTGTCAGGACATTCAAAAAACAATCTGACAAATGTGTGACAAGGCAAACATGTCATCACTGTGCCACCCACTTACCCATATTTATGGGCCACTTGCACTCATTTGATGTCTGTTTAATGTGTAAAACTTTTCATCCTTGCAGTCATCCTGCTCTTCACTTTACTTTACTTCTCCCATTCCATCCCTTCAAACCATAAATTTTCACAATTATACTGTATACTGACTGGCAATGATGCAATTAGTCTGGGCTGACTGTAATGGCTTTTGACAACATATTTTAACACAATTGGTTTCTATGAGTGCATTTTAGCATACATATATGTGTGTATGTATGTATGTATGTATGTAACATATACACATTGTGGAAACCTTTATACGATGCAGCTGCATATACATTTGAAAGTATGCGTGTTTGCTCACCACAGTCCAAAGTTAGACATACGAGTAAGCCTGAATACAAAATGCCACTTAAATCTTTTCTACGCAATTTGAATGCATTATGCTCAACTTTGCATATAAAACGTTGTGATTCATCTCAAAACCACCCAAAAAAAAAAAAACAAAAATTTAAGGCAATTTTAAGAGTTGTTTTTAGGTGGCTTTTTTAAACTAATTTAGTACATGCGACTGACTACATTTGCAAACTTAGTAGATGTGCTAAAATCGAAATTGTTTCCACCTAATATGAATTACTAGTGTCTAAAAATGTCTCTTAGCTAATGCTGGAACAAAAAGTTTAAAGTGTTCTTGAAGGTTATTGTCATTGCGTCTACGTTTGTCAATTGGCATATTTCCAGGGGTCAAATTACCGCATTCGATATCGAGTAAAATTGATCGTAATTTTCTTATTTGTGATTATGGCATTCGATATAGAGCAAGAAATTTAGTACATTTTATCATAATTGCGATATCGAAATCATTTTTCGATACGATAGCTCATTCGATCAAGAATGCGGTAATTTGGCCCCAGATGATAGGAAGGGTTTTCGGTAATAGGAGCTTATAATTATTCGATTTCTGGCAAAACATCAAGTTTGTTCACCATTAGTGCTAATTTGACTTGATATGATTTATTAATGATATCAATAAATTCAATTATGGAAGACTAAAATTTGTGTTTTCATAATTTCAGAATAGAAGTAAGTATTTTCGATTATTTCGGAAATTGTAGTTTAGTTGAAAGGGTATTTTACAGGTAACGGTAACAAACCATAGAAAATACTGTTACTTACCTAGGAATAGGGGTAGCCGTTCTTATACATATTCTTATACACAATTTCAGTAAATACCTACCTACTTATGTAGATAATTTTAGAAGTTTGGCTACCGACTCGAAACGTTAGTTTCGGAAATCATATAATTTTAACCTGACCGTAACCAACTAACAATTTTAAAACAAATTTTAACAAATTTTTATGTTATATAAATCGAATTTACATAATTTACTCATCCAATGCAAATTGGAGTAAATCAAACAGTTTCTATGGTCAAAATCGTGCGGTTTGCAGGACAGAAATTTCTAAATTTTTTATTTCGTTTTTTACTTCTGAATATTTAATAAAGCACTCAGCTATGAAAAACGAAATTTTATAAACAATTTTTCTTTTCGTTTTAATTGTTTTACTATAGAGTAAATTTTTATTTATTCGTTTCTAAAGACTACTCTGTGGATGATTGCCTTCGAAACATAAAATAATTTAAAATACTTTTCATTGAGGTGTAACGACGAAAATTGTGACAACCCTCGAAAAAAGTTTACAATTGATTGAACATTTCGTAAATTTATTCATGTTGGTATAAAATATTATTTATTGCGTTTCGCTGGCTGTGTTGTGTTGTGCGCTCATTTACATAATTGTCTATAAAATAATATTATCTTTAAGATACCTGCATACATATACATTTATATGTATGCACAAATGTCTGTTCCTGTACGTGTACGTGTAAATGTTCTTGTTTTTTGTTTTTTTTTTTGTTCAATTATACATTATAGGTAACAGCAGCGTTTCTCATTTACTAACAATGCAAATTTGTAAAATACGATACTGATTGAAAATCGACCAGAAATTGTATTAAAACAAGTAAGAGTGCTATATTCGGCTGTGCTGAATCTTTAATACCCTCCACCTAAACGAAATAAGAAATACAGAAACTTCATTGGTTATAGGACTATATATAGGTATATCCTAATTCTGTGTTTTCTATTATAAATTTTTTAGTATTTTATATATTTTCGGAAAGACAATATTACAACCTGTTGGTCGTATATCACTAATACGCTTTTATTTTAAATATTTTGAAATTTTATCTAATTTTGACCATTTATAATTGATGTAATTACCGATTCTTACTGTAATTTACAGAGTTTGTTTGATTTTCATAATACTCTTGATTGTAATTTAACAATTTATAAAATTAAAAGAACATTTTTCCATATTCACAACAAGTTAAGAAACAGATTATAAAAAAAAGATTAAGATGAGGCTTTTTTGTTTGAATTTGATCTCAATAACATTATTTACAAAAGATTTATGGGTGGTATAGAAGAAGTGGATAAATTATGGACCGATGACTTCTAAATCCAGTATCCACTAATGTGATTTCTATGTATTTTAGGATTATATTGGTTAAATTTCATCTCTATAGCGTTATTTACAAGAGTTGTATGGTTGGTTGTTATGCTGGGAGGTGGACTTAATTCAGGAGCTATTATTGACTGATAGCTACAAAATCCAGTAGCTTAATTGCCGTATAATCGATACTAATATGATTTCTGGATTAAAATTTCTGATCCATATATCGATATTTATTAGACATTTTTGTGGGTTTATTTGTTTTTTTTGGAAATGGTTCATATGTGGGAGCTATGACAAATTATGGGCCGTTCTTCCTAAACTTTAAAACAGTTATTTTCATGCATATGAGGATATTTCACGTCGAATTTCAACATAATAACGCTATATTTAAGATATATATTAGAATTAACGTGGATTTCTAGAGTGGACCTTATGTGGGGGATATAGTCAAATTTGGACCCATATTCTCAAAATCCAGCAGTTTGATTTAGACATGTATGTAAATGATCCGTGTAAAATTTTAGATTGGTAGCCTTATTTATAAGAGATGAGATGAGAAGAGGGCTTTATATGGGGCATACGGTTAAAAATATACCGAAATTCACAAAATTTTGTGGGATGATTTTCGTATATATTTAAATGATCTGTGCAAAGTTTTGAGTCGGTATCGATATTTATACAATATATATAGGGACAAATGTCTTTTTCAGATGTGGTCCTTGTATGCGAGCTATGACCAATTCTGGGCCGACCACCATAAAATTTAGTACAACAATTTAGTTGCCTATAAAGATTATTTATGTCAAATTTTAGCCGTTTAACATTATTTATATCTGTTTTATACGTATTTAAGTGAATTTTGGAAGTGGTCTTTATATGGGGTCTATGGTCAAACATGGACCGAATTAAAAAAAATTGGTTTTGCGATTTTTTTTTTTTTGCATAAAACTTACTTTTGCTGAATTTTGTCTTGATATTCCAATTTTATAGGCATTTATGTATAATTGAGCAATATTTCAGGAAGATTTTTGTATGGTGACTATGAGAAATCATGGACCGATTCTTACTATTTTTCGCACACTTTCTTCCTTTATCATACAAACAATGTATACAAAAAATGGTATTATCTGCAATATATTTCAAAATATTGCAATAAAATGGACAAAAAATATAACATTTTTATGGAGGTTGTCTCGCATATTGGTCCATAACTCTGGTTGGCCTAAACCGATTTTGATGATTTTCAATACCAAAGTTACCTGCAAAATAAGAAATATTTTTCTGGAAATTTCGTTTAGTTACGTTATATAGTTTGAACGTGAGAGTGTTTTACACAAACAGACAGACGGACATGGTTCAATCGACTTGGAATTTCGTAAGGAACAAGAATATAGATACATATTAACTTTAATGGGTGTCAGATGAGTATTTGTCACTATTACACACGGAATGACAAACTCATATATACCACCACTTATGGTGGTGGAGGGTATAAAAATTAAGAAAGTTTTTAAGACATGGATTATTTTATTAAAAACTCAGTTTAAAGCTTTCATATTTTTTATTAGATTCTGCAGTTTTTCTAAATCATATAATGATGGGACAAATGGTAACATAAATAATTGAACCATCGCTGACAAAAAAAAACAAGTTTTCTGCAAACTGAAAACCATTATTTCAACTGGTGAAAGTGAGTGCGGGAATAATAATCAAAAATAAAAGTATGTACATATCTATTATTTAAATTATCGAATTATAAACGTAATATTAACTCTTGAGTGTTATGTGATAGGAAATTTATGTTTTATTGAAGTCGTATAGAAATGGCAAGTTTTTACGAAACCCATTAAATCAGGACTAGACTCAAAGAAATATCTACAGCAACTTTCGTCTGTATTATTTTTAAAATATTTTACCCCCTGACCCACGATGTCGAACGATAAAGTTCGCTTAGATAAGACTTAAGACACAAACTTGATTGTGGAATAAACAAACTTGATTGAGTAAAAAAAAATAGATACGATAAAAAGTTTGTGTCTTAAGTCTTATCTAAGCGAACGTTATCGTTCGACATCGTGGGCCAGGAGGTTAATTTCAACGATTGAGAACAGCTAATTTAAACAAAAATAATGTTCATGGTTTTCTGTTCTGTTCTGTTCTGTTCATTTCATTTTTCTTCTTCTTTGTTTTAATAACAATCATTTTACATTCCCGATTTGTAGAGAATGACGTCAATAATGAAATTGTGTTGCCAATATCAACAAACCGTAACATTTATTAATAAATAAAAAATAATGAAACAAAGACATACTCGTAAATATAATGCTAATGAACTCACAAATACTATTATAAACTTCTGATTATTATATTAGGTAAACCTTTATTTATTTATGTGTTGTGCGTCCGACCAATCCCTTTAAATAATAAATTTTAAAATTATATAATGTCTGATTGACTGACTGACTGACTGATTTAATTGATAATTAATTCCACCCCTTGTGGAGCAGCAACGGCTGTTATTTAGTAAAAATACAAATTTAACAAAATAATTTTTGCTGTTGCAGTTGTGTCTATTGATAAATAGTTTGAAATCCTTCAACCATAATTCCGTATACAAAAAAAAAAACGGCAGAGTTGAGTGGACTAATAAAAAATATATTCAACAAGTCTATAAAAAGATTTAATTTTGACATTAAAGGTGATTTTTTTTTAGAAATGGGAGTTATATCCCAATCATAATTGAAAAAAAGAAAGTCTAACCCAGAGAATAATATCTCCATAGAAGCGCAACTGAGATCAAAAAATCTATGTCTAAAAGAATATTTTATTTTTGTGTATTTTTGAGCTTAATAATAAGTACCTAATACTTTTATTTTAGATGAAATGAAAGCTATTTAATTTTTAATACTAAAAATGTTTTTTTTTTTATTTATTTATTTACAAATTTATTATAATTAAAATTAAAATAAATCAAAAGCTAAAAGCACTAGCAATGAAGGCTAAATATCGGCTTATCAATTTCATTGGGGAAGTGTATGTATTTTTACTAAAAATGTATTTACATACATACATATTTTGACAATTAAAAATGCATGCATATATACCTATACATATGTACATATATTGAGACATTTTGTTCAAAATAGTAAGAACGGGCCATTGGGCATAGTGATTCAAATATTCGCATGGAAAAAGTGTTTGTTTATCACAACTTTTTTAAAATTATTCAAACACTTTTTATTGCATTTGAAAAATAAATTCCTCTAAATTTTTCTAAATTTAAATAAATTTATTTTGATATGCATACATTTTGTGATAAACTGTCAAAAATATGTTGAATTCATATAGCGCATGATACATAAATAAATGCTTATAAAATTGGAATATTAATACAAAATTCGGCAAAAATAAGTGTCATTTGAAAAGAAATCGCAAAATGTTTTTTTTTTGTTTTGTACATATAAAGCCCACTTCCAAATTTTACTAAATATGTATAAATCTCGTAGAAATATATGTATGTAGTTATCAGGTTAAAATTCGACACATATAATTCTTATAGATATGTAAAGGGTCCGCCAAATAACTTTTTTTTTTTTTTTTGAAAATGCTATAAAAAAAATATTTTCTCAAATTTCTTTTTTTATTTGAAAGTACAATCCTTCCGGTTAATAATGGAAAATAATTTCATTCAAATGGCTGCCTCGGCTGGCCATGCAGTAGCCTACACGATCGGTACAATTTTTAAGCACATTATCGATTGTGTGCAGCTCCTTTAAAGCGTCAATTGTCTCTGGCTTGTCGGCGTAACACATATCTTTGACGGCACCCCACAAATAATAGTCCAACGGTGTCAAATCGCAGCTCCGAGGTGGCCAAACGACATCAGCTCTGCGGCTGATAATGCGATCTTCAAAAACAGGACGCAAAACATCGAGTGTAGCTTCGGCTGTGTGGCAAGTAGCGCCGTCCTGTTGAAACTAAATGTTGCCAATATCCTCCTCTTCAATTTTTGTGACCAAAAATTCGTTCAACATGGCCCGATAACGATCGCCATTGACTGTAACGGCCACTCCTTGCTAATTTTCGAAGAAAAATGGCCCAATTGTGCCTTTGGACCAAAATCCGTACAAACAGTGACTCGTTTTGGGTGCATCGGCTTTTCAATATATGCGTGCGGGTTTTCTGTGCCCCAATCATCTGAAAAGATGATTTTTTTTTTTGGCAAAATCGGCATCTTCTGTAAGATCGATCGCATGCCCACTTAGCGAAGCGAAAACGCATTGGATGGTCAGTTGGCTTCAACTCCTGAATCAATTGGACTTTGTATGGCGTCATACCAAGGCCTTTATGCAAAATTCGTCTCAATGATGTCTCCGAAATGTTCAATTGTTGAGAACGACGGTGAATTGATGTTGATGACATTTTAAATAAAATCCCATTATTTAATTACGACCAACAGATAATATTGTCTTTCAAACAATAGAATATCAAATACTAATAAAATTTGCACTAAGACTGAATAGAAAACACAGAATTAGTCCTATAACCAGGGTAGTTTCTGTGAGGATTGGTAATTACATTAATTTTATAAAATTTCCCAGATACAAACAATATATAAAATGCTAAGCTATCAGTATTCAAAAACATTGAATAAGGATATTCTAGTCCTATAACCAGTGTAGTTTTTGTATTTCTCATTATATTTAGATGGCGGGTATTTGTTTTTGAATTTTATATTCACACTGCTTTTCAATAGGTATTTATATATATAGAAGGTATTGCTTAATTTTTTAGTACCAAAGAGCTCTGATTAACAAAGAATATTTGGAACAAACTCCATCTTCGTAAGTCATTTCTTCAAGGCTCTAGCGTGTCTCCTGCAGACGAATGGATATGGCTAAATCGTCTTAGAATTTTATGACAAACGGAATGACAAACTTAATATTATATGTTCTTATGACAAAACATAATAGAATTCAGAGTCATTTGAACTATTTAATAATGATATATGGCTATAAAAATAGTACAGAATTGCAGTCTCTCCAAAGAGTACAAAACAAAGCACTAAAAACCGTATACAACCTACCATTAACCTACCCTACAATCACCCTGTATAAGGAAGTTTGTAAAAATATCTTGCCAGTGAACGGAACCTATAAATTACAATTACTTATGTTTGTTTTCAAATCTCTTTATAACATTGGTCATAACACGATAGCCTTCTCAAGGAATCAAAAAACTCTCAATACAAGAAACAGTTCCAATTTAAGAACAACTAAATGCAGACTTGAATAAAACAATTTACCACAATACATAAAAAGTATAAATACTGTATCTGCTTTTAAGATTAATGTAAAGAAATTTTTATTAAGAAATTTAGAAATGCTTCTAATATAATTTTTTCATTTTGAATTTTGTACATAAAACTGTAAATAATGTAAATTTGTATATAAACTTTGTAAATATACATATATTTGCTTAATTTCTTTTTTTTTTAATATTACATATAAATAAATATTTTTAAGCTTATTTTAATACAAGTTTATAAAATTTGAATAAGTAAATGCCAACTCGCCTCAATAATGTCATTAGACGCTGAGGCATATAAATAGCAACAAAAAAAAACTTGTAAATAAAAAAATTTTTTAATAAAAAAAAAAAATAAATAAAATAAGTTCTTTTAGCAGTAGCTCAAACATTGTTTTCTCTGCACTGAGTTTTTATTAATCATTGATTTCTGGCCGCAATTGCCGTTATGAGTCAAATACTGTTACCAAAATTACTGCAAATACCGTTACCGTAATAACCCAAAATAGCGTTACCTTTACGTTTTTTTTTCTTTCTATAAAATCGACAGCATATATTTTTTATGGTTTTCATATTATTATTCCTGATGTGTGTATTTTGGCCTAATTATTGCCAAATTATTATAATTATATTCGTAAATAGAATTTCTTAAATTGTCGTTTTAAGAATACTTGGCCCAGATACAGATGGGTAAACGTAACGGTAGCCGAACTTGGTTTTGTGTTAAAAGCTTAATTTTTTATAAAAATTGTAGTTAGGACGTTTGCCGACTTCCGTAGCAATAATTAAATTATTTTTCTTGCAATGAACTAAGTGGTTGTAGTAATATTTATGTTTAACACTCATTTCAGAATGCAATTCTCCCCAATGTCAAGAGGATCTGGCCGCACCTTTAAGTGTGCCAGCTGTTGCTCTATTGCCCATACACACCAGTTCACCAGAACGTCGTATGACACAGAAGGAAATCATAGCTGGTGAAGAACGTCCACGTTATGTACTGCAGGCGCAATATAAATCATCTCCAGGTACATTTGCTTTTGTAATCTTCTAGTATTAATTGCATTACTATTTATTTTACAACTACAATATGTTTATTCTTTGTTGTTTGCACTTTATTTAATGAAATTAAATAAAATGCAATTTCATACAAAATGAGCTTTTTCCCACATAAAATATTATATTTCTGCCATCATTGTAAATAATCATCATGACAGCAGAAACAATAATGCACGTGCGCCATATTAAATTGATACAAAATAAATTATATTTACATATGCATCTTTTGTATATACATACATATGCAGTTAGTATATGTATATGTATCTGTATAATTAATTATATTGTATTAAAATTTGTTGATTTGTTAAATTACTCATACATACATAAATGCATTAATACGCAAATAGCTACATAGCACATTAATTTAATTTAATTTAATTTAATTTAATAGATACGTATGCAAGTATGTATATACACGAATTGTAGATACATACTCGTACATGTTCATAAAACCAGGCGTCTATCTATTCGATAGCTATATTAGCTGCTAATCGTTCCCGTATTTACAAAATTAATAAACTAAAAAATTAAATAAATTTAAAAAGGCAAGTCAAAAACTTATCGTCAATATTCTCCATTTACATGGTACTGTATGACTTCAGATGCCTTTTTAAATTTTTTTCATACACATTGAATGCATACTTTCGTTTTTTTATATAAATTTCATGAAAATTTCATAAGAACTGCAATTATTTATTATAAAAAAAAAAACTACAAATAAACAACCTAATGTATCTGCTGAATTAAAGATTTTCGCCACAGGCTTAATTAATGCTCACATTAAAGCATGCAAAGGGGAAATTATTAAAAGCCAAATTAATTAAATAGCTTCGTATTCTGTGATCATGACATGTACACAGTGGTAAAATATATGTAGTTGTACATGTTTACCACAACCATTTGAAAATGTTTACAAATTTTTTAAAAATATAATGGTCACTGTATTTATTTATATGATTACGGCAACCATAATATATTAGAGATACTAAATACAAGATTATAGCAATCATATAGTATATGTTTGTAGTAACTATGTATATGTGACCCGGCGTATGAAAAGGTGGCTTATGACTCAAAAAAGAAATTGCGAGACACCGCTGTTAAAGATAAACAATGCATTTCGTCAGTGTGTGTTGGACAAAATAAGAATAATGTTATGATATCATATCTTTAATGGCGGCTGGTTCAAGGACTCAACACTTTCACCACGTAAAAGAGCGTCTCAAAAACTATCGAAACCAAAAAAAAAAGTGGAAAAATTGTTTTCGAGTCATAAGCCACCATTTCATAGGTCGGGTCACATATGTTTGTGGCAATCATATTTATGATGAATCCTTCTAACATAATACGTACGTTGCTCTTTTATTATAATATAAAGGGGGTCCCAACTAGAACGCAATTTTTAAATTTGGCGCCATTCGAAGTGTCATTGTTTGACATTTGAACAATTGTTATTGTTTGCTAGTAGAAGGTACGAGGTTAGTAAAAATGGAGCGCTACACGAATGAACGACGCATTATCATTGTGAAATTGTTTTACTAAAATGGTGAAAGGTTTGCAGCTACATTTCGAAAATTGCGATCAATTTGGGGTCACAATAAGATTCAACTGTAAAGAGATTAATGGATAAATTTGCCGAAACTGGGTCTGTTAGTGAAGAAATGAATATGGAGGGCATGTGGTTTCAACAAGACGGCGCCACATGTCATACAGCCAGAGAAACAATTCAATTGCTGCATCAGTCATTTAAAAATTGCGTTCTAGTTGGGACACCCTTTAGAAGAACATAATATGATATAATCTTTTATCATAAAAATGATTGCTAAAATATGTGCAAATTAACATTTTGTTGTTGCCGCAATCATATAAACATGACCATAGTATTGTTAAAAAAATTAAAAAAAAATTTAATATGGTTGTGGTAAACATGTACAATTAAATTTTTTCTCCATGTGTGGATATTTGTGACTCTGAGTGACGATTTAACTGATTTCATAAAAAATACATTTCGAATTGCTTTTTTATGTCGTTTTAAACAAGTTCAGTATTTTTTTTTAAATAATACGATTCTACAGAGATTTTTATCTACAAAAACACATGAACTGGAAATTGTGTGTACCTATGGTAGAAAAAGTTCGGTAAAGTTAGTTACTTTTAATACAATTATAACAACTACTATGATTTCTAACTTGTATAGAAACTTGAAGCACTGGAAACTTGATGTACCTGGAAAATGTAAAAAGAATCTTCAGACTATTTATTATACGAGTATTTCTAGAATTTCATATACATTTTTTAAGAATCTTGCAGATGAAAAATAAAAAGCTAAAATAAATTTAATCTTAACATATGTACTCATCATAAAAATACTTAAACCCACATACGATTACCCATATACTTCTAAGTACATGAACTGCATTTACTTGTTTTTTTTTTGTTAATTTCATCTGCATTTTATTTAATACTCGTACATGTATTTTAATAAAGTAGTAACTAGCACTACTTACCTACAGTTTTATCTATTAAATGAATATCATTAAATAAGAAGTTACACAGTCTGCTTATTAACTTAGTTATTCTATGATCTGACAATAGTATTGAAATGATTTTTTTTTAAACTCTCGGAATAACATTTTATCGTTATGAGTTAGTTGTTTAAAAAAGGTAACCTCTTCCCTGAAACAGCGAAACCCCATGAAAAGAAGCTACAGGTACCTCATAAAAGTATGTGATTTTTTGAAATTGAATAAATAATTATTGCTCTTTTGTCTTAATAGCAAAATTCACAAACTTATGGGCGTCACTGTACATATTTAAACATATTTAAACATAATATAGTGCATTATGTATCATACTACAATGATCACAAAAATAGCAGTAATTATAATATACATATTTAAATATTTATTATTGCTCCAGAAGATAATGCAGTACTCAACTTTTTTACATTAATATTCTAGTTGAACATTTTTTGTAATTTTATTGAGTGAGTTTATACTCGTATAAAAACGACTCACAGTCTATGGTGCAGTTTAATGGTTAATTAAAATATAATTTTTATTAATATGTTTTTATGTGGTTATTGTTTATTCCCCTTTAAATTGTTTATTATAGAAAAATGTATTGAAAAAGTTAAATAATACTGGATATAGTGAAAAAGGTTAACCGGTTTTTTTTTAGCTAAAATCGTGTTCGAAACCGGAAACATGAAATTGATATTGTGTAGGTTATAGCTAGGGTATCCAAATTATGCATTTGACATAAACCAAAATTATTTAAATCAGTGTTGGTGATGAAAATCCAGCTCAAACCTTATTTCTAAGTTTAGTAAAATAATAAGTATGAATTTTCCACCCAACGTCGTAACGTCACTTATCTTAATTGTAATAAATATTTCTGATTCCGTCAATAGTTTTCCAGGATATTTTCGCATAACGGCAGCGTCGTGTTGAATTAAAACAAATATATTTATTCGATTATTCTACATAAAATTATTCGTGATTCAAAAAAATTTTTTTTTTTAATTTTTCGTAGGAAATATTTTGATTATTCGAATGGATACCCTTTCTGATTACATCATACAAAAACATTTTCGAGTTGTTCTGAAAAAATCTTTGGGTTAATGTTACTCAAACTCACTCACTTTCAAGTCAATGGTTAATTTTAAAAATTAGATTATAAATGCATTAAAATGTACTTCCAAAACTGATTTGTTTTTGATTTCCATCATATGCCTGATAGATAGATTTTTATTTTTATATTTTTATTGCATATTTTGTTATCTTTTCATCATAATTCGAAAACAATTTAAAATTTTTAGACTTTAAAATCGAAAAAACTAAAAGTCGAAATCATCACAGTTGGGGGGAGTACATCAGAAATCTGAATCGGTCATGTTTATGAACAATTTGTGATTTATTAGTCCTGCTTCTTTGCGTGTAAATTGCATGAGTTTCTAGCTACAAATACATGTTTGCTCAGGAGGTCAGTACAATTTGTGAGACCTCTTCTGTAGACATGAACTACATAAATAATCGTACACAATTGCTTAGTTGCCTCATTGCATGTGTTTAAGTAGTAGTCATTCAGATAGACATTGAGTCGTGCTGTTCCATATTCTTCTACTGCATTTTATACAATAATAACGTCAGTGTTTTTTTTTTATTCACTGACATTATTATTGTTCGTGAATGTTTTCATACACCGCTTTAAAAAAAATGCAATACCATATATGCATCAGTGGCACTAACAATAATGACACTATCACCAACATCACCATCACCACAATTGTTGTCTGTTGGTTTGGTTAACTTTTTTTCGTTTTGTATGTATGTTACTTTTTATTGCTGCTCATTAATATTGCGGTCTCGCGTAAAACTCGTGCTACTTAACACCAATACAACAATCAACAAAAAAAAATCTATCAAACATCCATTTAACCAACCCACTGTACTCGATGAAACACCATCACGAACAACATCACCGCCACCGCCACCACAACAAAACGACGATAACGATGACGATAAAATAAAATAAAATAAATGAACAAATCGATATGTATTCTTATGCAACTGCTCTAATCCACTGTACTCTGCTCCTCTCTTAATGCCTCGTGCGACGACTCTTTTGTAAACAATTAATCAACCAATCATCAATCTACTTAAAACTTAACTTGACATTTTTTTAAATTACACGCATATGTATGCGTCTGTGACTGTTTACTTGCATTTATTTACTTGTGTGTGTGTGTGTGTTTGTGTATGTGTGTTAACATAAAAATACACTACTTACCAATCCGTGTATATTGGACTGATTATCGAAACCTAAATATTTTTTGAAACAAATGAAACAAATTCTCTAAAAATTATAATAATTATATCTTGTCTACTAACTCACAAAATCACTTTGCTTAATAACTGTAAATGTAACTGGAATTGTGTGTATATGTGCGTGTTACTGTAACTGTAATATTTATTACTATGTATGTGTGTATGTTATGTAACTAATATGGCGCCCCATGTTTGTGTAGTCCAAAATAGAAGGGATTCAAGTAAAAACAAAAATAAATTTATTACTGTACAAAAAACAAACAATAAGAGATACGTTGTTGAAACAATAACTATGACTACCACTACAGTGTCAGAGAGGCGTTTTGTACGTGAGGCCACAGAGGATTTCGCAGTCAATGTAATGGGTTCCCCGGCCACAACAGCAACAGCGTCAGCATCAACAACGTTAACAGCAGCATCTGCCACTGCATTGTTGGCAGGTGGCGATAATGATTTATTGCCACCTGCGCTGCCAGCCAAACCGGGCGTTACGTCCATCAACAATGAGTCGTCTGACTCGGAGAAGCCACCACCAATACCACCTAAGGAATCCTCACCCACTACACAGATTACCGGCATTTTAAAGGGTGGCAAACTATGGAAGCAAGATTCAATTTCACAGGTAATTAAAATATGTAGATACTTGAAAGAACAACTGAAACTGCATCATATCAATTTAATTAAAATTCACGTGATTTAAAATTTTTTTTTATTCATTTTTCTTGGACAGCAGTCGGATGACCAAAATAATACCACCTCCGAAGATGAGGCTGGTTCTACTTCGAATGGCACTATTAAACGTTCTGTGCGCTTTGTCACCGAAGACGTTAGTAACGATGAAGTCGATGGCCTATCATCGAACGTAGACGAGGATAATCAAATTAACGAACTGATACCGATTAAAAAGCATTCCACCCTCTTTAAAAATGCTTTACGGCCCAATTCAGCAGTACAACAGTTGTTTCCTAGTACGGCATCGCATCAAACTCTCACCTCGGAGGCATTGCGCGCTTTTGATGAGTCTAAACGAGCTGGTTGTTTGGTGTCAACACTACCTGGCAGTGCTGGTGATTCGGATACACTTAGACGCAGCATGGAAAGAAATATTTTAAGACGTTCACTAATTAAGTAAGTAGTAAATATAAACAAACAAATATATATATAAATATCATATATACATACATGACTGCAAATGTATTGGTGGGTACGCGTAGCAAACCTGGAATAATTAGATAATTCCTTTAATGTTGGCAAAATTATCAGTCTAGACAAGTTTAATATTTTAATTGCAAATGTGATGAGGAAAAAAATTTATCATCCGGACACTTTTTTAAGAGATAATTAAAATTAAAGTTTATTCTATAATATTAATTCGATGGATTAATATAATATGTATTTATGTATTTAATTGTTAGTTGTTTTGTGGATTTTTTGGCACAAAGTACATTAACAGATTTGTTTAAGATTAACATGGCTACCTGCCTATTAGGCCTAACTCCACGGCGCACTCAAATTCAGGGTGAACTCGTTTCACCACCGCATTGTATAAGCAGCAAGCACATATGTCTTGCAAAGAGCATACTTGTATGAAATGGCCAGAAACATACAATTAGCAATTTCTCGATACATTACTGCAACGATCAATGCCATCTAAAGCTTAGTCAGTTAGTATGACTGCATTTACCGGCCATTGCCAATGACGAAAATCATAATTTACGGATCGTCAACACAACACTTTCCACCAAAGCCACTATTTCCGTACATTTCCTTAGCACCGAACTAAGTGTCACCACTATTTTCAATGGCTCTGTTGTTCTTCAGCAACAGCACCTAGCAAATTGGTGTGCCGAAATTTCTTTTAACCAACTGCCATTATCCCCGGTCTGGGTGCCAAGCCAGCAAAACACTGACTTATATTTAACCACCTCTGGGATCTTTCGGTTTATATTGCAGTCTCCACAATACATTTTTATGAGTATACAAATTTATAATATCGTAATTAGTATAATCCATATACGAGTACATATAGTACATACATACATATGGTGAATTTCACGTCAAGTGGCCCAATTTTAAAAATTGATGTCTTCCGATTTGGATGAAATTTGCACCAAGGTTAGTACTATTGGATAGTAGGCCAGACACAAATTTTTAGCTCTGTCAGTCCAGAACAATTTTTGCTAGGACCAATAGATGAAAAGTTACACTCATTTAAAAAAAAAACCCCTGTATGACCAAAATTGACCAAAATGTCCAACTTTGATCCCCTCTAACTCCGGCACTTCTGGACTGATAGAGCTGAAAATTTGTCTCTGGCCTACTATCCAATAGTACTAACCTTGGTGCAAATTTCATGTAAATCGGAAGACATCGATTTTTAAAATTGGGCCACTTGACGTGAAATTCACCATATGTATGTATATAAAAACGTAACGTGACTGACTGGCTAAATCATTCTACATTGCGGATAAAAGAGACAAAAACGGGTAAAAATGTGTATATGTATACACTAGAGCCCCGATTTGCGTCTATCCTATTTGCGTCATTTCGATTTGCGTCGCTTTTCAAAATTTGGTTTAATTCACTTTGCGTCGTTTTGATTCTGATTTGCGTCGACTTTGAAATTATGTGTCAATACATTTTTATAGAAAAAAATTGATTCGATTTGTGTCGTTTCGGTTTGCGTCGCATTTCCCCGGTCCCTACTAACGACGCAAATCGGGGCTCTAGTGTATAAGAAACTGTGTATTTCCAAAACTAATAAAGATAGAATAAAATTTCAAGTTTTTCTGCCGTTAATTGAAAAAGAAGAGTCTGGTACTTTTTGGAAATTCGAAATTCTAGATGATCAAAACGGCTAAAAACGGCACCCGAGAACTCTGTGCAACAACCCTCCTATAGAAAAATACTTTTAAATACATCTAGAAATATTATTCTCTTATTCCAGGTCTTACAAATAATATAACAACTTTCAAAAAAAAACGTGACAAAATGGTACCCGTAGATCCATATGGCACCCCTTGCATCGTAAAAATAAAAATTAAAATTCATCCGGCATATATTTTGTATATTTTTATAATTCGAATTTTTAAGGCCCACAAAACGGATTCTTGGTACTTTTTTGGTACATTTTTATAAAATTAATTTTCTAAATAAACAATACATAAAATATTTTTTGTTAATATGTAGTACGTATTATTAAGAATTAATTTGAATATTTTCGAAAAATATTTTTACACAGGGGACAAAAATGTGTCAAAAGGGAATAAAAACAGTACATTTTCTATGTACATATATACTCGAACATGAAAGAATAACGTGACTGATTGATTCACAGTCACAGCACAGCCCAAACTGCTAAAGATAAACTCTTGAAATTAGGGTATTAGATTCCTTTTACATTAAATAGATCCACTAAGAAGGGATTTTTAGAAATTCGGACGTTAAGAGGGTTAAAACGGATAAAAATGGTAACGGTGTATCTCCAAAACTAATGAATCTAGAATACAAATTTTAAGTTTGTCTGCCTTTTATTAAAATAGGAGAGGATAGGTGTCTGGTACTTTTTGGAAATTCGAAATTCTAGATGATCAAAACGGTGCCGGAGAACCTGGTGTTACCCTTTGTATCTTCTAAATAAATAAACATAGAGATTGAATTTAAATTGCATCCGGCTAAAATCGATGACCAGCAAACATTTTATTTGTACTTTTTTGAAATTTAAATTCTTAAGGCCTAATATTTGTATCCATTTTTGTCACTTTTTTGTCCAAACCGATTTTCTCAATAAAAAGATCTAGAAATATTCTTACAAATAATTACAATAACAATTTTCCAAAATTATTTCTACCCAATTGACAAAACTAAGCCCGAACGGGGTTGACCGTTAAATAAGTACTCTTTGTATTTGCTAAATAAATAAACGTAGAACATAGAAATGAAGTTCGAATTCTTAGGGTCTGAAAAACGTGTCCTTTGTATTTTTTTTATAAAGTAAATATTGTCAATAAAAATTACATGAATATTATTTTCTAATAGTGGGTATTACTAACACTTAATATGAACATTTTTAGACGGGAGATAAAAAAGGGCCAAAAGGAAGTAAAAACATTTTATAATATTTAATAAATTAACGAGACAATAAAGATAAAATATGCATTTATATAACCGCTCAAAATTTAACTCTCAATATGATATTCGGATTTCAAGTATAACTGATAATTTCAGTACAGATATTTTAATGATTTGTTGAAATTCTTTCTTTCTGTTTTCTATTTGAATGTTTCCAATAAAATTTGTTGCTTCTCCACTGAGACTCCAACCCAAGTTGTTTGTTTTTTATTTTCAAATTTTAAATATTTATTTTATTGATCATGATAATGAATTATTAAAAAATTTTAAATTAGGAAATATAATGTATTCATCACTTTTTCTGAACTCTAATGCTGAAGGTATGTGTGTTTAAAGTCTTTAGGTGGCTATACAGCTAAACCGATTTTCTTTCAATTTTCACAGTGTATTCCTGTATGCCAGGAACACATTTTATTTTAAACTACTACAGCTAGAGCTCTCAAATTTTGTACGGACAGTTTCGGCATCCATATGAACATTTGATGAAAAATCTATGGACTACAAATAGTGGCTGTTGCACCCCTAATAAAATATAACATCGAGAGTCTTTAAATTTTTTGCTATCACTTGTCAATATGACTATTTAGGACGAAATTAATCGGACCACAAATACTGGGCGTGGCATTTTCCATATAAATTGAATTCGATTATCTATAAATCTATAACATATTATTAACCGTGATGTCCATATGAATATGTTAGTAAAAATACAAAGCAAAGCAAATATTAAAATTTGTATATCTTGAATGCAATAGGAAGAATCTTCTAATTTCGTATGAGTAACTATTTGATAAAAATCTATATTTTAAGTATATGCAAGTTGTTCAGTTTGTAAAAAAGAACGTGGATCCGTCCATACAAAGTAAGTATTACATTCGTATATCTCAAAGAAATAGATTAGATAGAATATACGAAGGGGGTAACGAAACACACTGGGTTTTAGCTATAAACTAGCTACATGTTGTTAAAATAATATTAAAATAACAATTTGTCTATGTAACCATGTAACTATGTTCCATGTAACAATCTGAGTTGATCAATAAAAATATTCAAAACTCGTAAATCTGGTAAATACTCATTTCATATATTTATACTTATTTGTTTGTTAGGAAAAAGGCCGTTAAATCGGATATATCATTGGAAGAGCGTATCAAACAACTTACATGTGGCATTGATGAGGATAACGATGAATCAGCATTAGAAAATGGTGATGACGAGAATAGTAAAATTGAAGACAACGCCGAACTATCTCATCGTGATAGCCCGGCTGGGGAAGAAAATCCACAGAAGTTTACTGCTAATGGAAATAATAGCGACAAGAGCTTCTCACCCAACTCCTCTGTCTCAAGTTCATCGAGTGGTTCATCGGCTTATAAGAAAATAACGGAAATTTTCAATCGTGAAAAGAAGAACCAGGAGAAAATTATGGAAATGGAAGAGAATCCTATCGTTATAATACCTCAGGTAGCAATTCGCCAATATAAAAGAGGAAATATTAAAATTGATTATTTTGTATTTTTTGTTTAATTCTAGGAATGTCGTTGTCCTGCAGCTCCTGATTTAGGTATGGGTGTTCAGGTGCCTGTTGTGCATACACAAATACATCGTACCCCTCCCCGACAAACCGAACCGAAACGTCAATTCCTTTCCACCTTGGCGCCTCTGACTGCATGCGTGGCTGGTAACAAGGATGACTTGTCTTCATATTACACATTGGCTGCTGCTCATCACAACCAGGCTGCACAGAATGCTCATGCGGCTGAGTACAATTTAGCCGCTATGATGGCTGGCGAACAAAATTCTACTGGAATCTCACAAAGTACGGGTGATGAGGTGCGAAAAGTAGCTCCAGATGTAATAGCCGGCACCCCAGGACAAGAGCAACAAGATGAACTGGCTGCTTTTGCTCAGCAAGAAGCCAATCGCACGGACAAAATTAAGAAACGCTATGGCAATGAACCAGCTAATGTCAAAGAGAACACCAAAGAACTCAACTCTGACGATGACGAGGGAAATGACTATGGCTTTAATAAGCGACCCTCTGTACGAGGCATTAAACCGAAATTTAGTTCGACCAATGAAATTTTGCAACAAATGCAGGACCAACTTTCTCAACAAATGCCTAATGTAGCTCATTCCCAGCCTCTGCCACAACCCATGAAGAGCTATACATTGCCCAAACAATCCAGTGCCAGTGCCATGACCAAGCAGTTGTCTCAACAACAGCCGTCTCCACAAAATGTTCCACACCCAGTTGTGGCCACGTCACAGCAACAGCTGCCGCAACAACAACAAATGTGTAATGCCGTTGCTCCTCCTGCGTCCATGCAAATACCAGCCAATGCTGGCATTGCGCAGCAGCAAACTGAGCAACGCACTTGGAGTTTCTACAGCGAAACAGGGGGAGCTGGTGAGCAACAACGTCTTCCGGTCGAAAGTGCTGCAGCAGCAATGCAACAGACCTACTATCAAACTCTACCCGCTGGTGCAATGTTCCGTCACACAATGATACACCAGCATCAGCAGCACGGTCCAGAGGAAGCTATGCTCTATGCTCAAAACTGTCAGGCAATGGCCACAACCATTGAACCGCAACCACATTACGGTCATTATGCCCGAAGTCCTACCCGTCGACCGGAATCCCCACCTCCCCTACGAAATTATCATCAGACCATGGTACTGATTCCCTACAATGCCGAAACATACTCACAATTCGCCGCCAGCAATATGGATCCGAAAGTGGCCCACATACAGCGTCAGAATATTTTGGAATACCAACAGGTAGGCGAAGTGACACAAGTAAGACCGAAATTTTAATTTTTCTAAATTTAATGTTTGTATGTACTCGTATCTGTATTTGTGGTGATTGGTTGTAAAGTTAATTGTTTATATTTATATATTGTTGTCGTTTGGAAACAGGCGCCGATTTAAAACTCCTCCAATTAGAGTTCGGTCGGACAATGTTCTTGTTGTCTTTTTGCATTTTGTTTCACTTTAAAACAATATAATCTGAAAAGTATTTGTTTTTCGAATAATTTAGGTAACTCAACAAACTATACGTGTTCCGATCGGTTATACCCTACCCGGCATGCAACTGCATGTTGTAGCGGGACGTGGACATGCCGCACAGTATGCAACAGCGGCCGCTGCCCAAACACATCACCATCAGCACCAACGCATCATGACACAACGCTACCAGTTTGCCCAAGAGGCCAGTATGGCGGGTTTCAGTGAACGGGGAGTGCCTGAAGGGGCTGCGGCTGTCTCGCACAGCGATTGCACAAATAGTGGAATGGTATCGCCAACCACTGGCCAACAAATTGCAATGCAGCAACAACAGCACCTCCAACAACACCAGCTGCAACAAAGTGCTCAGTTGGCACAACAACAACAACTGCAGCAGCAGCAACAACAACAACAACAACATCAACAGATAAATTGCCAACAACAGCAGCAGCAACAACCGCAATCCCAACAACAAAACAATATGCAATCGGCAGCCCAAGGCTCCGTGTACTACGCCATGAACGTATGACCCACAGTTGATTAGTCTATGTCAACGGCGGTTATAGTCGAACGCCGCCAATGCCAACGTGTAGAGATGTCATCGACATCAGTACAATTGAGTACGCGGTAGAGTGAGATTAATTAAGACATGAAACAAAAAATCATTATACCCACCCTCCTCCTCTCTCGTCCCTTCCAATAACCTCTCCACACCTGAATGAGAGCTGCCATTATGGAATTTAGTAATGTACACAATAGATACAAAGTATTTTCAAATTCAATTGGCTAACAGAATGATTGTTTTAATTAACTAGAAATGAAGTAAAATGAATGAATGATTGAATCAAACGAAAACTGAAAACAAATCCAGTTCATAGTGAACAGGATTTTAACAATAATATTTACGAAAGAAACAAAAAAAAAACAACAAAAACTAGACGCACAGTTCTTGGCATATTTCAGATTCAGTTTTTTATATTTTATTTTTTTTTTTTTTAGTTTTTCAACGAAAGCAAACGTTTTGCAAAAATATGTTTTGTAATCGAATTGAATGTAGACATATTTACATATTGCAAATAATGACAACGAACTGGAAATTATTAATTAATTATTATTAATTTTTCGTTTTATTAATTTCATTTTGATCCCACAACATAAAATAGCATTGTCATTGAATTCGTTCCTCTACTCAAAATTTTAATCACCCCTATCGTGAATAAAAAATCTACGTGAAATTTGTTCACTTTTATTTTTTTAACATTGAATTTAAATAGGAAAATGGGAAAAGTGAAAAAATTTCACGTGGAATTTTTATTCACGATAGGGGTGATACCCACTTTCACTTTAACTAAGGCGATTCTAAATCACTGTTTCTTTTTACTGTAAACTGTAGAATATAATTGTATTTCGGGAATAAAAAACTAACAGTGATTGTCAATATCTTATATGTATACAAAGATAATACAGTGGCTATAAAAGTCTTAATTTCGACTTACGTGTAAAAGGAATTTTACCTATTAAAAATTGTGAAATTAATTAACTTCCTAGTTATGTGTGAAAAACTAGAACTAGTCGAGGTAGTTGTGTCCATTTGCTTATATCGCAGTCATTTGCTGATTTCATGACTATATCTGACATATTGATACCGCATATGGACCCCAAGATTATCTGAGTGCTTCGGACTTCAAACAATAAACGGACATCGCCTAAGCGACTTCGGTATCCATTACAAAACCATTTAACCATTTCATTTTAAAGGATATGATTGGTTATGAGGTTTAAGCTTTGATTAAAAAGTTTAATAAATTATTTAAAGTAATTATTAAATTACTACACAACTAAATCGACTCTTATATTCGGCCTTATACAACTTTCCAAACGCACTATTAATCTACATTATATATAAAAATTAAATGGTCCATGTATGTAATGGCATCACATGAGAACGGCTGGAGCGATTTGGCTGATCTTTTTTATTCGATTCGAAATTCTCAGGAGATGGTTTGTAAAAAAAAAAATCAAAAATTCCGGGTAAAATTGGGAAATTTTGTTTGTGAGTCCAGTCAACTTTAATTAAAAAAATCCCCCTAAAGTATGCTGTACAAATTTAGATATTTTATTTGCAAATAAGAACAGGCAGGTTGTAAATACATCTTATTCTATGAAATACAAATCATTAGTAAATACCGAGCGAAGCCGGGGAGTAAGTTTCTATTCATAGCAACTTTCTGAGCAAACTATTGAAACTGGGTTAAAATCGCTCATAGAAATGTCCTCCCGCAATAGAACTTAACAAAATTGTTATCTGCCAATTTCATAGAACCCAACTTCCGAAAATCTTTTTAACGAGCATAAATCTCTTGAAAATAGTGGTATCTGGACAAAGTTCAACACAAGTTTTATATACGTATAGTGCAATCATGCCAACTAATTAATGGACGATCAGTATACGAATATGTATATGTAGTTATGATTTCATATAGTTTCCGTTTCGGAACAACACTGTAACGTGCATAAATCTGTTACAATTTCTAGTAATAGCATTAAATGTTATACAGATAAATCAAGTTTCAGAAGGACCTGTTGATAAAGGGCCTATTTACTAAACTAATCGATTTGTTGTTGGGATTGTTTATTTTACTTGAAATAATATGAGTTTGTTATATTTTTCACTGCAGCTGGTGCTTTCGTTTTTTAATAAATAGGTCGTTTTTAAAAGCTATTGCTCAAACTTTTATGATTCGTACGTATAGATAAAAGTAAAACTAATTGAATTATTTTTAATACTACAAAAATATATTAAATTTAAATTATGCAAAGCTTAGCTTCGGTTGAAATTATTTGAAAATATTTCAAATTTATTATTGAAATTATTATTAGTGGTCTTTTTGCAATTTTCTATTACGTTTATGTTTAAACAATTAAATTAAATATGTATCAATAAACAAAAAACAGTGCCAAAGTTATTTTAGTATAAAATATTTAAACAAAAAAATCACGAAAGAAAAACAAAAAATAAAAAACATTTTAAAATTAAATATAGAAATAAAACTGAAACAATTAAGAAATTTGAAGAAAAATTATAAATAAATAAGTAAAAATACTACTACTTCCAATTAGGATACAAAAATTTAATTATATATTACGAGTATTAAATGATTTTAAACACGCAGATAATTAAATATTGATTGATTACAGAGGAATTAAATTTAAAAATTATTATAGAATTTTAAGTATAAAAGAGAAAAGAAAAAACAAAAAAAATAAAATTATTTAAACTATAGCATTAAATAACAGAATTTTTAAATTGTTTCAACAGTTATTTATTTACACCACGAGTTGAATAAGTTAAAAAACTAAAGTTTTATAAAAATTTATCTTCAATACTCATCAACTACATTAACAAAGTTTAAATATAAAAGTATTGTAGAAGAAAGAAAATTCAACCGAAAACACTATAATTAATTGTATCTTTGAATGCAATTATTATTTTATTTAAACAAAAAAGAACAACAAGATAAATATAAAAAATAGTAGTAAAAATAAATAAATAAAACCAAAACTATTATTTCTAGTATTTTCAATATTCACAAAACTAAATTGTACTTTATAAAGACGAATGTGCAATTTCTGGAAATTGACATTTGAATATTTTTGTGAAACAATTTAAGTAAATAATAAATTAAACAAAAAAAATAACGAATACAGTTTAATAAACAAATACAAACATTCATATATTTTACAAATAAATTTACCAAAAATTAGTAAAAAAAACAAAATAAGAAACTTTTAAAGCTTAAAACAAAAACAAAATTAGTTTTAATTACCATTATAAATAAGTACTATACATAATAAACATACATACATACATATAAATATTTTATTAATCGATAAATAATTAACCAAAAACATAGTTGATAAAATCTTAATTCAAATTAAATAATTAACTGTATTTATTCCAAAGTTAATTGTGTTGAAGACAAAATTCTTTCTAAGTTGCATAACCATAAACGACGTATCGTTCCGAGTTGCAATTTTCGATCACGAGTGAAATATTTACTGTTGTTTTTTTTTCAGATCGATTACTGCTTAACAATCAATTGTTGACGAACGTAAAAAATTATTAAAGATCGAAATACTCGGAATAGATTTACTGAAAATCTAACCAAAACAATTTTCCGATATTACGTATATTTATTTTAACAAGAAATGTATGTTTTATTAAAATATTTAAATATTATAATTTATATTAAATTAAACTCTATTATATTTCATTTCATTACATTAATTATCTAAATACTTATACAACAACTAAATAATTTATAATGAAGCAAAAATACAGTCAGTCAATAATTATTAGAATTTAGATTTAATTACAATAAAAATAATTAAATTTAAAAAAGAACTTTCCATTTCAAATTAAATTAAACACACTAAATCATTTCCCGTTTTTATTATAATCTAACTTTAATATAAGTTAAAGGTGCTATCAGACGGGATGTATTTTACATATGTACTGTCAAATTTTCCATCTGTAAAAGTTGTACACATCGTGTGATACATATGAAACTTTGTATGTGTAAAATACATGTAATTTTTTCGATTAGAACACGCCAAGGTGAATTTATACTAGGTGACAGCATAGCGCCAGCTGATTATTCATGGTGAAATTGAAAATGTCAAAAAGTTGTTTACAAATAGTCAAAGTTTATATAAAAAAAAAAACTTTTTGACAGTGACGAAAGTTTTTACACAAACAAAAATGCCTGTTGTAATTGTTGTAGCAATGCTGTCACCTAGTATTTAATTTCACCATGGAACACGCTCTATTTCCCAGTGACAAACATAAACAAAACAGCTGGTTTGTTTTGAAACAAAATTGTTTTAAAAAAATATATTGTAAAGAAAAATTAAAGAAAATGGATAATGAACACGAAAAAGTAAGTATTTTTAGATTTTTAATAAATTAAATTATGTTTATTATATTTATTGCAGTTAAATTGGCTAAAAGAAGCAATTCTTGAAATTTATACGCGTTAAAAAGTCAGCTTTTGTTTTACATTTATAGGTTATGTCATACGGAAAAACATAAGCAGGTGGGATAGCAAAAATTATAAATCGGATGTAAAATGGAAATTTTGACATGCATACGGAATTACATATGGGTAAGGAAAGTTACCGTACATATGTAAAATACATGCCGTCTGATAGCATCTTAAGGAAAGTTCGCATTGACAAACAATTTATAACTACAAGCAAAAGTTTCCTTGATCTTACTTAACTTTCGTTAGATCAAACAAAGCCAGACAATGTAGTTATTTGATATTTGATATTTTGATCAAAGCTTGTTTGACAGCTTATTTACGAGTAATCAATGTCAACTTATGTGTGTACCATAACCAAATACTTTAATGCAATTGAAAAACTTTTACTTGACTTTTCCCAAATCCCTCTTTTTATTATGACATTTTCATTGTCTTTCTTTCAGTTTCCTTCAAATATTATTGTGTAAATGTCTGTATCTATTTATGTATGTCAGTATGTCTCTTTTTCACTGTTTGTATTTGATAAATTTTTGAAATCTAATGTATTGTAAAATTTTAAAATAAATTAACGATTATATTTTACAATTAGCAAACATTCATATATAATCAATATGTAGTACATAAATGAATAAATAAAATAAAAGGTTCATATTAGTATTAAATAAGAACACACACCAAAACACATACACATACATACATACATATAAATAAATATTATTAATTACATATTGAATTTAAAACAAAAACAAGAAAAAATGTATTACCACAAAAAAAGAAAAAAATTAAATAACGGCAAAGAAAACAACAAATTACATACTATTTATAATTAAAATATAAAAGTATATAAATTATATATATACATATATAAATATTAAATAATAAACCAAAAAACAAAAAATATTATTTATTGTAATAATTATAAAGAAATATACATTATTAATAAATATATGACTGAGTAAATAACTCGTAAATATTAAAAAAGAAATATATACATACATAATTATATATATATATATATATTAATATAACTGCATTTTTATTTACAGCCCGAAAACTAAGTTGATTAAAAATCAGTTGGAAAGTGTACAAGCAATATTTGGGATTATTATTTGTTTGTGGATTTTTACGTAGTGGATTTTCAGAAAAATTATTAACTTGATTTACAAATGGATATCTCAAAAATATTTAAAGATTTTGTTTAATAAAAACTCATTTTAATTAAGAACAAGTAGCAGTGCTATATTCGGTTTTACCAATTCTCCATCACCAATATTTAGCGTAAATTTCACTTTGATTCTAGATTCATAGTGATATCGAGAGAATAACAGGAATAGTGTATAGTGAATAAAGGTTTTCATATACATATTTTGATCTAAAACCTTTTACCAATTCAGCCTATGAGGTCGTTTTTGGATTTTGATATTAGCAAAATCTATTTGCTGCAAATTCTTTCAAGGTCACCTCGTTTACGCCCTATAGTGTTTCAATGGTCATCAAATGACGGTGGATTTTGCAAATATTAATGTGTAAAATTTTGTTTCATTATCAATATAAGATACGAATATGTATAGGTTGATGCCAATTATGATACAAAATACGTCATAGAATGTGGTATAGCGATTTTCATGTAGAACGACATACCATCACCTCGAATATTAACTTGATAACGATAACAGATTTATGCGTATTTACGTGATATTGAAAGTGGACTTAATATATTAGATATGATAAAATATGGAACGATATTCACTAAATTCATTATTTTGATTTATGTTATTTATTATTATGAGTTAGATTATTTATCAATATACAACATAATGATCAATATTTGCATTAGTAGAAGTTTCTATATACCCTGTAGGAAACCTGTCAACAAGTGTCTCTAAGTCACCACTTTGTCTACTATAATGGTGACTGTTTGAAGACATTGTCAACAAAGGCGGCACAATAATTATTATTAAACAATTATTCTTTCACTTGTGTTCCCCGATACAGTAGGCGATACTGTGCCGGACTATCATTCAAAGGGTTGCAGGTTCGGTTTCCGCCAAAGACTCTGGGTGTTTTCTAATTAATTGTTAATTAGGGAATGGCTTTTAGTATTTTATTGTTGTTAATAAAACTCCAAAAGTTAGCAAAAAATGCAGTTTCATGTTCTATTTCAGAGTGTAGACAAAAGTCGTCCCAAAAGAACTACTTAGTCAGTATTAACTACTGGCAGATTTTCAATGACAAGCTAATGCTAAATGCCAATAGAAGATTACATTGGCTGGGTACACCTGGTCAGTAGTACTACTGTCAATGTCAATAGTAATTCACTACAATTTCACTATTGGCATTCCCTACATATTACCTATAAAAATATTGTTGATAACACGCTGTTATTAACAAAGTTGTGGAGCACGGCAAGATTAAGTTCTAATGACCATAGAAAGGAACTGTAGATTGTCTTTTCTAGATGTCGGCGGATATTACTAGTAAAAATCAAACTTTAATTTAAAGGTACGTTCATACTTGGCATATATTTACTAAAAAAAAGTGTAACCACTTGTTTTAGCATAAATTTGTTTGACGTTGTTTACTCTTATAAGAGTTTTGCAAGATCAAACATCATCAAATAGATAAATTAACACTAAATATTTGTTGTGTCTTGTCCTAAACAAAAGAACTTTTTAATAAATAAACGAGTTCAAAAATATTTATTTAGTGGTTACGTCTTTTTCTATCGACCGTAACTTAAGTGTGTTAAAGTAAAGTGTATAAGAGTAGTAAAAGACAGACCCCCTTATTCAGAAACGATTATTAAATTTAACAAACGTTTACTAAGACAGATTTCCATATAAAATTTGCCTTAATAAACGTTTGTTAAATTTAATAATCGTTTCTGAATAAGGAGGAGAGTGTTTATTTAATGTGTACATTTAAAACCAGCGATGCCAACTTAGCCCTTTTCGGGCTAGATTTAGCCCGTTTTGAGTGACTCAAAACGCGAAAAAAGAAAATTAGCCCGAAACTAAAAAACGCGTAAATCTAGCACTTTTTACAATTATCTTTTAGCCCTTTTAGCCCGTTATTACTTTTTGCTCGATATGGCTACATTTTAGTTTTTTCGTAATTTTTCTTCCTTTAATCTAATAATATCGAAATAACGTTAGTTTGCATTACAATTTATAAAAAGAAGAGGAATCTAAAATAATCTACATACATATATTTCTTTCAAATTGATGTGCTTTGAAAATTGTTCTACAAATTTAACCGTCATAATTGAAATTAGAGCAAAACTTCCATCCAACATACAAATATTTAAAAAAATATTTTTTTCGAATAATATGAAAAGCCTTCAACCAAGCTTTAAAGAGTTTATTGTTGATGATAAAGAAATTGATTGTTTAGAGAATTGTCTTCTAAGTTTAAAAACATGTGAATGGAATAATACTGACAGAACTGACAAGTTTCGGATCGGTGTTCATAATTACAAAAATGCTATTGGTAATAACCCATTCCTTAAATTAGAAACAAAATGTCATTAAATATGTGTAACAGTTTAATACACATTAAATATAGCCTAAAAAGAGATAATGTATGTTGTTCAAACTACAAAATACCTGCCGAAGTGTCTTATGGACTGAAAATGATGATGACCAAGAAATCGAAATTTTGTTCAGTAACGACCAATTTTAAATGTATACTATTTAATCTACGTACGTACCTTATTTATTAAAATGTAATATGAAATGTAGATAATTTAAATATGTACATATCTCATTTTAGTAATTTTTTTTCTATTGTTTTTTATGTGTTATGTAGACCTTTTATATTGCTAAAAGTCTTTTTATTAAGTAAAAATATTTTTTTTCTAATAAATTATTTTATAAAAAGTCTTTGTTGTTTTGATTTTCAAAAGAAACATTTATAATTTAGCCCCTTTCGCACGTTATCGAAAATTTTGACAGGATGTGGCTTTAAATGAATTTTTTTAAATTTTGCCCTTTTTAGCCCTTTTTTCAAAAATTTTTACGCGTTTTGAGTCTCAAAAGTTGGCATCCCTGTTTAAAACAATTGTGATAGGTGTACGAGTGTGTATGTGTGAGTGTGTGGTTTTGCGAGCACGCCAAAGAAATATGGCTAATAAGCCGCAGTTTTGTTGAAGAAAACAATTTTTCTTTTTTTACAGCTATACAGCCGTTTAGATAGTCAAATTGATTATTACTTTATTTCAAAAATATTTCTTCTTTTATACAAAAATATTTTGAGGGACTTTATAACTTAACTCAATTTTAAACAAAACAAAAAATTAAAAACACTAGTTGACAAAAGCTTACGACTGGACAACAAACTCAACAGAATGAAATTTGTTTTTCATTTATTTATTTTAAATGTAATTATAATTTGTTTGTGCTTGAAATGCTTTGTGTAACTTATAATAATTTGTGTAATAGATTTTTGTATTTTTATATAGAACCCCTGAAGATGGTCAACAAAGTTGACCGAAATATTGGGAATAAAATAAAATAGAAATTTTTAAAACAAAATATTTTTATATTTTTCATTTAAAAATGTGTTACCTTATGACCTTATGCCGAACAAAATTTACAAACAACAAAACTAAAGGTCAACAATTTACAACTTTATACATTTCTATTTACTCTTATCTCTATAGTTTATTTACATACATAATTAACTATATACATATTTACAATTATTTCTTCAGATTCACATTTCGTCTTTCTATTTTAAGTGCATGAAATATGTGGTTCATGCAATTAGATCGAATACACACAAAAACATGTATGTATTAACATATGGTAAGTAAATATTAGTTGCATTTATGAATTATAGAATTCATATACCCACTACAAAATAAAAACTCGTTATATTTTCCTTAAACTACTTTTGCGATTTTGAAAACGTAAAAATATTAATATAAATAATAATAATATATTAGAAAATCATATGGCATTTATAGCGTAGACAGACGGCAGCGTTAATTTGCATTAAAATCTCACTAATGTGAATTAAGATTTTACCCTGACAGACGACAGTTTTTGCAATTAGTAAACAGCTGTTTGTTTGTAAAAAAAACTGTTTAATTGTTTAAAAATCAGTATTTATTTGAAAAAAAAGCTGAAATTACTCTTGCTGAAACTGCTCCATAATGCAAAAATTGTTCATGCACTGCCAACCATCAACCTGAACGTGTTGCTACAATTTGGGACCCCAGTAGGACACTCTGAAATAAGAGAAAGGCAATTGTGAAAATTTATTTTTATTATTTTAATTTTACAATTGTCTTCTTCTTTTACAATAGTAAACAATTTGATAACATATGATTGATTATGACCGATATTGCCATATTGAAATAGCTAAATTCAGTATAAATTCACTCTGATTTTGTAGGTAAAATCGTTGGAAAGTATCAATGTACAATAAAAAATTTATAGACAAGTATACCAAAAACACAATACCGTCTTTTCACCGATGAAAGTAAGTTCAAGATTTAAGTCAAAAACCCCCCAGAAATATGGCAAACCAAGAACGAAGACAAGTAATAAATAAAAATAAAGACGCTAAAACATTGAGGCAGCTCAGTAATGATCTGGGGTTGTATCGTGTTACCAGAGGTCGGTAGTCTTAAATTTACAGAATCTACAATGCAAAAGGAACTTATCTCGACATTTTAAAAAACAATGCAGCTCCTAGTGTAGAGAAATTAAAACTAGTGCAGTACTAAATTTTCCAATAGGACAATGTTTCTAAGCATACCTCCAAAATTGTGAACAACAACTTTAGATAAACCTTCACAGTCGCCAGACCTCAATCCAATTGAGCACCTAAAATACAGGATGGATGGAACAAAATTTAGTTAGTATATGTCCAATGTTTTACATACATATGTATGTAACATCAATATATGTACCTGTTTGCTTTATTTTGGTACTTTTTTTTTATTTTTTTCAATTTTTTGTTAATGGATTATATTTTTCTTAAGTTACTTACATATGAATTGTGCAATATATTTTTTTTTTTAATTTGTACTTGTAGTATATAAAGGGTGTTTTTTTAGATGTATATAAATTTTAAATGTAATAAAACAAGGTTGATTTTTTTAAATTGACATAAAATGTAGTCCATTCGAAAGGTAAACTTCTGGCATTATAATTTCAAAATTACTTCTGGCATATGACCCGCTGGCTCGGACGTAGTTTGATATGGAGGTCGAATTTTCGATGACTTTATCTAACTTAAGAAAAAGTTTTTTTTATTCAGGCTAATAGTTCGAATTTTCAAGAATACTATTGTAAAGTACTGGAACAATTGGCAAATTGGAATGCATTTTCTACTCTGCCAAGGGCGTCTTAAGCAACCTTCATTGTCCACGATCATTCTTTAAACATCATCTATTTAACTCACCGGTTTTTTTTGAGAAATAGAATCCGAGAATTATCATATTTCTTTTTTACGTGTTGTGAGTTAGAACTAAATTTAAGTACGTTTACAATGTGTGTGTATTCTTTATTATTATTTACAAATCTTGTATTATTACAAAATTTGTTTCTGCCGTATATAGGATATGTACATATCGAACGATCTTGGAGGCCAGTTCACGGGTCCGAAACGTGAAACTGTGCGGTTGCTTAACGTTTTCTTCAATTAATCAATTGTGGCACGAGCTGTATGACATGTTGCGTCGTCTTCTTGAAACCACAACTCCTGCACATCCTGATTGTTCAAGTGATGAACGAAAAAGTAATCATGGCTCCATAGCGGTCACCATTGACTGTAACGTTCTATCCATGATTCGTTTTTAAAAAAGTACGTACTAATTGTTCCACCAGCCAATAAAGTACACCAAACAGTCAGTTTTTCTGGATGTAACGGTGTCTCATCATACACTTGAAGATAATCATCACTCAAAATACGGCAGTTTTGTTTGTTGACGTATCCATTTAACCAAAAGTAAGCATCATCGCCAAACATAATTCGCTTATGAAAATCGGGATCAACGTCAATCTTGCTTTGGGCCTATTCAACGAATCTACGCCTTGCTAGGTGATCGTATGGCTTCAACCAAAATCTTCCATAAAGTAGATGGATATATATCCAATTCCTGTGCACGATAGCGGATAGACTGAATCGGGTCTTCCCCTGCGCTACGCTCTACACTACGCAATGACTTCTTCTGTACGCACTCTAAGACGGCTCCATAGTTAATCGAATTAATTGCTCTGATGAACGATACGTATTTCGAACAGAACCATGACTTTCAAAACATATTTGCACAATTTGGAATCGTTGTTCAGCCGTTAGTCTAGTCATATTGAAAAGCCAAACCAAACGCATTAACACTATTTAATTAAATTGTCAAAGCTTTGTAATATACTATAGAACTTTTTATCATTACAATTAATCTCTACTTAATTCTTATGCACTGAATTGCCCTATTTTTACTCATAGAAGGTCGACTATCGATAAAGTATTTTACTAATAAATTTTTTGTCGATTGCAGAACTACAGAATTAGTTCAGAATAAATTATAAAAAAGTACTTGAAGAAGTTCCATTTCGAATCCAAATTATGGATTTCCCAATAGAAAATTCTTTGTGAATTTTTTTAGTTGAACAACTTCTATTGTTTTATAATTTTATATTTTAAACTATAAATCTATATCTAATTTATTTAAAAGTAATAAGTAAATGTATATATACCTATATACATATATATAAGTATGTACATGTAAGTTTGTCGTTTCATGTGTAACATTGAGAAATAGTCATCTGAAACCCAACAAAGTATAAATATGAAATTCTAAGTGGATTCATATCCGTCTGTCTCTGTAAAACACTCTCACGTCCAAAATACACAAGCAAAATCAACAAAGTTTACAAAAAATGTTTACAGTTCTCTTTAGCAGTTTCGTTTTGAAAATCAGTAAAAAATTTTGACAACCTCCAAAAAAGTGAATATTTGTATACAAATTATGTATGTATACTTATATGTATACCAGGCAAGCAACCTTCTAATATGTAATGAAGAATGTTAGTGATACCAAATACCACTCTTCTTTCCCCTCTCACCAACAAACTCAAAAGTTGAGCGGCAAAAGTGGCAGTGTGTGACCTAGGACTTACTAATTTATCTACAAATATTGCTTATGTATATGTCCTGACAATTAAACTTCAGATTGTTTTATGATCATTTATCATCAGTAAATCCTCCAACTTTAGATAATATTCAAGGCGTAATGAATGTACAGTTGCTTTTAAGCTGTTCGTGGTGTCTTGCGCCAACATGATTTTAAACAGACTTTGCAGGCCAAACTTGGCGGAAGAACATATTTGCAAGGAATCTGCATTTTGGAATTCGGTCATCTTCGCCAATGAATCTAAGTTTAACATATTCCGTTCAGAGACATGGTGGACAGATTCTTAAGGACAACTTCCTGGAAAGCGCAGAGAACCTTGGTATAAGATCATCATCCGGACCTTAATGTTATCGAAACACAAAATTTCCAACTAAATCTAATGGAGTGGTCAAATATTTCGCCGAGTGTTACTTAAAAACTGGTCGCAAATAAGCTGTGAAGTGAAAAAGCTATATTTTTTTAACATATATTAAAATGTACATTTTTGCTATAAATTATTTTTGTTTCTTAGACTATAATATTTTTTCCATTAAATGACACCAATTTCTATTTTAAGTTCTGGTTAGTTTTCCTTTTATGGAGCTTTGAAAACAAACAAAAAATACACTGCATAAAATAAGCTGTGAACCACTGTATGTTTTACAGAATATTGTATATTTCCTTCGAAATAAGGAAGATTTACTTCTTCTGTAGTCATGTCATACGGGATGGCAAAATAAATGCCTCCTGTGAGGATTGAACTCACGACCCCTGGTTTACAAGACCAGTGCTCTGCCACTGAGCTAAAGAGGCTCTTGGAAAGATTGTTGCAGTTTTTAATAAAATAAAAATGCTTTTAAATTATTTTCAACAAAACGATAATAAATAATATATTTTACAACTTCTTTTGTGACAATTTGTAGATAAAATATCTTTTCGAGACATTGATAACGTCTAGGTGTCTTATCTTGCAGTATGTTCTCACATTACTGTGTTTTAAAATCAATAAAAATAAATAAAATAAAAGTGTTAAATTTTAGCGTTGTATTTAATAAATATTGCCTTAAATATAACGGTTTAAATACTTTAAATACTGTCCTTAATTAATTGCATGCAAATATATCAAATATATCTACATATGTATTATTTTCAGACAAATTTGATAGAATTTGATCCAAAGTACACCCGCGTCACTTTAAGGCATGCAGAAGGTTCTATAGTATCAGTATCCAAGAATTCTAAACGAGACAATGATGCCGTATGCTAATGAGAACATACCAGTATCATGGATATTTCAACATGATAACGATCCGAGGCATACGGCTCATCACGTCAAGCCTCCTGATCTCAACCTGATTGAGAACTTATGGCAAGTTATAAAAACCAAAGTAAACTCTGTAAAAATAAGGAATATTAATGATCTCTTTGCCAAAAATAAAGAAAGCCATTCCAAGTAGTATATGTAACAAGTTGGTGCCTTAATCACTCGCAGATGTCAAGGTTTTGTAAAATTTTTCTTACATATGCTTGTATGTATCAATCTTGTTTATAAATATGACTCACAGATTCATAAATAGTAATTAATTCGACACAATATGCAGGTATTTTCTACGACAAATTTTGAGAATATCATAAAACTTTTCGTATTATTTGCTACATCGTGTCCTTAATTAGTTGCATGTAGCTGTACATATAATATTATAATAAGAAAAAAACTATTTTCTTATTACAAGAAATAATCTGCAGGCGCTTATCATTCTCCGCTACAGGTTCGTCTTTTTTTTACAATTTTTATTTTATTATTTTAATTAATAAACAGCAATTTCACTTTTTTTTTAATTTACACTTTATGTCACTACAATTAATAACGAACGCAGAATAGAGACTGATACAAAATGCATTTCATCCCTTGAAATGCAATATAATGTTGTATTGAAAATATATTTAGAGCAACTGAGAAAGAGAGAGTAGATTTTACTGCTCCCATTTTTTCTCAAAATATAATTTTTTTTTCTTAATTAAGATTAATCTTCTGGATTTAAGAACATATTGGACTTAATTTAAGAGTTTTTTTTACTCAAATCAAGAGTATTACTCTTCTTCTGCGCTTGATTTGTCTGATTTTAAGTATGAACTACAATAAAACTTGGATATTACGTGAAAGGTCCTTGCTAGCATGGCGCTTTCAGTGTCATATCTTGCAAAATATTAAAGCCTATATTAATTATTATTAATAAATTTTCTAAATTAATATTAAAATATTAAATACAGTTTTCTTTTAAAAACGTATTTTCGCACTCCCGCAAGTTTGCAGTGTTTTCAATATTACTGTCACAAATATGTTTGCATATTTTATGAAACAAATTATTTTTCACTTGTTTCAATGTTTAGAGTTTTAAGAATTAATTTGTTTACATAATCAAAAGAAAAAATCATTTATTTGGTAAATAATTGTTTGTACATTATTCAAATAATTAAAACACACAAGTGTATATATCTGAGTGTATTTTTTTTTTAAATTACTAGTAGAAGTGATAACAAACCTTCACATAAACTCAATCTAGCAGAACTGATAGATGACACCAATGAATGAATAATAATAAGCTGAAAGGAAAAAAACAACAAAATACTCGTACCAAATCACTTTGAGTTGAAACAAGATGCCTTTAATCTCAAATCAAATAAATATGTACGTATCTGGCAGACTCTAAAAGAAATAATTCGTTTTAATTTGTTTGAAAAACTCTATGGTATACATAGAACCATCTTTATAATAAGTTGATACGTATCAAAGATAAGAATTAAACACATTTGCCACAGCATGTCAATGATTATTTTTACGACAGCTGGGCAAAATAATCATTCACATATGTATAAATGTGTGTATTTTTGACATATTACAGTTGGTAGCCTGCTGTAGCGAATGTGTTGAATGCTATAAAATGAAGACATTCCTTAAATGCTCTGATACGAGTGTAGAAATGTTAAAGACGCTCAAAAACTAAGACTAAGACGTGTTGGTTTAAATCAATAGTTTCATATTCAGTTTAAGTTTTGAATTCACTAAATACGGTCGCAAATTGAAGACATTCCACAAACGAGTGTTCTTACAGCGCATATAAATAATTACAATTTGTTACGCATAACAAGAAAGAAATAACAAAATTAATTAAACTTCTATTAAAATGAGTTGTCCCTACTCTTCTACTCTAGACGGGTACGTGTTTGAGCAATTAAAAGTTTTGTACATATGTAAGTGATCTCTGTTTAATTTACGTTTCATTTCATCATCTAGATCGGAACATGATGATAATGCGATGCCACTCAGTACAGATGTGGGTAAAATCTATGGCGAATACCTGATGTTGGATAAACTTTTAGATGCTCAATGCATGCTCTCAAAAGAAGACAAACGACCTGTCCATGACGAACATTTGTTTATAATCACCCATCAAGGTTTGTTTACTTTAAATCAAATATGGTGTTCACCTCTTCTTTACTGCAAATGCAAATACACATTGGAGTATAGCAAAGTCCAGCGCAATACAACATATTGTAGAAAACTTTAATGCAATGAAATACTTCATACCTTGCTATGTTTTGACGAAATCTAGTTGTTGTTACCATATTTATGAAATATGAAATTTATTTGCCAAAAAACATACTCGAGTTTAAAACAAGTAAGAAAGTATAGTCGGTTAAGCCTACACCCAGTATATGTATAAATCAGTTTTTCAGAAATGGGCGTTATATGGGAGATATTATCTGTAATGGACCGATCACCCAAAAATTTAGACTTATGATGTCTGTGAATATAAGTATTATAAGTGTTAAACTTTATCTCGATATAAATACTTTTAAACGATTTATGGAACTTAAAGTGAATTACGAAGGGTCTGATATGGGAGTTTCGACTAATTATGGACCGATCATAATAAAATTGTACCGTATTATTTTTAGACATATGAAATATATTTTTGTTTAATATTATTTGGATATCAACATTTTTGAGAGAGTTATGCTCTTTAAAGTGATTTTCGGAAGTGGGCCTTATATGGGAGCTACGAGCAATTTGGACCGATCATAATAAAATTGTACCGTATTATTTTTAGACATATGAAATATATTTTTGTTCAATAATATTTGGATATCAACATTTTTGAGAGAGTTATGCTCTTTAAAGTGATTTTCGGAAGTGGGCCTTATATGGGAGCTACGAGCAATTTGGACCGATCATAATAAAATTGCACCGTATTATTTGTATACATAAAAAATATATTTTTGTTATATGGGAGCTACGAGTAATTATGGACCGATCTGCACAGAATTTGTAGATGTCATTTGGCTTTATTGATTACTTATTTGTGGTGAAATTTGTTTGGATACTTGCATAATTCAAACATTTATGATCGGTAAATCCCAATTTCGGAAGACATTTGAAATAATGCATCGATTTCCACCAGTTTCAATCTCATCCATCCTTGGGTCAAAAAAATATCACGCACAAAATTTTATCGAAATATCTTCAAAATTGCGACCTGTACTCTGCGCACAAGCTTTACATGGACAGCCAGCTAAACAGAAGGACGGACATCGTTAAATCGAAGCGATTCTGAGTCGATCGGTACAATTAAAGGTGGGTGTTGGACCAATATTTCTGGGCGTTACAAACATCACCACAAATCCAACATACCCTCCCCACTATGGTGGTGTAGGGTATAAAAATACAAAGCTCTGGCTGTCCTGGGTGAATGTCCCCAATTAATAAGTAATGGATTGATTATGTAAAGTAACCAAAATTGAGTTGGTTGGAGAGTTGCAATGAAACTTTTGTTTCTAATCTTCGAGTACAAAACAAATATTTATATTTTAAAATTATAAATATGTAGCTTAACAATAAAATTACTAACATTTTAAAATTGACTGCTCAAATTCAGTATTGCCAATATTTGTCAAATGAAATTAACAGCTGACAGTTTTAAAATATGAGTTTTATACGTCTGATAGCTGGCCCAAAGTCAACTCATCGTATTCACATATCAGTTAACACCAGCTACCTAACTTGACTAGCAACATTTAACTAGTTTGTTTCTTTTTTAGCATGTACCTGTCCTAGTCAGCATAAAATACATATCGTGTTCATTAGTTACACTTGCTTACTGCAATGGTACCAATTCAATTCGTTTTTATTATTTTAGGACAAACATCTTGGCATTTTACTTATGACCATTAAACAGACTCATAGAAAGCTTATCAGTATAGATTTACCATAAGACCATCAGTAGTTTGACAGTAAAAATTAACAAAGTTATTCGTTTTCAAGTTTTCCTTTTTCTCATCGTTGAAAATGAAGTAGTCGTTCTTATTATTTTTTTCAACACTGTACATGCTCATACATATTCGTACAAGTATGTACATTAGGGTGGCCCCAAAATAAAATTGCGACTAATATAAAAATTTGATTAATTTTAAGACTACGTTTCTCAATTTTTTGTCCTGCGGTCAATATTTGGTGAGGAAAAACCAATTGGGTTAAATTGCATGGTGTTTATAATCTAGAAATTTCAACTATTTATTTAAGTAAATTCTATGAAAAAATAAAAAAAACACTAAAATTTTGTCTGCAATTTCCAAAATTTTTGAATTAAAAAAAATTGTTTTTTAATTTTTGCATGCGCCTCTTAAAGACCTTTCATATGATACCAAATTTATATATAGTTCCTTTGGAAGAAGTGTGAAAAAAAATCAAAAAGCCTTTAAAAAGGACATTTTTATCCTTTGATCCAGCTCACCAAATATTGACCTCAGGACAAAAAAATTGAGAAACGTAGTCTTAAAATTAATCAAATTTTCATATTAGTCGGGAACATCGATACTTTATGTTTTCTCCATACAAACGGGGCCACCCTAATGTACATATGTATGTATGTTTTATATTCTCGTTGGGAAAAAGAATGCCTCCTGTGAGGATTGAACTCACGACCCCTGGTTTACAAGACCAGTGCTCTGCCACTGAGCTAAAGAGGCTCTTGGGAAAATGTTTATAATGTACATACTTACATACCTAAAATGTACACATTTTATATCGACATACACACATACATATGTATGTATCTGATTAACTGACATTTGATTGATAAATTATACATACTCGCACATACATACATAATAAATATGCCATAGAAACTGATAACGTCTTGGCGTCTTATCATGTGCAGTGTGCTCTCATGTTTCACTGATGCTACAGAAATATACAGGATTGAGTTTATTGAGAGAAAAAATAATATAAGTATGTATGTAAGTAAGTATTTAGTGTAGATATTTCGATGGACGATATTGTTTAAAGCATCGACACGCTTCAACCATACATTTTATTTGGAACGTACTTTGTTACTTGTAAAGTAAAGTAAAGTAAATAATAGACAATTTTCCAAGGTTTATCGTAATATCCAGACTTGAAAACTTGTAATATTTACAGGCAAACTATTCCAAAAAATTACTAAAATACCAAAAATTCGATAATAATAATTTTAAAGTTAATATTTGTTATGTGTATACGAATATGTACGAATATATTTAATATTGAAATATAAAACTGGAATTAAAAGATGTTTTAATGCTACTTTCGTTGAGTCTAGTTCCTCCTTTATATCTCTGGCTGTCGTAAAATAATTTCTTCTTGCCAAAATTGCAATATGGTCATCGTCTAGCATCGTGGCTTTTGTTTGACTTTCTTATTTTATACAAAGCAATTATTTTTCTGATCGCAAATTCCGATATCTTTTAATTAGAACTCATAGCTCTTTGCTTCATTCCATCTTTTTCCTTTTTGTTTAAGGTCCTCATTTCGAAAAAGTCTGGGTGTAGCTCTTTTTTAAGTATATTTAAGCAATATTAAATTAAATTTATTATAATTTATTATTTTTTAAAAACTTACCACAAATTTAAAAAAAAAATTGAATACAACTCTTATTTTAAGGTTAACAGAAAACACTACTTTATTATGTCGCGGAGATTTCTTATGCACTTCAATATATGTATTTACATCAGAAATATAAATGAACGACTTTATAAAATTGCAATGTATATGTTAATACTGCAGATACTCCAACAAATGACGGGACAGTCAATAAATAGTAAATAATACATGTAGAAGAATGTAGAAAAAGGAATGAAGAAGGTTACAAAACCGCATTTTATTTTGTGCGACAGTGTAGGTAACTATAATAGAAAACGAGTACGATTTGGACGTATTTGCGAAGAAAATATATTTGTTTAGAAGAGAAAACTACCGATTATCGATTTGAATTTAGTTTTGTTTTTAGAACTAGTAAAAGTATAAACTTTTCAGTTTTGTTACTATCACATGTGAAACCAATGATGTCGCAACTATTTCTAGATTCCATATACATACATATGTAAAAATAAATTGAAGAACACTTACTCGTAGGTAGAACTAGTTGCAAAAGTCACAATTTCAAACTAAAATCATTGAACAAAGAACTAGTTTAAAGCCGTTCCTTTGTAATACTTCCATTAAAGTTGTTAAGAAATAATTATTATTTTTATTTGAACTGTTACTTTTAAAGAAATAAAAAAGATGATCTCAAATTATGTAAGTAAATGATCCGTGTAAAATTTTGGATCGGTACCATTATTTATACGAGATTTATGAGCATTAAAGTGATTTTCGGAAGAGAGCTTTATGTAAATGATCTGTGCAAAGTTTTGAGTCGGTACCGATATTTATACGAAATATATGAAGATAAATGGCTTTTTCGGATGTGGTCCTTGTATGAGAGCTATGACCAATTCTGGGCCGACCACCATAAAATTTAGTACAACAATTTATTTGCCTATTAGGATTACTTATGTCAAATTTTAGCTGTTTAGCATCAGTTTTATACGTATTTAAGTAAAATTTGGGAGTGGACCTTATATGGGATCTATGGTTAAACATGGACCGAACTAAAAAAAATATCGTTTTGCGATTTGTTTTTGCATGAAACTTATTCCTGCTGAATTTTGTATTGATATTCCAATTTTATAGGCAATACTTCGGGAAGATTTTTTTTGTATGGGGGCTATGAGAAATAATGGACCTACTCTTACTATTTTCCTCACACTTTTTTCCTTTATCATAAAAATAACGTATACAAAATTTCATGGCAGTATCTGCAATATACTTAAAAAAATTGGAAGAAAAATATTTAAAAATATCAATTTTTTTATGGAGGTTGTCTTACATTTTGATCCATAATTTTCAATACCAAACTGCCTAAGAGAATTATAAGCGGTTTTTTTGAAACTGTGTTGATTTCGTTTTTATAGAAATTATTTCTAAAACAGGCATTTTCTATCCGATGTTTCGTTGGTATTTTGCCAACATCTTCAGGGGATGAATTTTTATTAAATATATCTTTTCTTATTCAGTTTTACATTTAGTTTTAAATAAAAGATGTTTTTCACGACACAAATGGTACGACATATAACATATAATTTTAAATAAATGCAAAAATAATTAATTAAAAATATCACAGTAGATTGTCTCTTAATGCTAGGTATCACAGTTGTGATATTCGGTTGTGTCGTTTGGACGTGAGAGTGTTTTACAGAGATAGATAGACAGACAGACGGGCATGGCTCAATCGACTTGGAATTTCGCAAGGACCAAGAATATAGATATATACTTTGTTGGGTCTCAGATGAGTATTTGTCAGTGTTACGCACGGAATGACAAACGTATACATATAAGTATACCCTAATTCACCACTTATGATGGTGGAGGGTATAAAAAAAATACAATCTGTACTATGCGAAGCCGGTGTTCTGTACACCATAGAGGAGAAATTCCTTCCGCCTGGCCGTAGGCTGGCAATGCAGAAAATATGAAGCCGGTAAACTGTATCCCATAGAGAAGGAAATCCTTTATTGTATACAAAATTTTGAAAAAATAAGTTTTTTTTTTAATTTTTCAGATCTTATAATTTTGTGCAGACACATATCATACCTTAAATTAAAGCTTAATATCTTGGCGAATTATATTAATAAACTAAGATAACCCTTATATAGACTTTTTTAAATTTTTTAGATAATAAATCAAATTCGGGTCCACAAATATTCTTTTCGGATTTAACCCATAGTTGGTCCATATTTTGTAATCATGATATATATTGCTTGGAAAAACAATATTAAACACTTAAAATAACTACAGACGTCGTTATACTCGTATTAATGTTAGAGATATTACAGATAATTAATGTACCTAAAAATAAAAGGATCAACTACAAAGGAGATACTGAAAATATAGCTCAGATTTACAGAAATTTACAAACATAAAAAATAACACAACTTACAAATATTGTATAATTAGAAATATTTTCTACTTGTTATAAATTGTTTTAATATTTTGTTATGGTAAAAGTTTTCATTCCTATCCTTTTTTTCCAATGACAAATAATTTTGAAATTTATAAAATTAAAATTTTTCCTGAAGAAGCTACACAAAGACGTAGCGAAATATTGAAATAAAATTTCAATTTTTTATAAAAAATACCTTAAGCTTAAATAATTTCTAAAAATTCCAACTCAGCCAAAAACTTATCAATAAATTTTAATAATAATTTTCATGTAACAATTCCTACCTTCAGTAAAAATAATTTAAGGAAAATTAAATTTAATGAACTCAAGCCTAACTAAAGAAATATCAAAAATTAAAAATTAACAGTTCAACTAAAAATAATAATTATTCTTAATTTCTAAAATCTTAATAATAAAAAAGGTCAAATAAACTATAAAAATATCGGTTCTTTACTTTATCTTTATCGGTCATAAATGCCTAATTTAATAAATATTTGCAACAAATAAGTTCTTTATATAAAAATAAATTATACCTATAGCTTACATATAAGGTCTACTTCCGAAAATCACTGTAACTAGAATAAATGTCTGTAAAATGTTTGAGTCTAAATTAAGTTCAATATAAATAAGTGCCACATAATTTTATAACTATCGGTACATAAATGGCTTACAAAAGAAATCCAAATGAAATTCTACACAAATAAGCTTCTTTTATACGTAAATCATGGCGATCGGCCCATAGCTCTCTCATAAGGGCTCTTAAGAATTTAAAGAAAACTTTTTTTGCTCATGTACTTGTTCTATTATTCTATTTTTTGGTCATGCTATACTTTTTTTTTAATAATTAACAAATACAAACTGCGAAGCTTTTGGCTTATCTGCAGAAAACACCCAGAGTCTTTGGCGGGAATCGAACACGCAAACCCTTTGACTGATAGTCCGGCACTCTATCGCCTTATCTATACTATAGTTGGCATTAGATAATTTCTCTAAAGTTTATTAAGTTCTGAATACTTTGATAAAAATAGTAAGAATAGTAAGAAAGTTTCTCATTGCCTCCGAACAAATTTCTTACGGAAATAATAACTACAAACTGGCAATGCCAATATAAAATTCATCAAAAGTTTCATATGAAAATAGATCGTAAAGTAATAATTTGTTTGTTTCGGTCCACGTTTGACCAAAGACCCCATTTAAAGTCCACTTCCGAAATTTACTTTAATACCTATAAATCTGTATAAATGTTGTTACCAGATTAAAATTCGATACAAATAATCTCCATATATACATATAAATATAAATAAATATACCGAATTTAATGATGTCGGCCTATAATTGATCATAGCTCCTATATTAGGAACAACAATTTTTCAGGCGGAAACTATATTTAAAAAAACTTGCCTCCTGTGAGGATTAAACTCACGACCCCTGGTTTACAAGACCAGTGCTCTGCCACTGAGCTAAAGAGGCTGATAAAAGTACGTCCCTTTGCTTCTTATAAAAAACATATTTTATCTTCTATAGTACATATTTTATGAAAACTGATAAAATATATAATATCTTGATTGACTTTATAATAATTAAAATAATTGATGACTCTTAATTGTCTATTTTTAGATACCAATTAAACATTGTAAGATTTTGGTAATTATTTAAGCTTTAGGTCTTTTTTATAAAAAAAAAATTTAATTTTATTTCAATATTTCGCTACTCTTCGAGTAGCTTCCTCAGGAAAAAAAATTTAGGTACCGGTGGAATTAACGTAGCATTGTTAGGGCGGGTAAAGATAGAGGATTAATTACATCTAAGTCCTCATCGTGGTCTTCATCACCTGTTGTCTTTTTAGTTTTAATTTGATTTCTTTAATATTATTAATCGACAATATTATATAGAATTTAAATCATTTTGTGACTGGCTTGGTCGACCTATAAAGAGAAAAGAACACCCCCCACTTTCACTGAGCACGGCTGGTTTTGATAGCTAGCAAGTACTCTGAAATGGTACGGCTCTTTGCGACCTGAAGGTCAAATAAACAATAATAAGGAATTAAACATTGTTTCAATCCATTTATTTAACAATAAGCAAATAATCAATATCAAAAGTTAAATTTGTTCAATAAATTAATATTGAGATCTAATATAAAGGGTGATTTTTAGCTATTATCTTTTTGGCAACACTGGTTCAAACAGCTGACGCACGTTTCGTGTTTTGTTTCACTGTCAAACATCTTCAACGCTTGCAAATTATTGAATTTTATTATCAAAATGCGTGCTCTATTAAGAATGTTCATTGTGCTCGTTTTTACCGAAAAATTATGTTCAGCGACGAAGCTCATTTTTGGCTCAATGGCTAGGTAAATAAGCAGAATTGTCGATTTTAGAGTCATTATCAGCCAGAAGCATTGCAAGAGCTTCCAATGCATCCAGAAAAAGTCACAGTTTGGTGCGGTTTATGGGCTGGTGGCATCGTAACGTAACTGTGAATGGTGAGCGCTACCGTGAGATGATATCCAACTTTTTTTGCCCAAAATGCAAGAGCTAGACTTGCATGACATGTGGTTTTAACAAGACGGTGCCACATGTCACACAGCACGCACAACAATGGACTTATTGAGAGGCAAGTTCGGTGAACATTTTATTTCACGTTCGGGACCGGTCAATTGGCCGCCTAGATCGTGCGATTTAACGCCTTTAAACTATATTTTGTGAGGCTATGTTAAAGCTCATGTCTATACAGACAAGCCCGCTTTAATTGACGCAAGTAAGAAGACAACATTGAATCATTTATTCGTAAGATATTGGCCGAAATGTTGGAAAGAGTATGCCAAAATTGGACTAAGCGGATGGACAATTTGAGGCGCAGTTAAGGTCAACATTTGCATGAAATAATCTTCAAATATTAAATTATATGGACCGTACTATTGATTCAAATAAAGATTTCATGCATTTTTCTGAATTTTATGTGTTTTTTCTTATAGCTTTTAAAAAAATCACCCTTTATAAGGTAGCGTCACACATGAAAAATATTTGACGAAAAAGACGTAAATACTAAATAAAAAAATATTTGAATTATGTATTTTTTTTTTATTTCATAAACTTCTTTTATTTAAGACAAGCCACAATAAATATTTGGTTTTATTTAATTTGATACTGTTTGATCTTACAAAACACTATTAAGAGCAAACAAACACCAATTTGTGCTCTTTTGAGTAAATATTTGCTATAAATACTTCTGGATTGATTGATTGATTGATTGATTACACTGTGCTAGTTGGAAAATGTGACAAACGGGGCACTTGGCGGGTTAACCTAATTCGGGTACGCTGAATCCAGTGGTGCTAACCGTTTTTTTAGGTTAGCTCGTTTTTTCGAAATATACCGTTATTTCGAAAATGGAGGAGGTTGCACAACATATATTCGCGTAACTCAAAAACGGTTCAGTTTACCATGCCATAAAACACGACTACACACTATGCACCCAACATCAATGCAACCAGAAAATATCAAAATATTTGGATAATTTTGCCTGGTATTCTATTGTAATACCTGGAACAGGTAGAAACAGAAATCGTCCCGGCTTTGCTTTTTTTTACAAATTATGTTCATGAAGGGCTTGACAGGTACTTTGATAAAAAATTACAGCATAAATAAGAGTTCCTCAACCCCTTCAATGACATATGGCGAGTGCTTGCGAAAGTGAATAGTGAAGTTTAAAGTCTTTGACAGTCTTGAGTCTAATCATTTATATTGAAATATCTAAGATGGAAGCGTGTAACAAGTATCATAACTTTAGTTATGTGTGTGGGAAATATACAAATATGCCAAGTCGCCGTAAAATGACTACTGAAACAATTAACTTGTATGAAACATATTTTTCTTTAAGTGTCATATGTGGCAAGAGTTGGTTACCATCAATAGTGTGTACAAAGTGCATTTACCATTTAAATAAGTGGAAAAAATGGAGCTGCCATGCCAATTGGTGTTCCAATGATTTGGAGAGATCCCATACTCCATGTTGAAGATGAGTGTTATGCGTGCATAAATCATACAGCCGGCATGAACAGAAGAAAAAGTGGTTCTATATCTTACACTGCAACAATATATGCTCAATTTCCGCTGCCACATTCTGACGACATTCCTGTTCCGTATAGCCAAATACCAACAGAAGATATTCCCTCAATAATTCAATCTGTTGAAACCTGTGGAGCAGCTGCATCGATATATCAACCGTCATACATCACGATTCCATGTAACCACAACGAAATCACGCAAAATCGTCTGGATATAATGGTACGACGCCTAAAATTGTGTCAAAGACAGAGCATTCTCTTAACAAAAGAGTTAAAACAAGCTAATATTTTAGCACCAGACGTACAAATATACGGGGCTATCAATCGCCATCGTCGATTTACGACTTTTTTTAATTTTTGAGAATAATTCTCTCGCGTATTGTACTGACATTCGCTTGGTTTTAACAATGCAACATGAATATAATCCTGAAGATTGGTGCTTATTCATCGATTTGTCCAAAAGTAGCTTAAAAGCAGTTTTGCTACATGTCACTAATTTAAAAAGTCCTATTCCGATAGCACTAAGCACAAATACTAAAGAGACATACGCATCAATGAAAAAAATAATAGAATTAATTAAATATAAAGACCACAAGTGGAAAATATGCGCAGATTTAAAAGTGGTGGCTCTTTTAAGAGGCATGCAATTGGGCTATACTAAAAATATGTGCTTCATGTGCTTATGGAATACGCGTTTCCATGGCGACCAGTACAATACACGGGATTGGGCTATACGTGAGGAAAGCAGATTGCATAGAAATAATATTATTGAATTACCACTTGTGCCGATGGAAAAGATTTTGCTTCCTCCGCTCCACATCAAACTGGGTATTGTAAAAAATTTTATAAAAGCATTGAACCCAGATGGAATTGCTTTTACCGAATTGCGCCGAATTTTTCCACGATTAAGCGGCATGAAAGTAAAATAAGGTATGAAATCTAGCTACTTTATTAAATTAGATTTATATTTCATATCATAATGTTTTTATTTTACAGGAATTCTTAATGGACCGGACATTCGTCGTCTAATGAAGGACCAACAATTTGAACTTGCATTGCATGATATGGAGCTATTGGGCTGGAATTCTGTGAAATCAGTAATAGAAAATGTATTAGGAAATCATCGGTCTGAAAATTGGCGAATTTTAATTGGAGATATGCTAACTGCATTTAAAAACTTAAACGTCAAAATGTTATTGAAAATACATTTTTTGCATTGTCATGCAGAAAAATTTAATGAACAATCACCAGCCGAGTCTGATGAACATGCCGAGAGATTTCACCAAGTAACAGCCAGACTCGAACACTGGTATAGTGGCAAACAACTTGATTCGCTATTAGGGGATATTTGTTGGAATCTGCAGGAGGAAGAAGAATAAATTTGCAAATAAAAACTTAAACTTTAATTAACAACAAAAATAAATGTTTTAATTTTTGAAGTTTCGTCTGGTTATTATATATTTCATCTTTTGTGAATAAAATCAAAAGTTGTAGACAGATTTTAATTATTTATGTCTTGTTTTGTTTGGAACTTTGTTTGCTATACCTGCAGAAAAAATTAGAAGCACAGCTGCGTTTTCTAATTTTTTATGCCGTTTTAAAAAACAAAATTTTTGAAATTTTGCTAAAAAAAACTATTTTTTTTTGGTCAAAAAATATTATGTTTCTACAACGACTGCGCATATTGCAAAAAAGTTTATTCTTACTTAAAGAAAATTTCATTGCGGAATTTCGGTTTTTTTAGTTTATTCAATAAACTGAACCGTTTTTGAGTTACGCGAATATATGTTGTGCAACCTCCTCCATTTTCGAAATAACGGTATATTTCGAAAAAACGAGCTAACCTAAAAAACGGTTAGCACCACTGGATTCAGCGTACCCGAATTAGGTTAACCCGCCAGGTGCCCCGTTTGTCACAAAAAAAGTGTCAAATTCTAGCACAGTGTTATTAACTACATAGATATTAACTTTCCTTGTCAAACAAAACCTTTGGTTGTTTCGTTCAATTATTTTCGAGTTTAAAGTATTTATATTGTTTTGTGTGATCGATCGATTTTGATATATAATTTTATTTTTAAATCACCATAATTTGTTTAAGAGTTTTAGCTTTTCAAAAATGTATTGCTTCATGTGAAGATTGAATTCACGAGCCCTGATGTACAAGACCAGTGCCATTGAGCTAAAGAGGCTCTTGATATACATAAATTTCATTTAATTGCCACTTTAAGTGATCACAGTTTCAATATTTTATTAATATATAACGTGATATCTACATATAAGTTGTAATGTTGCAAGTGCTACAATAGCAGCCGAAGCAACTCAATTCATTAACATTTAATCTTTTATGATACTAAATTCAAATACTGGTTTTTGTAGCATGTATCAAGTATTTCTATTACAAGTTTGAGTAAAGATGTTATTTGTTACTCAGTTGGGGGGCAATGACTCCTACACAAATTCCACCATTAACATGTAACATATTTGAATTTTTAAATAATGGTTTACTATGTGCAGATTTTCACAATCGTATTCATATTCCACAGTTGAGATGTTCACTAACTTGTGCTCATGTTCACACATACAAAACATTTTATAATAGATTTGGTTAGGTTACGTTCCATGGGCAGCCGTTCCCAGTAACAGCTCACTTGGATCCATTAAGTTGATGTCATTGTGTTGCCCTTTTGGTAAAACAACTCGTCGATCACTCAGCACTAGTTGTTTCCCTTTTAAACCATCCAGATTGCTTGGCAAAAGGGTAGATGCATTTTGGATTCATCCTTGATAGCTTTTCCAAGCATAGGATAGGTAAGGTGCCCCAAATATACGCTCCCTTTTTTATAATAGATGAAGAAATCACATTTTTTTTTAAATCTTAAATCCAAAAAAAATAATATTGTTGAGCAATTCCATATGAAAGCGATCACCTTTTGGACGACCCCTCTCCGATTTTAAAATAAATAGTCTCAATCGATTGCCCAGCAAAAAATAATGTACCTACATATTTTTTTTTTTTATAGTGACTGGTTTAGTGGTGGTGTACACCACTGTATGTGACAAAATTGAAGAATTCTTCATAAGGGACCTTATTGAAAGTTGTTTTAAAAAAAACTACTAAAGCGATCGCAACGAGTGATAGCTCGTTGGAAAGGTATTGAATCAGGCTTTAATTCAAAAATAAAATTTTCCTAATTTTTCTTAGAAATTTACCTTTAAATTTTCCCATGAAAATTAAATTTTCCGATTTTCCACAGAAGCTCCTAAATTTTCCGGCTAATTTTTTTTTTTTTTTTTTTGATTCCTCATAATTTTTGCTTTAAGAATCAGCAATAAAAAAATCGGCCCCGACTCCTTGTTTGGACAGGAGAAGAGCATTTAAGTGACCACCTTGTTAAAAATACATTTTAAAAATTATTTTACAGTTAAAAATACATTTATGAAGAAAAAATCAATTTTTTTTTAAAAGCCCCAAGTTGAGTGCTGTAAAGACAATTTAAAGTAAAATGAATAAATTTTGCTGCAATCCGTTTAACAAGAGTGGACATCGTTTGAAAAAGATAAAAGTATTAAAATTAACTGGTGTTTCGAAGCGATACATGAATAAATTAAATATACAATACGGTGAAGAAGCAGAATTCATTTGCCCCAACCGTAAAATCGATTTGTCTCAACAAGCAAATGCATTGAAACAAATGCAGCCACAATCCGAGAGTGAAATGACAAGTGAACAAAATGTTTCATCTGATAGTGAGGCAGACATTCCGATGGTCAATATGTCTTTGAGTCCTTTGAATGAGGCTATTACCACTTTAGGTGAAACACCTATTAGCAAAAGAAAGTTGCGAAGTGAAACATACAGGAAAAAGAAAAAAGGCAATCGCGACAATATTTGATGAAGGCTCTGATAACGAATGCAGTCAAGCAGATGACGTTGATGACGGCAAACAAATGATTGAGCAGTTGAAAAGAAAATTCAATTTAGCGACCACTTTTCCGGAGAAATATCTCATTTTATCTGTGCTGCCTCAATCATGGTCTATACGCAAGATTTCTGAACAGTTTCAAACATCTTTTTACATCGCGAGAAGAAGCAAAGAATTAGTTCGACAGAAGGGCATATTGGCGACTCCCACCAAGAAATTTGGCTCAAGGACCCTCAGCGAAGCAACGGTGAAATTGATTCAAGATTTTTACTGCAATGATGACAACAGCCGCGCCTGCCCAGGTACACGTGACTATGTTATCACACGTGAAGATGGAGAAAAAGTACACAAGCAGCGCAGATTATTATTATGTAATCTATCCGAAGCATACCATCAGTTCAATGAGAAATACCCAGCAGAAAAAGTGGGATTTTCTAAGTTTGCCATCCTACGACCAAAAGAATGCGTGCTGGCATTAGACAGGCACGGAACGCATTCAGTCTGCGTTTGCATGTTTCATCAAAACATCAAATTAATTTTCGTTCCATGCAAGAAATTGAAAGTATTTCACGGTGAAATTGAAACATATAGGGATCTCCTGTCGAAGTCGTTGTGCGCATACCCCACGGAAAATTGTCATCTGTCCAAATGCGAATATTGTCCGAAGATTGACGAGCTAGAGCAATATTTGGCGGAAAAGTTTGAACAGCTGTTAATTCAGGAGGTGCATTTCAAACATTGGATAATTAGCAGCGGCAGATGTTCCCTTGAGACCGTGGTAAAGCAGATTCCGGAATTCATCGAGGAATTCGGATTCAAGTTGAATGAACTGAAGGCGCACCATTTCATATCCGAGATGCAATCGAAATTTCTAGAGGAAAGTAAGGAGAACTTAGCCCAAAATGAATTCATTGTGATAAGCGACTTTGCCGAGAATTACACCTTTCTCGTTCAGGATGAAATTCAGGCTTATCACTGGGCAAACGACCAGTGCACGGTGCATCCTTTTTGCATTTATTTCAAAAACGAACATAACGAACTACAGACCGTAAGCCTTGTTGTTGTCGCGGAGAGTTTAGCTCATAATTATGTGTCCGTTTATTTATTTCAAATGAAACTGTTTGAATTCTTAAGATCAAAATTCGATGCAATCGACAAAGTAACGTTTTTCTCAAACGGCGCGGCTTTTCAGTACAAGAATAAAAAAAAATTTACAATCTTTGCATAATTGAAGAAGAACAAATCTGCAGGTCGAGTGGCACTTTTTCGCGACGTCCCACGGTAAGGGCCCATGAGATGCAAGTTTGCAAAGGCCATATACTGACCAGATCTTAAATGTACAACATTTGTTTTCGTGGATTCAAAGCAAGGAAATTGCCATTAACACAGTTTTATGCACTCAAAAAGAACACGATGCCATGGAGCGACGAATTCAAAACAGATATAATAATGTCAAAACTATAACTGGAACGCAAAAGTTTCATTGCTTCATACCAAATATTTCTGATATGTCAATTAATGTAAAGCGGTACTCTTCGTCTGCCGACGTGCTAAATTTAAAGTTACTTTAATTTTATAATGATGCCAAGACAATTGAAATTTTTAATAAATATTGTAATTAAGTATAAGCAGCAAAATAAGAAAGATTTTTTCTTCATAAATGTATTTTTAACTGTAAAATAATTTTTAAAACGTATTTTTAACAAAGTGGTCTCTTAAATGCTCTTCTCCTGTCCAAACAGGGAGTCGGGGCCGATTTTTTTATTGCTGATTCTTAAAGCAAAAAGTATGAGGAATCCAAAAAAAAAAAATTAGCCGGAAAATTTAGGAGCTTCTGTGGAAAATCGGAAAATTTAATTTTCATGGGAAAATTTAAAGGTAAATTTCTAAGAAAAATTAGGAAAATTTTATTTTTCAATTAAAGCCTGATTCAATACCTTTCCAACGAGCTATCACTCGTTGCGATCGCTTTAGTAGTTTTTTTTTTTAACAACTTTCAATGAGGTCCCTTATGAAGAATTCTTCAATTTTGTCACATACAGTGGTGTACACCACCACTAAACCAGTCACTATAAAAAAAAAAAAAATATGTAGGTACATTATTTTTTGCTGGGCAATCGATTGAGACTATTTATTTTAAAATCGGAGAGGGGTCGTCCAAAAATTTGCCAATTTTGATCGTTTTCATATGGAATTGCTCTGTTGCGATCTGTAAATACCAATTTAAGCCAGATTTTTACTTTCCAGCATATGAACTGTGGTTTAAGCAAATTATTTTCGAATTGGACTCCATACGTGAAATGTTAAATGATGAAGTTATTGAGGAGACAAAGACCTTGGAAATTCTTAAACGTCTCAATCGCATCGTTCTCATATTAAAGGTAATAAATATTTACATTTTATAGTTAACAGAGAGTTTAATAATAAAATAATATTTCTAATGTTTAGTTGCTTGTCGATCAAGTGCCAATTTTGGAAACCATGACACCATTGGATTTCATGGATTTTCGAAATTATTTAGCACCTGCATCAGGTTTTCAAAGTTTACAATTTCGTTTGATTGAAAACAAATTGGGTGTGAAAACCGAACATCGCGTCAAATATAACCAAAAGTATTCAGAAGCGTTCGGTTGTGACAACTCGGCAATAAATGCAATAATACAATCGGAAATGGAGCCTTCGCTTTTAGAATTGATAGAGAAATGGTTGGAGCGCACGCCGGGTTTGGAGGAGAACGGTTTTAATTTTTGGTACAAATTTCAAGTCAGTGTCGATAGATTTCTGGCTGAACAAGTCAAAAGTGCAGAGGTATGTTTTTAATTCATTTAAGCTTAACAATTAACTTATGCAAATAATTTTTATAGATGGAGCCAGTTGAAACAGCTAAAAATTATCGTTTAATGGATATTGAAAAGCGGCGCGAGGTTTATCGCAGCATTTTCGATCCAGCCGTCCATGATGCGTTAGTATCTCGTGGTGATCGCCGTTTTAGTCACAAAGCATTGCAAGGAGCCATTATGATTACATTCTATCGCGATGAGCCACGTTTCAGTCAGCCCCATCAGTTATTAACTCTCTTGATGGATATCGATTCTTTGATCACAAAATGGCGTTGTAAGTATATCTGTTCATTTAATCAACCAGAACAATCTTCTTGAGCTACTTTCTAACAGATAACCATGTCATTATGGTACAACGTATGATTGGCTCCCAACAATTGGGCACTGGCGGCTCTTCTGGCTATCAATATTTACGTTCTACTTTGAGGTAAGGTACAACCGATAGAAGCACATTGAATGAATTTAATTATGCTCTTGATTTGTTTATCTTTAAGTGATCGCTACAAAGTGTTTTTGGACTTATTCAATTTATCAACCTTCTTGATACCACGTGAAGCCATTCCGCCTCTGGATGAAACTATGAGAAAAGAGTTGGTGAATTAAAATTATTTTAGTTTATGTCGTTATTCCTAAAGATGTTCAAAATGTTGATAACTTTAATAAATTTTACTTGATATGGAATTTACAAAAAACCCATGGTTTACACTGGCTTTACCACTGAGCTAAAGAGTCCATCTTCTGTATTTACACCTGCCTAAAAATTCATTAATGTTTTACATCTTAAAATGCATAAATATCTTTTCGATAGAAATCTTTGTTATCTGCATTTGTAGTTGGTTTTCAATAATACAACTAGTTGCCCTTTAGGAGAATGGGTGTTAATTATCTAAAAGCTACTAGTAGTTTTCTACTACATTAGGTACTAGTGCCAAAATGCGTTGAAGCTTTATTAGAAAAACACTAGTACTTGGAGTAGTTTCAGTGTACCACTTGCACATCTACACAATTTTTGTTTAACGAAACAAAAATTTTCGAGTTTTTATTTCGGTACTGCTTTGAGATTTATTTTTTATTCATTAAAGAGTGCTGTATTGTTTGTGTGTCGGAAAAAAATAATTATAATAAATTACTTTATTAAAAGGTGATTTTAAAACATTCACCTTTCGTATTTAATCTATTTTTTGAATTTGCGAGTAGAAAATAAACATTTATATGTTAAAAATATAAATAGTTTAACAACAAAATAACTAGCATTTAAAATTAACCACTTAAGATAAAAATCAAAGCAACCATAAATTCTCGGTTGTCAGTTGCCATCTGTAATTTGTTTTGGCAACTGTCAACTCTACTGAGGTTCGGTTGCCATCCGTAATCGACCCATTCATTCTAATAGATATTTCAAAAGAAAAGTACAGTCGTAATTTTGATCTGGGTGGAGAAAGAACGCGCGCGTCATTGCCATTATCTCTTAAGGGTAATCGGGCCGTCCTTGTTTCGCTGCCTTCGAGAGTCTTGCGACTCACTCGCATTGGTGAATGTTGGGGTCGTAGAACTGTACCGAGTTACAGTTTCTCGAAGTTGCATTGACCACATGCTATATATTTTATAAAAGGGGTCCTAACCTATAAGTTTGTCGTGGTGGAGTACCAAACAAAACTCATTTTGATATTGGTGGAGACCATTAAAACTCAGGAGTGGAGTTCGGAAAGTCCGGTTTCCCATACGAAGGTATAGGTCGGTGGATCTTCCTTGACGAGACTTCTTTAGGAGTAAACCGGATATTGGTGATGGCGTTATGATATATATCGTGGCCAAGTAAACCCCTCCTGGCAAAAAAAAGTAAAAAGAAAACAAATCTTTGAATATAGACATAGAATGATGTACAACGAAAATTATTAAAAATTGTGAACATTTTGAGTGAAAGACGCCAATTATAATTGAAGATTTTAATGTTGATGGTGCACATGGAAAGCAAGTCTCAAAAATTTTGAATTCTTTTATTCTGCGCTAATAGGTAAATATTTAAACAATTAACACATTTTTCATCATTAACCCTAGAACACTAAACCCGGTCTGTGAGGCGAATCGCTTTTTTTCGATTTCTTACGAACGGTTGCAAATATCAACACGTGGTTTCGTGCCAACTCAGGCGGTAGCTGCATGAGATTGTGTGTAGACGTTCGGAGATATTCACACCCTAGTCGCCTGTGAGGAGAGGTTTAGTGTTAAAGGTAATTTTTTTGCAATTTATTTTTTATTTCTTTTGTACCATTTGAGGTCTATAATTTAGATTTCGGCCGTTTTCTTTTTAATTTTTTGAGATGTGTGTTCCTGAATCCCAAATAGAAAAGTGGGTGGAATAGTTGTCGATAAATGGCAGCGAAAAAGAGGGCAATTTGGAATTTGATATTGATTCGGATGACAGCCAAATTGATCTGGATAACATTGCCGAACTTGATGCTGTCATGGAAAACATTATAGTAGGCAATCAGCATTCAACTTTTATGCCTGTCCAGCCAGATGTAACTACTGATACACCGCAAAACGAGAATCAGCCTGATGAAATCCTTGTAATCAATCCTTCTGCACCTATTATAAGAGGTAAAAACAATTTTATTTGGTCGTCTTTACCGTCTACAATACAATGAAGCTCGAACAGAACTCCAGCTGGAAACATTATTCATATTATGCCAGGATCAAAAGAAGGGGGTAAAAATATTATAACACCTCTGAAGTGTTTCGAAAAATTTTTCACCTCAGATACGATTAATGAAATACTTTTTCGCACTAATGAAGACTTGTAATCAAGGCGGCGGAGAAGTACAAAAAAGAAACTACTACTACCTCGGCGACCAGAAAGGAGGCACTCCACGCTCTTCTTGGACTTTTAATTTTGAGTGGTGCACTGAAGAATAATCATTTGTCCATAAAAGAAGTTTTTGACTCTTCGCTTTGTGGATCTCAAAACATAGAAACAATGAGTATGGAACGCTTTGGATTGCTCATAAACTGTCTTCATTTTGACGATCGAAACACTCAAGGAATTCGAAAAAAAAAACCCGATAAATTTGCTCCGATTCGCAATATTTGGGAAATATTCATTAAACAATGTAGAGATCTTTATAAACCTGGTTCATATGTGACGATAAATGAGCAGCTATTACCGTTTAGAGGAAGATGTCCTTTCAGAATGTATATACCAAATAAGCCAGCCAAGTATGGTATCAAGATTGTTTTAGTGTGCGATGTCAGAACTAAATATATGTTCGACGCTTCTCCATATTTGGGAAAAAACGACAGTATACCTACTGGAGTTGCGTTAGGTTTATATTATTGTAAGCTACATACAAAAACCATATATGGAACAAATCGGAATGCAACAGCAGATAATTGGTTCATATCTATACCATTAGTTGAAGAACTACTGGCAGAGCCGTATAAATTAACTTTGATTGGTACGATAAGAAGTAACAAAAAATAAATTCCAGAAGAATTTAAGCATATTTCTTCACGTCCTGTCGGCACATTAATGTTTGGCTTTCATAATAAGCTGCTTCTTGTAAGCTACAAACCAAAGTCTCATAAAACTGTTTTCTTAATTTCTACCATGCATGATGGACCTACAGTAGATCCTGTATCGAAAAAACCAGTAATCATAGGGTCAGACAATGCAACAAAAGGTGCTGTGGATACATACGATCAGATGTGTTGTCACGCTAGTTGCAGTCGCAAAACTCGTTGTTGGCCACTTTGAATGTTTTACGGTATGATAAATATGGCCGTATTAAACAGTTATGTTTCCAACTGTGAAGAACTTAAAATAAAGCCTATGACTAGAAGAGAATTTATGAAAGAGCGTAGCAAGGATTTATGCCTCGAATGGTCCACAATAAGGCTGAATAAAAGACCTTCCATGCAAAAACGAGTTCGTGAAGCAATAAATAACTGTTTCCCCACTTCTAAAGATCAGCAGAATGATACAGAACCAGAAATAAAAAAAGTTAAGAGAGCAACCTGTAAATTGTGCCCACCCAGCAAGAGACGTATGAGTATTTATTACTGCGCTAAATGCAACACAACATACTGCCAAGAACATAGATCACCAAATTGCTTCGAATGTGATACCCGAAAACATGTCTGACTTTATTTTTATTTGGAAAGCAAAATATATTTTGTTTTTCTATAAATACGTACAAATATATTTTTTTAATTAATTTGTTTTTGTAACTAATGTTTATAATTATTATAATTATTAAGGAGTTTCCTTCAGGCTAATTTGGTCAAAAATGTTTGTTTCCAAACGTAAATAAAAAACTTTATTTTATTTACCCAACGTTTCATTAGTTTTATTCTAACTTCTTCAGGGGTCTCTTTCTAAATAATAGCTTTGATGTTTTTTATCATTGGATATTAATTTTTATTATTAATTAGTTACTTAAATACTAAAAAACGGGACATCACGAACAGAATTTTGGTTCCGTTTTTTAGTATTTAAGTAAATTAAAGTAAAAAAATAGTAAATTTCTAACTATCAACCGCAGTCGCAGTGCCGAAACAATCAACCGAAGTTGTAGTGCCAAAACTGTCGACCGAAGTCGCAGTGCCGAAACAATCAACCGAAGTTGTTGTACGAGGTAACACTCGAACCATGTTCAAAAGCCAATGACCGATACGCCTGAGCTAATATCAGCCACCTTCAATTACACTGTGCTAGAATTTGACACTTTTTTTGTGACAAACGGGGCACCTGGCGGGTTAACCTAATTCGGGTACGCTGAATCCATTGGTGCTAACCGTTTTTTTAGGTTAGCTCGTTTTTTCGAAATATACCGTTATTTCGAAAATGGAGGAGGTTGCACAACATATATTCGCGTAACTCAAAAACGGTTTAGTTTATTGAATAAACTAAAAAAACCCAATTCCGCAATGAAATTTTCTTTAAGTAAAGTTAAACTTTTTTCCAATATGCGCAGTCGTTGTAGAAACATAATTTTTTTTTACCAAAAAAATAGTTTTTTTTTAGCAAAATTTCAAAAATTTTGTTTTTTAAAACGGCATAAAAAATTGGAAAACGCAGCTGTGCTTCTAATTTTTTCTGCAGGTATAGCAAACAAAGTTCCAAACAAGACATAAATAATTAAAATTGCCTACAACTTTTGATTTTGTTCACAAAAGATAAAATATATAATAACCAGACGAAACTTCAAAAATTAAAACATTTATTTTTGTTATTAATTAAAGTTTAACAGCCTTATTCAGAAACAAAATTTAATATCGGTATAATCTGCAAATTAGTAAATTTGAGATTTTCGCTTAATAAATGGTTATTAAAATTTCTTATTCAAAAAACGCTTATTAACTAATTTGTAATTTAAGAGTAATTTTCATTTAAGACTGGCAACACTATTTTATTTGAATGTCACTTAAGTTCTAATGATGAAACAGGATTGAATACTTTTTTATCAGTAACCGCAACTCGTCAGTTGTTTTACTTTTAAATAAATATGAAATGTTTTTAAATAAGAAAATATTTTGCAATAGTCTTTTAGTAAAAGATTTTTAAAAATGAAATATTAATTTTTTTGCAAAAATAAACATAAACATGTACATTTATTGGCACGCACTAAGAAAAACCAGAGACGAAAAAAAACTCGGTAACCTTCTTTTCATTTGTTTATGTTTTCTGCACATCACTATTTTGATACAATATATTTCATCAAGATTGCGGCTTCATATATGTATGACAGATATAATGGAAACAAAAAGAAAACGATCCCAAAATTGGTTGGAAGAGGATAAGGTAAGTACATACTTACATATGTTTTTATATAAATAATTTAATTTACATATTTATGTGCTTTTTTAATTTGCATGTACATATGTACATACCTATGAAACTTCCAAAAAGTAGATGTTGCTGCAAGAGCTTATCAAAAAGCGTGTTAAGGTTCTGGAGAACAAAAAAACAGACACCAATACAAATTCTGCCAAAAAAAGAGCTTGGTTAGAAGTAGAGGAAAGGTATGTAGTTTTATTTATTTTGTTAGAATTTATAAAATTATTTTCACCTTTTATAGTTTCAACAGTTTATGTATGGGTGGCAAACGTAATGTTGGACAGTTAAAGGTGCAGTGGGTGTCTACCAAGGTATCGGCACGAAAGAGAATGGCCACTCATAGGAAAGAAATGCTTAAAACTGGCGGAGGCACACAGCCTGCCGAAATAAATTTAAGTGGCGATGACATCAGTGTCTGGCTCCCAAATGAATTTGTGGTGGACAACAATAACTTCGATAGCGACGCTTGCATAGAGGTAAAAGAAACATATGCTTTAAAAAAATTATATTATGAGCTTGTTTGAAACGTTTGCCTTTCAGATTTTGGAAGAATCTACAGTTAATGATTCGCTGGTGGCCAATAATGAAATGGAAATTATTTTAAACCAAAAGGAACTGATGCCAAAAAAGGAGGAATGTATTTTTGTGACTGTTGAGTAAGGGTTTTTCTAAATTGAAAAATGTTTGTGTATATTTTTTATAGCACCACAAAAGTGGTTGTTAAAAAATATTAAATAGCATGAATTTATATGAATGCATACATATGTATGTACATTTTTATATATTTATATCTACTCATATGTACTTATTTATGTACATATTGTTTTTATGCAAGTATATAAATGTTAAGCGTCGCAATTGCATTTACAATTTTTAGTTTGAAAAAATTTTTTGTATTACAACAGTTTTCTATGCATTGAAAAAATAGTAATATTTTGTATAATAATAATTTTTTTTCTTAGATCTTAGAAAATAGCAGCAAACCAACATGTAATTACTTGGGAAATATCGACGCTGCTTCACCTAAAGAAAAATGTAATTTAAGATCTACTTCAAACACAAAAGAGGTATGTACTTGCTTTAACATGTATAGCATTGATGCATTTTTAAAATTACATATTTTAAAATTCTTGGTTTTAGAAAATAGAAAAAGGGAAAAGAATTCAACTGAACAAAATATAACAAAATTGATAGATGTTGATATTGAATTCAAGAGAGAACTGCATGAGCTTCAAATGGAATCTGAAAGAAAACGTATCAGAAATTTGGATAGAAAACTTGATTTAATAGAGCAAAAAATCAAATATTATGAAAACAAACCAGATATGTAATATGCTAAATTTTTCTAGAGTGTAGATTGCACGCATGCATGTGTACATATCTACTTACATATGTATGTATATACCAGAGTAGTTTTTTGATCACTCACAGCCATTTCTGGTATGTATGTATTTATATTTACATATATATATCTTTTTTTTTCAGATAAATAACAATCAAGAAAATATTTAATACATTTTTTTAATGTAAGAGCTGTAAATACTTTGCTTTAGTTATTTTTTATAATAAATTGAATTGGTTTAGTTTATTTAGTAATTTATGTTATCGTTTATGAAATGTTGAAATGTTCCTTTTTTTTGAAGTTAAATAAAAGACTGAAGTACTTTTTAATTTTGTTATATTTTTATGTTTTATTTTAATAAAGAATGCAATTTTAATATAATTATTATAAATAAAAAATAATAAAATAAAAAAAAAATGTTAAATAAATAAAAAATTAAATTAAAAAAGTGTTTTATTTTAATTTGTTGAAATTTTCAGATTAAAAATACTTTTCTATAAAAGCTCGCAATATGATATTTTCTCTGCGAGCTGTTGCGGTTGGTTCGCTATAATCGAACTCTTCCAGTGTCATCTCTTCTTCGGAAGTTATTACATCATCTTAAAAACAAATTGCATATTTAGGGGTTATATATCCTAAACTTATTTAAAATTTTACCTGGAAGGGAATCTTTCTCTTCTAAAGCAATATTATGCAGTACGGCTAGAGCTACAATGAGTATTTTTAAATTCTCAAAACTAATCGTCATTCCATCAAGCAAACAACGGAATCTTTGCTTCCAAACTCCAAAACATCGCTCTACTGTATTGCGTGTTGCAATATGAGCGATGTTATAATTTATTGTATTGTAAATAAGTACGGCGTAAGCTTGTAACCAGAGTCACCAAGCAAACGACCCTTAAACTCTCTATTTTCAAAACGCTCTTTTATTTTAGACTCGTTGAAAATTCGGCAATCGTGGGTACTTCCTCTCCACCTCGCTACTATGTCCTGAATTTTCAACTCGGCATCGCAAATAACCTGTTTATACAATAATTGAGATGGTTTTAAAGAATATTTCAGTCGTGTTTATTACCTGTACGTTTAAAGAATAAAATCCTTTTCTGTTAATATAATATTGGGCCAGTTCTCCTCCGGTTTTTTTAATTTTTATATGCGTTCCGTCAATGGCACCAATAACGCTTGGAAAGTTCCGAATTTCAAAAAATTTTTTAGAAATTATTACTTCTTCTTCTACAGATCCAGGCATTTTGATCTTGTCCTTTGCAAGTTTCGCAATGGCGCGGGAGACTCTAGCGCAAATTCTGCTTACCGTGGCTTGGGAGAGGTCATGAATATCACCTGCGTCATCTTGCACCTTCAAGTCAAATTATGTATTTTATGTATCAAGCACGTACCATAGAATATGAAACTTACCTCTCTTCTTCCCCAACTGCGCAAAGCAACTAAAACTTGCAATTCTGCTGATGTTCCGCATCCTCTTCTATGTAAAAATATATCATTTTTTATTAAATTTGTAATTTTTTTTACAGTTTCTTTGTTGAAACGATATTTTTTTTTAAATTCCGTATCAGGAAGAGAGAATGGGTTGACCCTTTCCTTATATATTCTCTGGCGACTGGAGTTCGAAATTTCTATGATGTGTTCTGTTTAAATTCAACAGTAAAAATAAAAAATAAATAAAAATAAATAAATAAATAAATTATCTTACCAATTCTTCTAATAAAATTTATTGTTTCCATATTTTGCACAATAAACCACAAAAATTTATTATTTTTTCAAAAATTCTTTTAACTGTTTATATGAACATGTAAATAAATGAAAAGTCAACACAGAAATGTCATTTTAGTTTAGGTTTAAAGTAGGGGTCGAGGTACTTTAAAATTTCAACTTTTAATATGGCGTTAAAGTCTGCAAATTAAGCTAATATTCGTTTGTGAATAATACTTTAAGGAATTTTGCTTAATAGTGGATAGTAAACCTAAATTAACTCTTTCTGAATAAGACTGTAAGTTTTTATTTACAAATTTATTCTTCTTCCTCCTGCAGATTCCAACAAATATCCCCTAATAGCGAATCAAGTTGTTTGCCACTATACCAGTGTTCGAGTCTGGCTGTTACTTGGTGAAATCTCTCGGCATGTTCATCAGACTCGGCTGGTGATTGTTCATTAAATTTTTCTGCATGACAATGCAAAAAATGTATTTTCAATGACATTTTGACGTTTAAGTTTTTAAATGCAGTTAGCATATCTCCAATTAAAATTCGCCAATTTTCAGACCGATGATTTCCTAATACATTTTCTATTACTGATTTCACAGAATTCCAGCCCAATAGCTCCATATCATTCAATGCAAGTTCAAATTGTTGGTCCTTCATTAGACGACGAATGTCCGGTCCATTAAGAATTCCTGTAAAATAAAAACATATGAAATATGAAATATAAATCTAATTTAATAAAGTAACTAGAGTTCATACCTTCTTTTACTTTCATGCCGCTTAATCGTGGAAAAATTCGGCGCAATTCGGTAAAAGCAATTCCATCTGGGTTCAATGCTTTTATAAAATTTTTTACAATACCCAGTTTGATGTGGAGTTTTTTTAGTTTATTCAATAAACTAAACCGTTTTTGAGTTACGCGAATATATGTTGTGCAACCTCCTCCATTTTCGAAATAACGGTATATTTCGAAAAAAACGAGCTAACCTAAAAAAACGGTTAGCACCAATGGATTCAGCGTACCCGAATTAGGTTAACCCGCCAGGTGCCCCGTTTGTCACATTTTCCAACTAGCACAGTGTTATTATTGAAGTTTCGCAAATTCTCGTCTCGTTAGAATCGCACCTACCAGCAGTGATGTTATCTGTACGGTAATTACCGTATTGTACGGTAATTTAGACCTCCTTACGGTAGGCACGTAATTTCTACTTTTGTACGGTAATTTTAAAAAGCTTAAATTTTTAAGCGTTAGTTTTATTTTCATAATCGCCCCTATCGTGAAGAAAAATCCACATGAAATTTGTTCCCTTTATCAACCCTGCATTTAATTACTTTATTTTATTATTACTACCCAGTGATGCCAACTTAGCCCTTTTCGGGCTAGATTTAGCCCGATTTTAGTCACCCAAAACGCGAAAAAAGAAAATTGGTCCTAAACTAAAAAACGCGTAAATCAAGCACGTTTTACAATTATCTTTTAGCCCTTTTAGCCCGTTACTACTTTTTGTTCGATATGGCTACATTTTAGTTTTTTCGTACTCTTTCTTCCTTTATTCTAATAATATAGAAATAATGTTATTGGTAATAACCCATTCCTTAAACCATAGATTATATCTGTACCTTAAACTGTCCAGTTTTGCCATACACATATTGGCATATCCGTACCCAAATGTAGAAGTTGAGAGGACTTTTAGTGTCATGAATTTAGTCAAAAATAAAATTAAAAACAAAATGTCAATAAATACGTGTAACAGTTTAATACACATTAAATGTAGCCTAAAAATGTATGTTGTTCAAACAACAAAATACCTGACGAAGTGTGCTCAAAAATTAATTAATAAAAAATCTAAATATTTTATGGATAGTGTCTTATTTTTTTAAATTGTTATTGTTTATTTCACTGAACTTATTTCAACTTATTCTTTCAACAAATTTCTTAAACAATAATTGAACATAAAATATAAGTAGAATTTAGAATAGTAATAATCGTATGATTTAACGGTAAAAATTTGTTTTATTAATAAAGGAATAATTATAATTATTAATTAGAAGAAATGTATGATGAACTTAAGTAAAAGTAATTAAAAGGAAATTATTAAGAGTAAATTATAATAAAGAGAGTATGTAATATATAAAGCAAAATAGGGGTATTCGCAGAATACATAACTCTATGTACTATTTAATACTATGTATTTAATCTACGTAAGGTAAATATTTATTAAAATGTAACATGAAATATGTAATATGTGTAAATTGTGCTATGTGCTATTATTTTGGCAGCATCTGTATATACTCGTACCATACTCAGGAATGTCCGACCAAACCTTCTTACTTGTTTATGTTATATTTTGAACAGTACACGGTACGTATGATTAACATGAACTAGAATAAAAGCACCCATACGGCATTGTGTACCATGTTGAAATGCCAAACACAATAAAGCTCTTTGCTCCAGCCCAATAAAGCTTTATTCTATGTAAGAAGAGGAAAGCTAACAGTGAAACAAACGAACACAAGACAACAACAAACCAAACCATCAAACATGTTGTGCTGCAGTAAATAAAAGAATATTGATGCGGAAGACGTGTAGAACGTGAGGGAAAATACACTGAATGTAAACGATGCTTTCAAACACACACAGCAACAGCAACAACAGCAACAACTGAAAAACATCACACGAAATGGAGAAGAAAAATACATGTGAAAAGCGAAACGAAATAACAACACGAAAAAAGAAACCAAAACGCACATAAAACGAGAGAAGACGATTTCTCATACATCAGGCATCATACATAAACATGCAAACCTACACTTTTTGAATAGTGTAGTTTCACAATTCAGTTCAGTTTGCTAAAAGAGCTCATTAAAACCTCTACACACGTCAAACGTATACGTCAGTTGCAATTGAAATCTAAACAAGAATAGTTAGTAGTTGTTGTGCTGCTGTTGATGGCTGTCCGATTCTACTATTCACAGCTGAAAGTTACCATTTTTTATTGTTAATTTCTGTGAGTGTTTTATGAACTAGTATAATAGAAACAAAAACGACAGCAGTAAGCAAGACTAAAAGTATCCTGTTTCTTTTAATTTTCAAAGATTAGTGTCGTTATTTGCACATGAAATTTAATTCTTGACGCCAATTAAAAAGTGTCGATTGCAAATTATTTACCTACAGTAAAGTGTCTGTGACAAACATATGTATGTATGTATGTATGTAAATACAGTGTGAATTAAAAGAATAAAATAAATAAAAGTTTAAAAGGAAATAAAATGCATGCACGTGCAAAGTTAAAAATAACCTTGAAAACTGTGTTAAACCTAGAACATAAAAATAAAAAAATAAACCAGAAAAATAAAGGAAATTAAACAATACAAGGAAAATACAGCAACGACAAAATATAATGCTTATGTGCAGTTTTTGTTGTTGTTGTTGTTGCTCCTGCTAAACTAAAAACACTTTTATACATGCACATGCACACACACTATCATACAACAACACCAACAAAAAAATCAATTCATAATTCATTAAAGGTGAAGAAGTGAACTGAAAGACCAAAAATAAAAAGTGAAAATATTTTTAACAACATAAAGAAAAAGCAAGAAGAGAAAATAAAAGCGTTAAACTAATTCGGTGGATAAAAAACTATAAATACCTAAATAAATTTACCAAAAATACCCTACCTACATATACATATGTACATACATATGCATTAATAATTTCTATAAACTGTGTCTGGAGAGCGTTTGCATATAATTAAATACTGCTTGTACCTTCAACAAAGTGAAGGCGACCATACGTTTCTTGTTGTTTCTCCTCTTCATTTCTCTTAAGTTTATTCCTTTAAGGCCATATTTTGACTATTAACACACACATACATATGTATATGTATGCATATACATACATGCATACATATACATTTGTGTGCGTGTTCATTCAAAGACATCAGCAGTCTTACTCGCTCTTTTCAACATCCGAAAATAACTGCGAGTAGAATTCTGCATGTAAGAGGGCAGATTGGAAAATCCTTTTACAATAGAAGAAAATCATATTATTTGTCCTATTTAAATATCTTTCAGCTCTGACTTTTACATTAAAGGTTTCATATATTTTAATATCCATTTTAAAAATATTGTTTCTCCAAGGAGTCAAAATCTAAAATTCAATAGGTTAAAATAAATCAATGGAACCAAATCAAATGATTTTCTGTACGACTTTCTATGTATATATTTTACACATGATCAAAACTACATAACTGATTTGCTTCAAGGGATTTAAAAACTATATATAAAACACTGTGCAGTGTGCAGTGTCCTCGCTTAATACTATTATTTAACAAGATAATATGATTTTACAAAACATGAGGTCAGTTTCTATACTTTAGACAATTTCAGTATTTAACACATTTTGTGCTAAGCTAGATAAAAACAGTCCAAAGAGGCCAAGTTTTGTATACCCAAAACTACGATATTGGCAAGAAACCTTCTATTGGACCAAATGCTGCTCAAACATTTTTTATATAAGAAGAAATTAAAGATTAAATTTTTATTCATATCGGACAATAATTGGATATATGTAGATTGCATATAATCCCACTATTAAAAATCAGTCAAACCTGCATAAATTCCTTATTAAATATTTATATAATGGGAAATAATTCTCATATGTGATCCAATTCTGAAAACTCGATAAAGGGTAACATATGTAGGTCGGGCTTATACGACTCACTTTTATTAGAATCCATTATATTTATCTATCTATATTCTATTTCTTAAGCATTAAACACATTCAATACAGCAGACTATCGACTACAATATTTCAAAAATAAACAAATAAGAAAGTATAGTCGGTCAAGCCCGACCATATAATACCCTACACCCAGTATATCAATAAAACAGCTTTTCAGATTTATGGAGGTTAAAGTGAATTACGAAGAGGGTCTAATATGGGAGTTTTGACTCATTACGGACCGACCATTATAAAATCAGGTGTCATCATTTCTGTATATTATTTGTGGCGAATTTTATTTGATTACCAACATTCTTAAACAATTTATGATCGTTAAAGGGATTTTCGGAAGTGGGCCTTATATGGGAGCTACGACTAATTATGGACCGATCGGCATAAAATTCTACCATGTTATATGTATATGTACGAAACATATATGTGTTCAATATTATTGGATACCAACATTTTTGAGAGAGTTATGCTCTTAAGTGATTTTCGGAAGTGGGCCTTATATGGGAGCTACGACTAATTATGGACCCATCTTTATGAAATTTGTAGATGTGATTTAGCTTCAGTTAGTACTCATTTGTGGTGAAATTTGTTTGCATATATGCATAATTCAAAGATTTATGATCAGTAAACCCCAATTTCGGGAGCACATTTGTATGGGGGCCAGGTGAAATAATGGACCGATTTCCACCAGTTTCAATCCCATCCATCCTTGAGGCGAAAAAATAGAACATACCAAATTTTATCGCAATATCTGCAAAATTGCGACCTGTACTCTGCACACAAGCTTTACATAGACAGCCAGCCAGACAGCCAGACGGACGGGTGGACGGACATCGTTAAATCGACTCAGAAAGTGATTCTGAGTCGATCGGTATACTTTAAGGTGGGTGTGAGACCAATATTTCTGGGCGTTACAAACATATGCACAAATCCAATATACCCTCCCCACTATTATGGTGTAGGGTATAAATACACACGTTTATATGTGAATAACTTTTTTTGACGACAGCAGGGCAAAGTAATCATTCACGTATGTATTTTATTTTTGGCATATTGTAGTAGACAGTCCGCTGTAGCGAATGTGTTCAATGCTTTATTATTATACATATGTATGTATGTGTTATTATGCAATAGTTTACTGTTTTAAGAAATATAGTCTTGTAGTCTTTGGGAATTATGTGAAAACTTATCCGATTTATAATTAAAATTTATAAACTTTATGGTGTGCAAATCGCTAGTTTATATATATACTGTAATACCAGTTTATATACTGTAATATAATTTAAATTGTAATATAAATTAAATAAAAAAAATAATTTGTTTAAAAAATACTCGTATATCAAATATTCGTATTTCCCGCATTCATCTCATGAAAATTAAACGTTTAACATTGTAAAAATTTTTATGGCCCAATTTGGACTCATTTGTCTAGGTCAAGAAGATGAAGAGTTAAGAAATTAAATGAATATCAGAGGGCCTCTTATTGAAACCAGATATTTCCTTATAATTCAGAAACCTACTCTATTACTATCATTGCCCCATTAATAACCGTCGTATTCTTCTTTTGTTGGTGGTTATGAATAAAACTAGCTTTATCAGTCTGAAGCCTAAAGAGCAACAGTTTCTTAATTTCCAACTCATATTTTCATATATTAGAATTCAATAAAAACACAATGGATTCGATGAGAACATTTGGATATCTCAAAATCTCAAATCAGATCTCAAATCAAAAAGAAGAAGTTTGGAATGAAGGAAATATATTTTATTTCACATGTATGTATATGTATGTAATTTCTGAAGAAACACGAAACAATATATCATAAATTAAGATGACCATCTTAAATTCCCTGTACAAAAAGACTCGTTCATTAACATCAATATAATCTTATTTGACACAAAATGTTACCCGGCCTATGAAAAGGTGGCTTATGACTCAAAAAAGAAATTGCGAGACACAGCTGTTAAAGATAAACAATGCATTTCGTCAGTGTGTGTTGGACAAAATAAGAATAATGTTATGATATCATATCTGCAATGGCGGCTGGTTCAAGAACTCAACACTTTCACCACGTAAAAGAGCATCTCAAAAAATATCGAAACCAAAAAAAAAGTGGAAATTTTTTTTTTTTTAGTCATAAGCCACCTTTCATAGGCCGGGTCACAAATATTAGTATATTAGTTTATCCTTAAATTTTACATTAAATTACTAGTGTAATTGTTTAAAAATCTTATAAATAATACCAGACAAATTCACATTACTTTCTTGATTTGCCTCGTATCTAACCGTTTGTAATGGAAAAAAAACTACCTATAAAGTAGGCCTTTTAATGACCACAATATATACTCGTAGTTTTTATTTAAACGAAGGATAAAAATTAAGCACAAATAGTACATGTGCATACTTATGTATGTATGTATGTATGTATGTATGTATGTATATCCAGCGGGTAAAAGATGCAGTATAGAGACGATGCATTTGAATGAACCGAACTGAAGCCAAGACTTCAACCATCATCGTTTTTTTATACATTTTGTTTAAATTCATTGTAGCAGTAAATGCAGCAGCATCTCGTTTATACACTCTTCTCTAAATATTTTTACAACAACACACTCCACGATGACACTGACACTTGTCTACATTTACAATTCACTCTCACACGCACACAAAAAATTCCTGCTACAGCAAAGCCAACAAACGTAGAGTTTAACCAAGCGAAAATTTGGTTGGCTTTTAAGATGCCAAAATAAACACACACACACACAATCGAAAACACTCGGTTACATACAGATACAGACCAGGGGGGTTACTCTCTATTGCGATGCGAGTATCAATTTGTACGCTTATCGCATCGAATTTGCTTTCGCATCGCAAAAGAGAGTAACCCCCCAGAAATGCAAAGGGTTTGACTCCTGAAGAAATTTGATTGTTATTTTTGTTTATTTTATAAAAACATATTAACAAACCATCGTCACCATCACTTGCTACATCTTCAGTCTTCAGCAACATTTGTCAGCCAGCATCATTATGAAAAACAATTGAGAATTCTTTTGGTCACCTTTTGTTTTATTGTTGTTGTCCTTAGCCTTTTCTGCTCTGCAATTCTTAACGTCTTCTTCATTGTCTGTCACTGTGTCTGTGTGGAAACAAAAAATAAAAAAAAACATTTCTGATCAGTGTGTCAACTTTATCTGCAGATTATCTGCATTTTCTTCCTCAATTTACTTTTTTCAAACTCTCGACAAAGCAAAAGAAGAACAAGAACAACCGTTATTAGGATTTAGACAAGAGAAAAGAGCAGCACAGAGAGACAGACAGACAAACTAAAAAAAAACATTTGTAATCTATCAACTAAAGATAAACGATTTACGTTTAATTCTTCTTTTGTCATTATATTTTTTATTTTCTTTTATTGTTGTTCTTGTTGTTGTTGTTCAACAATTTATGAGTGCGATATTTAAGTGTACAGCTGTGTGCATGTGCCTTTGTACAAGTGGATGGGTATGCAGATGTTTAAAATTTATTGGATGAGATAGAAAGTTACAGTCGTATTTTCAAGCATCATTAATTTATGTTTATTTATTGCTTTTAATTACTTCTAGTAGATGAAAAGACATTTCTACGGTATTATGTTCATAGTTCTAGATTCTTTATAATTGCCTGTCATATATAGTTAAAAATCTTGGAATGAAGGAAACGTAATACTAGTAATACTAATATTCGTCTGCAAAAACAGACTAGATTTTGTATATGCTCAGCTATGTAGAATACACACCACCATTATAAAAAATAAAAACATTGAGATGGGATTAAAACTGGTGGAAATCGGTCCATTATTTCACCTGGACCCCATACAAATGTCCTCCCGAAATTGCGGTTTACCGACCATAAATGTTTGAATTATGCAAGTATCCAAACAAATTTCACCACAAATGAGTGATGAATGAAGCCAAATCAGATCTACAAATTTTGTGCAGATCGATCAATTATTATTATTATTATCATAGCTCCCATTAAGGCCCACTCCCGAAAATCACTTTAAAGAGCATAACTCTTTTAAAAATTTCGGTATCCAAATAATATTAAACACAAATATATGTTATATATGCATATACAAATAATACGGTGCAATTTAATGATGATCGGCCCATAATTAGTCATAGCTCCAATATAAGAGACCGTAATTTACTTTAACTTCCATAAATCTTTTAAAAGTATTTACATCGAGATGAGTATAACATACATAATATTTATATGCACAGAAATCATGACACTAAACTTTTGGATGATCGGTCCATAATGGGTTATATCTCCCATATACCGCCCATTTCTGAACCCCTTTTTATACATATACTAGGTGTAGGGTATTATATGATCGGGATTGACCGACTATACTTTCTTACTTGTTTTATTTTCTATTACTCGAAAATATCAGATTCTTGCATTAAAATGTTGGTAGGAACAAAATATTTATAATGGTAAGTCTGAACAAAAGTTTCCCAAACTAGTTAGATTGGGTATAAGTTCTACTACCTTACATTTATTTCAAACAGCCATTTAGAATTCAAAAAGATCCCAATACAGATTTTAATCAAAATCAAGACTTGAATTCAAATACAGTGTTGGAAAAAATTATAACGATACTTCTCAATTTATTTTTGGTTTTGAATAAATTGTCAATTTTCCAATAATAAACAAGTAAGAGATTATATTCGACGGTGGTGAATCTTTTATACCCACCACCAAATACCAGTAATCTTCTCTATGAATACTGGAAACTAATTTTTATTACATTTTTTATCGGTAACGATATTTATACTGGTTATTTTATTTGAGGCTCATTCTTGTAAGGTCAAGGAATTAAAGGTAGACTAGGCGATAGTATGCCGGACTATCAGTCAGAGGGTTGCGGGTTCGATTCCCGCCAAAGACTCTGGGTGTTTTCTGCAGACAAGCCAAAAAGCTTCGCAGTTTGTGTTTGTAAAAAAAAAAAAAAAAAAAAAAAAAAAAAAAAAAAAATTAATAAATAATACCTACAAAAATTATTCTCATTCTGCTCTGAGCAGTGGGCTGCATAATTGATGGTGTTTCTATGAACGTATTTCAAAGCTACCTAATACGATATTCGATCTATGAGAGAATAACTTAGCTGACGAAATTCCATGACATTATGTTCTTTTCCTGCAAGAATCTTCGCTTCATCTTGTAGATATTATTTCGTGGTAATTTGCATGCAGCCTGTGGCAGCCCACAAAGTATAAATTTGCCAGCTTTGAATATTTATCTACCGAATATTACTCAGCAAAGGTTTCTGGAGTGGCGTAATTAACCATCAATGTTTCTTTTCCCATTTCCCACGTTTTGTTGATTAGCGCTTTTAGCTAATCAACAGTGGCATGATCTGAATTAAATTCGAAAACACGCATATATTTGTATTCCCATCTAATACTTTTGGATATATTAACTAACCGTTGAATACAGTCATATCACTCAAACACACTGAAACTTGTACTCACACCTGAACATAAACAAGAAAGAACACACATTTTTAAATTAGTTAAAAGAAATTTATCGTTTAATCTCAATTGACAATTTCTCTTTGCTTACACATACAAACATACATACATACATATGTATGTACTTTTTTCCACAAAAGAACTCATCTGATATAAATACAATACAATCTCTGCCAATCACGTAATTATCAAAAAATAAATAAAATTAAAAAAGAAACTGCCTGTTAAACATTAAATAGTGAATAAATAAATAAGTAAATAAATAGCAATTCATTTAAATAAATTTTTCAAAATGTGTTTTCGTTCAACAAATGACGCTTCAAAATCGTCTATAAAATCAACAACTTCGTCATGGTCGCATGGAAGAAGAGCAGTAGCTTTCAACAATCAACGTTTCATGTTCTCAAATATGCCACAGACAGTGTTGCTGATATTCTGTTGCATGTGCATTTCATTAACAAGTGAGTATTACAACATTTTACATTTACGAGTATACAACATGATTGAACCTTCTACTAATTATTTAATAAATATTTGTATACTATTGTAATATTATACTCTTATACACACAATATTGTTGTTGGTTTCTTTTTATGAAGAGGTAATTGTGACACTATACCTATAAACATACATACATACATACATACTCGTACATATAAATTATTAATCAATTTCTGATAATAATTTCTTACTAAATTTTAAATAATTCATTCATTTGTTCATTTAAAAAAATTTTGATTTATCCCATGTAAACCCATTTTTAAACTTCAAACCTGATTTAAAGCAATTTGAAAGCAAGTGTCATAATTCGATAAGAAACCCACCCTGATAAACATGTATGTACGAGTATGTCTGTTTTCTTACATCACTTACGTACGTATTTTTCTTTTAACATATTTTCAAGTAGAGATTACAAACGCCTAATTGACTATTATTGATTTTAATACTTATTTATTTTAAACAAAAAACAAGTAAGAAAGTATAGTCGGTCAAGCCCGACCATATAATACCTTACAACCAGTATATGTATAAAACAGTTTTTCAAAAATGGGCGCCTTTATCTGTAATGGACCGATCATCCAAAAATTTAGAGTCATGATGTCTGTGAATATAAGTATTATATGTGTTAAACTTTATCTCGATATAAATACTTTTAAAATGTTTATGGAGGTTAAATTGAATTACGAAGAGTTTTGACTAATTGAATTACGAGGAGTTTTGACTAATTATGAACTGATTTTAGTCACTCAAATCGCGAAAAAACGAGAAAAAAATAAAATTGGATCTGGCTTTATATGGATTTTTTTCCATTTAGCCCTTTTTTCAAAAATGTTTACACGTTTTGAATCTCAAAAGTTGGCATCACTGATTAGATGTTATCATTTCTGTAGATAGAAACTCATTTTTGTTAAATTTTATTCGGATAACAACATTTTTAAGAGATTTATGGTCCGTAAAGTGATTTTCGGAAGTTGGCTACGACTAATTATGGACCAATCACCATAAAATTCTACCATATTATGTATATGAAACATATTTGTATTCAATTTTATTTGGATACCAACATTTTTAAAAGAGTTATGCTCTTTTAAGTAATTTTCGAAAGTGGGTCTTATATGGGGGCTACAATTAATTACGGACCGATCTGCACAAAATTTGTAGATGCGATTTGGCTTCATTTACCACGCATTTGTGATGAAATTTGTTCGGATACTTGCATAATTCAAACATTTATGATCGTTAACCCCCTATTTCGGGAGGACATTTGTATGGGGGCCAGGTGAAATTATGGACCGATTTCCACCAGTTTCAATTCCATCCGTCCTTGGACCGAAAAAATATCACATACCAAATTTAATCGAAATGTCTTCAAAATTGCGACCTGTACTCTTCGCAAAAGCTTTACATGGACAGCGTTAAATCGACTCAGTATATACTTTAAGGTGGGTGTTGGACCAATATTTATGGGCGTTACAAACATCAGCACAAATCCAATATAACCTCCCCACTATTATGGTGTAGGGTATAGCAAATATGAACACATCGATACATCGATACATGCATTATTAATACATACTCGTACATACATATGTATGTATGAGTGTTTAACGAAGGTGACTGAAGCTAATTTCAGATTATAGATTTACACATTATCATATGTATTTTAATGAAGAAGCGTAAACAATTTTGGCAAATATTTCTGATGTTGTTTATTTGAATTTCTATTTTGTAAGGCAACGTAATTTCAAATAAGGTAATAGATATCCGCTTAGATTCCTTGTATGTAAAGACTTAAAATTAAAGAAAAAATAATAATTTTTTGCCATCAATCTAAACGTTCGATTCTATTAATTTAATATTTCATTTAAAATCGTCGAAAACGCTTAAATTCTGGCACAATTTAAAAATTCGTTTAACGTTCTTCACAATTACAATGTATGTTTGTATATACGTGCGTGCAGTTTGGTTCATTTCATTTTGTTTTGCTAATTTACCACTCACTGCTCGTAAACACATGCAGAGAAAAAATATGGTTGGACATGGTTACGACTGCTCAATGTAATAAGTCCAAAACTGACGTAAAAATAAAAAAATGCAGTAACTGCGGAGGTAATCATACCGCAAATTATAGAGGTTGTCCAATTTAAACTCATTTGAAAGCCATAAGTACCAACAAGACGTCAGTATTACCTGATCATCGTCAACAGCCTATTTTGGCATCGAGTGACAATTTCCCGCAATTGTTACGGTCCACTAGTCATGAAAACGCGCCTAGTTCTAGACAAGTTTCTTACGCTAACGTGGTTAAATCTAATATGCCAGGTTTGGAGCAGGCACCTAAATCACAATATTACGAGCCTAATATTAACACTCTAGAGACTACATTGCAGACACTTGTCCAAACCATGAACACTTTTACGACCACTATGACATCCATGATGCAGGAAATGCTCAAAATGCAATCCACTATCTTACAAGCCATTTTAAAGAAATGATTTGTTTAAAAATTTGTTTTTGGAATGCGAACGGCCTCCGCCAACATAAAAACGAACTGGAACACTTCCTGATGGATAAGCAGATTGATGTCATGATGATTGCTGAAACTCACTTGACGGCGACAGCGTACTTCAAAATTAATGGCTACGTGTTATATGATACTAAAGATCCCCGCGGAAGAGCATGTGGAGGATCGGCAATTCTTATAAAGAACAGAATAAAACATTATTTAATGAACAACATATGTGAGGATTACCTACAAGCAACAAACATTTGTATTGAATTCTGTCAATACAATTTTGTTTTATTATCAATTTATTCGCCGCCTCGATTTTCAATAAAAGAACACCAATACTACAGCTTCTTCAATTCCCTTGGAGCTAGATTTTTAGTTGCTGGTGACTTTAACGCCAAACACACTTTTTGGGGTTCACGTCTGGTGACCCCGAAGGGTCGTGAACTCTTCAACACCATTGCCTAGAATGGTACGCTGGGACACAAATAACTGTTATTTTAATTTGATTTTACCAATATTTTAATTACTATAAACATTATTATGCTTATCGCAATTATAAAATTGAGTACTGTTCACTGAAACATAATTATTTTTAAAAAATCTTTAGCACAACTATTGAATGATAACTATCCAAACATTTTATATTATTTACAACTATTTAAAACAAATAACCATTATATGGTAAGTTTCTATATTTGTACTCATATTATGTTCAAAATGCAAACAAAATATGTTTAACTGAAATAATATTTTGTTTTCACCGTTTTTAAAATGCTTTTGCATCAGTCGAGTAGTTTGTCTGCGTGATATCAGATTATTTATTTGGATAAAAGTGTTTTAATAGTTGAAGAAAAACAACAACCTAAACAAAGTGTATTTTATTGTTATATCTTTTATAATCTCAAATTTCACAAAATAAACAACTATTAAACATAACTAAAAATAAATGTAAATTATTTTATATGCGTAAATATTTATTTTTTTATATTAACTAGAAAATGCAGAAAAGACTTTATAAATAATTGCGATTTACGTTGAACAAATTATTGTTTTATAACTAATCATATTGTTTTATATTTAACCATTAATATGTTTCCAATTGAACATATTATGTTGTAATTTTAAAGTTGATCATCATATTATGATTAGAATTTTCCGTAACAGTTTTTCCTTGATGAAACAATTCGAAAAATAGAATATACTTAAACAAAAATTAACAAATATATGTTTCATATATTTATAATTTAGTCTATAGAATTTTATCCGATATAAGTTTAAATTTGATTTATTTTATAAACCAGGAATTACTACAAATGGCGTTTTCAAAGCAAATATCATTACTTTAAACTATAATATGTTACTTTGGGTCATATTATTAATATGACTGAGTTATAATATGATGCTATAATATCAAATTATAATTACTAAGAAAAGATTATTGTGAAGTAGGGTGCTGTAGCTTAATTGGTTAGCGCATTTGATCATTAAGCATGGGTTCGATTCCCAGCCGCTGCCATTCCAACAACATTAATTTCTGATAATTATTAGTTTTCTTCTATCTATCATAACTAATATTATCGAAGCGGCCTCCTTCGGTGGTATAGCATTCAAACGCCACCGAAGTAAAATAACTAAATAAAGGCTATAAAATCAAGATTTAACATTAATGCGCCTACTCACCACCAGAGGCGCAATTGCAGAGTTGTGATATAAAAAAAAGCTTTCTTCTTTCTCCACCTCTACTTCTTCAATCTATCCCCCTTCCACAGATAGTAACGCAGGTATATGTATATAGTCATATTAATTGCCTGAGTGTTACTACTCTTTAAAAAAAATTACGAAGATAATTGATTCATCATAATATGTTTTCACTTCAATCCTAAATCTTATCATAATAAGTTAGTCTTAGATTATGTTTATCACAACCATGTTTTCTCTGCGTGCACTTAGTATGAACAAGAATTTAACATTATTTATGATGCAAGTTGTTCATAGTTTTACCCTTGACTGTTGTGTTTTCAAGTATTTTGGGAAATGCTTTTTAGCATCATGTTTTTTGTTTTGTTTCAAACTAAATGCATATTTTGTGTTCTGTCATAAGTAGTTTGTAGAGTACGTAATCGAAACTAAATAAGGATAGAATATTCGGCCAAATAGGATTCATTTAATTGGAGCATACAATGGAACTTACAAACATTTGTTAACATTTAATTATATGGAAATTCATCTGAAATCAAAACAATCCATATTTGATATTTGAATTTATGTATTTAAATCTAGTATATATATATAAAAATGGTGTAAAAAATGTATAGTCTTCGTTATTTGTTTTTGCGCCGGAAAACAAATCGAAAAACATTGTTCATCAAATCGCTCTCTACTGATTCCATTCAAGTAAATCTCATTGAAAGTTTGTCTAAAGGCTTAAAATTGGGGCGAGGCGAAGTTCGCCGGGTCCGCTAGTTTACTTATAATTTTACAGATTATAAGCCATCCAAAATTACTATTTCTATAACTTCAAACACATATGAAAGGTATAAATAGAAGTTGTGCTTGTTTTTTTACTTTTTTTTTTGTCCACAATTCACGCTTCACGGTTGTCAATTTGTCTTCTTTTAATATAGAATGGCATGTTATGAATAACCAGCATGAAAAAGAACAGTGATGTTGTTTGCCGCCACAATATCATAAAATCAAAAACCTTACTTCTGAACTTGTAAAAACTACTTGCAGTGCTACTCCACATAATGTGGTGCGAGCACATATCACAAAGGTCTGGACAGTTCCATTGTATGACTAATCTCCACGATCATGCCCTATCTAATAGATAAATTCCCTGACTATCACTATCACAACTGTTTCTTCACATCTCTAATAAAATGACATAAAATGACTCTTAACCAAAATATAGCACATGCTCCAATTGCTTATAAGAATTTAGAAACCTTCATAAATAGTCCGCAAACTTTTCTTTCCAATCGATTCGGTTGTTGCCAACCTCACTGAATGATATTGTCACTGATGTTACTATAGGTTTGGATCGTATATTGATCTAGTTACGCACCTTATAAATCATTCGAATACATTAAATAATTCTAATTTTCTTTTATATGGTTGCTGCTGTATGAATTGGTCTAGCCCCACTAGCATTTATTTTATTTTCTTAAATATTTTAAACTCTTTGAATCTTTATGAATATTATATAGATATGTAAATGCATGTACTTAGAGGATCTCAAATTTAAGCATTTTGAATCCAGTTATCGGACTTTTATACAAACTTTGGTTAGACCACAAATTACCTCAATTAACAAATGTTATAGAGTATTACGAGTATAAAATGTGTTTGTTACCTGATTGTGTGAAATTATTACAATTGTTTATTGTGAAAAGAAATTAACGCAGGTTATATTTCTTTTACAAGTTTTTTCTATTGGAAATACTCATAGAAAATGAATTTAGCAAAAAGGTTAATTGCCGCTAAGTGAATACTTGACTTTTCCTTTCGTTCACTTCCCCATTGAATAGAATGGATGTACATATGTATGCACGAGTATGTGCGTATGTCTTCAAACGATGTGTGCATGTTAGCCAGTATTTTTTGTATGTATGTATATTAGGGTGGCCCCAAAATAAAAGTTGCGGATGTTCCCGACTAATATGAAAATTTGATCCATTTAAAGACTACGTTTCTCAATTGTTATGTCCTGCAGTCAATATTTGGTGAGCTGGATCAAAGGATAAAAAGGTCCTTTTTAGAGGTTTTTTGCTGTTTTTTCACATTTCTTCCAAAGGAACTATATGTAAATTTGGTATCATATGGAAGGTCTTTGAGAGGCACATTCAATGGGTTATCAAAAATTTAAAAAAATGTATTTTGAATTCAAAAATTTTGAAAATTTCAGACAAATTTTTGGTTTTTTTTAATTTTTTCACAGAATTTACTTAAATAAATAGTTGATATTTCTTGATTATAAACATCATGCAATTTAACCCAAACGGGTTTCCCGTTTTTTTTAAATTCTATCTAGTTCAATTTTTATTAATTTTCTTTTTAAGCCTTAATTCTTCCCTATCTGACAATCTCTGTTAACTCAATTCGTTAATGTAATGGGTATTAAAAAAACGTATATTTTATAAGCTATAAAACGGGAAAAACCATTTGGGTTAAATTGCATCAAGAAATTTCAACTATTTATTTAAGTAAATTCTATGAAAAAATAAAAAAAACACTAAAATTTTGTCTGAAATTTTAAAAATTTTTGAGTTAAAAAAAATTTTTTTTAATTTTTGATAATCCATTAAATGCGCCTCTCAAAGACCTTTCATATTATATCAAATTTACTTATAGTTCCTTTGGAAGAAATGTGAAAAAAATCAAAAAACCTCTAAAAAGGACCTTATTATACATTGATCCAGCTCACCAAATATTGATCCCAGGACAAAAAAATTGAGAAACGTAGTCTTAAAATGAATCAAATTTTCATATTAGTCGGGAACATCGTTACCTTATTTTTTCTCCATACAAACGGGGCCACCCTAATGTATATACATTAGTGATGCCAACTAGTTTTTGACATCCCGGGATTCGGGATTTTACAAATATAAATCTTGGTATTTTTCGGGATCCCGGGATTTTTGGGATTTTTGTTTCATATTAAAACAAATTGGTTTATTAATAATAAAAACAAGTAAGAAAGTATAGTCGGTCATGGCCAACCATACAATACCCTACACCGAGTATATATATAAAACGCACTGAACACTATATTGCACCTTGTGCCAACTAACCTTCACATAATGACCACTTCTGCCTGCAGCACAGCGAGGCTTCAAGCGTCTGGTTGTTGGAGATCAAAAATATATGGCCACCCAGGGTTTCTGGGCCAGTTTCCTTCCATCGTTCTCCAACCATCTGACTATATTACTCCATACACAGATTTTGATAGGGTATTCAAGGTCTTACTTCCCTCCAGGAGTGACTGAAGTAGGGGTAATGTCGTGTACAAATATGACACTAGGATATATACAGACGGTTCTAAGATGAGCTGCCGTGTTGGTTCTTGGGTCTTCTGTGACGAACCTGAGGTAGGCATCTCGTATCGTCTTCCGAATGAGTGTAGTGTTTTCCAGGCGGAAATTTTTGCAATCATGGTACCTACATGATCATAATATCAGCGGCAATATAGGTATTTTTGTCGACAGCCAGGCGGCACTTCTCTCTCTGAATGCCTACACAATTTCATCTTCACTAGTTAGCCAATGTAGGAATTCTCTGTCAAGGCTAGGTCGTCTATCTGATATTACTTTGGTTTGGGTACCTGCGCACAGGGACCACTACGGCAATGAACGGGCAGACGAACTAGACAGAACGGGATCTGCCTTAGATATCTTCGATGTGGTCGCAGTAGCAAGGATATATCAAGGTTGTTGGCAGTATTAACGGGACACTGGACGTTAGGCAAGCAGGCAAATCTAGTAAGAAATTGAAAATCGGATCATTATCAACAAAATTGCAGACTTATACAAAAACCGGTTTTTAACCGTAAAACCGGATTTTGGAGGTGTCCGGCATATTTCACTATTGGAATCTTGTTTTGCTCGATAAGCCCTACAAGAAAAATATTATCCGGCCCAAGGTTTTTCAATTTCATTCAATTTTGTAAAACTGTGTTAATTGATTAATAAATAAAATGTTTAAAAGTTTATTTTCATGAAAAGTTAAATAACTCAGTCAATTACTTATCTATTTTTAAACCCAAATATGCGTTGTAATCGTAACTAAACGTACTTTTTGAATGAATTCAATAGTATTATAGTTTCTTAATAAAATAATATATTAAAACTTCACCAAAGTTGAAAATTTGTGTTTGCTCGACAATAATACCAAAATTTCTCAAATTTTCTTAGATAAATTATATATAATTCGAAAGATCTCAGTTTCTTCTTTCCAAATCTAGAAAGAAATTGAAAATAGGGTCATTGTCAACAAAATTACAGGCTTATAGGTGCGCAAAGGTACAAAAACCGGTTTTTTAACCGTAAAACCGGATTTTGGAGGTGTCCGGCATATTTCACTATTGTAGTCTTCTTTTATTCGGCAAGCCCTACAAGAAATATAATATCGGGTGCCAGGTTTTTTCATTCAATTTTGTATCACTGTGTTATAGATATTTTCTGTCCTCATATCTATGGAAATTTGCTTTATAAACCTGTTATAAACCTGTTGTAAGTTTTTATGAATAAGAGGGTAATAATTTAAAAACATAATAACATTATATTGAAATATCGGATTGACAAAACTAATATGTATGTAATTTCGCCCTTAATTTCAATATTAATTTAAAAGTATAATCGTTCGACCTTAAAAAAGCTTCTTTAATATAATTAAAGTAAGTGAAGCTGACGAAAAACATCGTTGACATCGTTTGTGTTTAAAATTGTTAGCAAATTGTTGTATGCTGATTGCATAAACAAACCCTCTCACCCTCCAAAACAAATAATTATATTTCTTATTCAATATTTGATTCCATATCATAATAGACATTGTTGGGTGTTGAGGGGTGCTTTTACATATTTTAATTGCGTTCATTATTTTATTCGTTTCGCAATCAACGTTTTTAATTCATTTCTTATAACAAACACTTTTCAATTTTGGGTTTTTTTTCAAAAAAATTTAATTTATTTACACTTTCATCCTTCTTTCCTGATTTCTTTTAAAGAGAAATTTCACCAGTTCATCGCTTAACATGCAATCACATTTTAATATCTTTTTGAGCTTAAATAAAAGTGTGCAACATCGGCAGGGATTCATATGACTGCAACAAAGGTCTTCATCAGTTACTTTAACCGCATTTAAAATGACAACAACTTATTTAAGTAAAAGAAATTCTTCATCTGTCATCTGTTGAGCTTTTAAATCAATTAAAGCTTTTTTTATTCTATTTCAATTTCAAAAACCGTAGACACATTAAATAGTGCGTTCGAGTTTGGCAACCCAAAATTAATTTTAATTTTTTCGACTTTATTTCTTCGAAATACTTTTGAAGCAAATAATAGCAAATCCTAGGATTTTGAAATCAAATCCCCGGATTGGCTATTTGTCAATCAAATGCCGGGATTTCGGAATTGACTTCACTAATATACAAACATATTTATGTATGTACGAGAACATTTGAATGTGTTTAACAAAGCCATTAGAACAATATGGTTGGAAAAGAGAAAATAGCACGTTACACATTTATAATTTGTTTAACCACTAATAGACCATAATAATTGTATTAAGTTTATTTCCTTTCTTTTAGCCGTTTCTTTTTTATTTTAATCATTTACGCCATATACTCGTACATCGATACCAAATGGTATTTGTTTAACCAGTAGTACAGTTTGATTTTGTATTTGAACAATTATTGTGGCACATTTTGCTCGAATTCGTGAAATAAACGTAAATGTTTTTATGGGTAAAGCGTCCGGTCCTTTTCTTTAATTAGATACATTTCTATTTAGAGTTGTTGTTGTGTAAGTATTATGTACATTGTACATATGAAATGGGTTTTGGAGTTAGTGTGTCATTGACATTAACTACATTTACCCGTACGATGCATACCTAACGTGGCCATACATCCGACTTTTGGCGGGATTTTCCCGGTTTTCAAACCAAAATCCCGCTTTTTGCTAATTTGAAAGAAAATATAAAAACTCAAAACTGTGATCGTTTGCCTCTTCTTTAAACACTTGAATTTAATAGTCGTTATTTTAGTAACAGATTTAAATGACCGTTAAAATATTTTACCAGCAACGAATGAAAAGTAAAAAAACAAAGTTATTGGAATTTTCGTCTCATTTGCTGAGTATTGCGGGATTATTCCTGTACTTGTGTTCAGCTAGTTTCGATCGGACCAGCCATTTAGATGTGGCAGACTTATTCCCAACAAATTTAGATTCTCACTATTTAGATTTTGACGTTTCTTCAAGACGTTAATTCAATTTTGAAAAATGTTCAGATACATGTTTTTGTTTAAAATGTCACTGTTCTTTAAATCCATGGTTTTTTTTAAAAATTTGGTAAATTTTATAAGTTCTTAACAAAAATATAAATTTTTAACAGTTTTCAAAATATTAATTCTCGAAAATCCTTTTTGTAAAATGGATGTAATTTAATATTCAGCAGTAATGCTGATTTTGCTTTTCTCGCTTTTTTTAATAAAATATTTACTTTGCAATTCCGCTTTTTCATCCTTAACATCCTGCTTTTTGATAAATATTCTCTGGTTATACATACCCAACTTTTTCCACGATAACACACACCTGGGATACGTACATATGTACCTTTTTGTTGGGCCTTTGTACTTTTGTTATTACATACGTGGGTCAATTAAGTTTAGGCACACCATGGTTTCCAAGATACATCTCTCAATAACTTTGCTCCTCCTTAACTTTAAACAATAATTCTATTGTGGTCTTAAAGGGTGATCGTTTCATTGACCATTCAACACAGAAAATGCATTAAAAAATCTATATAAAAAAAAGTTTAGGCATTATTCATCATATAATTAATCGAATTATTAATTATTCGAAAATAGTCATTTTGAAATTCTTCGAATAATTATTCGTAAGAAAGTGTTCGATTAATCGAACGATCATTATTCGAATGGATACCTTACTACATACATACATACTCGTACTTAATTCATGATTCTACATTATTGTCGAAAATTCACAATCAGTTCACCTAAGTCCATCTTTGTGCCCCGCGTTTTTATCTGCATTTGAAGGAAAAAATACAAATAAGCCAACCTGAATCATGACATATTACTTTTATGTTATTATGTATGTTCATTCTGTCTAGCATGTTACTGTGACTCTGGAAGGAATAATAGGCTATATAAAGTTTTGATTGTACAAACGGGAGTGGCACCGCCCATATAACCCAAAAATTTAAATCGCCATATTTTGGACATTTTTTGACTTACGTCAATGATATGTGGTACATATGGTATTGGCATAATTGGGAATACGTACCAGGAGAAAAGTAGTTGGGACCACGTCCCTTTTTAGGAAATTAAAAATCGTAATATAGCCTTAACTACTGGACCGATCGTCATTAAATTTTCAGAATAGGATATTCTTACGAAATAATAAATTTTTGACTATATAAAGGTGTCAGTAGACATAGGGGCGTGGCCTCGCCCATATAACCCAAAATTTAAAATCGTTATATTTTGGGCATTTTTTTACCAACTTCGGCAGTATTTGGTATTGGCATGCATAGAAATACGTACCAAAAGAAAAATGAGAGGAGCACGTCCCTTCGTTTGTGATATATTGGAAGCTGAACCTGTTAATCGATTTTAAATTTTCACAGCGTGCAGATTTGACTCAGGAATACTTATTACATGATAATATTTTTTGACCATGCACACTTCTGGACTTACTTTTTTACAACGTTTATTAACTGCTTTACCTCAAAGGGGGGTAGCGAAGCACAACGGGTTCAGCTAGTACTACATATAAACACATACATACATACATACATACGAGTACATATATTGATATTGTATGTACATAACTTTCAATTGTATTTAAATTCAATCATTAAATAATTTCCCATTTGAATTCATTCATGAATTACATTTATTTACATGTTTGTTAAATGCAATCATAACTAACACATACGATTATGTACATACGTATATATGTATGTATATAGAAACATATGTACGTGCGTAAATTAGTTTATGTTTTCTGGCAATTAAAAAAGTTTTATATGTATAAGTGTTGATCGACCTTTTTTTGTTTGCTATTAATAGTTTATATAGTTTCCTATATGCAGGCTTTCAAGGTCATTAATTTAATGCAAAAAAAAAAGTTTTCGCCAAAAATTAGTTGGTTGTTTTGACTCAATGCTGTGCGTAAATATAATTAAATTGTGTCAATAATTGTGTCATAAAACATCCGAAAATTTATTTACTCCAAAACAAAAAAAAAATATAAAAAAAAAAAAATTCACAAAATGAATGAAACACAGTAAAACTGATGAATTACAAATTAATTTACATTTGCTGATGAGTTTATGGCGAATTTTAAAGAATGCATTCATTTGATAAGAATATTACTAGCCGCAACTTTCTTTACGTTGAAATGTTCTTATTTATTTAGGTATGTACAATGTATGTACATTGTACATACATTTAAAATAATTTTACACTGACGAAGAATTAATTACTTAATAGCTCTTCCGATTAACCCGTACGTTTCTATCCACAGCCTGCATAGTTCTGCACAGTTTTGTTCACAGCATGTTACACTTAAACTTGCAAAAATAATTGCAATAACAACAAGGAACAGTTAAATAATTATTTGTAATCAACAAATGTATTGTTTAAGGTCCCAAAAACATCCGAAAACAACAAATTAATTGTTTGTATTTTAGAATGAAACAAAAGTATTTAAAAGCTTTTGGTCAATCATGTGACAACAAACCACAAAGGTGAATTACTGTTGAAAAGTTTTAGATGTTTTATTTAATAGCGATTTATTCTTTAAAATACATACATACATACATATGTACATATACTCTACTCGCAGACTACATTGTATATTAGATAGAATACATATTTAAATTTAAATATATATTAAAACGTGCTCCCTTCAACTCTACTTAAGTGTTCGCACGTAGTGAACTACCACGTAAACCAGATAAAATATAAAGTTTGAGGGTCTCACGAAAATGTTTGAAATAATAATTAAAATTTCAATAAGTTTCTCAGGGCTTTTCATAAAATTGTTAATGGTTTAAAATTATAAATTTTAAATTAAATCAGGAGTGTTCTTTGGTATTTCTCGGAAACAGCAAAGAAAAATTAAATTCCCGACATAAACTGCACAAATAAGTCAAAACATAAAGAATTTAATAAAATTGTATCATTTTATAATAAACACTTATTAGTATTTTATAAAATGCTAGTCGCTCAGGCCGGCCATATACCCATATACTACACCCAGTTTCTCAGAATTGGGCGCTATATGGGAGCTATTATAGACTAATCATATTGTCATAAATTTCATAATTATAAATATTTTTTGTGTTAAATTATATCTGGATATAAACACTTTTAAAATGTTAATATGTATGTGTTAAAGTGATATTCGAAAAGGGATCTTCTATGAGAGCTCTGACTAATTATTAGGGTATTCAAATTATTTGATTTTGCTTTTGTTCAAATTAAACGAATAATTCGAATAAGGGATTTTAACTCGAATAGTCTAGGTATTTCAAATGATTTTTTAGCAACTTTTTTTTGACAGACTGTTTTTGGCATCTCAGCTGTTTTCGTGTAAGAGTATGTTATTGTTAAACATGATCAGTTTGGTTTATAATTTAACCGTGAATCGACTTACAAACGAACATGAAGAGCAGCCGGAAGCATTGAAGGAACTGCCAACTCATCCTGAAAAATGCACTGTTTGGTGTGGATTGTGGGCCAGTGGCATCATTGGATCATACTTTTTCAAAAACGACGAAGGCAGGAACGTTTCTGTAATGATGAGCGCTACCGTGCAATAATTTTAAATTTGTTTTTGCCCAAAGTCGAATAGCTGGACTTTGCTGACACGTGGTTTCCACAAGACTATGCCACATGCCAGAGTGAACGCGGAACAATGGTCAATTGAGAGGCGAGTTGGGTTAACACTTTATTTTACGTTTGAGGACGGTCAATTGGCCGCCTAGATAGTGAAATTTAACGCCTTCAGACTATTTTTTGTGGGGCTATGTTGTATATCTATAGGGACAAGCCCGCAACGGGTTTTTCACTGGAAGCGAATATTAATTAGGCATAGACGCCGCTAACATAAAATCATCTTTAATATTTGAATCGTTCTATCGACTCTAATAAAGATTTCATACATTTCTCTAAATTTTATGTGTTTTTTTTTTTGTAATCAAATCCGAAAGCTTTTAAGATATCACTCTTTATTTGATGTGTTGATATGTTTTAGGCATATCTTCGTATTGCCAAAGGCTTCTTACTACTTTTGACATTTGTTTCAACCCATAAGTATTTGGGTTTCAATCACTATCAATAGTTTCTTTTTAATTAATACTTAATTTCGTTTTTGTCAATACAAATAGTAATTTTTAGAATTATAACTTATTACAGAATATTTACATATACATATGTACATTTTTATAAATGTTAAAGCTTGATTTTATAGTCTTTATTTAATTATTTTACTTCGGTGGCGTTTGAATGCTATGCCACCGAAGGAGGGCGCTGTGATAAATATTAGTTATGATGGATAGAAAAGAAAACTAATAATTATCAGAAACTGAAATCTAACGACGCACAATGAAAGAATTCTGATGAGAGAATGTGGTGGTTCTCGAAACATGTAAATTCAACAACCCCTAACTCATCCGAAAAATTATCAATAAATTTTAATAATAATTTTCATGTAACAATTCCTAAAAGTAAAGTAAAATAATTTAATGAAAATTAAATTTAATGAACTCAATCAAGCCTAACTAAAGTAATATCAAAAATTAAAAGTGAAAATTAGTACTAACTAAACAGCGACGCAACTTCGAAGAAATGCAAAACGACACGATGCAAAGCGAGTTATTGGTGTATATGTATGTATACATTGTCTATATACCTCCCCATTTAGGGACTGATATATGGGTCTATAGGCTATCTGAGGACCTTCAAATAAATGTGTAATTTTTAGTGCAACTAAGAAATAAAATAGAAAAATAGTTAAACCCATTGCACTTTAATTTCAATTGAAAATATATATGTATGTGTACATAATATACATATATACATTTACATATATTTACATACTAGCTAAACCCGGTGTGGTTCGCTCGTTATAAAATAAAATAAAACGTATTTATATATTTACAAACATTTATTTATTTAATTTTAATGTATTTATTGCAATGCTTTAGGTTTAGTTTGCCCATCAGGAGCATACACATATTAACCTTGAGCTTTGTTAATAGTCATCGCAAACGCTAACCGAACAGGAAAACATTTTTTAAAATCGAATAGTAAATCTGTTGGTAGCATTGGAATGCGTAGCAAAAGTACTTCTGTACCTTTATATTTTCCTGTTATAATGGTCGCTTCTACTAAATTATTTCTCAGTTTTTTTTTACTGCGAGTCGAGTGTCATTGCAAAGCCGTGGTTATCGATATTACGCAGTAAAATAATTGGCACTCCAATTTTAAGTTGTAGCACATGTGCAAAGCCTGGCACATCGAGTAAATTTAAGAACTCAACAGGATAATTAACGGTCTTACGGGTTGCTTGATTGATTTGACGCATTTCAAAGTGATATCTATCTTCTCCATATGGAAAAATAATAGGATACTGAAGCGCGTCATATGAGCGATGCATTTCAGTGGGCGAGGCAATGCCCCTTTGTCCACTTACATAGTCAAGAATTTAATATTTTTTAAGAATATCCTGTTGTGAAAATTTAATGACGATCGGTCCAGTAGTTAAGACTATATTACGATTTTGATTTTCCTAAAAAAGGGCGTGGTCCCACCCACTTTTCTCCTGGTACGTATTCCTAATTATGCCAATACCATATATACCACATATCATTGACGTACGTCAAAAAATGCCCAAAATATGGCGATTTAAATTTATGGGTTATAGGGGCGGTGCCACTCCCGTTTGTACTATTAAAACTTCATATAGCCTATTATTCCTTCAAGGGTCACAGTAACATGCTGTGAAAATTTCATCAAAATCGGCTCAGCCGTTTTGGAGTCTAGACGTTAAATACATACATACATCCATTTTTATATATATAGAAGACTAGCTAAACCCGGTGTGCTTTGCTACCCCCCCCCCTCGTCATAAAATAAAACGTATTTATATATTTACTAACATTTATTTTTTGTATTTATTGCAATACTTTAGGCGAGACCATGCCCCTTTGTCCACTTACATAATCAAGAATTTATTATTTCGTAAGAATATCCTGTTGTGAAAATTTAATGACGATCGGTCCAGTAGTTAAGACTATATTACGATGTTTAATTTTCCTAAAAAGGGGCGTGGTCCCACTCACTTTTCTCCTGGTACGTATTCCTAATTATGCCAATACCATATATACCAAATATCACCGACGTACGTCAAAAAATGCCCAAAATATGGCGGGTTAAATTTGTGGGTTATATGGGCGGTGCCACCCCCGTTTGTACAATCAAATCTTCATATAGCCTATTATTCCTTCCAGAGTCACAGTAACATGCTGTAAAAATTTCAGGCAGATTGGTCCAAGGGTTTGGCCTCCTATTAAGCACAAACATACAGAAACATATTCATTTATATATATATATAGATTAAAAGCAATATAATTTAAGGTGAAATGGGGCGAAAAATGGGAATTTAGTAATAAAAAAATGTATGTAGTTAAAAAGTATATAAAACTTTAGGTAAATACATATTACAAAAAAAGTATTTTGTATAGCAAACATTGTTAGTGGTATAAGTAAGTATCTGAATTAAAAAAGGGGGCGATGAAGTAGGCGTGGTTCATAGTTATATGGCGACGTTAACAGTATTAAGAGCAATATACTACCAAATAAAAAAAATACGTTGGAATGAACAAATTTGTATAGAAAACAAAAAGTATAAAACTTTCAAAAATTTGGCGTGAAAAGGGGCGTGAAAGGGGCGTGGCTTAAGAAATCTTTATTTTTACCTCGCCTGGAGTATATAATATGTATACAATTTGAAGTAAATCTGTTAAAAACTATATGGGAGCAATTACATAATTTTTAAAAAGTGGGCGTAAAAATGGGCGTGACCAAAAAAAAGTACCCTATTAATCATACCAGAGTCCCAGTTAAATGCTGTGAAAATTTCAAAAATATCGGTCCAAAGGTTTGGTCTTCAATTACAATATTTTAAAAAAGTGGGCGTAAAAGTGGGCGTGGTAAAAAAAAGTACCCTATTATTTCTTCCAGAGTCACAGTAACATGCTGTGAAAATTTCATCAAAATCGGCTCAGCCGTTTTGGAGTCTATACGTTACATACATACATACATACATACATACATACATACATACATACATACATACATACATTGAATTTTATATATATAGATAGAAGATATGCAAATACGACTTTTAATATCCCCATATGATGTACATTAACAGTTGATACTATCGTCGTATTGTCTCACTTCTTTTATCTGTGCAACAACATTTTCCACATGAATTATTTACACTCGTATGCTGTTCTTAAGCAAGATTTACACGATTGAAATTTTCATCAAAATTTCTCTTCAAAATGCTTCAAACTCAATTAACAATTAAATAAATAAATTTTGAAGAGTGTTCAAAATTTCAATCGTGTAAATCTAGCTTTACTTGTAGAATATTTCATTTTGTTTATACTCTTACATACTTAAAAACAAAAGATAAAAATACTATAAAGAGTAAAAATAACGATAATAGACTAAAAGTCCAATAGAGAAATTAAAATTGTATGTATAGTTATTTAGCGGCTGTAAAAATACTGAAAAAGGCAAACTGAAAGAAAATTATGAAAATCTACATGAAATGTACGAGTATGAAACCTAAAAACCAAACGTCAAACAAACCCCTAACACTGATGGTTAACATTATTATTGGCTTCATTTTGAATATAAGTATTTGTTACTTATAAAATAAACAAATAAACAAGACAAATAAATAATAATAACAAAGGAAGCAAAACAAAATAAAATAAATACATACAATATTTAAATATTTATACAATTTGTTATTAAATATTTAAACAATGCCTGTGACAACATATCAAATTGTTGCTGTTCATAGCAGCAGAAGTAGCAAAGTAATCATTACATGTAAATATTATACACGTTTAAATTGTTACGCACACACACACACACGGTTACTCATACATACGTCGACGACACAGACACATATTCTGAAATTCCATTAAAAAGGTACCATACGAGTACATACAATCATCTAATGTAATTCAGAAAGTTGGCGGCTACAAGGACTAAACTAAACTATTCTACATATCAGATCTATTGAAAACTCACTTACAATACACACACACACACACACACACATACACACTTATGGACTTACATACATACTCGTATGTATTTACATAGATGTCACTTCTGTACCCTGCAGTTTAAATGCAATTGTCGACATTGCATTAGTTATATCACTACTCGCACACGTATAAATGTACCTATTATGTATGTATGTATATGCAGACAGGTCTTAATTTAATTTTTTTGTCTTATTTTATTTTATGGCCGAACGAAAACTTTCTTAGTTCAAACCAGCAGCAGCACTTAACGATTTGTTTTGAGCCTTGTGGATGGATATGGCGAAAAACTAATGAAATGGAACGGCAAATAGCTCAAAATATGTGGAATTCGTGGTATCAGCACATTTTCCCCTTTACATTTGCCGTTTGGTGAGGATTCTTACAATATTCAATTATCCTATGTCTGAACAAAATTAGAAATACAGAATTTTCGAAGATGCAAATGACGGAGTAGAAATTGTCAAAACATAAATACAGTGCTGGTTATATAATTAAAACATCACAATGTTATTCAATTTATTTTGTATTTATAAAAAAAATAACAATAATTTTCTACGTTCTTCAAAACGGGATCATAAATCTATGAAAATAAACAAAATAAAGAGAATGGTAGACAAATAATTAAAACATTCACCACTGTTTTACTATGTATTCCTTTAATATTTGGTCGAATAATGGCTATTTGGCATACTTTCGACCAAATGCCTGGAAGTGAAAGTGAAATGGTTTTAGCTTCAATGTTTTCCCACAAATCATAGTATATATTTTTGTTATACTTCTCTTCCAAACTTTTCTCAACTTTGTGTTACAAGTTCTTAGTTGAATTGAGATCAGGGGACTGTGCTGGCTTTTTAAAACATTTAAAAAACAACGCTTAGGGATCATTTCCATGCATAAAATTCCACATAGCGGCAGATTTTCTTTAGCGAATGGTATCGTATTTTCTAATATATTTTTATATAAATCTTGGTCAAGTTTTTAAGAAATTATGGCTATTGGCCCAATCCTGCGCCAAGAAAATGCAACCCCAAACCATTACATTAGCACTGCCGTGTTTAATTATTTTCGTGGTATACTTTGGATATGCTGCTGATTAATCGGACGCCATACATAAACTTTGATTCTAAAACTGTATCGGATTTTTTTCAAATTTTCTTTTGCAAACTCTAGCCTTGATTTTATATGCTTTTTCGAAACAAAAGGTTTGCGTTCTGCGAAGATAAACTTCATTAATCCATTAAAGACGGCTCATAGACCGCTTGCACGATTTAGAAGAAACTTTCAGAATTTTACCTGGAGGTCCATAGAAATTGATTGGTAAAAAAAAATTTATCTCCCCCCATGGGTATTTAAATACCCAACCGTCTTTAACGATATACTTTTTTAAATATTTTTTAACAATTTTGTTTTTTTTTTATTTCAGTATAAGTGAAAAGCTATTTATTTATTTATTTACAAAATTATTATTTTTTTTTTGACCACTCGAAGTTTCGATACACACTACTGTGACATTTAAAATGTACTGGGTTGCTTCGAAGAGCGTTACAAATATTTAAAATTACTCCGTAAAAAGTAAATCCAACTTTGAACTCTATAGCTTAGTAGTTTGTTTCTAAAAGGAGGATTTTTAGTTTGCTTCTCCTTTTCAGACTTGTTGAACTCTTTAAATGTAGTTTATTTTAGTAAAGCAAAGTGAACAGGTGAAATCAAGTGAATTTTTTTAACAATAAAACAAGTGCATAAAAACATAAATTTATACAAAAAAAAAATTATAAATAAGCGTCAGTAAATACTGCGTCGACAGTAAATACTGCCCAATTACAAGAAATTCTCGATAGTTGGTTGGATGTTTTAATTACGCGTCTACCCCGCAAAACGTAAATATTATCGCAAAATAACGCATTAGTTTACAAAATAAATTTATAATAGAGAGAAATAACTGAGGAATTAAGAGCGTAAGACATAAAGCAGAAAATTATTGTGAAAAGGCACCCTTAAAATTGCAAAAGAATCATTAAACATTTTAAATTAAGTCAGATTATTATTTTTATTGCCAAAAAAAATCATCACTTTAGGTGCCGTCCCTTTAGGAAACAGACGGATAGACATATGTAGCTAGATTATCTTACAATATTATAGCTTGTTCAGCGATCTCGAACAATAAAGTTCGTTTAGATAAGACTTAAGACACAAACTTGATTGTGGAATAAACAAACTTGATTGAGTAAAAAAAATAGATACGATAAAAAGTTTGTGTCTTAAGTCTTATCTAAGCGAAGCTTATCGTTCGAGAACGCTGAACAGGCTATTAATTCTTTGAATAATATTTCGATGTTACAAATGATTTGACAAAATCAATATACATATCTTTGTGGTGGTAGTTAGCTTGACATTCCATTTGTAAAACATCGAAATAATGGTCGCAGAACCAAAAAGTCTATATATTCCGGTTACTTATAAGATTCTAAGATGATCGAGCCATTTCGTCCGTTCGTCCGTTACCAAACATTCTTTGTTCCACCGAAATGTTGGTGTGCTAGGATCCGAGTTATAGGCCAAAGTTTCAAACATCCTCCATATTTTTCACAAGATATTTTTTCAATTTTCTTCGAATATAAAGCAGATAATATCATGAGACTTTGCACACTTTATTTTTATTAAAGAAAAACAAGTTCTGTTGAAAATGGTAAAATCGGTCCACGATTTCTCATAGCCCCAATACAAATGTATTCCTGGGATATGACTTTATGGTACATAAATGTCTATAAAAAAGCAGTATCCATCCAAAATTCAACACATAACTATAATACATATGTCGTACAAAATTTCATGCTGAGCGGTTCATAATAGGGCATAGCTCTGTTAAACTCATTAACTTATATAAACATCCATATCGAACCGAATTTTTACACAGATCTGTTAAAAGTACGTAAAACTTATACTATTGGCTTTTGTTGAAATTAGTCCATAATTGGCCATGGACTCCCATACAACGTCCACTTCCGAGGAGACAGAAGAGACAATTTTGACTTTTCAAAAAGCCAAAATCAATTTCATAGGGCTTTTTGATATCTAATTTATTATGTGACAGTTACACGCTGCAAAAATATTAACAAATGGCAGTTCTGAAAGAAAGAGATAAATATAAAATGTGATTATCTTCCGTCTCGTCACACCTCCGAGTAATTTGCGTAATAACTGGAATATACCAGGCACAGAAAATAACTGTTATTTTTAAAAATTTACATCAAAAAATCATACATAAAAAATGATCGTAGAAAATTTTGGATCTTATCATTATGATACATTTGTTAAGGCAAAAAATAATAGTTATTTTTGACTTTTAATTTTTAAGGCAAAAAATAAAAGTTATTTTTGACTTTGTCACATCCTTTTCCAGGATAAAATGTAATTGCAAATAAATTTGGTACTAAATTTTTGGTTTGTGAGATTTATAAATATTTTAATTTATATTACATATATTTTTGACAAATTTCTACAGTTTTCAACGTCCTGGACTTAATTAACATTTACAATTTTTTGTATATTAAATATTTAGTTGTATAATTGAAAAAATTAGAAAAAAAAACAATAGCGGTTTTTGTAGCTAATACAGTATCTAGTCAACGTGGAACTAGTTCCAAGAGCTATAGGATATTCATAGAAATGTATTTTACACTCACATACAAGTACTCGTATGCTAAGAATAGTTTCATATGTAGTAGAATAACACTGCCCAGTTCCACCCACACTCATAGTTAGTTGATGATTGTCTTTGGAAGACACTTAAGTAAAAGTACTTGTGTGGAAAAAAAGCAGTTACTACATGAAGACAACCCACTTGACATTTAGACAGTAGTTCAAAATTTTATTAAGGTAAATAGCTCTAACACATAATAAAGAAGTAAGAAAGTATAGTTGGTTAAGCCCGACCATATAATACCCTACATCCAGTATATGTATAAAACAGTTTTTCAGAAATTGGCGTTATATGGCAGATATAACCTATTTTGGACCGATCATCCAAAAATTTAGAGCCATGACTTCCGTGAATATAAATATTATGTATGCTATAGTTACTTTATATCGATATAAATACTTTTAAAAGACTTATGGAGGTTAAAGTGAATTACGAAAAGGGTCTTATATGGGAGTTTCGACTAATTATGGACCTATCTGCACATAATTTGTATATCTGATTTGGCTTCATTTACCACTCATTTGTGGGGTAATTTGTTTGGATACCTGCAAAAATCAAACATTTATGATCTTTAAACTCCTATTTTGGTCGGACATTTGTATGGGGGCCAGGTGAAATAATGGCCTAATTTCCACCTGTTTCAATCCCATTCATCCTTGGGCCAAAATAATATCACTTACCAAATTTTACCGAAATATCTTCAAAATTGCGACATGTACTCTGCGCACAATCTTTACATGGACAGCCAGCCAGACGGGCGGACGGACATCATTAAATCGACTCTGAAAGGGATTCTGAGTCGATCGGTATACTTTAAGGTGGGTGTTGACCAATATTTCTGGGCGTTACAAACATATGCACAAATCCAATATACCCTCCCCACTATGGTAGTGTAGGGTATAAATATTGTATACAATATATATATATATGTATATTGAAAAATGTCCCAAATAACATATTTGCACAATATAAATTATAGGATACACTGAAAAAAACATCTTCAGCACAATTCAGTGAAGGGCCGTTAACATCATATATTTAAGTCACATTTTTTGTTCATCATTATCTAATCCTAAGTATTTCTCAACGCGTTGAGTACGACGAAATTTACATAATTTAGCAATTCTTCTCATAATAACAATTTGTTTAATTTCTATTATTCAATATTCGTAAAAACACCCAAACACAGTAAGAGTAGTTATAAAGCTTTCGGTGAAAATAAATGTCATTTAAGACGATTCTTACTTTTAAAATTATCAATATACTCACATGTACGTACTACGTATGTATTAGCGGTGTGGAATCGTTTAAGGATTTGTTGACGTGTACATATGTACATGGAGGAGAGTGTTTAGACAAGTATATAAATGTGATTGTTTGGCTCTTATGGTGAATGCATAAATACCAGCTATAAGCGGTATAGGAAACTATATTGTAATTGATAGATACTTGAAAAGATACTCACATTGACAGTGTTTAATAATAATGGGATTTATCTTTTTACATTCAACTATTTGTCATTCTAACGAGCATTAAAGCTCTTAAGGAGCAATATTTGTACATTTTTTTAAATATAAAAACAACTACAGATGCAATATCGCAATAAGTGCGAGTATGTTTAAGTAAAGAAATAATTTATTTTTTCTCGATTTAGGCTTGGTTGGTTGGTTTACATGGTAGTTCACTACGCGCGAATACTAAATAAAACATTGAATATTATTGAATGGTATTGAATATTATTTTTATACTGTCTTGTAATGTCTTTAAAGTGATTTTCGTGGGAGCTACTGTCAAATATAGACCGGTCTGCATGAAATTTGTAGATGTGATTATGTTTTATATACAACTTGTTTGTGGCGAAATTTGTTTAGATAGCATTAATCAAACTTTTATGACCGATAATTCCCTATTTCGGGAGGGCATTTGTTTCATGAAATAATATGTGCAAATTTATAATATTTATTAATATTATTAATTTTTTTTAAAAATATTGAATCACGCATTTTGGTTCATAGCTCTGTTGCTACTGTACCGATTTCGCCCATTTTCAATAGCAAACAGGACTTATTAACAAAAATAATATTTGGGAAAATATTAATTCTCATAGGTTTTTTCTTCGCAGTTCTATCGTGTCTATAACAGACGTACGTACATTACTAGATCGTATTTGAATTTCATAATGAAACAAATTTGTATTACATATGTATAAAAAATATTGCCCGGATTCCCTCAATTGTGTCATCTGATCAAAAAAACTAATTACTGAAAATGATAACCAACTATGTATTACCTATCAAAACGTTTTTGGGTTAAACACAAAATTGTCCAAACTTTACATCGATAGTTTTGCATTTAACCACCACGTAATAATATTCGCTGAAACTTGGTTAAATAAAAATATCCTGAACAACGAAATTCTTTGCAGTAATTTTAATATTTATAGACTTGATAGAGACACTACTACAATTGGAGGAGGTGTACTAATAGCTATTTCCAACAAGTTTTCATCTGAAGAAATAAATTGCAACATTCCTAAAGGCATCGAATTTATTGGCATCCGCATAAAACTCTACAACAGCAAAATATTTATGACCTGTTCCTACATCCCACCAAGCCAAAATAATAATCAACTTATTTACACAAAGCATGCTTCGTTAATTAAATCAGTAGTATCACTATCTGCACCAGGTGATTCTATTCTTGTTTTTGGTGATTTTAACTTACCAAATGTATCATGGAAATTTTTATCTGACTCATATATGTTTACTCCTATAAAAGCCGCTGACTGGGTGTTTGAATTTTTGAACAGCTTATACGATTTATGTCTTTTTCAAATAAATGGAGTTTGCAATTCGTATGATAAATTATTAGATCTTGTTTTTGTAAATGAACCAGCTGATTGTTCCTTGCAGCGCGCAGATCCAATTACAACACCTGAGGATCGCTATCATCCTACGCTAGATATCAGCCTTAGTATTCCTTTCAAAAGTAACTCTGACTCAACAAATCAACATGAAAAGGTTTTCTGTTTCAAAAAATGTAACTACGATGACTTAAATCATCTTTTATATAATACGAATTGGTATGATTTACTATCAATTCATTGTTATACTCCAGCAGCTATTGATTCTATAATTGCAAAATTTTATGAAAAATTATCAAACTTTTTTAACGAATGTGTTCCTAAATTAGCAATGCACAAAAAATCTGGTCCCCCGTGGTGCACAAAAGAATTATCCAGACTTAAAAACATAAAAAATAAACGTTTTAAAAAATATAAAACAACAAGCTTGCTGTTTGATTATAGCAGATTTGCGGTTTCACGTGCTGAATATAACCTTTTAAACACAGAGCTGTATAAAAACTATATATCAAATATAAAACATAATTTTAACAGCGATCCGAAATCCTTTTATAAATTTGTTAATTCCAAAAAGAAATCTGGTGGCTTCCCAAAAACAATGAAGTACAGTGCTAACGAAACCAGTGGCGATCATATAATAAGCAACTTGTTTGCTGATTTTTTTTCCTCCACTTACTCCGATTCCCAATATGATTTACATGAATACCCACATCCAATTGCGGCCCATCAAACGATACACTTTTCTCCAATCCACACAAATCAGATTTTAGACTCCTTAAAATCTGTTAAGTCTTCATACCATATGGGTCCTGATGGTGTTCCTAGTTGTGTTCTGAAGAATTGCGCACATGCAATAGCTACTCCATTAAGCATAATATTTAATATATCCTTAAAATATGGTTATTTTCCTCAGTCGTGGAAAGATTCCTTTATTATTCCACTATTTAAATCTGGCAGTAAGTCATGTGTCACAAACTATAGAGGCATAGCAAAATTAAGTGCAATCCCTAAACTTTTTGAAAAGTGTGTTACCGACAATCTCCTTCATCAAATTTCGTCCCTACTCTCTTCCTGTCAGCACGGTTTTAGTAAAGGTCGTTCAACAGTAATTAATCTCATGCAACTGACCACTATAGTAAATCGTGGATTTATTAAAAGGAAATTTACAGATTGTATTTACACGGATTTTAGTAAAGCTTTTGATAAAGTCAATCATGAATTACTTCTGATGAAGCTTCATGCTATGGGACTTACACACGGGAGCTTAAATTGGATTAAATCATATTTAACAAACCGAAAACAATATGTTGTTTTCAATAATACTACATCAAAAAATATTATTGTAAGTTCTGGAGTGCCCCAAGGCAGTCACATTGGTCCAATTTTGTTTTCTTTATTCATCAATGACTTGCCGTGCGTAATTAAATATTGTAACGTCTTAATGTATGCCGATGATGTGAAGATATTTCATAGCTATAACAATAACATTGAAAAAAATTTGCTGCAACATGATTTAGATGAACTATTTCAATGGTGCGTGCTTAATTTAATGGAACTGAATCTGAAAAAATGCAAACATATGCGTTTTTCAAGAAATGATAACGCTTTATTTAGCTTTACATTGGGCGGACATCAACTTGATTTGGTTACGGAATTTTCAGATCTTGGAGTAATTTTGGATCCTAAATTAAATTTCAAAAAACACATATATATGATGGTAAACAAAGCTCGTGGTGTGTTGGCTTTTATAAAACGTTGGGCTAAGGAGTTTACTGAACCAATCATTACTAAACGGTTATACACATCTTTAGTCAGACCAATCTTGGAATATGGATCTGTTATTTGGGATCCGGATGCGGATTATCTTAAAAACATAATAGAATCAGTGCAAAAACAGTTTCTTCTTTTTTGTTTGGGTAATTCAACATGGAATCCTAACGTCATCATTCCTCCTTATACTACAAGGCTTGCATTAATAAAATTACCAACGTTGGAGAGCAGAAGAACTATGCTTAGCGTTTCATTTTTATTTAACCTAATAAATGGTGCAGTCTGTTCTGACTTCCTACTCAGCAACATAAACTTTAATGTTCCTCATCGATTAACTCGTTTCTACATTCCAATTTATATTCAAATTAATCAAACAAATTATGCTAATTCTGATTCTCTTAGAAAATTGTGTAAACATTATAATTATTTTTATTTTGTAATTGATTTTTCTGTTCATGTTAATGTAATTAAACGTAATATCACTTTGTACCTTAATCAGTGTAATTAAATGGTTGTCTAATTTTTTTTTTTATTATTTTGTATAGTATATAAATTTTTTATAATTGGTCTGTAAGGATTTATTCCGTAGACCTAAAATAAAATAAATAAATAAATAAAAAGTCCAATGTAATTGTAATACAGTATTTATCGCTTATATGCACGTCGTTTATAAGCATCTCCCGCTTTTATGCTTCTAAGCTTGTGCAATTTCAGGTCGTAATTTTTAATATATTTATGTAAAAATTTATTCTAAAAGCATTTTGCTTATATGCATTTCTCGCATATAAATTTGACCACTGGATACAAACCAAATCATCAACACTCAATAGGTGTAATTTTAAAATTTCTGGTATGAAGTCACCAAAAGAACGCATAACTATACTATAAAAAAATGTTTGCCATAGGTAAACCAAAACAGCCCCGATGTTTTAAAAACAAAAACTACCCATTAAGTATTTTTCAAAAAACAAGACGTGCATGACACAAGACATTTGGACTGAAGTAATGCTAGCTTTTGATGAAGAAATGATTCAGCAAAATAGGAAAGTCTCATTATTCGTTCCAAGAACATATGTAAGTTTAAAGAACGTTGACGTTCAATATTTACAGGAAAATAGCTATTTAATTCTAAAACTATTAGATCAGGGGATCATTCATGCATTCAAGACATATTATCGACAAAATATAAATATGCTTTTTAATTTTAATTGTATGAAAACAGGTTGTCATATGGCGTCATCTACTGATGCAATCATGATTGCAAACATATATGACGCCATATGACAACCCGTTTTCATACAATTGCCAACAATTTGGACAATTTGACAACAAAAATGACATAGTGAAAACATAATGAAAACGTGGCCTAAGTTTCTTTTATACAGAAATAATGACACCTAATTTTATAATCGCTCGGTCCATAATTAGTCGAAACTCCCAAATAAGACCCTCTCCGTAATTCAATTTAAGCTCCATAAATCTTTTAAAAGTATTTATATCGAGATAAAGTTCAACATACATAATATTTATATTCATAGACATCATGACACTAAATTTTTGGATGATCGGTCCAAGGAATGCATGTGACCGACAAATACTGTAGAGTTATTAATAAATATTAAACTTAGAATGGCAACAGAGGTGGAGATGGACTTTCATTAGGGTATAACTTTAAGGCACAACGAAGCAATGTAACCACCTTAAATACGATAAAGCTGATAAAGTCCTGATCAACAACATTTGTTTAAATGCTTAAGAACATTAACTAATATCGATTTGTACATAGCAATATTTTTCCTGTAATGTCATTAAAATGCATGAAATAATTATTGACATTATTGAAAATAGTAAAACCAAATTATTGATGGCATGTCTTGAAGTCTTCAATATGTCACTGACATTTTAATTATTCAAAATGTAAATAGTATGACGTTAGTCTTTTCCAAATGTGAATTGCATACATTCATATGTTCATGTTTATGTACATTTTTCACATACATATGAATGTAGGTACATTGTTTTATTACATAGATGTCTTTCAACATACATAAAGGCCAAATGTTAATTAAGGACCAAGTATATACATACGAGGTCTGATCAAAAATAACCGTTATTTTAAATTTTTTCAAAAAGTATTTATTTATTCATCACTAACTATCTTGTCCCCTTCAAAGTAATCTCACCAGATATAATACACTTATGCCAGCGTTTTTTCCAATCCTCGAAACACTTCTGAAACGCATTTTTTGGTATCGCCAACAGCTCTTGTTTCGATTTTTCTTTATCTCCTCAATCGTAGCAAAACGTTTTCCTTATATCGGCGTCTTCAGTTTTGGGAAGAGGAAAAAGTCAGCGTTGGCCAAGTCCGGTAAATACGGTGGTTGAGGCATGATAACGGTTTTGTTTTTGGCCAAGAACTCACGCACAAGCATCGATGTGTGAGCTAGTGCATTATCATGGTGCAAAATCCATGATTGGTTTTTCTAAAATTCTGTGCGCTACTGACGAATTGCTTCGCGCAAACGGCGCATAACTTCAAGGTAGTATTCCTTATTGACCGTACGACTTTGTGGAAAAAATTCATGATGCACCACGCCATTGCAGTCGAAGAAAACAGTGAGCAACACCTTCACATTTGACCGAGCTTGATGTGCTTTTTTCGGTCTTGGCTTTTCTGGACGTTTCTATTGAGATGATTGGGCTTTGGTTTCAATGTCATAGCCATACACCCATGATTCGTCACCAGTTATGACCTTTTTGAGGAAATCTGGATCGCTGCCTCACGTTTCATGCCTAAAACATCCGTAAAAATTGATTGATATGAACCAAACGATATGCCAACGCCATCAGCATCCTCTCTGATAGTGATTCAATGTTTTCATCGGTTGTTGACGAGCATCGTCATTGACATCTTCTCGGCCTTCCTTAAGCCGGTTATACCACAATTGAACTTGTGTTCTGCTCATAGTAGACTCGCCAAACGCCACAGTCAACATTTCCAATGTCCTTGCGCAATTATTTTCTTTTTTTACACAAAATTTAATATAGTTTCTTTGATCCATTTCTTCGAATAGTAAAAAATCAAAGAGCACACCAAAACACGACTTACCTTTTTATCTGTCAAAAACAAACTGACAATCCAAAATGGCTGATATTTCCAACATATATAACAGACATGTGTACCAACATAACAGAAAAAAAAAATGCAAAAGTCGAACATAAGTAACTCACGAAATTTGAAAATAACGGTTATTTTTTGATCAGACCTCGTATGTACATATATGTACATATACATAATAATACAAATTTAATAAATTCATTAATTTAAATTAAAGATAAATACATGTATATATTTGATTTCTAATGTTCTTTCAATCAAACCTTTTTCAAGCCGCAATAATGATCATAAAATCAAAGTTAATCTAAATATATTAACCAAAAGCCATTAAAGTTTTAAAGCAATTATTTACAAAATCTAATTAGTAGGCATCAAATTAGTATGTTCTAAATAACATTAATTGTACGTTATCCATGCAGCTAAAAGGAGCACATCCTTTGTAGGAGCACTCCTTTTTAGTTTCTAATTAGTACCTACGTGTACTCATTCTATTCCCATTTAGGGAACTTGTGCTTCATTTTATAGACCAACCAGTAGGAAAAGTTCTTCTGTAAGTAGAAAATTGTAGTCGTTGTGCTGGTAAATAAAATAGGATGTGGCAATTTCGAAAGCATTATTATTTAATACATAACATATTTTTTACCTCTTTTCAATGCATTGTTAATAATCTGTGTTAGTTAGTATGTTGCAGCATTTTTCATTTATATGATTTTAATCTTACTGCAACAATTGCTAAAATATTTTTACTTCACGTTCCTTTTAACCCTCTGTGCGGAAGAAACACAGGCATCGGCATATTTCTTATTGCAAAGTGAAGTGAATTTTTTATATGTATGTATGTATATTTTTATATCATTACATACGTATGTATGTATGTACATACATAACTATCTACATACTACATAATATTGGCCAGCAGGAAAAATATGATGTAAAGTTGCCTTCCAAAAGGCCTTATTTTGTAGTCAAAAGATCGTGAAACGATTTTTAAATTCGGCTTGATTTTACACAGCGTGTCATTGGCAATCAAGACCTTGCCTACTCGCAAGTGGTTAGATGCCTGATAGAAGGGCAATTGAAAGGTCTACCAAGTAAAGTCTCATAGAAGGCGTAATTAAAGGTCTGCTTAATTAATAATTTGATTGAGGAAAGTAAAAGATTAATTTAAATTAATTTAAAAAATCACATGTTTCAAGCGTACTTTACACCAAAAACTTTCATAAAAGTCAAAATTCATAGCCGCTCTCTTTCTTTTTTTTTTTATTACTAGTATAAGAAAGTTAGCAAATGAATTTTGTTGTTGCAGCGACTCATACAGTAATAATTGCAAAAACATGCCTGTTTGCTATTAAAATCATGATTTGTTGACATTCTTCTTTCATTCTTTTAAAAGCAATTTTGAATGTGTATGAAACGCCTTCTAGAACACCTTCTGACAGAAGGCATAGTGGAATGAGTATCTAATCTTTAAGAATGTGTAACCAGCTCTTCTATAAGGCCTACAAATGGAATCACTTTCATTTGTTCCCGCTGGGTGTATTCGACTACTCATACATACATACATACATATACTCGTATATACATACATACATATATGCATTATGTTGTTAAAATCTTAGAGTTGCTAGCCTAAAAGTGACAGGAAAATGTATGAAGACGAATGTGTGAAGATGAAGGAAATGAAAATAGTTAATGTTAAAGACTTAATGTTAAAATAGATCCTTTCAGGGAGATTTATAAGGCTACAAATGTACATTTATTTGTTGCAATTTTATTAGCGAATGTGCGAAGCACAATACAAAAGAACTAAAATTAATTAAATTTCACTATTGAAAATTTTATTACTTAACAAATTTTTCAATTTGTTCCCCTTAAATTTTAATTTGGTTTTTTTCTTTTTTTATTCTGAATTGGGTGGCATTTTTTTTTCGTTGCTCTTTAAGCTGAACTTCAGCCAAATCACATATTTCTATGAAAACTAAAAACGTCCATAACTCGAAAACTAAGCGTTTGCGCCAATATTTGTATTTTATTTTTTCTTCTTATTTTTCAATTTTCTATCACCCAAAATGCAGATTCCTTACAAACATGTTCTTAGGCGAAATTTATACTGGGGCATTAAAATCGTGTTGGCGCAAGACACGACGAACAGTGTCAACGCAACATTGTTTGCCCAGGTCAACTACCAGTCCAGTTGTGAAGTTGGTAGCCTTGGATTTGCCCTTATTTTTCTTAAAATATACTGCTCATCCTGTTTGTTAAAAAATTTATTTGGTGCCTTTCTGCCTTTGTTATGGACTCGATTTTCATGGATGATTTTTTGGACTGTGAAAACTTTAATGTTAACCATTTCTGCCATTTTTCGCTGTGAGAGCCATTATAGAAATTGTTTAAAACCAATTCTCGTTGTTTTATCGTTATAAGCAGACTCATTTCAATTATTTTAAATTGACACTTGACGTTACATAATCTGCAAGTCCGATTCAATAGAAAGTATTTATAGAAGTAAAAAAAAGAAAAATGAAAAACCAACATTGGTTCAGTAAAAACTTACTGCATAAAATAATCTGTGACGTGAAAAACGAGCATTTTTTTTTTTTTTTTTTTAACATGTTTGGAAAACAAATATATCCACTTCATAAAATAAGCTGTGAGCCACTGTAGGTCTGTTATTTTTGGACCTAACAACCAATTTAAATATGTATTTAACATTACTGGATTCTTAAACTAAATTCATTTCGAACATACAAGCATTCATATAAAAACTATATGGCTTCAGTTTGTTATTAATTATTTAACAAATGACTGACTTCCAAAGACAATTTTTACAAAGAGTTTTAGGAGCATACATACATACATACATACATGTAGGTAGACATCAGGGTGGCTCCATTTGTATGGAGAATAAACAATGGTTGTTTTTTTAATTCTATCAATCTAGTTTGAATTTTATTTGAAATAATGTTAGCTACATACATTTGTATATGTTCAAGATGATTGCAATATGGACATCAAAATCTGCGTAATTTAATAATTGCCGTTAGTATACAACACTTTACAATTTCATTAGATTATAAAAAACACATGTGTACTTAAACATCTGAACTTATTGTAGCTAAGATCAGATTGGGGAGAAAATATTTTTCGAAAGTTTCAAATAAAAACCGCCTTTCAAATCTCTTTCAGAAAAATCAAACTTATATTTTAATTGGAAACATCCTTAACATTTTGTGGGCCACCCTTATGTTCATACGTATAATATTAGATATATCGTCAGTTCAAATGCAATTCTGCAATAGCTATATAATTTAGCCAAACATCGTACATTTTCAAATAGTAGGGGAGAGGGGGCACCTTTGAACACTTTTTGCTTTCAAGCCACATAAAAATTTATAGTTTTGAATTATTGACTTTTTACATAATTTAACTAATATGTATGTATGGAAATAAACTTTAGCTTAAGTCTACAAGTAACTTATTTGTAGTTCGATTTAATTTTTTTTTTATTTTTTTAATGGATGAAGTCATTGTGTTCAAATGTGCCCCCCATACGGGGCAGCTTTGAACGACGACTAAAAAAACTAGCAAAAGTTGTTGACGTTGCTAGAAAACAAGGTTACCATGTGAAAAACTCGGTTAAGGATCGGAAAAAATGTTAAACTGAGATTTTATCAACATTGTTCAGAGGTGGCCCGTGTTTAAACGTGAACCCCTCTCCACTATTTATAGATTTGTCGCTCTAATTATTTTTAATAATAATCTTTGATATATTAACATATATTTCTTAATTTGTATATTGCATTTCTAATTAAATCAGTCCTGTTTCTATAAAATTATTAAAGTTTAAAAAGTTTTTTACATTTTAGGTAACGACATGTTTATATGAATGTGTTGTTTAAAAAAAAGGAAATGAAATAACAACTAATAATACATACAGTGATAGGTATGCAAATGTTAAATTATTTTAGATTTGTGATAGGAATGTTACATATTGAAAAGAATAGCGATTACCTTTGTTTTATTTTAACATACGTTTTGTACCGCACTGTATTTTGAACAACTCACAAAGATGACGTCTAGCATGCATGGTGATAGCAACAACTAAATACTAAATATACAAACATACAAAATACTCGTACGTACATATGTTTCTACATATGACAGTATGGAGTAGTAGGACATGAAAACATATAATCGCAGAATTTAACCCTTCTTTTCTAAATGGTTGTTTAAGGCTCAGTGTCCCAAATTAAGAAAAATAAACAAAAATTCTAGTTTTGTACCACGTCATCGTTCTCTTGCCTCACATTCACTCCTCATCACACATTTTAAATCCGCAAAACATTTTCTAGTTTTTTTACAGAAAATAAGACAAGCAGAGAAAAACAAAACAAACAAAAAACAGAAATAAATATAAAAAATATATAGAACGAAAAACATAAAAACAGCTGCAGTATTTTTTATTTCATTACATTCCACAACCACTAAATATTTAGATGCCTTCTTTATCCTCTTTGTTCAGCACAAATGAATGAAATAAGAAAATAAAAAGTCGGACTTTAACAACTTTATAATAAATATATGTATATAGTTAGAAAAAAAATAATTTTTGATCTAATATTGAGTTGCTAACATCCGGGTTATTGGCGATAATTAGTTCCGTAGTTCTTTTTTAGTGGGATTAAATCTCAGCTCACATCACTGATCTTCTAATAATAGTTTTAAAGCAGATTCCAGTACTACCGAGAGTATTTTGGAACGTGTTCTGCATGGTTTAAAGGAGAGTGTTGATGTCTACAGTTTAAGAGTTTTCCAATAAATAAAATCTCTTAAGCAGCATCAATTTCCAGTTGTCCGATTAAAGGCACCCTCTACGTCCAGAAAGGAACTTCTTCATGTGGCTAACTAACGAGAGTATTGTAGTTTTGTAAGACCTACATTTCGTGCCTTCATGGTTAATACAATGTAACCTAGTACGATTGGAGGAAATACTGCTTATGCTCAGACGTGTCAGACAAATATTCGGGAAATTTCAAACGGAATGACATAATTATACATACATACATAGGTACTAAGCTTTATCCAGGGGGGTTACTCTCTATTGCGATGCGAAAGCAAATGCGATGCGATAAGCATACAAATTGTACGGTAACCCCCCAGATCTCATTCAAATAACTAATGAAATCTATATAATATAATACTAAGTATGTAGAAACAACTTTGAAGCAAAAATTAACAACACCAAAAACATCAACTAAGAAGAAAAATTCAAAAAAAAAAAACGAAAACATTTTTACGGATATGTTCTTTACACTTTGTTTGTGATGACTCCTTACTCCTGCAACGACGCCGTCCGGTAGTAATTTGTGTCGGTTTCCTATGTTGCACTCTCATACGTACGTAAAGCTTCACCTTCACCGCACATATTATAATAATGCCCTGCTCTTCTTATGCCTTGTCATGTTGCAACCTCAAGCTCATTCTTCTCGATTTGCTACTTGCGTCTGCTTTGTAAACATCTGTGTATAGCTGTGTGCGTATTGCCCCACTGCTGATGGTGGTATAAATATTCGTAAGTAGTTGTTGCTGTTTATATTATTGTTGTAAGTGCTACTGCTATCGCTGTTGCTGTCTGTCATACCTAGAGTCGAGAAAATGTGCCGCAACACGTTTTTCTAATGTTCGCTTCAAACAAATTTCACGTGACGTCTTTGGTTGTACAAGCAATAAACAATTTAATCTTTCTTTTTCGTTTTTAATTTTTTGTTGCGTTTTTATTGTTACAATTTTTACAAAGAGAAGCAATATTAAGAGAACATAACGTTATAAGAGAAATGTATAATCAAATTATATACAACACATGTAACAGTTACAACATTTTATTTTTACTAAGTACCCACATACAAATCTACATATCGTTGGTCTCATGTAAAAAGGCCTACTCGCTATTTTTTCGAAATTTGTTTTTTTTTTGCGATTCCAATGCATTTAACGCAAATACACCTCCTCACAAAAATTTATTGCAATAGTGTAAAAAATAACGCTTTTATAAGCAGTTGTACAAAACAGTTACATGTTGAATATTACAGTTTCTATTATATTTTTACCTTCTCCTGTAAAGTTTCAAATATGCGAGTTAGGGCCTTTCTACATGATACCATCGGTATGTATATATGTATGTATGTATGTATGCACATACTCGTACATACATACATATTTGGTATCCTGTATAATATTTTATACCGCAAACGGTTTTTATGACTTTAATAATTTACCACACATCATCTTCAGACATTTTTAGAATACATACTACATTAAAATGAATAAAAAGTTAAAAAATTACAGGCAATTCTTGGCAAAACTTTTAGATTTATCATATTAATTTTAGATACGTAATTACATTTCATTATTTAATAATCTAAATTTTCTTTTCTTTCAACTTTAAAATAGTTTCAAACTAATCTACATATATCTATATAGTATATAAAAGAGTAACGTGACTGACTTTCTGACTGATTCATTCAGCCCAAACCACTAAAGCTTCAAACATGAAATTCGGATATTGGATTCCTTTCACAGCAAATAGATTCACTAAAGAGGGATTTTTGGAATTTCGGACTTTAAAGGGGAAAACGGGTAGAAATGGTAACTGTATATTAACTGTATATACTGTAACTGTATATCGAAAAATGAGAGGACAGGCGTCTGGTACTTTTTGAAAATTAGAAATTCTAGTAGTCTAAAATTTAAAATCAATTTTGGTACTTTTTATACCCACCACCAAAAAGATGGAGGGTATATTGCGTTTGTCAATCCGTTTGTAACACATCGAAATAATAGTTCGAGAACCAAAAACTCTATATATTTTGGGTCTATATGACTAGACGATCTAGCCATGTCCGTCCGTCTGACCGTCTGTTGAAATCACGATAGAGCTTCGAAAAAAAAGACATAAAACAATGAAATTTTTATGAAACATTCTTTGATCCACTGAAATTTTTGGTATTGAAATTGAGCAAAATCGGTCCAGTAGGATCTGAGTTAAAGATCAAGTTTCAGATTACCTCGTTATTTTTCAGATATGTTTTGCTATTTTTCTTCAAATATAATACGCACATTTTATTTTTATTATAGAAGAAGAGTCCTGTTGGTAGGAATAGGTCCACGATTTCTCATAGCCCCTATACAAATGTCTTCCCGTAATATGGATTTATGGTACATAAATGTTTATAGTAAAGCCGTATCTTAACAAAATAGAAACCAATATCAAGTTGAAATTCAACACAAGTAATCCGAATACACATATAAATCGTCGTACTAAATTTAATAATAATATTTCACCGTCGTCCCCATATAAAGTCCACTTCCGAAAATCACTAAAACTCGCCTGAATCTCCTATCAAAATGACTATCAAGGTGAAATTCGACAACTTGGAATTCAATACAAATAGTCCAAACATATATAAAAATCGTCAATTTCAAAATGATGGTGGTGGTCTATATTTCATTGTAGCCCCCATATAAAGTCTACTTCCGGAAATCACTTAAATGCATATAAATCTTCTATATAGTACGAAAAAATGATATCCAACATAAATAATTCGCATATACGTATAAATCGTCGGTTCCATATCGAACCGAAATTTTACACAGATCAGTTAAAAGTATCTAAAAATTTTATACTAATGACTTTTGTGGAAGTTGGTCTATAATTGGGCATAGCTCCCGTACAAGTTCCAATTCTGAGAATAACCACGGGGACAATATTGACGTTTCAAAAAGATAAAATCAGTTGCCTATAGCTTTTTGGTACTTAATTTATTGTGTGTTAAAGTAAATCGCTTAATGAAATTCAATTAAAATAAATAGAAATTACGGTACAATATTTTATAAAGTTTGCGCCATAATGGGTGACTTGGTGGTTGATTCGGTACAGTCGAATATAAGCTCTTAGTTGTTTTAAATTGAAATTTTTGAAGTTTAAAAATTGTATCCTTTTTTGATACTTTTTTGTCAAAATCGATTTTTTCAATTACAAATATATAGAAATCTATTATTCGCTAATAACAGGTTTTACAAATAATCATTGATAATAACTCAATAAATGTCAGAAATGTACGAATTTTGTATTTTATTGAAATTCGAATTCTTAAAAATCGTATCCTTGGTACTTTTTAATAAAATTAATTTTAGCAATAAAAATTACATTAAATAATATTTTTTAATAGTACGTATTACTTGGAATTAATACGAACATTTTCGAAATTATTTTTTACTGGGTCCCTTTTTTGACCCCGTGCAAAAATAATTTTTAAAAAACTAAAAGGCAGTAAAAATAGGACATTTTCTATTATTTACCAAAATTAACAACCTAATAAATATAAAATATGCATTTAGCCACTTAAAATTTAACTCTCAATATGATATTCGGAACATATAGAGTGTCACTTATTTTTAAAATTCTTTATGTTTTCTTTTATGAGTACAAACATATGTAAATTCTATTTTAATTTTTTCAATAAAATTTGTTATGCCTGAACTGAGACTTGAACACTGGTTGTTCGTCTACCATTCAGTACACCAAATCGGAATTGGAATTCCTCCCCCTTTTGGTACTTTTTTGTCTAAACAAATATTCTCAAAAGATCTAGAAATATTGTTCTCAAATTTCAGGTCGTACAAATAATTATAATGACAGTTATTCAAATTTAATCGAATTTTTAATGCTTAAAATTTTTTTTCTAAAATTAATTTTACCAATAAAAATTCTATAAATATTATTACCAAAAGTACGCATTACTAAGAATTAATACGAACATATTCAAAAATTATAAAAACATGTTCAAAAATGAATAATTTATCTAGTTAATAAAGATAAAATTTGCAAAGTATGCAAAATATGCCATTCGGAACTCAAGGACTAACTGTTAAAAATGTGTCGGTTTCAGTACATATTTTTAGTACTTTTTTGAGATAAATTTGGTTTTCTATAAAACTTTCCCTATTAATTAAAATCGATTATCTAGGAATCTATAATAGCTAGACTTCTTAAATATTGTAAGAGCAACTTTGATTTTGAATATGTGGGTAATATTCATGAGGATGAATATGTGGGCGGAATATCAGACAAATTTATTACTAAGTTGGTATATCTCAAAAAATACAATATTTAAATAATAAAAATTTCGTGACATTAACTAACAACTATATACATATATCTGAACCTATTTAGTTCAGTTTAAACAAATGGGAGACGCATAATACATTGTAAAATTCGTATATTTTTCTTGGAAAATTGAAATAGTAGAATCTTAAAATTTTGTGTCAATACCTATATTATCAACATCCATATCTGAATCATTAATGGTTGTGTTTGGGAAAATAGACGTGGTACTTTCTATACAAAGTAAGTACTAAAATTCGTATATCATATAAAATACAATGGTTAGAATCTCAAAATTTTATAAAGTGGTTTTGAAAAATATTTGACATTAACATGCGATTAATATCATGTATTTACACGTAAATACATACATACATTTTGTATACCGGTGTTCATGGCTCTGTTCATCGTAGGGGCTACATTTCTGTTCTTAATCATTTTATATTTAGCATTATTGTGGGTACGAACCGAGTTTTTAAAAGTCATGACTAGAATTTGACGTGGTAGTAAACAATGATTAAGGACCACTCTATTGTACATCCAGCCACCCATCCATTAATACATGGATTTTACTTTTGAATTCTATAAATTAATTATTGCACTTGTATGTAATATATATATAGGTGGATTATGTTTCATTAAACTCGCACTGCTTCACTGGAAAAAACAGTTTTATCAAAAACAATTGATATGAAAAATTACTTTAATTAACAATTTTTTCGGGCTGATTTATCAACATTAGCAGCATTTCAGCAATGTGATTTCAAGTATTGATTTTAAACTCGTCATTAAATACAGAAAAATGTTCTTATCAATAAAAATAAAAATTCATTTTTAACCTTTTGTTTTATTTGTACGAGTATTTGTTTTTATATTTTGTCTTATTTTTTCATGCTGTAACAGGCCGATAACTTTTTGAACTTGTTTAATTAAATTGAATGATATTTGACATTATTAGCTGCATTCTGTTAAATACAAAAGTAAATTAATCGTCTATTATATTTTGAATATTCCCTTTAATTGCACAGCCAAATACAGTGCCGAGCACAGAGAATGCAACACCATTCTATGAGATTTTTCTCTGGTTATATATTATGGTTAATATATGAAATCTGTGCATTCTTAATGATCGGTATTGCATGTAGGTATTTATAAATATTTACAGTTTTCATATAAATAAATACATTTGTGCCGCTTTATCACCAAACAGCAACATCCCATCAAAGTGATTGCAAATATTGATTAAACTTCTTGTCACTCAGTATTTTAAAATCGTGCAAAACATACTCTTGAAGATCAGTTCAATATGTTACAACATTGTAGCACCAAGAGTAGATTTGGTGTGAATACCTTGTACTTCTCTCAAGGAAATAGTAGATATTTTCACTTGTAAAAAATATCTGGGTGCTAATTATTTTCTTTGAAAGGATACCTCCGCTCTAGTGTTGCCAATTTAGCACTTTCAGCCACTTTTAAAGCCATTTTTAGCATTTAATCTTACAATTTTTTGTATTTTTAAAATTTATATTAATTTAAATTTATTTACTTTAAAAATATTTTATTGTTTATTAAACATCATATTGGTTTTTTTAAAGCTCTAATCGTCAACATTCTTATAAGACTATATGAAAATTTAAATGGAAAAGTATTTTATTGATTATAATTTATTTAAATATTTTTAAACATTTAAAATAATCATTAAAAATCCACTGTACTGCCAGACCTTTCTTTAAGGACTTTAATGTGTTGATCACGGATGCAATCCGTATACAATCCAGGAGAACCCAAAATGTCTCTGGAAATTTCACTTGGAAAAAAGTGTTTAAGTTTTGAATTTGGACATCATTAATCCACCAGAATCCAAATTATTCCTTTAAATCTACAAGTCGTACTAGAATGTCTGGTTATTGCTAACAACGGATCCAATTATTTTCCAATTTTCTTTTAATATTTTGTTGTTGATTCATAACATTTTTATAAAGCTAGTAAAAAAATATAAAAGGAAGAATTGGGATTGTTTTCAATTTCTCACATACACGAAGTGCCCCACTTTGAGACCTTTGGCACCGCACATTCTCGACAACACTTCCTCTCTAGGCATGTGAAATTTTATTGCAATTGACGTTATCGTTTAGAAATTACGGATATATTTTCTTCTATGTAAATATTTCTCGCATAGAAGATTACATTATTCATAAGTACAAGATCGATCGTTAAGATATGTATAGACGGTCGTCAGATATTACAACGTTGTCCGAAAAATGTTCAGAAAATGTCTAAAAACCGTGTGAACTTAAAATTTTTGTCTTCCAACGTTGCAAGAAAAAGCATTTTCAGTACATTACAAGACAAAAATATTGTCAGACATCTAACAATCGTGTAAACACAAATTTTTCTCATGGTCATTGTTTTAAGACAATTGTCAAACACTTTTCATTGTCATATGTGCAAAGTTTATGCATTTGCCAATGTCAGCATTGTCATAGAAATAATTTCTAAATGCAACTCTGTATATTCATACATAAATAAACAAACAAGTGTGCATTAATATCATTTTGGAAACACAATTTCGGTTGACAGATGAATTCATTGTGTGACAATTGTGTGACGACCGTCTATACATATGTAGCTTTAGATAAGATAGCTAAAATATCTCCTAGTCTTAATTAAAATGAAAAACAAGAATAAAATAAAGTACTTTTTGAAATCTTTAAATTAACTTGTATACACTGCTTTTCCAATTTATTTATTAAATTGGGAATACGTACGAGTATGTATGTTTATTTATTACAAAAAAAGCCGTTTAGATTTAAATAAAATTTTGAACAATTTATTCATTTAAATGTACATACATACATACATACATACATATTTACAAATACATGTGCACAATATTTATTATAAAATAAACAAACAAACTTAAAAAAGAAACTAAACTAAAATACGCCAATTACCCTGAACTTATGAATATAATTTTGTTTTCTCTCTCTCTCTCTCTCTTTTTTCGTTTCATTTAATTTTGATAGCGTGTCTGGAGGAAGACTGTATTGATTTTCAAGGTAATTCGGTAAATCACGGCATGCTATATGTACCAGGGCCAGGTGTGTGCAGTCTATGTGTTTGCTACCACTCGGAGCCTTTGTGGTGTAAAGCAATTTACTGTGATCCCCCCTACGTAAGTAATCCTTGGAGAGTGACTGTATGAAGGACTTACTAGTAAATGTTCATACTAGATGTTCTAGTATGTGTTCTGTGATTGTTGATTGTTGTTGTTGATGTTCTTGATTTTGATTTTGACATTGACACTTTAGCATACATATGTATGTATGTATTTATTTTAATTCACATGGATTTCCTTCAAATTTATATTTTCATGACCAACGAACGAACCAACGAAATGTGTAGTTTTGTAAAAACTTTCGAGTTGGAGAGAGATGTTGCGAATTTGAGTGTTTAGATCCACCAGGTGAAGATAATAAATATCAGGTGGGTATTGCAAATGTTTGCTTTCCTTTGTTAAAATTAAATAATATTATTTGTGGTTTTCAACAGGAACGTATGCGTAAAAGAGCTGAAATTTTAGCGGGAAATAGTACGGCTGTACCCACTCTAAGTCCATTGGCGGTTTCCACCCTAATGTTAACATTTTTAGGCAACTCGTTTCTCAACTTATAACTTGAGCCAATTTATAAGAAATTAAATTTTTAATTAGATAAATCAGTTAGAATCAGTTTTTTAGTCTTAATTACCAATTAACAAAAACTCAACAACAAATTGATTTTACGAGTAGTCAACATATTTTAAATTTCGTGGCACTGAAGAACTGGACCTTTTAATGTAAAAATTAAGAGAATATAAAAAAAATAATATAAAATAAAACCAACCAACTAATTTCCAAAAGAAATTACAAAAACCAAAAACTCCCAAAACAAATTGTTATGAATGAAATTCATTATAATTAATAAAAAAACCAAAAAGAAATAAAAACTACTTAGAGATAGAGATAACTAGCACACTTTTTTATATAAATACAATACCAAACTAAATATTAAAAATAAAATACAAATACAATAAAAAAAACTTTTTAAAATTTCATATATTTAATAATTTCCAAAATATAAAAACTCCTTGAAACAAGTACGAATAAAATAACAGCAACAAATAACATTTTAATTAACAAAACTGTTTAAAATAAATTATGTATAACAAGTTTCAAAGAAAAAAAAACAAAACAAATCAAATGTAACAACCAATTTATGATGATAATGATAATAATTTTAATAGTAGACAAAATACGAATCGAAAGGAAGAACAAACGTTAAAGAAAAACAAACAGTTTTAACATTTAATATTAAAACAAAGTCAACAAAATACACAACAACAATTACTAATAATTCTCTAAAGATTAGACTTTAATGCAAAAAACATAGTACATATATACTAAATATACAATGTGAACAAAGAAACCCACTACTGTCCCAGCATACCATTATAGGAGCGCTCCGAAAAAGGAGTCAGAAAAGAGTCTAACTAAAAAGCATTTTCGGAGAGAGAGAAAAATGTGCTTAAAAAATTATTTTTTTTTTACCATTTTTATATATTTTATTTAAATGAATTCCATTTTATTTTATTTTTACTGTAAATACAATTTATTTCATTTTCTTCCATTTCTAATTTAGTTTATTTGTAAATGAATTCCCTTTTAGTTTAAGTAAAAACAATTCGAAAAAATGTGAACTTTTAATTTTTTATATTTAAAATTGCAGTGACTCTTTTCTGGCATTTTCTAAGAGCTCTTTCAGAGCCCAAAAACCGCATCATAAAAGACTCTTTTCTGACATTATCTAAGAGCTCTTTCTGACGGACTATCTCCGAATTTAATGACCCTCTTTTCTGAAGGTTTTCGGAGCAATAATGATTGTTTTTTGGGCTCATAAAGAGCATGAACGCTCCGGAAAAGGTGTCAGAAAAGACTATTTTCGAACTCATATGGCTTGCTGGGAACCTTCACGAAATCTAGGGGTACTCACAAGTTGTTATACTTACACACATACATATGTATGTATGTAGGAAGAGAAAATGTGATTTTTGAATAAAGCTTAAACCATATTCACAATATTGACTCTTAAATCTTGCCAATCCTTTTGAAGTTATTATTATTTAATGTTGAAAATCTATATAAAATTCTTGTGAAAATGCCACCATTTTGTTAAATTTAAACTGCCGCATTTTTTAAAAACATTGAGTAACACGCTAGTTTACATGAGTGTTACTACTAACTATGAACACAATTTATTTTGGATGTCAGGGCTTTGTCTGCCCAACCCGAAATATGCATTCTATGTACCATTTTGACCACTTCTCCGTATAGAGTGCATGTACAAATATTAAAAAAATTCCATATTGACATATTCTATCTATAATGACGTTTAGTTAAATTAAAAGTTTGAGGTTTTTGATAGTTTTAAGTTTGATTTGATATAAAAAATTCAGATGCGGACTTGTGGTTGGCTTGAGGAGGGGGGAGGAAAAAATCCTCCCCCTATTTGCCCCCATAATTTTTTTACGTTTTTGTTTTAAATTTAACATTTACATGTACGAGTATTTACATATTTATCTGGAAAGCGGCTTTCTGTTCTTTTTGTGTACTACTCAAAAATAACCTATTCAAAACATCTCGATTTGTATAACTTCTGCTGAATTTCCTCGAATAATTCGTACGATATAATCAGAAGTGTTTATTTCCCGCCTTTGCTGTTTCTTCTGACAATTGTCGAATTGGCAGGATTACTTGCTTTCATACAGTGTTATGGGCATATTCCACAAATTTTGCAATATTTATGCGGTGTCTACTAGTTATTGCTTTCAGTATTGTATTAAGGCATTTGTATAGTTCTTCATTTATGCCAGTATTTTTCGAGGCAGTGACTGTGTCCGAAAAGAAACTCCTTGAGGCATTGCCGTCATTAGTATTACCATATCTTTTTTCAGACTAAGCCGAAATTTCATATAATTTTCTATCTAAAAACTCCAATTTCTCATCAATGATTCCAGGTAAAAAACTGTTTTATTGGGGTGGGGGTGAAAATCACTTGAACTGATTCCTGATAATAATAATAAACATTCCCCTATCACAGCCAGGTAATGACAGTGCTAAGTGTTAAAAGTGAAGGAAATAACATTTACTTTCAATTATTTAAAAATAAAAATATTTAATTACTGAAATTAGAGATACGAGAATTTTATTATAATGTATGTATGTATGTAAACTATTATATGTAGTGTAACGAAATTCACTTTGAAAAATTTTCCTTTTTGCCAAAAAAAAAAAACTATATAAAAAACATTAATTTAATTTTTGAGCGCATTTTTGCAACATAAATATTGGTCAAGGCTTTTAAAGAAAAGAAAGAATGTAAAACTTTCAGTCGTTTAGCTACAGGAATAAATATATCATGCAAACACATTGAAACCGAAAGAAATCGATAAAAACGTATGCAATTTGCTTAATTTGTCTGTCCAGGAAATGCAAATCTCAACTTTAAGTCTTGAAAATTACCAGATAGATGTAAAATTTTGTTGTCTATCTACCTACGTACTCAGTTTTTAAGATTTCTTTAATTAATTAAATTAAGCAAAAACTTGGAATACAATATAATAGGTTAAAATGCAAATATAATGAATTTTCTCTACTTACACAATATACAATGTCGTGCAAAACAGTGGCAACAAACTCTATATTTAAAAATAAACAGATATTTCCGGTATATGTATATTTTATTAAAAATAAAAAACTATTTCAACATTACAATAACAAAAATATAAATTAAACTATTTGTATCCATAAAATTAAACTTAAACTACTTAATTAATAATATAAATTTAGTATTTTGTATAGGATCCTTTATTTTGTATTACTTCGGCAGATTTCCGCGGCATGGATTCTAATAATTTATTTATTACCGATTCGAGAATACGTTTCCACTCGTCTTCTTAATTTTTCAAAAAGTTCATTACGCTTTTCCGAAATAATCCTTTTCAATATTCCAAAAAGGGTTTCAATAGAGTTCAAGTCGGGCCAATCAAGCAAGGATTTGAACCCCATTCTTCTCTAGAAACTCTTTGACCAACCTCTATGTTTGGTTCCGGTCGTTATCGTGTTGAAACACCCATCGAAGAGGAAAATTCCACTCAGCGTGTGGTAGGTACAATTTTAACTCATTATTTTTTAACATGGTGATGCCATTGGAAATATATAAGTCATTACTTGGATATCACTAATATAACTAATGTCGGAATGTCAGGATAGTTACTAGGTTAGGATACTGTAATGGATGACGTGACGACTAGTTTTTTACTTTAGCAAATCAGAACAAGTTAGTAAAGCGTAAAATATTTCTAACAAAATGAGAATTATATTGATTTTTCGTATGACACGTTACTCTTATTACTGTGTGTATTTTGATTAGCGATGCCAAACGGGATTCGAGATTTCATAAATGAATCCCGGGATTCCGAAATCGGGATTTTCGAGATTTTTGTTTCATATTAAAAAAGCAAGTAAACACAAATGTCTGGATATTTTACACAAATAAAAATTCCGGGATTTATTACAGATTTATTAATCCCGAAAAATTTTTGGGATCGGGATTTCAGGACTGGCATCCCTAATTTTGATACATAACCAAAACAAAAAAATAAAAAAGTACTTCTTCAGTAATTACAAGATTTTATTTATCAACACACTTAAACTTATTATTTTATCAATGCCAAACCACTTTTAGAGAATATATTATTTTATTGCTTTAAAACAAACTGTGAGTATCCTTAATATAGGTGCATGAATGCGTTTCTCTTTTCATTACCGCTCTACTACGTGCACACACATTATTTGAATGCATTATTAAGGCAGAATTATCCCCTGGCCCACGATGTCGAACGATAACGTTCGCTTAGATAAGACTTAAGACACAAACTTTTTATCGTATCTATTGTTTACTCAATCAAGTTTGTTTATTCCACAATCAAGTGTGTGTCTTAAGTCTTATCTAAGCGAACGTTATCGTTCGACATCGTGAGCCAGGGGGTTAGTCTTTACTTTCTGTTCCGTTCCGAATCAGCTGACTTGATTCTGTTAAATAGAAAATGTGTAGAAGTCGTTAGTTGTTTTGCTACTTTCCGTGCCGTAGCGGTCGAACCTGTTAAAAACAAAAATTTTGGTTTATTACAAAAATTTTCAATCTCTTTGAATTTAATTAAGTTTTTGTATTAAAGTTATAAAAATATAAAAAATAAACGATGGATGAGGAAAAACTCATTACTTCAGTCGAAAGTAATGACATATGTATTCTACAATAAAAAAAACTTTGAATTGTATTTTTTGATTTATTTTCGCGGTATGTGTTGTCTGTTTATCTAAAACAGCTGATACGTTTATACGGAAAAACTAACTACAAAAATTTAACAACAGAACGACGCGGAACAGAACAGCAACAGAAAGTAAAGACCTATGAAGAATTTATTCTATAGACATAACTACAAAATACTTTATTAACAAACATACATAAATACCAACAATACATAATACTAAAGTACCTTTAAGGAATGAATAAAAGTGATTTTTTATTTTTATTTTTTTATTTTTTGTAATTTTTAACTAAAAAGACACTGAACACCATAACTGTATACTCGTTAATTAAAAGCAAATTGAAACATTTTCTATTATTATCTAATGAAAATAGAGTGACACTTTCAAAATGTACTCTTTAGAAATGTAATACTTTTAACACATACGCATGTACGAGTATGTATTTACATGTTAAGCAAAATAAACAGTAAAGAATTTTGTGATAAAATTTTAATTTGTGCACTACGAGTGTAATAAATAATAACAGTCCATTACAAAGTTGAATCATACTCACTATTATTTAAAAAACATTGTATGTATAAATATTTTTCTTTAAAATACTGCAATTTCAAGTAATTTCCATTATCTAAGTTTTTACATTAGGTCACTGAATATTGTAAGTAAAATCATACATACCGCATAAGTTATTTGTTAAACAACAACAAGCATACAAAAGTTTCAATTTAAATAATTAAATTTAATAAATATAAAATGAATAGATTAACTTTTTTACTAAATCATAAATAAACACAAACAAAAAAATATGTAAAATTAATAAATTAAATTAGTAATAGTAAAACAAAATGAAATAAAAACTCATCCTCAAGTGATACTTTAACAAATAAATAAAAAATATAAGTATATATATAAACAATATTATATACATACTAGTATGTACGAGTATGTACATACTTACATAGTAATAGTAACAACATTTCTATGTACAATAAAATACATAAAAAAATATTTATTTACAAAACCCATTATATACATATGTATTTGTACATACGTACATACAAATTAGCCACTTACATACTTGTACACCTATAAGTAAATCGTATCATGCTCATATATCATTAAAAACATGTACAATTCTAAATTTAATGAAAAATAATAATTATTACATATTATTATTAACTCTGAAAATATGCATTAAATGTTGACCAATTAAATTAAACATTACATTTACATATTTCTCCTTCAAGCACAAACGAAACCAAGGTTTAATCAATACCAATATCAATTACATATAGTCATGTTTGTAAGTAGTTTTTCTTACATTCTTAACGGTTAAAATTTTCACTACATAACCTGATCAGAGAAGAACATAACCTATTGCCATTTGAATCTAATTTTTAAATACATATGTATATGTAATGAAGACTGCAATGTCGCCTTGCGTGCTATGCGTTTTTAAACAACTTTTCGGAAGAAACAAAAATCCATTTATTTATTTTTTTTTACCTTGTGAATTTTGGGAATAGAGAAATTTAGGAATACATATACATATAACAGTGGACAAAGACGGCTAAAAACACTCCTAATTACATTAGGCCGGGCCAATTTGTATGGAGCCGAAAAAATCGATTTTCGAGTCTCCCACTTTTCAAAAACTGATTTTTTCCCCTATAACATCATTCTGATTCGAAATTCGATTTTTTATTCATCGTTATATTATCTTTTTTATGTGTATATGGGGGGTTTTTGGGGTCGAGAAATTCATTTTTGATCTTTATTTTTACCTATGAACACCACCAGAGGGCGTTTCATGCATATTTGTAATATTTTTCGTCTATTTTTCGAGAAAAAATGTTTGGTGAAATTGATATTTATTTTATTTTTTTCAACAGAAATTCAACCTAAAAAATAAGAACATGTGTAAAAAAAATTAATTTAGTGGAAGAAAAGCGGAATAAGTTATTTTTGAAAGTCGTTCTTGCTTTCAAGTCATTCATTTTTTGAAAAGTGGGAGACTCGAAAATCGAGATGGACCCATGGTTCCTTCACCAAAGTTGCTTAGAATTGTCCATAGAATCATCCTAGGGGGCGGCTCTAATCGACAAAAAATTTGGCCCGCCCTAATATACATATGTACATACTTTTTTTCAGGCAGAATTGCACTGCCTTATAAAAATTATTTGAAATTAATATACGAGTACTAAGTCGATTCAACGTTACCGGATTGTGTAAACCTTGTGCCAATGTATACATCGCAATTTAAAATATTTTTCGATTTGGTATATAAGCTTTTCGGCCCAATGACGAAGCTTCTTGACCTCCTTACAAAAGGTTTCGCTCCCATAACGTCATAAATATGTCTGTATTCATATAAAATTCAGTGACACAATAAAATTTTGTAAAAATTGGCCTTTTACTGATCATAGCCCTATTAAGGCCCACATCCGTGAACAAATCTCAAAAAAATCGATATTGAAATAGAATTATTCTGAAACTACAGCAAATGTATAAGAATCTGTCCATATATATAAATCTCACTTCCAAAAAATATTATGAAGATCGGTCCATCATTGTCAATAGCTTTTGATTTTTTTATATTGCTTAATGCCTTAGACAATACTTTCATTTGGTGGCCCAAAATTTGTCACTAGGACAAACATTAGTATTTACACCAACACCGAGGGAAAAAAGCGGTAGTATAATACCGAAATTGATACCATTTGTTGTTGAAATTGAGTTAAGCCCGTTTGTGCTTACTTCGATAACAGTTGGTATCACCCTTTCAAGAACATCTCGGTATCATTTTATTACCAATCGTTATTATTTTGATAACTAAATTTTCTTATTCTGATACCGCACCCGTCATATTTTGTTACCGTTTGTTCTTAATTTGGTAACGATCCGTTCTCATTATGATACCATTTGTTCATATTTTGTTACCGATCGTTATTATTTTGACAATTACGAAGGGGTATCAACTTCGTTATTGATGTAATACCATATGTTGTTTTAGCTTATTAACTTATGGCATTTTTGTACCATTTGTTCTTAATTTAATGACATATTAAGCTTGATTTGATACTGAAAGTTAACAAAATATTGTTCACAATATGTTCTCAATTTGATACCAGCCGTTTACGATTTTAGAACGTCTTTTTTAAACCACAGCCACCACGTGTACCCCTAAGGCACCTAAAGCTAATTATCAGTTAAGGGACGAATCCCCGGGCTTCTAAATTAAGTTTAACGTGAGTACCTGCCTTTTCATCCTAAACCTAACAAAGCACTCAAACGTACACGGAAAGAATTATTTTCTAAATCACCAGAAAATGTGGCTTGAATCAAGAAAATATTGCATGATTCTCGTCCAAGAAAAACATTTCTTATTTTAAACGTATTGTGGCTTGATTCAAGCAAAAAGTTATTACTTAAATCGAACTATAATTTACTTGAATCAAGCTTTCGTTGCTTATTATATTACAAAATAATAAGAAAAGATTGCTCAATTCAAACCATCGTTTCTCGAATTAAAAGATTTTATTTCTACGTTCAGAAATCTTTTCTTGAATTGAGTAAAGTTTTAATACTAATGCCGTTATATTTTCAATCAAAAGTTTCTTATAACAAACAAAAGTTTCTTGCTTTAAGGAAATGTTTCTTGAAAAACTTAAGAATTTATTACTCGATTCAAGTAAATAAATTTAAATTTTTCTAAAAAAGTAAGCAATATTTTCAATCAAAAGTTTCTTGCTTTAAGGAAATGTTTCTTGAAAAACTTAAGAATTTATTACTCGATTCAAGTAAATGAATTTTAAGTTATATAAATATAAAAAAAAAGATAAAACCATGGTTGTGTATTTTTAATTCATTTTTATTGAAACAAAAACAACTATTTTCTATTATATTATTATTATGAAGTAATACATATGTATATAGAATTAAATGTGAAAACAAAACGTAAAATAATGCAGAATAAATTTAAAATTATAATAACACAAATTGTTTATTTAAAAATAATTAAGAGAAAGTTTATAAAAATAATAATTTATGTTATTCCCATTAAAGAATAACTGCCGTATTCACAAAAAATTAAAGTAGACTTCAAATGTATTTTAAGAAAATTTTGTATGAAAAATTTGTCTAAAAGCACACTTCAAACCTACTTTATTTTTTGTGAATACGGCAGTAAAATTTATAAATTCAAAAAAGAGAGAGATAAATTCCCTCTGGAAGCAGTAACATTCGTGTAATTCTTCATTTCCCTATGTTTAGATTCGAATCGCATACACCAAAGATGTTTTAGGGGGCCTGATTGTTATATAATTGCGCCATAATGCACAAGAAAATGATGTTTTGGTTTTAAGTTATTGTTAAAGACAGTAATATACATATATATAATTCCAATATCATTTGAAATTACACTAATAGTCTCTGGTAGATCAGACATATCATTAAAAAAAACTGAATGTGCTATGGGTTCATTAACAATTGGAATGAAGTTATCTTCGGAACATTTTTCATTTACTGTGTGAACATTTTTAATATGTTTTTTAAAAGCACAAAATGAAGGAAACGTTTGAGGACAATTTCCTTGAACGCACTTGAAGAATTTAATATTTTTAATTACTTGCATATACTTATAATGACAAAACAATTGATCAATATTTTCAAACGTTGAGAAGCATATATGACAGCGGGGCTTGGCCATTTTAATGGACAATATATAAAAAATAAACTTATTAAAATAGAAAGAATTATTTAATTGGTAACGCTAAAGTACTTAGCAGACCAAAAACATTAGGTGCTATACCAGTTTCGTTCTTAAAAAAATAAGACTGTAAAAATTGCCACACAAATTTGCATTCGTCCTGATATTTTAAATCAAATACGAATGTTATTTTGTATGCACTAGACAAGGCGTGAATAAAGCTATCAAACTTATATTTTATGTCATCGTAAACAGTATAAATACTAAGAGGTTCTGATTCAATAACTACAATAAAAACCTGACATTTTAAATCTGGGTAGTTTGAATACTTCAGCTTTCTCGCTGATATAATTTCATCAATAGTTGTTGCTGACGCCACTCGTTGTATTAGTGCAGTTTGGCTATCGGAAATACTATATTTCCAAATTCGTTTATCTTTGCCTTTTGTTTTTCCGGTTGGTGGAAGGATGCAATGTAGGGCTTCAACAATGCTTATGTCTCTTTCGTTGGGATCTTGAGAAATAAAATATTTGATTAAATTGTAATTTATATTTAAAGTGAATAGAACTACACTTACTATTTCTATTTAGTTGAGCCAAATTAATGTTGTCAACAGTTTTTTGGTCAAAAATAACATTAATTTTTTTGACGAATTCTTCCCATCCATCAAATAAACCAAACGGGTGATCAAAACCACTAGCGTAATCAATATCAATCTACAAATAAAAGATTGAAATATTTTAAATGAAAATAACTTTGAAAAACAATACCAGAGTAGGTCCGTAGTATGATTGGTAGGCAGGCCAATCTTTCAAAATTTTTAGGAGATTAACGCAACTTATATGAAAACTGTTGATCCTATACATCGAAGTTTTTTTCCATTTCAATTCCACGTCGCACCAGGGTTCTTTAAAACGAGCCAGCCACTTTTGATCTTCTACAAGTTCGTCTAAATTGGGTTGTTCTTCAATAATTTTTAAAGGTGTTGTATCTGCGGATTTTCTTTTTTTATTGACGCCTGGAAAAAGGCCTTTACGTCTCAAATTTGCCACAGAGTTTTTGTATTTATGATACAATTTCCCAATTCTTCCTTTTTCTGTGATGTCAAAATAATATTCCTAAAACAAACAAAAAAATGTTAAATTGTTAACTAGATATGTATGTTTTAACTCAACTTTTCGTTCGTTTTCAAAATAATTGCTTATCTCGTCACGAATTCTAAAAAAATCCGAATCTTTCATCAGAATGTGTTGTGTGGTGTATATTCTGACTATATCATCTATTAAAGTTTCTCTTAACCTTTCCGTCAATATTTTATTATGGCTTTCATATGCTGCAATTAGTAGGCTTCCCTCTCTAGATTTATTATATTCGGTAAAACTCTACAAAAATATTGTTATTAAATATTGTACTATTTTGAAAGAAATTGTAAAACCAATATTTCAAAATTCATTATTCAGTATTCACAACGTAGAGTACTTGGCCTAGTAGGAGACCACAACAATTTACAAATTGTGAACAATGAAAAACTAATATTTGAAATATGTAAGTATACTACATTGCAAATACCGCTATTGTATTTCTAAGTAGCATATAGAGAGAAAACTTACAAATCCGTTCATACGACTGGGCGTATTAAAAACATCTGTAGATCCAGAACTATGCGAGAGGACAGAAACAGGACTATCTCTTATTGTATTACATCTACAGTTCTTTTTTAGGGAATCATACCATAGATATCCCTATAAATTATAAAAAAAAATTTGAGAAAATTATGTACTTAAAATACTGATTCGAACTTCGAATATGTTTAGCCATGTGTTAGAAATCCAGTGAATTTAAAATCGAATTTTTATTTTTAATTTAATAAGTAGTTCTGGTAACGATAAACAATACTTAAAGTTTGGAAAATATAAATAGAATATTGTTAAGAACTTAAAAAATTGGATCGTATTTAAAAATGTTTTGTTTTCAACTTCACTCGAATTCGATTTCTGGCACATGCCTGATAAATTTCAATATCTAAATAAACTTACATTTTTATTTTGCCAATTCAGGATATGATACCGAGCAATAGATAATGTTTTTATATTGTCCGGAAATATTTTTTCAATATCTTTTTCGATAATATATGGGAGAGTCTCGAAATCAACTTTGTTTCCTATTAAATAAGAATTAAAATAGATTAGAAAATTTCGAGATAAGTTTTTTTTGCATTTACTTCTAAATTCTTCGTACGTATCTCCTAAATTCCATTCAATTAAAATAGCTTGCAACTTAGCGTCATAAATTGGATAATTCGTGGTATTTGAGACAGGCTGGGAGTTATTGCCGATTTCAAGTAAATCGCTTGAACTGGAGGTACTACCTAAATTGTTAAAATCTGCATCCATTCCGTAGCTTGAACGCTTAGAGATATATTAATAAAATTTCACATAGTCAGTGCTGAGGTGAGGGTTTTGACCTGATTTGCGTTTACTTGAGTTCGTAGCTGGAATGGTGGTTTGTGGGCGGCCCCCCAAAATAGCTCCACTCGGGCCTACAAAATAAAAAAAACACCAAAAATTAATATATCTAATATATATAAATCAAAATATCTAGAAGAAGTCCACTTACATGTGTGCGTTATCTTTTTTAGTTCAAGAGAACTCATGTAAATACAAATCAACTCAAAAACACCGACATAAGTACTGATTATGTAAAATTTCATTAATATATGTATGTACATACATACATAAGTATGTATGTATGTATGTATATCTAATATCGTTCACGAGCTACCGAATTATTTCCAAAACCACTGTGGAGCTTTCAGTGCAAAATCAAAAGTGCCCACTTAATTAATATTTTAATTTAAACACTTACTTATGGTAATTTTTTAATTATACCTACGAATTTATTTATTATAATTTTATATAATTCACAAAATTTTACGTATTCAAAGCCACCCGCACTGCTTTGAACTTAAAATTGAAATAATGATATAAAATAACTTGTTCAGCTTGCAACCAAGTAGAAGAAAACTAACGGTCAATATGCAAAAAAAAAAACATTTGTATGTACGTACTACGTATGCACATTCAGTTTCAGCGTGTGTTTCTTTTTGTATGTATTTATGTATGTATGTTTGTATATTGAATACAGGTTAGTAGCATTCCTTATGATGACGGAGCGAGCAAAATCTTCGTGCTCATTCTTATATTAATAGAGACAAATAATGAGAACAAAAAGTAACATACATACATACATGCATACATAAAAAGTGAAGCATTAGTTTTTTTAAGAAAACTTAATTTAAATCAAGAAACTTTTGATTGATGTGCTTGATATGTCGATTCTAGTAAAAATTACTTGAATCAAACCAAGTTTTCTTGAGTATTTTCTAAAAAATTTAAGAAAATCCCTATCATTTGTTTCTTGATGCAAGAAATTCGTTTCTAATTCAAAATCAAGAAAAACTTACTTGTATTAAATAAATGAAGCTTGATCTTAGAAATATCTTCTTTTTTTTTAATAAAAACTACCTACTTTTGTATTTCTTATTTTAAGAAATTTTTGATCACATACCTAAAATGTGAATTTTTTGATAATGAGAAAATGTTTCTGTATTTAAGAAAATTTTACTGAATACAAACGAAATAAGTTTAAATCAAGCAATTATTTCTGGATTGTGGATTTTCTTGATTTAAGAAACGAAATTGATTACTTTAGAAAATAAAATTCTTTCCGTGTAGGGTGAATGACCAGCAAAAACATACTAATGTATTTATGTCTTGCCAATAGCATACTTGTATGAAGTTGCCAGGAGCATACACCTAAACATATTTCCCCTGATGGTCAATTGGAGACAATTGACTCCACGCTAGATTACCTGGGGTGTATAATGCCGATGTATAATGCCTATTGTAATTAAAGATTACTATTACATTGACTATTTGTAGAAATGCTGGTAATGAACCCCAATTCAAATACATTTCATAAATCATTTTTTAATTCATACATACATAAATAAAATCGTAGACGTAATACAACATATCTCATGTTTAATCTTATGAATATTAAACTGCATACACATGTATATCATCAATATATTTTAATTTTTATAATTTTATCGATTTGGTGCTACATTATAGAAATTGATTTCAACTAATTTTTAAAATATTAATAATTTTATCATTGTTAGAAATCTAAAATGGAAAAACATACAAACATATGTACATACATACATATAAAAACAAATATTAATATACATATATAAAATAATTCAAATTAATGGGAAATGTTAAAGATTTAGCCTTAAAAAATCATGGATTATGTAATAAATTATTCATGTGGAATCAATAAAAGAAAATTGTTAAATTTGTTGCTATGAATAATGAACTACGATTAATTTAAATTTACTAAATTTTGATTCGCTTCAAATAAATAGAAATAGAAATTTAAATAATGGAGACAATAGCTCAATTGGATTTAAAAAAATAATGCTGGTATATAAATATATATTTATATGTATTTCATAGATTTACATAGGGCACGGGGGGGGGTTATTTGAAAAGTTTTCTGTTTCAGCGATATTCATTCTACTGTATGACTCACTAACTGTAGTTGTTTGTCAAGATCCCTAAATTCAGGATAATAAATAAATACTACTCGAAAATACATAAAAGCGAACAGTTGCTATTCTCTATTACGAAAAGTACTTTTTTAATCGCATTTGAAATGCGAAAAGGTGGCAATTTGGAATTCTTAATTGCGAAAACAATGTCAAAACAAACAATAAGACCACCAAGACGCGCCAATTTGAAATATTCAAACTAAAATTTTTTATAAAGTTGAAAAATAAATATATGGGTCAATTTAAAAAAAAAACGTACACAACGAGTTTTGATTTGCTTGTTTTTAAAGTTGTTTCAATTCGCCTGTAAGAGTGGCCAATTTATGTAGAAATTTATAAACAATCCGTTGGTACATTTATGCCCTCAAAAAATCAATATTTTTGGATTTTTTTTAGGTTTTCTATGATTTCTATCTTGAGCGTCACACACCAAATATGTATAAAAAAAATCGCTAAAAATGCAAAAATATTTGAAATTCAAGCTTACTGCGAAAATCACCTTTTCGATTATAAACAAAAAATCACGATTCAACTTGATTTTTATTTTTTTTCAGTGACTAGTTATTTTAAAATTTTAAGATGAAAATATGTAAATGTTTGTTAAAAAAAGACTTGAACTTAGAGGTTACTTGCAAAGTAATAGGCTTGTAACAATGTATTTAAAAAACTGCAATTATAAGCGTTTTAAGGAAAAAAAAACTAAGTGTGACGCTCAAGAGATTTTGTTGCACGTAAACAAGATATAATGCCAAATTGTAAGTTTAACGAAAAAAAGTTTATTCTTTTACAAAATAAAAAAAACAAAAATTCTTCAAAAAACAAAAATTTTCATACAAAACTAAACACGTACATATTCTTTGATGTCTTTAACAAAAATGGAAAAAAGGAAGTAATTCTTGAAGAAACTTATACACATTAGACCTCGCCTCAAAAATTTTTTTTCGAATTTTGCATTTGGGGATTGGTTAATGCGATTGATGTAAAAATTCATGTGGTAAAATTTGAAGTCAATCAGAGTGTGCCAACCCGTGCCACGCTGAGGTCAAAGTTCAAAATATATAGAAAACAATCGTTTTTTCATTGATGACAAGTTATTTATTATAAAAAACATGCAGTTCATATAATGTTTTCTTAATTTGCAATTTTTTATATTCAAACATTTCATTAACAAAAAAGAAGAGAATTAATATTATTAAATTATTATAAGAGCGACGATTTAGTATATGCTGGGAATTCCTTTCGGTAGTTCCTAACAACATGAAGCAAGTACTGCTTCTCTTCTTCGCTATGTGTTAAGAACCGGTTAAAATCTGTAATAAGTTTGACTTTTCTCTCAGCAGCACCATTAACAACATTAATATTTTTCAGAATTTGAACGCCTTTAATGTATTCTGCTCTTTCGTGCCAATTTGAGGGATCAAAGTTTAAGAAATTGGTGTCTATTTCCAAACTTGCAAAAATCTTTAGATTGAAATTCTTTTAATTCTTCAATACTAGCGCAAACTTTTTTAGGCAGTGGAAATTACATTGTCTTCCTCAGTTTCGATCTCAGTTGCAAGTGCCGCAACCATTTTTTTACGTCAAAGGGTACGTTGCAATCAAAAAACGCAAGTGCAACTAACTCTTCCGATAAATACCATATGTGGTTTCGGATTTTTGCTAATAATGGTATTGATATGTTTGGTTTCAATATAACTTGCAATTTTTATAACCAACTGTAAATCGTTCTTTGGTGCTTCGACAGCATAAGTGGTTCTAAACCACTACGGCACATACAGGCGTACCAGAAATATACAAATATTTCGCAAACCATTCAACTGGGGCCAAATTACCGCATTCGATATCGAGTAAAATTGATCGTAATTTTCTTATTTGAGATTATGGCATTCGATATCGAGTAAGAAATTTAGTACATTTTATCATAATTTCGATATCGAAATCATTTTTCGATACGATAGCTCATTCGATCACGAATGCGGTAATTTGGCCCCTGGCTGGAAGACATTTGGAACTGTCTGTAAAGCATATATTTTTAAATCTTGCATTGGATGTTGCCGCAGGTGCATGAAATGCGAAATTTGGGATGCTGCCACCAAGAAAAATATACGTAAGTTGTAATAACTCTTTATAATCATGTCGAATATTGTCTTTTCCTAAATGTTTAATACAAAACTCTTTGCTGAAGTTACATTCTTCGACACTTACAGCACGTTGCACTTCTTCATCCATAATACCAACTTTGAAATCTTCCAATTTAAAAGTATTCCTTATTAATTAGAGAAGGAATTAAACTAATATTTATCTTTTTAAGAGAAAAGTTTTTTTTATTCAGGCTAATAGTTCGAATTTTTCAAGAATACTATTGTAAATTACTGGAACAATTGGCAAATTGGAATGCATTTTCTACCCTGCCAAGGGCGTCATCAGCAATCTTCATTGTCCACGATCAATCTGTAAACATCATCTATTTAACTCACCGTTTTTTGATTTTGAGTGTGCGATTGCTGCTCCAGATCCAACTTCAATAATTGGAATGACAATTAACTTGGGATGGTAAACTACTTTCTGCAATGGCTGGAAAAGAAAAAGTTGACCGCCTAGCTATTGTTTTAACTGCAGAAAAAATTGAAAAGTTAATTGACATTCCAATTATTGAAGTTGGATCTGGAGCAGCAATCGCACAATCAATATATGATTATTTAACAAAAATGAACATGATAAATTCATTAGAAATGGTGTGCTTTGACACAAATGCTACCAACACTGGTCAACATAATAGGGCAGCAATGTTGCTGGAGAAAAAATTAGATCGGAGCTGGATGTGGTTACTGTGCAGGCATCTTACTGCGAGCTGTTTTTGAGGTGTATTTTGGAAAATCTAGTGGTCCAGAACGTCTTTCACGGGAATGGAACACTTTTAAGTTGGAAGATTTCAAAGTTGGAAATAGACACCAATTTTTTAAACTTTGATCCTTCAAATTGGCACGAAAGAGCAGAATACATTAAAGGCGTTCAAATTCTGAAAAATATTAATGTTGTTAATGGTGCTGCTGAGAGAAAAGTCAAACTTATTACAGATTTTAACCGGTTCTTAACACATAGCGAAGAAGAGAAGCAGTACTTGCTTCATGTTGTTAAGAACTACCGAAAGGAATTCCCAGCATATACTACATCGTCGCTTTTATAATAATTTAATAATATTAATTCTCTTCTTTTTTGTTAATGAAATGTTTGAATATAAAAAATTGCAAATTAAGAAAACATTATATGAACTGCATGTTTTTTATAATAAATAACTTGTCATCAATGAAAAAACGATTGTTTTCTATATATTTTGAACTTTGACCTCAGCGTGGCACGGGTTGGCACACTCTGATCGACTTCAAATTTTATCACATGAATTTTTACATCAAATCGCATATTTAACCAATCCCCAAATGCAAAATTCGAAAAAAATTTTTGTTCTATATAAGTGAGGCGAGGTCTAGTACACATACGAGTATATTTTTAATAGTTAAAACCAGCAATTTTTTTAACTTGTAAAACTTGTCACAAACCAAATAAATTTTACGTTTATTTCTTTACTTTGGAACAGTGTTGCCACATACTGAAATGAATTGCGATTGCAAATGCGAAAGTCTTATAGAATACCAAATACCTTTCGGATCGCAATTCATTTGCGCATCGCTATGACTTTCGCATCGCAATACAGAATAAGCCCCTTGATTTCAGAGGTAATCTCGTTCTAAAATCAATCGTCCTGAATCTGATTTAGATCCCTCAGTAATATACATTTAGAATACCTTCTAATCAGCAATATTTCAGTAAAAGATCAAATAAATCGATACAACATTCAAACAAACATTTACAAAATCTAATTTCTATATAAGATTTAAAATATGTACTCGTGTGTGATCATTTGACTCTGTCTGCCTGCTATTTAGAAAATCGAAAATAATCGATCAACATAATCGAAAACACATATATACATACATAGGTGTTGTAAACACAGAGAAATAAATATTAGCCTTAAGTTAAATTTAACAAATATTCTTATTTACTAAATATATATCTATCTATACATACAATATATTAAATCAACATTGTTTTAACTCAATGTTCTTCAAAATTTTAAGCTCCTGAATTCAGTACTTTATTCAATAAAAACGTGTTTATTTAAACGAAAACTCAAACCTGACATTAAATAAAACTATTAAAAAACAAAAATAATTGTTTGTAAATGGACCAGTAAAATAAATAAATTAACAACAACAAAATTAATTCAACAAAAATAACAAACAATACGTATATATATTGAAAGATGAAATTAAAAAATTTTAATACAAAATTGGAGTATAAAACGGCTGTGAATAATTAAAAAGATTGCTTTATTAATGAAAATATAAAACATTTATTAAATTATTAAATTATTTTAAAATTGGCAAAAAAAACAGACACAAATAAAGTCAATTTCATGTACATACATTATTATAAATAATTATTACAAAACTAGAAACAAATCAACACAAGACACTTTTTTAAATATTATTAATCTTAAAATAAACAAACAAAACATTTCGTCCAACACTTCACTTGTAGCAAGTTTATTAAAAGAAAAAAACATCTAATTTTGTAAATAATTGAGAAATTAAATTAAAATTAAAAAGGAAAACAAGAAATAGAATGAGAAAAATACAATTTAAAAAAAAAACACAATAAAAATAATTCAAAATTATTTATTTATTTAAATCATTTCTAAATTGAATAAAATTAAACTCTTACAATTAAATTTATTAAACGCTTAAAACCCAAAACGAAACAAAACAAAACAAGAAACATTTAAAAGATTTAAGGGAAAAATATTTCAAAAACAGCCTAGTTGAACAAAATACATTTCTTTTTTTTAATAATTAAAAATATATTGAAATAAGTTTAAAGAAAATTTAAAACAAGAGACAAATAGATCACAAATCTTTTAAGAACCAATATAATAAATCAATTTTCACAATATAGCGCTCTAAAATAAATACATATACATATGCATTTTTATTACCTATCGTATATAAATATGTACACATGTATGTACATACATACGAGTATATACATATGTACATATATACATATGTGCTCGTAGATCAGAGAATAAATAAAATGGTTTGTATGAATCACCGAAATCGCTTAATCCTTTAAAATGACACATGCCCAATGTTAAAATGGCTAATGTGAGTACTTTTTCCCATATTTGTAGGAAAACCACGCTACCTAAGTACATATTTTAGACCGGCCGTGCTCAGTGCTATGGGGTGGAATCTTGTTTTCCACAAAATAGATAAGAGCCTATCTATAAAAATGTAGATATGCAGTTACATAACCCTAATTCCGATTACTCCGAAATAAAGAAAAATGTCAAAGGTGATGTTTAAATAGTAAGGGGTATAAGATGGAATTCGCATTGTAAATCATTACCCTCTCTACCATGCTATCTATCAAGAATGATAAAATAAAGATTACGCCAACGCGCGTAAAATTTTAAAATGTTCTGCGCATTTAGGCCCTGTGACGTCACACATTCTGTGTTTCTATTGGCTAATTTTTTCTCACTTGTTTTTTTTACTCATGTTTTGCTTGCATTTGCTCACTGCACTCTTCATGTTTATATTTTTTGTTGTTTTGTTTTTGTTTGTTTTTCTTTTTTACGCAGATTTTATTTTAGAACTCTCAGAGACTTCAATTACAAGGTTGCCAACTATCACATAAAACATAAATTTTTCGCAAGAAATTTTAATTCTAACACATGAAACATTATTGGTAACCCTTAAAATGGCCATACTACGTCACATAACGGGAAATCATGCGCATGGCGTAATCTTTATTTTATCATTCTTGCTATCTATCATAAGTGGCTTAACTTTTCATATTCATATTCAAAATTAGTTTATTTATTTAGAAACAATATCAACAAAATCTTTATATTTGAATTCATTAATCTGATCTATCATATTAATAATTACGGCCCAAATTTTGTAAAACGCAACGCCACAATTTTCTAAGCGTTGCACAGTGGCACCATCCCATACATTTCTTGGAAAAATATAGAAGGAGTGGTCGTACAGCAATGAAATTTTGCAAAAACACTTCTTTGGGCTAGATTAAGAAATTTTTAAAAAATCTTGGAAAACCGCCCACTGCCACACCCACCTCCCATATAACTGCACTTGTCAAAATTTTTATTTTTGGACCTAGGGACTTGAAATTCGGGACACTTCTTAATGGAGTTCTCCTTATGAAAAAAAATTAAACAAATTGGGGATGCCACGCCTACTTTAGATTTTACGCCCACTAAAAATTGTAGATTTTAGGTGTTTTTCTTATATAAAAAAATATTATATATAAAAATTTAATATAAGTTAAAAAATATTAATTTTTATTCAAACGTTAAACATCTGTTGTCTCCATACGACAGAAGAGAATATCCCCAACAACTCTCCTCGAAAGATATTAGCCTTCAAATACACCGAAAATATCGCACAAATGCATGCCGCTTTTCTAGTCAAGTATATGCCAAGTTAAAGTGAGTAAAACCTAAGTCATTGAAACAAATTGATATAAAATACAGTTATGAACCCTTTTTAATGCTTTTTAATGAAAAGAAAATGGTGTTGCCAATATTGAGACGCCAAATAAGGTTATTTATACCTTTCAGCTTGATAAAAATCCAATATAATTTACAATGTTTTAATTGATTATATAACGGGCGAAAAATTGTGTTAGTTTTTATTTGTAATATTATTCAAGCACCATATCTTTAACAATGGGATCTAGTTCGAAGGAAATTTTGTTCGAATGACGCCTTATGCTACTTATGTAAGGATCCGAAGTTATAAGAAGTCTGTTGAATACATCAGTATTTGTGGAAATTCGATCACACTTTCTCGAAAACATAAATCGATACTTCCTTTTTTTTTTTTTTTTTTTTTTTTTTTTTTTTTTGCATTTAATTATTTATTGAATCTTCAAAATGAAATGACAATAAGTATTCAAATCTTAATACTAAAAAGAAAATAATAAGCCCAGCCAGTGCTAGACAAAAATTTTTATGATACTAAAAAAATTTCACATCAACTGATCCAGTCATCTATTTTGCGTTTGAGTTAAAGCAAGGGTATCCCTCCTTCTCAACCGATTGTGGCCACTAAAGTTAAGGATGTCTCGTGCAAGTGGGTTTGGATGGTGTTCGAGTTTGCTGACATACTTTGACGCATATTTTGTAAATTCGACTTTTACTAATGGCACGCCTAGATCTTTGTGGATTCGAGAATTTTTAACATACCATGGTGCTGCAGTAATTATACGTAGAATTTTATTTTGACCCCTTTGAATTTTTTCAATGTTGGATGCTGAGGCAGTACCCCATAATTGAATTCCATAGCACCAGATTGGCTTTAGTATTGCATTGTACAACAAAAGTTTGCAATCCAATTTCAATGTAGAGTTTCTGCCGATTAGCCAATTAAGTTGCACTGCTTTTAATCTCATTTGTGTAAGTTTCGCTTCAATATGAGACTTCCAAGTTAAACGGCGGTCGAGGTGAATGCCGAGGTATTTGACTTCATTGTGTTGCGGGATAATTTGATTATTTATTCTGATGAACGAGCAGGTATCTTTTCGCAATGTGAAAGTTATATGAATACATTTCTGTTCGTTAACCCTGATTTTCCAAAGCTCTAGCCAATTCTCTAGTTTATAAACATAATTCTGCAAATTCTGTGATGCAACTTGGTGGTCCTGATGGACGCTGATAAAGGCTGTATCGTCTGCAAAAGTTGACGTATGGATTTTAGGGTCTGACGGCATGTCGGAGGCATATATCAAATATAAAGTAGGACCCAGTATGCTACCCTGTGGCACACCTGATTCAATTGGCTGAGCGGTACTTAAAAAATCACCTTCTTTGATTTTAAATTTGCGACCGTATAAATAACTTTCCATGAGTTTATGGGTGTTAGCAGGCAGAGTTAATTTTATTTTGTGCATTAAACCGTCATGCCAAACTTTGTCGAACGCTTGCGACACATCAATGAAAAGGGCGGAGCAGTATTTTTTGTCTTCAAACGACCCTCTTATCACATTTACCAATCTGTGTGTTTGCTCGATGGTGCTGTGTTTAGCTCTGAAGCCGAATTGATGATTAGGAATACATTCAGTGTCATTCAGAATTGGAGTCAATTTAGTCATTAACAATTTTTCAAACAGTTTTGAAATTGTCGGCAGTAGACTAATTGGCCTATATGACTCCACTTTGGTATGGTCCTTCCCTGGCTTAGGAATCATAGTGATCATAGACACCTTCCAATCTGCAGGATAGTATTCTAGGCGTAAAATAGCGTTGAAGATAAAGAGGATAATTCTTCTTGCTACACGAGGTAACTCCACAAGCATTTTATTGCTGATTTTATCCATACCTGGAGCCTTTCTAAGGTTCAGAGTACCAATAGCGTTTTGGACATCACGAAAGTTTAGTCTTAGAGGTACAGGAGGCCTTATAACAAGTGGTGGCAAATCAGATTCGTTATTATTTGAGTTGTTTATAGTAAACACATTTCTCAAATGGTTAACAAATAAAGTCCCCTTCTCGGAATTATTTCTAGCCCAGTCACCAGTCGGATTTCGCAAAGGAGGTTTTCCTCTTACTGGTCTTTTTAAACCTCTTGCCGCCCTCCATAACGAGTAGTCAGATTGTGGGGTACTATCAAGACCTTCCAAGTAAGATCTAAGTGAGGCCGTTCTTTGGGTTTCTAAGAAATGTCTTAGTATATCTCTGCATTCCCGTAGCCTAGCTTTCAGTTCAGGAGACCTGTGAATTTGCCACTCTCTTCTCATTCTTCTTTTTTCTGATAGGAGATGTTCGAGTTCAGAGAAATAAGTTCTGTTTGTCCTATTTCTACATTCAACGTGATAAGTGGAAGCGTGATGCACAGCTCGTCGAAGGTCCTCGGTAAAGTTGCCAATCGACTCATCAATATCGTCGGTAGTTCTCAACACAACATTTTCCGTGCAATGAGAACTTAAATACTTTTTGTATTTTATCCAACTTACTCGGGTCTTAGTCATGTTCATAAATGGAGAACCACACACTTGAGGGAAATGCATTGAAATGATAGTAGGAGAGTGATCTGAGGACAAGTCCAGTGAAGGATCCACTTGCATCCATTCTACAGGGATATTTTTCATTACCCCAAAGTCAATAACATCGGGAATCTTCCGTCGGTCCGTCGGCCAATAGGTGGGATGTCCACTTGAGAGTACATCTAAGCCCATTTTAGCAATGGTGTTGAAGAGTACGCGACCCTTTGGGGTTACCAGACGTGAACCCCAAAATGTGTGTTTGGCGTTAAAGTCACCAGCAACTAAAAATCTAGCTCCAAGGGATTTAAAGAAGTTATGGTATTGGTGTTCTTTTATTGAAAATCAAGGCGGAGAATAAATCGATGATAAAACAAATTTGTATTGACAGAATTCAATACAAATGTTTGTTGCTTGGAGGTAATCCTCACTTATGTTATTCATTAGATAATGCTTTATTCTGTTCTTTATAAGAATTGCCGAACCTCCACAAGCTCTACCGCGGGGGTCTTTAGTATCGTAGAACTCGTAGCCATTAATTTTGAAGTACCCTGTCGACGTCAAGTGAGTTTCAGCAATCATCATAACATCAATCTGCTTATCCATCAGGAAGTATTCCAGTTCATTTTTATGTTGGCGGAGGCCGTTCGCGTTCCAGAAACAAATTTTTAAATAAATCATTTCTTTAAAATGGCTTGCAAGATAGTGGATTGCATTTTCAGCATTTCCTGCATCATGGATGTCATGGTGGTCGTGAAAGTGTTCATAGTTTGGACAAGTGTCTGCAATGTTGTCTCTAGATTGTTGATATGCGGCTCAGAATATTGGGGTTTAGGTTCCTGCTCCAGACCTGGCATATTACATTTAACGACGTTTGCGTAAGAAACTTGTCTAGAACTTGGCGCGTTTACATGACTAGTGGACCGTAATACTTGAGGGAAATTGTCACTCGATGCTAAATTTGGCTGTTGAGGGCGATTAGGCAATACTGACGTCTTGTTGGTTCTTATGCCTTTCAAATGAGTGTAAATTGGACAACCTCTATAATTTGCGGTATGATTACCTCCGCAGTTACTGCATTTTTTGATTTTTGAGTCAGTTCTCGACTTATCGCATTGAGCAGTTGCATGTAGCTCCCCACACGCAACACAAACTGTCGGCAATTTACAATACGCCTTCGTGTGACCAAATTCTTGACAGTTGAGACACTGGACGGGTCCCTGACGCTTATGTGGTTCTTCCACGGTGATTCTACGATGCAGAAGGTACATCAGATTGTAGATGGGATGGGACTCATTTTTCTTTAAGACAACATCTCCAGGTTCCAATTCTACCCTGAACATGGGCTGAGGGATCTTTTCACGGTTTCTAATATTCACTACGCTCTTGATTTTGAACCCTTTGTCCATTAAACCGGTTTTTATCTCCGCGGGATCAACACATGGGTCTATACCCTTTAGAACGACTTGGAGTCCTTTTGCGCTTTTGAGCTGGTAGGTATAGAAATCCCTAGTCTCCCTTTCCAGCTGGTTGGACAATTTTCGAAAATCATCTTCCCTATTCACTTGAATCTTTGTCTCGCAGATATTTCCATGTTTTATTGAGGTTACGCTAAACATGTCTTCACCTATTACAGCAACAATTCCTTGTACCAATTTACTGGAAGTCGGCTCTCTCAGATAAATTGGTGGGGGCTTAAACGTCTTCTTCGGAAGTTCTGGCTCATCCGTCTGGAGGAGAGCAAACCTATTTTGATCATTACTCACGGTCTTAGGAGCTTTTGCATTTGATGACACTTGAGCAGACTTCGGGCTCCTCTGTCGCTTGAGAACGGTTATGTACTTATCCATACCTACTTGTTTTTTGGGTTTGACTGCACTATTTGATGAAGATGATGTTTTTACATCTGTTGAAATCACAATATTGGGCGAACAGGAACGACGCCGTTCCACGGCTCTTGCAGTGAGAAAATTCTCCAAAGATTTTTTTATGGATTCTTCCTCAGAGATGCATCTAGTTTTTCTAGTCGAGCTAAGCTCTTTCTCAGAATTACATCTGAGAGGAACACTCATACAGTTTTTATGTGATGTTTAATGTTTATTTTTTTTTTTTTTATATATTTTAACCTATTACGATTTTTTTTTTTCACTTTTTTGTTTAATTTCAACTTTTTACACTTTTTCACCTATTACGATTTTTTCACCGAAAATTCAGCCGCACTAAAAGTAACACGTCCGAACAGTTCGATGAGACGAGACTGAATGATACTTCCTGTAATCTTTGTTTCTGGCTTCCTCGGCTTCCTCTGAAAGCATTCCTCTTGGTAATACAGCAGCGTCCAATATATCCTTACCATGCATTAGTACTTTGTGAACAGTAACAGGCATATAAAACCAAATATATTTTTGTACGAACAGTTTCGCAGTGTCCAACGCATATAATTTAAATTTGTCATTGGAATATGAACTATATACGTATAAGAATGAATTTTAATATATTTTAAGCCGTGAAAACTATATGTTTTTATTTCGATTGAAAACAAAAATAATGTTTCACTTATAAATCGTTTCAAGCTTTAATTCCCAAAAGCCTAAAAGTACACCCAATTTTTTGTCTTATTGACCATTTGATGAAATATTGGAAGTGAATTTTGAAATTAAAATCGATATTACTAAAAGGGACGGTAATTGGCGGTAGTTTTTTTTTTCTTAATTGAAAGTACAGACTCGGACCTTTAATTTTTTTATAGTTAGAGGGCTAAGCAAGGCATAGCACATAAAGTTTTTTTCCATCAAAAAGTGAAAAGTTGATATTTTTTAGTATAATTTTTGATAAATTATAATAATTAGTTTACTTTTCCAATTTCAATAATTCTTTTTTTTTATAAAAAAGTAAGTGCTATATTTTCACTAAAAAATAAAACAAAAGACATAGCTTTAAACTTAAACACAAAAAAAGTTCTTTATTTGAGCAGTAATTTTAATATAATTTCATTGAATAAATTTCCGTTGACTTCTGTTAGTTTTTTTAACTGCAAAATTTCACTTTTCATAAAAACCCTTGTTGTATTTTTCTTATCAAATATTTCTTTACAAAACCAAATCATTAAAATTTTAAAATTAAAAAGTTGAAACCCCCTATTTTTCCGCAAAAGTGCCACTGTGCGTTGCTTTAAATTACATTTTGCAAATCACGGCGTTCAAGCAAGTGATTGTTTGCGTTGTAACAGCTGATTCTTACGTTGTTGTTAATACAACTGTTTGAAATTGTGTATTTTGTAAAATGCAATGCTGAATTTTTTATCACTTGCGTTGTCAAATTTAACGCCTCCGTTTTCTTGGCGTTAGTTTTAAAAGTTGATTTAAAATATTATTAACAAACAAAATTATTCAATTAATTTAATAATTTATAGGAACTTTATTAATACGATGTAAGTAAATACATATAAACAAGCATATTCATTAGTATTAAATACATACTACTAAAATTTTTATTAGGGCGAAAAAAGATGCTACAACGGCAGCTCAATTTGAATTGTTGATAGCTGAAATGGAAAAGCATCCAGATGTGGCTCGTTGAATGCCAAATTTTGGCAGCTCAAAGACAACTGTTGATAATGTTTGGGAAGCTACGTCGATACTCCTGAATGCAATTGTTCATTCGAAAGTTCATTGGAAATTTTTAAAAAGTACTCGTAAATTAAAAATATTGTAAATCTCCGCAGCTATTTTACTTACTCATTATTTGTTGAATTCATAATGTTAGTAGAGCGCAATTGGGTTTTTTCAAAAAGATATGTCCAGGACACTTGAAGAATCTTCATCATCAGAAGAAGAAGAAGACATATCCATAAGTGCGAACATTTTTTACCCCTTAGTATCTTTGTATTTATAGTTATTTGCTTTAAAAGCTTCTTAACAATTTGAAATATTTTCTTGATAAATAACCAAACAGAATTATTGAACAGCTGATAGGTTAGTACATAGTATGTATTACCAATGCAAAATAAGTGTAGCTTTATGTAAATTTTTATTTTAAATTTCAGTATCAACATTTACAATGGCAACATTAAATACGCAATGATTTGACAGCATTGTAACAAAATAATATTTCTGCGTTCGCTAAACGCAATGACGCAGTGATTTACAAAATTTCATATTTTTGGTGATGCGTTCGCAAAAGCGCATGTGATGCGTCGTTGAACGCAAGTGATTTACAAAATTAGGGCCTACGTTTTGATTTGTTTTACCAGCGATAAACCCTCCACCTCGTCTAACCGTAACATGCCAACTCCACCAATCAGTCCACGCCTTATAAAAGACTATTCGGAACTCTACAGCGATAGCAATTCTGTGTCTGGAATGGAAACCGATCAACAAAGCAATTCATCCCAAATAATTAATGCAAACAACAATAATCCAATAATTTTACCAAATAACACATCAAAAAGATTAATACTATGTTTCCACGGTACTTGCTTCGCTCTCTATTCATGCTTCACACCCCAATCATGATCGAAACAACTTGCTTCACTATACAAAATTTCAAGAATCTACTTGCGAAGCACGAAAAATTCCTCTCTTCTCTAATTTTTATCGCAAGTTTATCTGCAGTAGCTGTACAAATTTAATATTATTGTAAACAAAGCAAATTATTTTCTTTTTGCTGGAAGTAAAGACGTACGAATGTATGTTTTTTTCAAATAAGCTAACTAATTTGTACTCACTTTTTTTGTCCATTAAAAAAAAATATTTTTCACAAATTGTAAATTCTGTTTTTCTTTATTCTGTTTGTTTATTAAAAGCAACTGTCAAATCGAAACAAGTTTTTTGGTCATGTAAACAGCATGATTCATAAACATGATTCAGACAGCGAAGCAGGTGATTCAAGTATTAGATACAAAATTAAGAAAGATAGCTCTCAAAAATCAAAACGTGTAAAATAAACAAATTTTGAATTTAAATTATCTCTAATAATGTTAATCAATCTCAAAAAAAACTCCAATCATTTTACTACCTACATACAATCGATATTTCTTATACTCAATTACATTCAAGCAAAATATTATAATTTTAAAAACGCATATTCAGAAATCGTAACTAAAGTCGAAACTTATTAAACAGAAACTAAAAAATAGTTCACAAATAGTTAAAGATCCAAATAGACACAATTAGCAAAGAAAATAAGGTAAGTTTATTATTATTGTTAAAAAAGATATGTATTTATTGCTTTGTGTATTTTAGAGAAACTCAAGTTGGTCGCCAGATGAAAAAACTACATTTAAAAAATTGGTGGCCAAATATGTTAACATCATCGACGACAAGAAATAAAATCAATCAGCTGTTCTTTAAATGTATTTGTTAGTTGACATTTAAGGCCCAACTATAATATGCATATGCCAGCTTAAGCAAACGTGCGAACACATATAAATTGTATGTGGCAAACTATAATGTACTTAACGAAACTTTTCGTTAAGTTTTTCAACTGTCATTTGCTTAAGCAAAAAGCGAAACTGATCGCACATTCTGTACGGAATCAGCTGTTTGTTGTTGTTTGTTTGTGTTTTGAACAAAATGGAGAAAGAAGAAAATATATTTATTTAAAATTTAATAGAAAATGCGGAAAAAATAAGTGCCTTTACAATAAAAGGGACCCTTTTTATTTTAACAAAAATGTCTTTCTGTCGCGGTTTATTTCTCTGACAGAACAAGAGCGTCTTCTTCTTTTACAGTGTAGTTCACTTATTTCTTTTAATGTGCGCAGGCCTTCAAGCGCTAACTTTAACATTTTTATATTATTTAAATTTTTAAGTTTTTTCTCCATTTTTACAAACACAATACGAAAATTAACAAAACATATGTAAACGTTTATTATTATTTACAATGTAGTGCTGCCACAGCTGTACATTTTAGTACTTTTGCCGATAAATTAAAAAAAAGGAAAAATTATGCGTTTCTGGTACGAAGTTTTCTTTTAATTATAAAATAATATAATAATATTTATAAAATATAGTCATTTAATGGCTTTTTGTTAAAATAAAAACATTTTATTTAACATAAATGAGCAACTGTGGTCAAAAAGTTTCAAAGTCATTGTAGCCACCTCTGAACTGGTTATGCATATTATAGTTGGGCCTTTAGTTACAGCTTTACCCATAATTAAGTTGTAACTTTTCGTGCTGAAAGTAATCAACTAAGAATAACTTAATACTATGTTTCCACGACGACTTGAATCACCTGCTTCGCCTTCTGAATCGTGTTTATGAATCATGCTGTTTACATGACTAATAAACTTGATTCGATTTGACAGTTGTCTTTAATAAACAAACAGAATAAAAAAAAACAGAATTTACAATTTGTGGAAAATAATTTTTTTTAATGGACAAAAAAAGTGAGTGGAAATTAGTTAGCTTATTTGAAAAAAAAACATACATTCGTACGTATTTACTTTCTTTACTTCCAGCAACAAGAAAATAATTTGCTTTGTTTACAATAATATTAAATTTTTACAGCTAGTGCAGATAAACTTGCGATAAAAATTAGAGAAGTGTGCAATTTTTAGTGCTTCGCAAGTAGATTCAATATGAATCTACTTGATTCGCTCTTACAATTTTGTATGGTGAAGCAAGTTGTTTCGCACATGATTGGGGTGTGAAGCATGAATAGAGAGCGAAGCATGTATCGTGGAAACGTAGTATAAGTTGGTACTTAGAAAAGTTTAAACTTAGATATCATTTCTGAATATGCGCCAATAACATTATTGTAATTATCACTTTTTGCTCTTCATAATTTTATCTTTAATACAATATCCCAGCGGTAAATGGAAGTAAGTACATATGTACCTAGATTATAATCGATGACATCAGTGTAACATTCTAAGCGAGCGGTTTAAGTACAGTAGAATCTCGAAAAAGTTAACTCGCGAAAAAGTTAAACGCTCGGATAAGTTAACAGGGTTTCAGCATTAACGTGCCGCTCTAAAAAGTTAAAAACGAAAATAAGACTTGCTTAACTTCAGCACAGCAAACGATCACAGTTTATAGCTCAGCAAAACCATAAAAGAAAAATTCAAAAACTGTAAGTTTTAAGTAGCAGCAAATTTTTTCAAGTGAATTGCTGTGGCTGACTGTGTCAGCAAATAACATCACATAGTAAAGCTACAGTCAATAGTTTTATTTTTGTTTTGTTTGGCTAGCGCTGTGCTGTTGCTTGCTCACTAACAAAGTGTAAGCTAAGCAGAAATTTGTGTGTTTTTGCTAATTCATTGTCAGCAAATTCAACGCTGATCCAAAGTAACCATTTCAAAAATAAAGAAAAAAACGTACTGAAATTTTAGAGGCTGTGACGAACATACAGTTGTGTTCAAAAAATAGGAGTAACCATATCATATATTTATTCAATTGATCTTTAGAAATTTGGCAACTTTTTAAGTAAGCCATATTGTAAAGGTACTTCGTATGGAATGTGGAAAGTAAAACACAAAAGGAATAATCAAGCTAATTGTAGTATTTAGCCTGCAATTAATTTATTTTCATTTTTGGTTCCAAAGTTCATTGATCATAAAATTAGGAGTATTTGCATTAACTTAGAAATTTAATTGTTAAACTTTTAGAATTTAAGCTATAAATTCAAAAAGTAAGTATAAATAAGCTCTATGGGTACAGTTCTTTAATTTTCTTTGCAAAATTTTAGATTTTTTTTTCAATGGTGGGGCGTAAGCATTCCACCGAATAGAAACGAAATTTAATAAAAAAAATTTTAGAAAAGAAGGCAAAACTTATCGGGAAATAAAAAAAATAATGTCGTGCTCAGATCAGATGATAACCAATGCTTTACGGTATACGGAAAAAGGCGAAACTCGAGGCCGAAAACGGAAAACAACGCCCGTAGATGATCGTCACATAGTACGTTTTGTTCCGGCTGATCCTTCTGCGTCATCAAAAATGATTCAAAAGGATCTTAATCTAAGCGTAAGCGCCGTTACTATTCGAAGACGTTTAGTCAAAAATAATTTATTCGCCAAAAGTCCCAGGAAGGTACCCTTACTCACAAAAAAACAGGCTGACTCCCGTTTAAAATTTGCCCAGTATCATGTAAACTGGGCTAAAGAAAAATAGCGAAACGTATTGTGGACCGATGAAAGTAAGATCGTTCTATTTGAAGGAACTGTTTCTAGACAATATGTCCGACGTCCACCCAATACGGAATATCTCCCACAATTCAACAGAAAGGCCATCAAACATGGAGGAACAAAAGTTATGATTTGGGGATGTCTTTCTTACAAAGGTATTGTTCCATTATATCAAGTAAAAGGGATCATGGACCAACGGGTGTACGTCAAAATTTTAAATAATGCCATGCTACCATACGCAGAGTGGAATATGTCTCTGAAATGAGTATACCAACAAGACAATGACCCGAAACATACCAGTAAATAAGCGAAGGAGTGGTTTCGTGCCAACGGGGTTGAGGTTATGCAATGGCCCGCCCAGTCTCCTGACCTCAACCCGATAGATAACCTATGGGGGGATCTTAAAAAATATGTTTCCGAAAAGAAACCGTCTAATGCTAAGGCTTTATGGCGCACTGTCCAGGATGCGTGGAGTAAAATCCCAGTAAACCGTTGGAGGGACCTCATCGACTCCATGCCGCGGTGATGTTCCGCCGTTATTTAGAACCGACGTTTTTGTACGAACTATTAAACATTCTGAACGTTTTCGATTTGTTTTGAATTAATTTTGTTAACATTTTTTAATGAAAAGTATAATACTCTTATTATTTTGAACAATGGACTAACATCATGTTTTGTTAAAAATGCATATATTTTTATAGCTTTAATCACCTCTGGAATTATGTAATAATTTCTTAAGAATTTCTTGTTTAATGTTACAAAAAAAGTGAAGTAAAATTTTATGTTTTTTGTAGAAAAAAAAATAACAAACTAGATATTTGTTAAGAGCACAAACACAACTGTATACAGCATATCTAACAAGAAAACACTTCATAAACCGAAGCTGATCTTGAGGCAAGCTTGTACAAATATCTTTGGCGCACGAACTTTTAAACCAAAAACGTAACGTAAGTGAAATTGAAATGACACTTAATGACATCACTGCTTATATTTTAAGCGAGAGCACACTAATTAAGCAGCCTATGACACTCGTGTGTAAATGTAAGCAGAAATATAAACGACAGCATCAGTACTTATTGCTACTAAATATTACTGACATCAGCGATTAAGAAATGGGTATTTTTACCGCTGGGATATTAATTGCCTGAGTTTAAGTTAAATATAAGAGAATAAAGTGTATAAGAAATGTGGTATTCTATCAGAGTTGATAAAGTTGGTACAATTTTACTTTTTTTGGTACAATTAAAAACTAAAAAGTACCCGTGTGGATCATTTGGTACTATTTCGAAATTTTTCAAACCTAAACATATTTTTAATTGATATTAAATGGCAACGCTTATTTACTGAATGAATATTGTGAATAGATTTTTGCACTTCGTCCCCTAAAATGCAAAAGGCCGTAACTAACATTTTTATTTTTTACAGGAGAAGCAAAAAACATCATAAAGCAAAAACTACTTAAAATTTTATGCCCAAATTTTAGAATCAAGCTTAAAAAACAGATGGACTTATATATAAAAAAAAATTATGGGAAAATAGTAGTTTTTAAGTCATTTACTTACGACCTTTTGTACTCATTTTTTCTGAAACCAAAAGGCCGTAACTACCCAGCATACCATTCTAGGAGCGCTCAGAAAAAGGGGTCAGAAAAGAGTCCAACAAAAGAGCATTTTCGGAACGAAAGAAAAATTTGCTTATTACTGTCCTGAGTCGGCACGCAGTATGACTCAGAAATTCCACTTAATTATGTGTGTACCAAAGCGTTGTTGTCCTGTTATTTGTGCTTTGAACAAAAAAAAAACATGGCTGTACCACACAAGAATGATAAAAACAAGATTACACAGAGCCCAAAAAAATCATCATAAAACATTCTTTTCTGACATTATCTAAGAGCTCTTTCGGAGCTCAAAAAACCCCTCATAATAGACTCTTTTCTGACGTTATCTAAGAGCTCTTTCTGACGGACCATTTTCGAATGTAATGACTCTCTTTTCTGAAGGTTTTCGGAGCAATTATGATTGTTTTTTGGGCTCATAAAGTGCGTTAACGCTCCGAAAAAGGTGTCAGAAAAGACTCTTGTCGGACTCATATGTACTTATAGAACTGAATATTTGTGTCTGGCCTACTATCCAATTGTACTAACCTTGGTGAAAATTTCATCCCAATCGGAAGACATCGATTTTTAAAATTGGGTCACTTGACGTGAAATTCACCATATGTATGTACTTATATGCATCCACAACAAAGGTGAAAGGTATATAAGATTCGGCATAGCCGAATATAGCACTCTTACTTGTTTTAGTATAGTGTTGTGTTGTACTGTAGAGGAATTTGAAAAAAAAATTAAATAGTAAAAATAAAAGGAAAAAATATATGTATAATTAAAAAATATGGAAAAAAATTCAAATTACAAACAAAAATCAATTTGAAAAGTCGGTTTTAGTGACATTTTTCAAATCATTTCCAAAGTTGTATCACTAATAGTGCACTGCTACACGATCAATAAATATCGTGATACTAGGATGCTATTGATGGATCGCGATCCACATCGCAGAATGGCCTAAAATATGAAATCCAGATCTTGGATCTCGTGATAAATATTGAACGTGTAGCATTTTCAGTCAGTAACAAATAATAATAATTGTGTCCATTAAACTTAAGTGCGTATATTTTTTTCCATCCTACAACCACTTTTTGCTCCAAATTTTCTTTCCACTTTTTTCTTCAATGAAAAAGCAAGCCAAATAGCTAAAAAGGCTTTCATAAATACTGTCGCGATAAATATTGAACATGTATTATACGCTCGTGATCCATCAATACTTTAAAATGCATCGCGATCCAAATATCACGATATTTATTGAACGTGTAGCAGTGCCCATAGAGTTTTAAATATTAATTCAAATAAAAAAAACAAACCAGCTACATCTAACGTGCGGACGTGTTTTTTTCCTCGTTCCGTATAAAATCATCTTTTAAGTACAAAAAGTATATAAAAAGCATATAAAAATATTGCGAAAAGACGCTAAAAAAAAAATAAACAAAATTAAAATAAATCAGCTATCATTATCCGCTGTTAATGATGCTACATACTAAATAATAATCAAAAGTTTAAAATATAAATAAGCATAGAAAATATAAAAATGCCCATTGAGCGCTCTCCCCCGCCGGAGAGGTGCCGCTCCCCTAACAATGAAAAAAGTGATAAACATCTGTCTCAGTCAAACCTTACTACAGTAAATAGCTTATGTGTTATAAGTGCGAATGGTCAAGCACCATCAATAAGCTCAAACTCTCTTCCCGCTCAAAATACTTATGCATCTGCATCAGATTACAATCCGAATGATCACCACAAATATCCTAGTCTCACTGCGCAATCGCAATTGAAACCCCTCTCTTGGAGCTCTCAATGTACTACTCCAACAACTGATACACAAATAACTGCAACTACATTCCAATTTATTTCAACAACCCCCACACTTACAACTAATAACACAACTCCTTACTCTTTGGTTACTACTCTCGCACCAACAACTACAACTACCACAACATCGTACTCAGCAATAACAACTCTAGCTTTAGCAACAACAACAGTAACATCAACAGCCTTCTCATACTTACCAATAATGACAACAAGTAAGTTACATGAAATTCATACTCCCTTAAATAAAGAGAAATTAAAAAACAGTAACATATCAAAGAGGCCTCGTAACTCACCCACAAAACTTATTGAAAACACAAACAGCAATAAAAAAGTTAAAACTAAAGAGCAGCCACAAAAAACACTAAAATCTTACTGGTTAAGCCAACCTTCAACCCCAAATAGGTTTGAAATATTATCTATTGATGATAATGAAAATAAAGAAGACCAAATTCAAAATGATGGTGTTCCCCACAAACAACCAGAAAAAAATAAACCTACAAAGCCCCCACCAATATATGTTCAAAACGTGCAATTCATAGATAACCTCAATAATGCTTTAAACTCCTTACCAAATTGTCATTACGAAATACGTGTTCTTAAAGAAAATGAAATAAAAATTCAACCTTTAGAATCTATCACTACACCCAAATAGTAAACCTATTAAGAGCTAAAAACACCCAATACTACACTTATAAACCTAAAGAACAAAAAGGTTTCAAGGTTTTCTTGCGTAATATGCATTATTCAACCGATAAAGAGGAAATAAAAAAAGAACTATGTGAACTAGGACACGAAGTAACACATATCCAAAATATCCTACAAACTGGTACAAAAAAACCACTATCTCTGTTTTCTATTGAACTTAAATCAAGTCAAAATAATAAGGAAATATATTCTTTAACCCACCTTTTACACTGTAAAATTAGTTTTGAACCTCCACGTTCAAAAAGAACTTTACCTCAATGTACAAACTGCCAAAAATATGGCCACACTAAAAACTTTTGCAACAAAATCCCCGTTTGCGTTAAATGTGCTGGAGATCACAAAACTATGCTTTGCCCAATCAAACAGAAAAGCGAACATATTAAATGCGCGTTATGCGGTGAAAACCATACCGCAAATTATAAAGGATGTATGGTATACAAATCCCTCAAAATTAAGCAATTTCCACCACTAAGAAACAAAGAAAAAATAACCGTCCAAGAACACCAAACACAACAAGCTGATAATTCTCGAAACGTACCTACAACAAACAGTAGAATAAATCCAACAGTGACTTACGCTCAAGCAACAGCACAGAGTCAAAACCCTAATACTGAGGAAATGTCCATTATTAGTAATTCTTTATTCAGTTCCACTACACCGCAAATAAGTAATGATATGCAAGACCTTAAAGATATGATGAAGCAACTGATTTCTCAAGTATCTAACATGATGAACATTATCACAGTACTTCTAACTAAGCTCGATGGACAGACTAAGTAAACTTAATATAGTACAATGGAACGCGAACGGGCTTATCCAACACACACTCGAACTAAAATTATTTTTAAATCGCTCTTCAGTAGACGTGCTACTTGTCTCTGAAACCCACTTCACGCAAAAAAGCTTTATAGCCATACCAAACTACTCAATCTTTTATACAAATCATCCTGACAACACAGCGCATGGGGGTACAGCAATAATAATACGAAAATCCATTAAATGTACTGAATTACAGAATTTTAGAAAAGATTATATTCAAGCTACTTCCATTTTAATAGAAGATATACACGGTCCATTTGTATTATCTGCAGTCTACTGCCCGCCGAAACATAATAACACAAAAATTGAATATCTTGAACTCCTTAAATCTCTTGGGAATCGGTTTATAGTGGGTGGTGATTTTAACTCCAAAAATACAGTTTGGGGATCTCGATTAACACTATCGAAAGGAAAAAATTTGCTAGAGGCAATAAATGAATTCAAATGCAAATTTATAAGTACTGGAGAGCCTACTTACTGGCCTACAAACATTCACAAAAAACCAGATCTCTTAGACTTTTTTATTACCAAGAATATAAGACATGATTATCTAAATATAAAATCATGCTTTGAATTATCTTCTGACCACTCTCCAGTGGTACTTATATACCAAACCGATGTACTTCTATCCAATCAAAATAAATTTATATACAACAAGAAAACCGACTGGGATTGTTTCAGGGAAATCTTAGAGACAAAACTCGAGACAAATATATCGCTAAAAACCGAAGAAGAATTGGATAATTCTATAACTTTTTTCAATGATACGCTTATAAACGCGGTTAGTGATTCTACTCCATCCAGAACACACACAGTAGATAAATTCAGTATCCCACCTCACATCCAAGAGAAAATAAAAGCCAAACGAAGATTAAGAAAAAGATGGCAAACTACAAGGTCAATTCAGGACAAAACCCACCTTAATAGGCTCACAAAAGATCTCAAAAACTTGCTAAAGAAGAACAAAGAAGATAAACTACAAAGATATCTTACTAACCTTGGCTCATCAGCTACAACAAATAACTCGCTCTGGAAAGCAACCAAAAAAATAAATAATGGAATTTTACATCAGCCGCCGATCCAAAAACCTGATCTCACATGGGCCCGCACAAATGAAGAAAAAGCTAATGTTCTTGCAGATCATTTTTCTAAAACCTTTACAAATCCAATGGACGAAAAGGATATAACTCTTCAAAGTTTTCCAAACAGCTCTTCCAACTCTCATATCAGAAGAATTTCAATTAATGAAATTAAAAAAATTATAAAAACAACAAAAGATAATAAATCTCCTGGTTATGATCAGATCACCGGAAAACTACTAAAAGAATTGCCGAATAAGGCCCTAGTCTATTTAAGAAACTTATTTAATTCAGTTATAGATATTAAATATTTCCCAAAAGTATGGAAAGTCGCTGAGATAATCGCTATTCCTAAACCAAACAAAGATGCCTCAAAAACAACATCTTACAGGCCAATTAGCCTTCTGCCACTGCTGTCAAAGATCTTCGAAAAACTCTTCTATGAACGTATTGAACCAATTCTTCTAGAAAGACAACTCATCCCCAAACACCAATTTGGATTTAGGCGAAAGTTCTCTACTATACAACAAATTCATAGAGTAACAAATAAAATATCGTCTGATATTGACAAAAAAAACTTTTGCGTTGCAACATACCTCGACGTTGCAAAGGCGTTTGATAGCGTATGGCACAAAGGTCTTCTTCATAAACTAAAAAATCAATTGCCAAAAGAATTCTTCTTAATACTACAAAACTACCTACAAAACCGAAGATTCTATGTTAAATATAAAGACGAGTATTCAAAAATACTTTCTATAAAAGCTGGAGTACCTCAAGGTAGTGTCCTCGGACCAATGCTTTACCTCCTGTTTACATCAGATATTCCAACTCCTACAACAAATAACAATATGATAGCAACATTTGCTGACGACACTGTTCTACTATCATCACACGCAAACATCAAATGGGCTATGCAAAACTTACAACAACTGCTCAATAATACAATGAATTGGTTCCGTAGTTGGGGAATTCAAGTAAACACTGATAAAACAATTCAAGTAATCTACACTAATAGAAAGATAACAAACTTTCAACCTATCCAAATAAATACTCTACCAATTCTTATGGATACAAAGGCGAAGTATCTTGGCATTATAATTGACTCAAAACTTAACTGGAAAGATCACATCACTCAAAAGAAAAAAGAAATAAACAACAGGTTTAGACAATTATTTTGGCTGTTAGGGAGAGAATCTAAACTAACAACTCAAAGCAAACTACTTATATACAACACAATTATAGCGCCAATTTGGAAGTACGGGGTAGAAATATGGGGTACAGCTAGCACAACAAACTTAAAAATTATTCAACGAGTTCAATCTAAAATATTGCCAACTATTGTCAACGCAGAATGGTATATTAGAGATGAGGACATACATCGAGATCTAAACGTCAAAACAATAAAAGAAATTATCCGTATCAGCAGCATTAAACATACAACTCGTTTAACACAACATTCCAACATGGAACTCAGACAGTTGCCGGCAAACGAAATCCTGGCACCTAGAAGACTTAAACGGTTTACACCTTCAGATCTAGCTGAGCGATACTAAAAAATTTATATATTACTTATCATTCAATAATTCGATTTAAGTTATCTTAGGTACTGATTTAAGATAATTATCATCCCACCTCTGTAAATTAAATTACTTATTGTCATCTTGTTGACAGGTGTAATAATAAAGGGAAGTTAAAAAAAAAAAAAAAAAAAAAAAAAAAAAGAAGTGCTATCGAGTTGGCTACAAGATGAATCTGTATCTGTTGTAAGAATTTGTGATTCATATCCAACTTACCTTACCAAATTTTAAAACATCAACACTTCCCACTTTTTCGGATCACATTCCTTTACAACTTCAAATATCTTTATCGGATTTTGATTATATTTTCAAACCTCCGGATAATTTTATCTCTTTTAAAGACACTAATTGGAACACATTCAAAACTGACTTAAGTAACACCTTAATAAATCACTTTCCACCGGAAAATAGAAATTTATCAAATAGGGAAATAGATAGCTTTATAGATGAATTTATTATTTATGACTGGAATTCATTCCAAGAAAATCGATAACAACAATCGAAAGTTTATTGTATCCGATAAAGTAAAAAACTTGTTAAGGATTAAATATGGCTGGCAAAGGGATTTGAAGGGAATATTCCAAAGACCCTTAACCCATTAACGCCCATATAAAAACCATGAACAATTTTTAAAATTAATTTTTTATTATTAGTTTTAAATATCATTTCTAATGTACTAACAAAGAAAAAAACGGGAAAAAAATATTCTAAGTTGTGTTTTTAGAGGTGTACAAAGTTTACTACAATGGGCGCTTATGAGTGGTATTTTGCAAAACACCCTTTTTCCAAATATAGCATTTTCAGGTATTTTTTACATGACGTTTTAACTCGATTTAAGCACATAGCACATCTAAGTTGACTTGGTAATTTTTGGGAGTTGTGGGCATCATTTTTCTTGTCTTCTTCTTCAATTCTAGAAGATGTTTGCCTATACTTATTATCCTTTTTGTTGCTTCGTGCTATATGTCTGCGAAACCATAATTGATCAACATGATTATCAGGGTTTATAATGCAATATAACATCCATGCATTTGAAATAGTCATATCCAATACGTAAGTAAACAAAACCCAACACCACTTCTTGTCTTTCACAGTAATTCGGTACATTCCTACAGACTGCTTTTAACTTTCCCCATAGGCTCCAAAGTAACGAAATTTGTTTCAATCGTGCAAACATTGTTATCTTTCCATCTAACCATAAGAATTTCGCTTGTCTTATCTAAACTATAATCATATTCAGCTCTAGGCCTATCTTCTCATGAAATCAATAGACATCGTTTAGTACTGTGTTCGAGCAAGGATTCAGTAGCTCTATAACCAAGGCTCTTCAGATTTACAAAAATCTGGTTTTGTTGGCGCTTTTGCCAGCATACTCTTTACAACACGAGTGCCAAGAGGATCAATGGTAGCCTCGGAAGTTTTTCAACAATATGCATACATCAAATGTATAACAATAACCCTCGAAGCTCGACAACGCCCACAGGTTTACCCATTATAAATTATTTTAATAATGTTAATAACAAGGCGGTAATAAAAAAACAATATAAAAACAGTGCCAAAATAAAAATGTCTTCACCGTACTACTTTATATTACCTTGAACGCCCGGTGTACTAAACTTAGTACAGCCGCACTTAGTATGTTACAGCTCAACAAATTCTATACGAACTAAACCGTTTTATTTTGATTTAATTAGAATGTGGTGTTATCAAGTAGATAAAATGCTTTCCAACGCTTTTGAAAGTCAAATAATATAAAATAAACTAAATAACCACTCGCAATCCAGCAAGAAATAAACCGCTAGTCAAAACGGGGATTTCCCTTACTGTTATTTTTCAACTATGATTTACAACAGCTATAAGAACATTGCATGTACTCTTGTTGACTGGCAAAAAGCATTGCCAAAGCGAAAAACAGCATTATATAATTTTTACTTCGACTTTAAGTTGTGTACTATTTATAGTACAGCGAGCGGTAATGGGTTAAACAGGAGAAATTCTGATTATTTACTTATTTCAAAGCAAATTGATTATTAAAATTATTATAAAGGAGCAAATTGAAATAGAGCAGGCAAATTTGTTTAATGAAAGATTAAATCAAATCACACCAGGTCCATGGGCCTACAAGAAAATGTTTCAAATGATCGGAAATAGAAAGCGTTCTTCTGTTAGAAAAGTAACGGTAAATGGTGTCGAAATAGAAGAACTAAATCAAAAAGTAGAAGTATTTAAAGATCACTTTGCCACTGTATATCAAAGTTCACCACCAAATAGGCATATTTCAGAAATAGATGAAACTATCAATGAAAAAATTTCACAAGCTCCAACTTCAATAATATTTGACGATGATTCAACTGCATTGAATAATCATGGCAACTTAAAATTTACAAACTTAAATGATATTTTAGATATCTCTAAATCGGTAAATAATAAGAAATTTAGTGGCTTGGAAAATATATCAAATTATTTGATAAGAAAATTCCCGATTAAAGCCCTAGAATACCTAACTATACTTTTCAACAATTGTTTAAATAATAGTTATTTTCCTAATGTTTGGAAAATAGCCAAAATTGTTCCAATTCCAAAAAATAAAGATAATAACGATATAAATAACTTTAGACCAATTTCATTACTTTCTAATCTGGGAGAGCTATTTGAGAGAATTATACGAAATAAAATGAATACAGGCTTAAATGAAGAGTATATTCCTCAAAGTCAGTTTGGCTTTAAGAAGGGTAATTCTACTGTACATGCTCTTTTAAAATTCCATACTGATGTAGTACAACATTTGAGAAATGGTCAATGCACTGTCGCGGTTTCGCTTGGCATTGAAAAAGCATTTGATAAAGCATATCAAAACGGCATACTATACAAAATGATTCAGATCGGTTTTGATGCGTCAATAGTTAAACTTTTTCAAAGCTTTTTCGATGGCAGAAGATTCTGCGTCCAGGTTGACAATGTTTCATCCTCTCATGGTGATGTTTTTTGTGGTGTTCCGCAGGGCTCTGTATTGGCACCTCATTTATATAACATATTTATGTATGATTTTCCACATAAATTCGGTAATTCCAAAGGTATACTTTATGCTGACGACTCTTTACTTTATGCTCACAATGAGTCACCAAAAATTGCTCTACAAAATGTTTCTGCACACCTTAAATATGTCGATGAATATTATTCTCATTGGGGAATAAAAATAAACGCCTCGAAGAGTAATGCTATATGCTTAAGAAATGCTTCCGGAAAGTGTAAATATATTGTTGTTCCGGAGAGCAAAAATTTGAAATTAAAATTAAATGGTTCTGTACTGCGATTTACTAACTTTTAACGATCCGACAATCGTAACATTTGTCGACATAAATAGTCGTTTGCAGTAACGATTGTGTGATTCTGTAACTTTTTTTAACGATAGTATACAGCTGTTTTTTTGTACTCATTTAATTTAATAAAATGTGGCACCTCTGTGTACAAAGTGTCAAAATAAGCGAAAAGCACAAAAGAGAATGGAAAAAAAACAAATAGAATTGTGCATAATTTGGGAGTTTTGTTTATTTTTGTAAATTTTGACTTAAGTAAGGTAAGTAAAAAAATGTATGATTTAATTATCTTTTGTTATTTTATTTACATTTATATACATACATTTTAAGTGCATTTAACAGAATGGCGACCAATTCAAATTCTAAAAGGAGCCGCTAATAGCATCCAGTTGCATAAAAACGTAAAGACGAAAGCACCTAGCAAAATAAAATACTTAAAATTTCATTTTAACTTGAAGCTTTTCTTTTTTACCTGCTTTTCTGTCGATATAGATGTTATTTTAGATCCTCTAAGTTGATCATCTAACTCAAAAATTAAATTTTCAGCCAAGTCCGGAGTGAGTCGGTATAATTTTTGAAATTCCTTCGCTGTCAACTCTAAAGGATTGTCCAAATCCTGAAGAATACGACGATTAACTGCTGGAACGTCAAAAATTTGGTCATCCCTTGCTAATTCGTATGCCAAATACTCAAAAGCCATTTTAAACACAAAATAAACTTATATACACACTTTATATAATAAATAAATACAAAATAAACTTATATACACACTTTATATAATAAATACACTTTATCGATAAAATAAACACAACTAAAATTTTTGTCGCTAATATAACGAGAGAAAAACTTGTTAAGAGTAACAGCTGACTTCAGCCGACAGCGAATATCGTTAAAAATGTTACTGAATTGCAAATTCGATAAATTTTCGTTATATTTATTTTAACGATACGATTATCGTTAAAAAAGTTAGTGAATCGCAGTACTGACTTCAGCCGACAGCGAATATCGTTAAAAATGTTACTGAATTGCAAATTCGATAAATTTTCGTTATATTTATTTTAACGATACGATTATCGTTAAAAAAGTTAGTGAATCGCAGTACTGAAATCATATTTAAGGACAATATAAAATACCTAGGAGTAAACTTTGGTAAGCTTTTAAAGTTCAACAAGCATGTTGTATATAATTTGGAGAAAGCTAATCGGGTTAAAGGTGCCTTTTCAAAACTATTTAATAGTAGCACTTTGCCAATTACGACTAAATTACTTTTATATAAAGTAAGTATTAGACCAATACTTCTATATGCATTTCCAATATGGTTTAGCATTTCAAAAACAATAATGAGAAAAATGGAAATATTTGAACGACACATTTTAAGAAAATGCATAAGTAAGAATTTTAAAACTTATAATAAAAGGTTTTCAAATAAATTTATTTATGAGAAGGCCAAAATATTTCCAATTTCCTTTTTTGCTCTACATTTGATGAAATGTTTTGTTGCAAGACTGTCTTTCTTCGAAGGCAATATAATGCAAGATACATATTTTGTCAAACGAGCAAGGAATTAGTTGGTCAAACACTAATTACCTTTCCACGGTTGGAATGATATATGAACAACACAATAATTTTCCTGGTGAAAACTTTTACTCATGTACAACTCCCGGAATACACAGGGGATAAATTTATTATTATACCCTTCACCTTCATGAGAAGGGTATATATAAGTTTGTCATTCCGTGTGAAATTTCCACAATATAATTTTCCGACCCTATAAAGTAAATATATTCTGGATCCTTATAGATAGCGAAGTCGATTAAGCCAGGCCCGTCTGTCTGTCTGTCTGGATGTTGAAATCAGTTTTTTGAAGTCCCAAGATATATTCGGGATCCAAACCTTCAATAATTCTATCAGAAGTGCTTTCGAGAAGTTTGCTATTTAAAATCAGCAAAATCGGTTTAGGTCAACCAGAGTTATGAACCAATATGTGAGACCACCTCCATAAAAATTTGATACTTTTCGTTCATTTTATTGCAATATTTTGAAATATATTGCAGATAATACCATGAAATTTTGTATACGTTGTTTGTACTATAAAAGAAGAAAGTGTGCGGAAAATAGTAAGAATCGGTCCATGATTTCTCATATCCCCCATACAAATATATATATTCCCGAAATATGGCTTAATGATAAATAAATGCCTATAAAATTGGAATATCAAGACAAAATTCAGCAAAAATAAGTTTTATACAAACAGAAATCGCAAAACGAATTTTTTTTTAATTCGGTCCATGTTTGACCATAGACTCCATATAAAGTCCACTTCCAAAATTCACTTAAATACGTATAAAAGAGATATAAATAATGTTAAACGGCTAAAATTTGACTTAAATACTCTTTATAGGCAAATAAATTGTTGTACTAAATTTTATGTTAGTCGGCCCAGAATTGGTCATATCCCCCATACAAAAATCTTCCCGATATATGGCTTAATGATAAATAAATGCCTATAAAATTGGAATATCAAGACAAAATTCAGCAAAAATAAGTTTTATACAAAAATAAATCGCAAAACGAAATTTTTTTTAATTCGGTCCATGTTTGACCATAGACCCCATATAAAGTCCACTTACAAAATTCACTTAAACACGTATAAAACAGATATAAATAATGTTAAACGGCTACAATTTGACATAAATACTCTTTATAGGCAAATAAATTGCTGTACTAAATTTTATGGTAGTCGGCCCAGAACTGGTCATAGCTCCCATACAAGGACCACATCTGAAAAAGACATTTTTCCCTATATATATTGTATAAATATCGGTGCCAACTCAAAACTTTGCACAGATCATTTTAATATATACAAAAATCATCCCACAAAATTTTGTGAATTTCGGTCTATTTTTAACCGTATGCCCCATATAAAGCCCTCCTCCGAAAATCACTTTAATACTCATAATCATAAATCGCTTATAAATAAGGGTACCAATCCAAAATTTTACACGGATCATTTACATACATGCCTAAATCAAACTGCTGGATTTTGAGAATATCGGTCCATATTTGACAATATCCCCCATATAAGGTCCACTACCGAAATCCACGTTAATACTAATATATATTTTAAATATACCGTTATTATGTTGAAATTCGACGTGAAATATCCTCATATCCATGAAAATAACTGTTGCAAAATTTAAGAAGATCGGCCCATAATTTGTCATAGCTGCCATATAAGAACCATTTCCAAAAAACAAATAAATTCGGGTCAAAAAATATTCTTTTCGGATTTAACCCATATTCGGTCCACATTTTATAATCATGATATATATCGTTGGAAAGGTATTTTTAATACCTTTTATTTAGTGTATTACAAATTATCAAGCACCCAGTAGTTCCCGAGATATAGGCCTATATATTTTCAACGGGCCCGCCCCCTCGAAAATATGCGTGACCGCCAACAAATTTTTTTTTCCTAGTATCTCCTCTAAAAGCCCTATTTAATTTTGTTTTTTTTTTTTTTTTTTTTTTGAGCAAAATCACTAAAACCGAATTGTACCCCTTTTTTTATACTCTGTTTGTTAAGTTACACTAAAGATTATTATGAACATCAGACAGACTCTGTAAATTATGGTAAGAATTGGTAATTAAATAAATTAAAATGGTAAAAATTTGACAACATTTCAAAATATTTAACATAAATTATGTTGGTCGTAAAATTGTCTTTCAAACAATATATCAAATACTAATACAATTTGCACTAAGACTGAATAGAAAACACAGAATTAGGATATTCTAGTCTAGTGTAGTTTCTGTATTTCTTATTACGCTTAGGTGAAGGGTATTTAAGATTCGGCACAGCCGAATATAGCACTCTTACTTGTTTTTATTTAGTTTTATTAATTTTGGTTTAAATTAATTTTAAGATTTAGTTTTAAGGTTTTTTTAGTTTTCACTAAAACATAAAACAAAAGACATAACTATAAACTTACACACAAAAAAAGTTCTTTATTTGGACAATAATTTTAATCTGATTTCATTGAATAAATTTCCGTTGACTTCTGTTAGTTTTTTTAACTACAAAATTTCACTTTTCATAAAAACCCTAACACTCTAATTGGTAATGTTCTTAAATTGTCTCTTGAACAGTACAGATTATTTTATTTTTTAACTTTCCTACCTAAACGTAATAAGAAATACAAAAACTACACTGGTTATAGGACTCGTATATCCTAATTCTGTATTTTCTATTCAGTCTTAGTGCAAATTTTCTTACTATTTTATATATTGTTTGAAAGACAATAACGTGTTGGTCGTAATTCACTAATGTGATTTTCTTTTAAATGTTTTGAAATTTTATCTAATTTTGACCATTTATAATTGATGTAATTACTGATTCTTACTCTAATTAACAAAATTTTTTTCTGGTTTTCATAATATTTGTAATATAACAATTTTTAAAATTAAAAGAACATTTTCCCATATTCACAACAAATTAAGAAATAGAGTATAAAACAGAGTATAAATATAAAAAAGGTTAAGATTATAAGGTGAGGCTTCTTTTAGTTGAATTGACATGCTATTTATGGGTGGCATAGCTGAATTGGACCAGTTATGGACTGATAGCTTCTAAATCTAGTATCCGCTAATGTGATTTCTATGTATTTTAGGATTATATTCGTCGAATTTCATCGCAATAGCATTATTTACAAGAGTTATATGGTTGGTTGTTATATACGGAAGTGGATTTAATTCGGGAGCTAATGCCAATTATTGACTGACTGCTACAAATTCCAGTAGCATAATTGGCGTATAACCGATATTAGTATGATTTCTGTATTAAAATGTCTGAGGTTGTTCAATATCGATTGTTATTAGACATTTTTGTGGGTGCAATTGTTTTTCGAAAATGCTCCTTATATGGCAGCTATGACTAATCGTGGGCCGATCTTCTTAAATTTTGGAATAATGAATTTTATGAGGACATTTCACGTCGAATTTCAACGTAATAACGGTATATTTAAGGTACATATTAGAAGAATGGACCGAATTAAAAAAAATCGTTTTGCGATATCTTTTTTCATGAAACTCACATTTGCTGAATTTTGTACAGATATTCTAACTTTATAGGCATTTATATATAATTGAGCAATATTTCGGGAAGATTTTTGCATGGACATATTCTTACTATGGACCTATTCTTACTATTTTCCTCACACTTTTTTCTTTTATAATAAAAACAACGTATATAAAATTTCATGGCAATATCTGCAATATATTTAAAAAAATTGCAATAAAATGAATAAAAAATATCAAATTCTTATGAAGGTGTCCCACATTTTGGTCCATAACTCCGGTTTTACTATACCGATTTTGCTCATTTTCAATACCAAACTGTATTGGAGAATTTTAAACGGGTTTCTGTAAACCCTGTTGATTTTGGTTATGTCGTGTTTTAAACAGACAGACAGATGGACACACAGACAGACGGACATAGCTCAATCGACTTAGAATTATAGATCTAAATATAGATCTAACGTGCGGACGTGTTTTTTTCCTCGCTCCGTATAAAATCATCTTTTAAGTACAAAAAGTATATAAAAAGGCATATAAAAATATTGCGAAAAGACGCTAAAAAAAAATAAACAAAATTAAAATAAATCAGCTATCATTATCCGCTGTTAATGATGCTACATACTAAATAATAATCAAAAGTTTAAAATATAAATAAGCATAGAAAATATAAAAATGCCCATTGAGCGCTCTCCCCCGCCTGAGAGGTGCCGCTCCCCTAACAATAAAAAAAGTGATAAACATCTGTCTCAGTCAAACCTTACTACAGTAAATAGCTTATGTGTTATAAGTGCGAATGGTCAAGCACCATCAATAAGCTCAAACTCTCTTCCCGCTCAAAATACTTATGCATCTGCATCAGATTACAATCCGAATGATCACCACAAATATCCTAGTCTCACTGCGCAATCGCAATTGAAACCCCTCTCTTGGAGCTCTCAATGTACTACTCCAACAACTGATACACAAATAACTGCAACTACATTCCAATTTATTTCAACAACCCCCACACTTACAACTAATAACACAACTCCTTACTCTTTGGTTACTACTCTCGCACCAACAACTACAACTACCACAACATCGTACTCAGCAATAACAACTCTAGCTTTAGCAACAACAACAGTAACATCAACAGCCTTCTCATACTTACCAATAATGACAACAAGTAAGTTACATGAAATTCATACTCCCTTAAATAAAGAGAAATTAAAAAACAGTAACATATCAAAGAGGCCTCGTAACTCACCCACAAAACTTATTGAAAACACAAACAGCAATAAAAAAGTTAAAACTAAAGAGCAGCCACAAAAAACACTAAAATCTTACTGGTTAAGCCAACCTTCAACCCCAAATAGGTTTGAAATATTATCTATTGATGATAATGAAAATAAAGAAGACCAAATTCAAAATGATGGTGTTCCCCACAAACAACCAGAAAAAAATAAACCTACAAAGCCCCCACCAATATATGTTCAAAACGTGCAATTCATAGATAACCTCAATAATGCTTTAAACTCCTTACCAAATTGTCATTACGAAATACGTGTTCTTAAAGAAAATGAAATAAAAATTCAACCTTTAGAATCTATCACTACACCCAAATAGTAAACCTATTAAGAGCTAAAAACACCCAATACTACACTTATAAACCTAAAGAACAAAAAGGTTTCAAGGTTTTCTTGCGTAATATGCATTATTCAACCGATAAAGAGGAAATAAAAAAAGAACTATGTGAACTAGGACACGAAGTAACACATATCCAAAATATCCTACAAACTGGTACAAAAAAACCACTATCTCTGTTTTCTATTGAACTTAAATCAAGTCAAAATAATAAGGAAATATATTCTTTAACCCACCTTTTACACTGTAAAATTAGTTTTGAACCTCCACGTTCAAAAAGAACTTTACCTCAATGTACAAACTGCCAAAAATATGGCCACACTAAAAACTTTTGCAACAAAATCCCCGTTTGCGTTAAATGTGCTGGAGATCACAAAACTATGCTTTGCCCAATCAAACAGAAAAGCGAACATATTAAATGCGCGTTATGCGGTGAAAACCATACCGCAAATTATAAAGGATGTATGGTATACAAATCCCTCAAAATTAAGCAATTTCCACCACTAAGAAACAAAGAAAAAATAACCGTCCAAGAACACCAAACACAACAAGCTGATAATTCTCGAAACGTACCTACAACAAACAGTAGAATAAATCCAACAGTGACTTACGCTCAAGCAACAGCACAGAGTCAAAACCCTAATACTGAGGAAATGTCCATTATTAGTAATTCTTTATTCAGTTCCACTACACCGCAAATAAGTAATGATATGCAAGACCTTAAAGATATGATGAAGCAACTGATTTCTCAAGTATCTAACATGATGAACATTATCACAGTACTTCTAACTAAGCTCGATGGACAGACTAAGTAAACTTAATATAGTACAATGGAACGCGAACGGGCTTATCCAACACACACTCGAACTAAAATTATTTTTAAATCGCTCTTCAGTAGACGTGCTACTTGTCTCTGAAACCCACTTCACGCAAAAAAGCTTTATAGCCATACCAAACTACTCAATCTTTTATACAAATCATCCTGACAACACAGCGCATGGGGGTACAGCAATAATAATACGAAAATCCATTAAATGTACTGAATTACAGAATTTTAGAAAAGATTATATTCAAGCTACTTCCATTTTAATAGAAGATATACACGGTCCATTTGTATTATCTGCAGTCTACTGCCCGCCGAAACATAATAACACAAAAATTGAATATCTTGAACTCCTTAAATCTCTTGGGAATCGGTTTATAGTGGGTGGTGATTTTAACTCCAAAAATACAGTTTGGGGATCTCGATTAACACTATCGAAAGGAAAAAATTTGCTAGAGGCAATAAATGAATTCAAATGCAAATTTATAAGTACTGGAGAGCCTACTTACTGGCCTACAAACATTCACAAAAAACCAGATCTCTTAGACTTTTTTATTACCAAGAATATAAGACATGATTATCTAAATATAAAATCATGCTTTGAATTATCTTCTGACCACTCTCCAGTGGTACTTATATACCAAACCGATGTACTTCTATCCAATCAAAATAAATTTATATACAACAAGAAAACCGACTGGGATTGTTTCAGGGAAATCTTAGAGACAAAACTCGAGACAAATATATCGCTAAAAACCGAAGAAGAATTGGATAATTCTATAACTTTTTTCAATGATACGCTTATAAACGCGGTTAGTGATTCTACTCCATCCAGAACACACACAGTAGATAAATTCAGTATCCCACCTCACATCCAAGAGAAAATAAAAGCCAAACGAAGATTAAGAAAAAGATGGCAAACTACAAGGTCAATTCAGGACAAAACCCACCTTAATAGGCTCACAAAAGATCTCAAAAACTTGCTAAAGAAGAACAAAGAAGATAAACTACAAAGATATCTTACTAACCTTGGCTCATCAGCTACAACAAATAACTCGCTCTGGAAAGCAACCAAAAAAATAAATAATGGAATTTTACATCAGCCGCCGATCCAAAAACCTGATCTCACATGGGCCCGCACAAATGAAGAAAAAGCTAATGTTCTTGCAGATCATTTTTCTAAAACCTTTACAAATCCAATGGACGAAAAGGATATAACTCTTCAAAGTTTTCCAAACAACTCTTCCAACTCTCATATCAGAAGAATTTCAATTAATGAAATTAAAAAAATTATAAAAACAACAAAAGATAATAAATCTCCTGGTTATGATCAGATCACCGGAAAACTACTAAAAGAATTGCCGAATAAGGCCCTAGTCTATTTAAGAAATTTATTTAATTCAGTTATAGATATTAAATATTTCCCAAAAGTATGGAAAGTCGCTGAGATAATCGCTATTCCTAAACCAAACAAAGATGCCTCAAAAACAACATCTTACAGGCCAATTAGCCTTCTGCCACTGCTGTCAAAGATCTTCGAAAAACTCTTCTATGAACGTATTGAACCAATTCTTCTAGAAAGACAACTCATCCCCAAACACCAATTTGGATTTAGGCGAAAGTTCTCTACTATACAACAAATTCATAGAGTAACAAATAAAATATCGTCTGATATTGACAAAAAAAACTTTTGCGTTGCAACATACCTCGACGTTGCAAAGGCGTTTGATAGCGTATGGCACAAAGGTCTTCTTCATAAACTAAAAAATCAATTGCCAAAAGAATTCTTCTTAATACTACAAAACTACCTACAAAACCGAAGATTCTATGTTAAATATAAAGACGAGTATTCAAAAATACTTTCTATAAAAGCTGGAGTACCTCAAGGTAGTGTCCTCGGACCAATGCTTTACCTCCTGTTTACATCAGATATTCCAACTCCTACAACAAATAACAATATGATAGCAACATTTGCTGACGACACTGTTCTACTATCATCACACGCAAACATCAAATGGGCTATGCAAAACTTACAACAACTGCTCAATAATACAATGAATTGGTTCCGTAGTTGGGGAATTCAAGTAAACACTGATAAAACAATTCAAGTAATCTACACTAATAGAAAGATAACAAACTTTCAACCTATCCAAATAAATACTCTACCAATTCTTATGGATACAAAGGCGAAGTATCTTGGCATTATAATTGACTCAAAACTTAACTGGAAAGATCACATCACTCAAAAGAAAAAAGAAATAAACAACAGGTTTAGACAATTATTTTGGCTGTTAGGGAGAGAATCTAAACTAACAACTCAAAGCAAACTACTTATATACAACACAATTATAGCGCCAATTTGGAAGTACGGGGTAGAAATATGGGGTACAGCTAGCACAACAAACTTAAAAATTATTCAACGAGTTCAATCTAAAATATTGCCAACTATTGTCAACGCAGAATGGTATATTAGAGATGAGGACATACATCGAGATCTAAACGTCAAAACAATAAAAGAAATTATCCGTATCAGCAGCATTAAACATACAACTCGTTTAACACAACATTCCAACATGGAACTCAGACAGTTGCCGGCAAACGAAATCCTGGCACCTAGAAGACTTAAACGGTTTACACCTTCAGATCTAGCTGAGCGATACTAAAAAATTTATATATTACTTATCATTCAATAATTCGATTTAAGTTATCTTAGGTACTGATTTAAAATAATTATCATCCCACCTCTGTAAATTAAATTACTTATTGTCTTCTTGTTGACAGGTGTAATAATAAAGGGAAGTTAAAAAAAAAAAAAAAAAAAAAAAAAAAAATAAAAAAATTGTATGTCGGCCACGCCTATTTTCGAGTGGACGGGGCTCCAAAGTTTTAGCTATATCTTGAAAACTACATTTATTTATTAGATGTATGTCGCACCCTAAATACAAAAGGGTCACAACTCAAAATTTTCCAAAACTGTATTTTTTCCATAAATTAAATTATCTCAAACTACTGCAAAAATTTCTTTCACATCACTATCTTCTTTAACTGGATAAATACAGTTATGTATGTCTATTTTTGTGTTAAGTGCTTTGCTTTTGCACGATGAACAGTTTTTTGTCTCTCTTGAAGATTTTAGTACTTTGAGTTGTGACCCTTTTGTATTTATTTATTTATTTATTTGATACCTTGTACAACAAAACTAAAAGTTTTATAATTACAGTACAGGATGAGTTTTACGCTAACAAATTTACAGAATAAATGACAAAAAGACAAGATCACATAAAAAATAACTTAAAAAATAATAATAAATAATAAAAATAAAATTAAATTAAAATTAAAACAATTAAAAAAAAAAATATATATATATATGATAGGTATTTTAAAGATCTTTCCAACGATATACAACATGACCTACTTATGTGGACCATTTATAGGTCAATTTCGAAAAATATTTTGATCCGATATTTTTTGTAAAAATCTAAAAAAATTCAGGTAAAACGTCTATATCTGTAATTAAATAAATCACAAAATTTAAAAGTCAAGAAATTAAGGTTTAATTTGAGATATAATATAACCGTGTAAGTAATATACATACATAGTTCTAAAGCATGAATGAAAGAAACAAGATTACGCATTTCGCAGATCCGTTAGTTTTGTTGCTCTCACTCAGCTCATTTTGTGACGTAGACAGAGGGCATTGTAATTTATTGTGAAAAGTAAAAAATCACTAAAGTTAACAAAATCGTGTAAATTAAAAACTAAAATGTGGTGTGCAGTGAAAAATTGTTGTAACAATAATAGAAAAAATAGAAAAAATTTAGTGTCATGATTTCTGTGAATATACATGTTAAACTTTATCTCGATATAAATACTTTTCAAAGATTTATGGAGGTTAAAGTTGATTACGCGAAGGGTCTTATATAGGAGTTTCGACTAATTACGGACCGACCATTATAAAATTTTTATTTGATTATCAACATTCTTAAAAAATTTATGATCGTTGAAATTGGTTTCCGAAAGTGGGCCATTTATAGGAGCTACGTCTAATTATGGACCGATCATAATAAAATTGTACCGTATTATTTGTATGCATATGAAATATATTTTCGTTAAATATTATTTGGATACCAATATTTTTGCGAGAGTTATGCTCTTTAACGCGATTTTCGAAAGTGGGCCTTATATGGGAGCTACGACTAATTATTAACCGATCTGCACAAAATTTGTAGATGTGATTTGGCTTCATTTATCACTCATTTGTGATGAAATTTGTTTGGTTTCTTGCATAATTCAAACATTTATGATCGGTAAACCCCAATTTCGGGAGGACTTTTGTATGGGCGCCAGGTGAAATAATGGACCGATTTGCACCAGTTTCAATCCCATCCGTCATTGGCCCGAAAAAATATCACGTACCAAATTTTATCAAAATATCTGCAAAATTGTTAAATCGACTAAGAAAGTGATTCTGAGTCGATCGGTATACTTTAAGGTGGGTGGTGGACCAATATTTCTGGGCGTTACAAACATATTCACAAATCCAATATACCCTCCCCACTATGGTGGTATAGGTTATAATAAGAAAATTAAACCAGGAGCTTATAGAGAGATCAAGTTCGAGAAAAAGTAAATATAAAAAAATAATAAATTAAATTTCTTATTTTATATTAATAACACAATTGTTTCGTTTTATTTTATTAAAAATTTCCACCACAAATCTCATACTGTTTTCATAACATACAAACAGTTGTGCGCTCTGATGACGTAGATGCGCAGTAGAAAATTTTTTTGAAGAGAGGAATGCGCCATCTGTGTTTATTGTTTCATGGATCCAAAGATATTAAAGAAATATTTACCCCTATTCTTAGTTTCGATTACGTCTTCGCATTCAGTTACGCTACGATCGAAAATTGGTATTCCAAACAAAAACTGAATCGAAAGAACAAGAAGACAACAATGTTTACAAAACCAATTTGTTACTATGAAATAGGAATAGAAACAAAGACATGAGAAAAGTATTTTAATAAACAAAAGTCACAACAATCAATAAAAATAGGAAAATAAAAAAATTGTGCAATTAATAAGGAGAAATATTTATTATTTAATAAGAATAAAATAATACAAAAGGCTTGTGAATTAATAACAATAAAAAGATAATCATTTTTGTTTGCAAAATATTTAAGTGCTACGAATTCTGTCAAGCCGGAGGTGGTATTTTTAATTTTGAAATGGAATCCATAGCAGTGGCTTTATTGGTGGAAGAGGAGAACAACGTGACTGAGAACACAGAGGTAAGACTTGAAAAGCTTGAAAAGAAAATACCTGGGGAGTTACTGTGTATTTCGATTCGAAAGCAAAAGCTTTCGAAATACAATGTAAAAAGTATACAAATTCGAATGATTTTCTTTTCGAATCTAAATACACAGTAACCCCCCTGAACTTCCTCCTTGGATCGTTTATGGTAGCCGCAAGCAATATCCTGTTTTGTTGACATTAAACTTGCCAGCTAAACTTGCTCTGATGTCGTTGTTTTTGACCTGGAAAAATAAATAAATATGCTGCTTTCCTGTTTGTCGTGAGGGTAATTCAAAACTCCTTCGTTCTACCATTACACATTTGTTTAACCATGTTCTTTGTTGCTGCATCACCTCTTGATTGGCCGTACAACAAAAATTTATATAAATCACTTTTTAAACATTTTATAGGTACTTACATTTTTATTTATTTATACATTTATTTGTAATATTAAGCCTTCTCGTCCATAGTAATAAAAAACTACCTGAAATTTTAATTAAATTAAACACTTTAAGTTTATAAAAAGAGCAATCGAAAAAATTCCGTTGCTAAAATATAAGCGTAGAAAAACGTAACTACGATCGTAATTCAGAATACCTACAATCGAAAGAAACGTAGTGGAATCTATACTCTGAATACCAAATTTGCCATATTAAGAATCACTTTATTTTAACAATATATCGTTGGTCTCATGTATAAAGGCGCTAACTCGTTATTTTTTCGAAATTAGTTTTTTTGCGATTCCAATGCATTTAACGCAAATACACCTCCTCACAAAAATTTATTGCAATAGTGTAAAAAATAACGCTTTTATATGCAGTTGTACAAAAAAAGTTACATGTTGAATATTACAGTTTCTATTATGTTTTTACCTTCTCCTGTAAAGTTTCAAATATGCGAGTTAGGGCCTTTTTACAGGAGACCATCGATATGTACATTAGGGTGGCCCCAAAATAAAGTTGCGGATGTTCCCGGCTAATATGAAAATTTGATTAATTTTAAGACTACATTTCTCAATTTTTGTCCTGGGGTCAATATTTGGTGAGCTGGATCAAAGGATAAAAAGGTCCTTTTTAGAGGTTTTTTGATTTTTTTCACATTTCCCCCAAGGGAACAATTTTTTTTAATTCAAAAATTTTGAAAATTTCAGACAAAATTTTAGTGTTTTTTTTTATTTTTTCATAGAATTTACTTAAATAAATAGTTGAAATTTCTTGATTATAAACATCATGCAACTTAACCCAAATGGGTTTTTCCATTTTTTTGACTTATAAAATTTACGTTATTTTAATACCCACTATATTAAGAATTGAGTTAACAGATATTGTCAGATAGGATTGAATGCGCCTCTCAAAGACCTTTCATGTTGTATGTATCGATAAGACGACGTCGACACAAGACTGTAAGGAATACTAAATTTGTATTGATGTCGCGTTAAAGTGACGAAAGGAAATATGACCGCTACAGAACTTGATGTTAAACTTGATACTGGGGCCAAATTACCGCATTCGATATCGAGTAAAATTTATCGTAATTTTCTTATTTGAGATTATGGCATTCGATATCGAGCAAGAAATTTAGTACATTTTATCATAATTTGAATATCGAAATCATTTTTCGATACGATAACTCATTCGATCACGAATGCGGTAATTTGGACTATTAGAACGATTAAATACTGGTGTTTTTAGCTCCATATTTTAGCAATAATTATCCTCGTCGCCAATAAAATGTTTTCCAAATTTCAAATAATACAATATTTACCAAAAACAAATACATATACATACATAGTTGTATATATATTAAAATTAAATTTTTGTATGAGGAAAAATATTGAAAAGTACTGACAAAGAACAAAGCTATACATACCTATACATTTAATTCAATACATAAGTATGTTTTGCAAACATGTTATTTAATTAAAGTAAAAACATATCGGTTTGTTTATTGTTTGTGAAAGCTTGCTAAATATACCATCGAAAATCGTATCTAACATTTTAAAACTCGAATCAAAAACACCAGTCATGTTGTTTTACAATATTTTTTAACACTTTTTAGTGAATTTATTTATTTTATTGTGTTATTAATATTATCAATTATTAATATAATAAAAAATAAAACTATACTTATGTTAAGATGAAATTAAAACAAAAAGAAGTTCATAAATCTAGTGTGTCATGTTAAATTTAAATAAACAAATACAAAATCTTATTTGATTAGATTGCATTAAAAACATATAAAAATTTTAAATAAAAAAGTTGTAAAATATTTAATATCATTAAATTAATACATTAATACATTTATGTACCGCTTATGTATTGAATGATGGGGTGTGTGTGGATCTGTATTTAAGTTGTATGTAATTTAAAAATTTATCTTAGATGTGTGTTTTTTTTTATATGTATATAAAATTAAAATAAATACTTATAAAACAAATTAAAAAAATATGAAAAATAAATGAATTTCAAACAGTTAGTGAATTTCTGTTACATTTAGAATTGTTTTCATTAGAATAAGTAGAAATATTTAAGAAAACACACTTAACTATTTATTATATACAATTGTAAATTAGATTAAAATTAGAAGCAAAATTGTTTTGAATTTAGTCAGCGATTTTTATATAAAATGTAGGGTTTGTTTTTATTTATAATACAGCCTTTTAAAATGAATTTTTTTTTTGTGTTAAGTTTACTTTTTTAAAGGACTCAATTATTTACAATACTCTTAGCAGATTTAGCAATATGTTTATTGTGAGTTGGCATTATTGGCCTCCATAGCATTATTGGCAGCATTTAATGCTGCGGCTGTTACTTCTTTCATTGATTCAACTTTGGCTACTATTTTAAGAGCCGGTCCCAATTTCATGCCCATTGCATTAACCAAATGATTTTCTTTGAGCAGCAATAGGGCCTGACCGTCAATTTCCTGTTGCTCAAAATCGTCTACGTAATCACTACAACCTGGCAGATTCTTAATAAATTCGCACACATCCGACACCGTCCAGTTGGCCATCTGTGGCTGCTGTTCTACAGCGGGTGCTGCAGTTGTAACCACAGATGAAGCTATGGCAGTGCTTTCGTTAACTACGGCGGCAGATGATGATGTTAGCGGAGCCGCTTGTTGCATTTGCAGTTGGGAAGCTGTTGTTACAACTGCTAAATTTTGCATTATTGTGTTATCAGCGCCTGCTGACGACACCATGGGTGCTGCGGAATGTGAGTTGCTCATGTCCATATTAATGCTGTTGTGTAGATGGCTGGTGTTATTGGAATCGTTAAGAATGATGTTTGTATTGTTAATGGATTCAGATTGTTGTTGTTGATGATGTTGATGAGACTGCTGATGCTGTTGTTGTTGTTGTTGTTGCTGCTGCTGCAGCTGTAATTGCTGAGCTTGTGCAACCTGTTCACCGATAGAAGCTTTAGCCTGGCGTGCACATGCTGGTGAACAAAAACGTTTCTTTTTCAGTTTAGTTTTGTGTTCCGGTTTACCACACTGTTCACATGCCACCATATCGGCTGGTAATGGACTGGTTGACAAATTGCTGTTGTTTGTATTGTTGGAGGCATCATCCAAAGCTTGTTTCTTTTCTGTAAATGTGTACAAAAAATTAAACATTCAATTAAATGTTTGTTGCCTAACGAACATTAATGTATTAGATCATCAACAATTCGAATCGGATTGCATCGGTTACGAATTGCAATTTATTTATCTGAAGAGTAACATACAAAGAACGAAACCTCGTAAATTCCAGACAAATGGGAATAAAAACATCACATATACCCACATGTTATGAATTTTATACAATTGTTTAAATTCACATGACCTATTTTCTACTTTATGTTCGTTTTTTATTAGCATTGGAAAGCATTTTTTATTAGTAATTGAAAAATTTATCAAATTATTCGAGAATAGTATAAAACTAGAAGGCAATCAAATAGGCTGTAAATTTGATTCTTTAGATTACTTTGAAAAGAATCGAAATCCATTAAAAACACAAGTCGTTTTAAATACAAAAAAGGGTGACGAGGCATTCAAAATATCCACCCGAATTGCTTTTAACAAAGAAATGGATCATAACTTACGTGGTAATTCGTCACTGTCATCCTTGTCCGTATAACGTTTACGTGTCACTGGGAATGGCTCGTTCGCTTCCTGTATTATGAAACCATCAATGACATGCGTTAAAACATTCGGTTTGATCATGGCTTTTGGTAGATCCTTTTCAACCTTAACAATCGTAGCTCCAGGTGTGGATTTTGGTGGTGGGCCACTGGACTTGGTAGAGACGGGAGTACTACCAGTAGTTGTACTAGTTGTAGTTGATGTGCTAAAAGTACTCGAAGTGGTGGTGGTAGAAGAAGTTGTTGTTATGGAGGTGGTGGAGCTGGTCGAGGTGTTGGTACTAGCAGCAGCTGGCAAACATGACGGCGATGTTGTATCATCGGGTGAGGAAGAAACAACTGATGAAATTTGTGCAGCTGATTTTTCGCTTTCATTTGAAACAGTTTGTTGAGAGTTGGAAGATTTTAGCAAATTAATACTATCAGACGTCTGAGTGGTCGAAGCTACATCACTAGTATTGGTTTGTTTAGTGGCTAAAGGTTCATTTGACGATTCAGAAGTATCCATGGGTTGTACGGCCATTTGGGGAGTTTCTGGAGGCGTAGTGGTTGTATGATTGGAAGCTGTAGTTATTGGTGAATTTTGTTGTTGTGATTGTTGAGTAGTTGTTGCATTGTTACTGGTGGCAGTAGTGCAAAATGTAGATGGTGAAGTGGTCATAGCAGCAGTAGTAGAAGCTTCGATTGTTTTATTATCACTGGATTTTGTTGGAGTATCTTTTGATGGTTGTTCCGCTGTGGCAAGTTGTACATGAATTGAAGAAGTTGAAGGAGCAGATGCAGCGGGATTGTTGTTAATGGTGGCTGTAGATGGAGTGCTGGGTGCACTAGAGACAGTTTTCAATTGCTCAATGGCTGGTTTTGTGGGTGTCGCGGGCAATGAGGAAACATTCGTTGTTGTATTGTTGGCCATGGGCGAAGTCATGGCAACTGCAGTTGTTAGTGGGGTGTTGCCCGTTATAGTGCCTCCAGCAGCAGCGTTCATCATGGAAGCCATTGCTAAAATTGGATTTTGTGCTGGAGATGAGGGAGGGGGCATAACTGTTGCTTGTTGCTGCTGCTGCTGCTGGGCAACAGCTACCAAATGTTGAGCCTGCTGATGTTGTTGCAATTGTTGCTGTTGTTGCTGTTGCTGCTGTTGTTGTTGCTGCTGAGAGGCTGCAATTGTTGCAGCTATCAATTGCTGTTGTTGCAACTGTGCATTTGCTTGATTTAAGCCCACCGTACTCGTAACCAAAGGACCAGTCTGATTAGAAATTGTCACCACTGAAGTGGTGGGCAGTGAATTTGATGTTTTTGTTTGATACGCCACATGCTGTTGGAGTGCTTGAGATGTAGCTATAGAAGCTGGCGTCGAGGACGAAACGGAAAATGGGACAGCAGTTATTTGCTGTTGCAACTGTTGCGTTTGCTGTTGCTGCTGCTGTTGTTGTTGCTGATGTTGCGGTGATTGTTGCACAACGATTTGATGTATAATATTCTGAGATTGCTGTTGATCTCGCTGTTGCTGCTGCTGCTGTTGTTGTTGTAATTGCTGTTGCTGCTGCAATAATTGATTTTGCAGCTGTTGTTGCTGCTGGGCTGTTATAAAACCCTGCGGACCAACTTGCAGTTGAATTTGTGGCTGTTGCTGCTGCTGTTGTCCAACTTGCTGTTGTTGCTGCTGCTGTTGCTGTTGTTGTTGTTGTTGTTGAGCAGCTACAACTTGCTGTAGTTGTTGTTGTTGTTGTTGGTGCACAGCTGCCTGCTGTTGCTGCTGCTGATGTTGCAACTGTATTTGAGCAAATTGCTGTTGAATCAATTGCTGCTGCAAATACTGCTGTTGTTGCTTCTGAATCTGCTGCAATTGCAGTTGCTGCTGTTGTTGCTGTTTATCAACAGCCTGCTGCAGTGTTTGACCATTTTGTATAGTGATTGGTGTGCCAGCACTCATAACCACCATTCTGTAAACAAATAAAAATAATATTTTATAATTTTATTCCCAAGTTTGCTTTTTTTCTTTTCTTTTGGGTAAATGTTTCATTCTGAGGAATTAAAGTTACATTATTTTATGCAGGACCTTAAAAAAGAAATTGGTGTCATTTAAAAGAAACAATTTTATAGTCTAACAAAAAATAATAATTTATTGCAAAAATAAACATTTTAATATAGTAAAACTGAAATAACAAATTGTTTTTTCACGACAGACCTTGGGGGTTACTCCGTATTTCGATTCGAAAGCAAAAGCTTTCGAAATACAATGTAAAAAGTATGCACATTCGAATGATTTTCTTTTCGAATCGAAATACAGAGTAAGCCCCCTTATTTTACGCAGGCACGTATGAGTTTCGAAAACTTGAAATTAAAACTGGCAGTTGCACGATTTAATATTTGGTGTGGTAGCCAGATTTAAGACGATTTAACTTAATACTCGGCGAAATATTCGACTACTCCGTCAGTAGTGATTTTTCTAAATGGTTTTTGTTAGAAGTTTTGTGTTTCCTTATGCTGATTTCTGGAAACTGTGGTGGCGGTATCATCAAATGTGGGCAGTTTCAAGTAAAGATACTTTTTTCAATCGTCTTTTTAAAATTTATTAATGGAATAGTTATTAATAGTTATTAAATAAACAAATTTTGAAGAAATTTTGCTTTTTACACGAGTTTGAAGCATTTTGAAGAGCAATTTTGAAGAAAATTTCAATCGTGTAAATCTAGCTTAAGAATATTCTAGTCCTATAACCAGTGTAGTTTTTCTATTTCTTAGTACGTTTAGGTGGAGGGTATTTAAGATTCGGCACAGCCGAATATAGCACTCTTACTTGTTTTAATTATGTTTGTGTACATTTAAATAAATAAAGACTCGTTATACATATTTTCTTCAAACTACTTGACGCTTTTATTTTGCAATTCAAAAGTATCCGGTTTATTTAAAGGAAATAAACCACCGTTTTTAAAAGGTAAAAACGTAACAATATTTAAAAGTTAAAAACGTAACAATATAATATATATGTATGTTTGTATATAATATAATTATGCATCCACAACAAAGGTGAAGGGTATATAAGATTCGGCATAGCCGAATATAGCACTCTTACTTGTTTTTACTTTAAAAAGAAAAGTTGGGAACATCGAAATGGATCAGGCTTTATTACCCATGTTTTACCACCATGATTCACTGTTGCTTTTAGGTTTTCTTAGTTGAGTTCTTTATTTGTTGTCCGCCAAACATACGACACGCTTCTCATATTATAAATAACGCCACCGATCCAAAATTTTACACGGAGAATTAACATATGTATGTATAAGACATAATCAAACAACTGGATTTTGAGAATATCGGTCTATATTCGACATTAAACATATCTCTTTTAAATATACCGGTATGTTGTTGAATTTCGACATGATATACATAAAACTCTCCGGTCCGAAATTTAAGAAGATCGGCTCATGATTTATCATAGCTGTCATATAAACACCATTTCCGAAAACAACAGATCAGAAATTTTAATCCAGAACTCATTCTAATATCGGTTATACGATATTACGTTTTTCAAATCCCGGTATTCAGGGGGCTTATTCTGTATTGCGATGAGAAAGTCATAGCGATGCGCAAATGAATTGCGATCCAAAAGGTATTTGGTATTCTGTAAGACTTTCGCATTCGCAATCGCAATTCATTTCAGTACGTGGCAACACTGTTCCAAAGTAAAGAAATAAACGTCAAATTTATTTGGTTTGTGACAAGTTTTACAAGTTAAAAAAATTACTAGTTTTAACTATTGAAAATATACTGCCTATAGGTATACACATGGTGAAATTAAATACCAGGTGACCGCATTGCTACAACAATTACAACAAGGCAAGAACAACAGGCATTTTTCTATATGAAAAACTTTCGTCACTGTCAAAAAGTTTTTTTTTTATATAACTTTTTGGCATTTTCAAATTCACCATGAATAATCAGCTGGCGCTACGCTATCACCTAGTATTTAAATTCACCTTGGGTATACATATATTTATTTTTCAGCTTTATAAAAAATTTTAGGTTGAATATTTCAAATTTGCGCGTCTGGTGGTCTTATTGTTCGTCTCCCTGGAGGAAATTTAATTATTAAAAGCAAATAATGTACTAGGTACCACAACAATAAGTGCTTTGCGAATGCTGTTTTGCCATCGAATGAATTTTGCTATTTTTGACATTGTTTTCGCAATTAAGAATTCCAACTTGCTGCCTTTTCGCATTTCAAATGCGATTAAAAAAGTACTTTTCGCAATAGAGAATAGCAACTGTTCGCTTTTATGTATTTTCGAGTAGTATTTATTTTCGCATCGCAATACAGAATAAGCCCCCAGGATTTTATAAATGTAAATAAATTTGTTTGTACATAAATTTTCCAGATTTTCGGGATCGGGATTGGCTCCCTAATAAAGCTCTTGTAAATAAAGTTATTAAGATTACATTCAACCAAATGAAGCCTCATTCTTTTTTTATAGTCTGTTTCTTAACTTTTGGTTAAAGCATGGTACTCTGTTATAATTTGCGAAATTTGTTGAGCAACATCAATTATTTCGTTTGAAAATTTTGACAATTATCAAGTGGTGACAATGCCGCGATTTAGAAGAAAATTATCGTGCTTATTGCCCTTAGGTATGCAACATTGTTTCTTTTATATAAACAAAAACCATATGTTTTTTATTTTATATGTTAATGAAAAGGATACAAAAATTATATTACATATTATCCATGATGCTTTTATGGCGTTGTGGTTACAATGTAATTTATTGGTTTTATTCCTTATATTTTTTTCTTTTTCGTACTGCCGATATGATTAGACGCTTCTCAGTTTCACTAAATTTATTTTTGTCTTTATTATTTTTTGTTTTATTAGTATTATTTTCAATTTGAATAATTTTTGTGCGAAATTATTAAATTCAAAACACAATAACAAATAAATGCCCCTATTGCGGTTCACAACTTTTTTAATAATTTGGTCGTCTTTCATAAATCGGTATTGCCATTCACAACTTAAATGTAGTAGAGTTAATGTAGAGTTAAAGTCGGGTTGACTGACAGACGACCAAACTTAGTTGAGTTGAGAACGGCAATAGGGGCAAAAATCTAAACAGCTGTGGTTTTCAATTTCGTGCGAAATAAGTGCCGCTTACATTATTTCGCAGTTGAAAAAAAAGTTGCCATATACATTTTTTGAAAATGTATAAAAAAACATGATGCCAGAAACATTTCGTAATTTTTCACAACAAGAACAGAGTACAACTTCAGCAGCATTAGTTCGCATTTATTTCGCATCAATTTTTTTTATATGGACTTTTGATAGTATATCGCACGAAATGACGAACAGAATACCATGCTTAATATGGAAAAACGTTTTTTTACTTTTTTTATTTTATAAATTCTTAAATTACATTTAAAATTTTTAAACATATGTATGTACATACTCTGTAAATAATGTTAAGAATTGGTATTTACATCAATTATAAATGGTAAAATTAGATAAAATTTCAAAGCATAGGATTATGTATTATTGTCTTGAATATAAAGTTTGTATAAGATGTAACAAATTCGAAGAATGAAAAAAATGGTCTAGGACAACAATATATGGATATATATATATTGTCACATGGGGAAATTGGCATTGGATTCAGATGACATTTTACGGATCAGGCTGTGCATGATCACTATTATCTATAGGATACCTATAAAAGGTGCCTGAGCATTGGCTACATACCTATGTAATTAGTGCAGAAAGATTAGGTAAATATTTATAACTAAAGCTGGCAAAGGAAGGCGAACATAGCAATATTAATATACACATACATACATAAATATGTTTATGTAGGCATGTCTTACATATGCTGACTTACAAATGTTATAGAACATTGGGTGGTCATAAGAAGACACTGGTCAAAGGTGAACAATATACGTAATTTAGGTTATATGGGTAGCCGTTTTCTGAAACAGCTCACTTGGGTCCATTATATTGGTCCCATTGTGATAATATACGTAATTTAAGATGACAAGACCCCAGGGGCCAAATTACCGCATTCGTGATCGAATGAGCTATCGTATCGAATAATGATTTCGATATCGAAATTATTATAAAATGTACTAAATTTCTAGCTCGATATCGTATGCCATAATCTCAAATAAGAAAATTACGATCAATTTTACTCGATATCGTATGCGGTAATTTGGCCCCAGGCTTCCGTGGATATAATTCTACTAATACCAGCTTGTATAATATCATAAACTTTTGAAAGACTATTTCCATAGTGGTTTTTATATAATTTAATTAACAAAGATAGTGCAAAATCAGCTTTACAAACCTTCTTATTCTTAGGTCTAGTAAGTATGTAATATTTCTAATTTTGAATTAAAGAACTTTTTATATTTTTAACTCACTTGTTTCCAGCTGATGTTACAACTTGATGCATGGTGGGTTGACCCTGTTGTTGTTGTTGCTGCTGTTGTTGTTGTGCTGCAACAGCAGCAGTAATTTGTTGCTGAAGTCCTGCGACAGTAGTACTTTTAGTTTGTTGTTGTTGCTGAACCTGCTGTTGAGGTTCTGTTTTCATGGCTGGCAAAGCAGGGCGCACCGCTTGCTGCTTTGTGCGCATCTTTTGTTTTAGTAAACTTTGATTTTGAGCTGTTTGCGTTGATACGGATGAAGCAGGACGAATTTGGGTACCACCCGCTTGGGGTAGAATTTGTGTTTGACCACGTTGTTGATTGGCAGCGGCAACAGCGGCAGCAGCTTGTTGCTGCAAATGTGCCTGAACAACAGCTTGTTGTTGCTGCTGCTGTTGCTGAACATTGTTGACCTGCTGTTGTTGCTGCTGTTGAACTTGCAGTTGTGTAGCCTGTTGTTGCACCACCTGTTGGGTGTGACTTTGTCCTGTTTGCTGCTGCTGCTGTTGCTGTTGTTGTTGTTGCTTTGCAGCAGCCAACTGCTCCAACTGGGTCCGTTGTTTAGTAGGGGTTTGTGTGACATTACATTGCAGGGTTATTTCTGAAAGAAAGAAAAAACAAATTAGTTAACTAGTGAGACATTATTGGAAGGTAGTGAGATAATCCTTACGATTTGGTTGTTGGGCCTGCAACGTTTGTCCACTAGGCTGTTGTATGAACACTCCGGGTGTGCCGTCCGCCTGTGTGCCTCTTATGATTATGGGATTTTGAGCCAACTGTTGCAAACCGTTCGACCAAAATGGTACACTTTGCACCCAAGGAGAGGCATTAATTTGCAATGGTTGGGGTTGTCCGGTGGCTTGTTGCAGAGGACTTATAATTTGCGTGGTACCCGCTTGCATACCCGCGGTTTGAGCATTGACCTGTACACATTGTTGGGTTGCTTGTTGTTGTTGCTGTTGGGCTGCAGCCACTGCACCAGCAGCCGATTGAACGCTATTCGTTGAGGTGGTCACTTTTTGGACGACTTTTTGCTGTAGACTCTTTTGCGCATCCACTGCCCCCTTTTGCTGTTGTTGTTGTTGTTGTTGTTGATGTTGTTGTTGTTGCTGGGCATTGGCGGCTGCGGTCATTGCTTGTAGTATATTCTGTTGCTGTGGCGACTGAGATATGACATTGACCGGAGAGAAAAGCAACGTCTGGGGCGATTGGCTGGATGGTATGGCATACGTTGTGCCACTAGGAAAACCAGTATTACCCCCAATGGACATTTGCTTTGTGTTCTGAGTGGTGGCAATCATTTGAGGAGCGCCGCTTTGAAATGGCTTGCCAGCAGCTATAACTTGAATGGGTTGTTGACCTAGACCGGATTGTATGAGATTGCCGGGTACCAACATGTGCGGATATATGAATCCTGTGGACGGTTGCATTAGTTGTACGGTACGACCTTGTGTCCAGTCTCCGGTTGCTGTTACTTGGCCCGTAGCTGTGGCCAATTGCATCGGCGACATGGTACTAATGGTTGTCGAATGTTGTTGCTGCATGGCAGCCACAGCGCCCGCACTAGTGGGCGTGTGTTGGGTAGCCGGGCTGTTAGGACCACCGCCTCCATTTGCATCTGCTGTGGCTTGAGCCAATTGCATTTGCATCTGTTGCAATTGTCCCTGAGTGGCAGCATCTAGAAGGCTCGGGTGTTTTATTTCGGTAGTGCCACCGGGACCCGTCATCGTGTGTTGCTGTGTGGGAAATTCCTGTTTAACTTGGATGGCAGCAAAGGGCGAGCCATGTTGCAGTTGATGGTAATGTTGTAATTGTTGCAATTGTTCTGGCGATATTTGCAGGGGCACCGTACCAGGTGCCACCTGTTGGGCTGGACTCTGGGACTTCTCCAGCGTGAAACTTTTATTACCGTTACTAAAGAAAGAATTTGACGTAACGGTAAACGATGTCTTGTTTGTCAGCTGTGATTGCAACTGTGACTGGGAATGTGGGGGTGGCGTTGAGGATGAAACTGAGAAGGTAGTTGTTGTGTTGGCGGCAGATGCTGACGATGGAGCAAAATCGTATTTTTCGTCAAATGTTATACCGGCCTTTTGTGCTAACGTTTCTAAACACTTGAGGGGGCGTTCGTTGCCACCGTTACTACCACCACTGCTGTTATTAGCGACTTTTGAGGTGACGGTGCCGTTTAAAGTTGGGCTGTTATTGGAAACTTTTGAATTTGTCAAGTATGTTGCACTGGAGTGGTTGTTGTGGTTATTATTGTTTTGGTTGTTGTTAGTGTTATTGTTGCCGTTTGTTAGAGGGGTTGTTGTTGTTGGTGTTGTTTGTATTTGTGTTACAATTTGCTGTTGTTGTTTTTGTTCAACAAAGTGCGCTTGCTCAGCATTGAATTTAATTATCCTTATGTTTGAATTATCCTTAAGGGGTTGTGTTGGCAGATATGTAGTGTTTTCACTTTCTCTTGTGGCCGTAGTTCTGAAAAAAAAAATCAAATCAGATTAGCAACATTAAAAGGAAAATCTTCTCAATGCATGTCTTCACTTGTTATTTATGTAGTACGATTTGAAAACTCAATATTACGTTCTACTCCATAAAACCTTACATTGGGAATAAGAGCTTTAAAACTACAATTTATATCTTTAGGTAGTTGTCTAAATACCTATATGTAGATCAATTTTTAATACATGTTTATATTTTATAATTAAGATTATTTAGAACACTAATTTTGATACTGTAAAATTAAATATGAATCAAGCCGTACAACCAATTAAAAAAGCATTATATGATGTATAATGGCCTAATGCTAATAAAATATGGTCATCTGTGCAAATTTTCCGAAAGATCTGGGGTTAAATTACCGCATTCGATATCGAGTAAAACTGATCGTAATTTTCTAATTTGAGATTATGGCATACGATATCGAGCAAGAAATTTAGTACATTTTATAATAATTTCGATACGTTAGCTCATTCGATCACGAATGCGGTAAATTGGCCCCAGTTTTGAAAAAAAAAATTTTTTAATAAATATTTTATCACAAAAAAATACCTAAATACAAAAAGAACTTATTCCCAACTGTGTGAACACCGAAGAAATTTCAAGGAAAAAATTGTTTTGTGTAAATTGGGACTAATATAACATATATACACCCTTTTTATTACAATTGAAAATTTAATGGAAACATGTAACACACTCCACCCTCACTTTGATTTCGATCCAAAAATGACAAAAAGTTTAATAAAACATCCGCCATACGTTAAAAGTCCGTAGAAATAGTCTTAGGGAAATGTATTTCGTACTCTTTTACTAGCATGGTGTCTGACAAAACACCCCCGTCAGACACGCACATTAAATAAAGTACTTTGTATACAAGCCTTCTTGTGTTTGCAGGCACAATTGCTGGGGAAGACAAGACAATTTCATTTTGTATAAATTATCATATTTACAATAATTTTCGGTTCAAAATTATGACACAGATGCAGGGAAAAGAAAACATAAAACATTTAAGGGTTTTTTTTTTGCTTATTAGGAAAAGTTTACAACAATGGGGAAATGGAAAGGAATACTTATTGCAAATATTGTTTTTAGTTGATTCAGATAATACAGTCGTTCGAATAAGTTTTATTTAGGGGTTGAACGCATATTTTTATACAGTTTTTTGTGTCAAATAAAATGCAACAAAAAATAAAATGTTTAAGGATAAAATTAATGAATATGTTTAGTTTTTGAGAATAAAAGGGTTAAAAATAACTTTTTTACTAAAAAATATTTTGACATTCTTATTTTACAGTTTTTAATACTTTTAATTCCTGAATCTAATATACATAGTAGGTATATTATATATGTATGTATATCATAAAACTATTTCATGCATCTAAATAATAACTAGAAATAAACAATTTTTGTTTTTCCTGAAGAGTTATAAAAATATACATACCTACATACCTACAAACCTACATAATCTTTTTATTTACTAAACAAATTTTTGCACAATTTTAAAAATTTTATTTATACAATTTATTTATTCCGGCCAAATCCATTTTTTAGATAGAAGCATATCTTAAAAATCGCTTTCGGATACTTGTTTTTAGACGTTTTCCGAAATTGTTGTCAAGGCAGATAATTACGATTGCATGCTTTGACATAAAAGAAACTGATACTTTCAATTGAATTGCATATTAAAGAGGCTGCTTTTTATGAGTGCAAATAGTTAAGACCATTTGAGAAAATAATAAAATATAAAAATACCACGAGGTTCTAAAAATGCTAAAAAGAATCAAATCTGTATAGGTAATATGTGTGGCGTAAACCAAATGCTGAATTTAATGCTCAAAATACAAAAGCTACTGTTAAGCATGGAGGAGGCTCTATTATGGTTTGGGGCTGCATGTCGAGTGCTGGGGTGTGCAATTTGCATTTTATTGATAGTAAAATGGGCAAATTTGGCTACCTCAACATTTTGAAGCAAAATGTAAAGCAGTGCTGAAAAATTAGGCATTGCGAATGATTTTGCTTTTTACCAGGACAATGATCCCAAGCACACTTCGGGTGTGGCTAAGCTTTGGTTGATCCATAACTGCCCCAAACTTATAGAATCTCCTGCACAGAGCCCAGATCTCAACGTAATTGAACATCTTTGTGAAGAATTAGCTAGAAGAGTATACCAACAACAATTTAACACTTTGAGTCAGCTTAAGGCCGCGTTAATGGAAGCGTGGAACTCCATAGAACCTGAGGTATGCTCCAATTTGGTAAAATCCATTCCAAAACGTTTACATGCCGTTCTTGAGAACAAAGGATATGCCACAAAGTATTAATTGTTCTCTTTTGTCATTTTTATTATTGATGTTTTACTTTGTCCGATTATGCGTTGAGCGCAAAAAATTGAGTTAATTTTGTTTTTCTATGTAAATTTATAGTTATCATCGAGAATATTGATATTTTTTTATATTTGGAAAGATTAGAGTGTAGAGTGCAAATAAAAACAAAAAATAAATAAAAATTATTACGATTTGTTTTAGTTCAGAGAACATAAATATCATACAAACACTTGTCCGATTATGCGATGGAGCCACTGTATGTATGTGAGTAGCATTTTGTATTTTCTAAATCATAAGTCATAAAAACGTCAAATCAACGTCAGAGCAAAAAAAAAATATATTAAAAAATGCCAACAAGAAGCGAAAAAGACAAAATTTTTAAGCTTTTGTGTGAAAAGTTCGCATCCGACATAGGTACTAATGGTTGAAACAAGTAAGAATTTAATTGATTGTTTTTATTTTTTAAATAAAAAAGTTTATTTATAGGCGATGAAGAAGAGGAAGACGATATTTATGAAAATTTTAGGATAAACATCATCTGCTTGATGTTGAATCGAAGAAGTGTTCATCTGGGAGTGCCAAAATCTTCCATCTGGCACAAAATGTGTTGAGAAACTACGACAGCAATAGATATAACCAAATGGTTTGGGTACGCCCAAAAGAGTTTAAGATGTTTTTTTCTTACACATGAACAAACCTCTACATCAAGATTGTCCATTAAAAAGTCAAAAAAGCGCATTTTCTTTGGCAACAGACCACTTCGTTGTGGGATTTTTTCTAACCCGCCTTGGCTTTATCTGTAACAGCAGTTAATTAAAGTTTTTTTTTTGTTTTTGTGCAAATAGATTCTTTTACTTCCATTTTATAAATTTGTATAACTTCCCTGCTTTTTTTAATATTTACTAATTTAATTAATATTAATGGCTTAGAAGTTTGCAAAATTATTTCAAAACAGAGGAATAAAAAAATACAGTTTGTACTGTTGTAAAATATTTAAACATGAAAAATACCAACAACATATTTACAACTGTGGTAAAGTTTTAGCACATACAATATATACAACACAATAGTACACCATGTGAATTCTCTAAATATTTCTGTCAATTAAATTGTTTTAAAAATCAAAACCATAGAAATCCAATATGGTGGATTTATTGCAAGTGATAAAAAAAAGTAAAAGGTGTTGGACTTTTTCAAAGAACCACAATCTAATTTTTGGTGATATTCTTAATGCGACAAAACTGGTCTCTATTGGAAAATGCTACCAGCTCCAGCCCCAGGGGCCAAATTACCGCATTCATGATCGAATGAGCTATCGTATCGAAAAATGATTTCGATATCGAAATTATGATAAAATGTACTAAATTTCTTGCTCGATATCGAATGCCATAATCTCAAATAAGAAAATTACGATCAATTTTACTCGATATCGAATGCGGTAATTTGGCCCCTGAATTTGTATAAATATTCACCCCTATCGTGAATAAAAATTCCACATGAAATTTGTTCCCTATTATTTTTTTTTTTAACATTGGATTTTAATAGGAAAAATGTGAAAAGGGAACAAATTTCACGTGGAATTTTTATTCACGATAGGGGTGATTAAGGGAATCTGTACCTAGGTATGTACATACATACATATGTATATTATTTTCGTTTATTATCACGATTATCTATTACATACATAGCTATGAAGTATCGGGTTATACGCGAAAAGGTTAGTTAAAAATATATATTTTCGTGCATCTTTCAATAGAATTTTCAAAATTACTATATACCTATAAGCAGCTCTAAAAAATGACAATAAAGATAATATTAATATAGTTAATCAAGATCATCTAACAATACTATTAATTAAAGAAATTTCTCCTAATAAATTTAAAGTAGGAGGAGCAGCTATATTAGAAGAACTTAATAAAAATCATCATAAAGTTATAGAAGGTATAAAATTCAATATACCCTTATTAATGAATAAACTACGACTTCCTATACGCTCATAAGAAATATTGGCTAAACAAAATAAGCCTGAAGAACACAATCCATGAGCAATTATTAAAGTATAAGAACCACAAATTCCTATATAAGTTAAAGTTATTAATCCAGCTAAAACAATTCCCATATGAGCTACTGAAGAATAAGCAATTAATGCTTTTAAATCAGTTTGACGCAAACAAATAAATCTAACTAAAACCTAATTATTAATTATTTCAAGAATATATTGATAAAAAAGGGTTAGATGTTTATTTAAATATCATATGGATATCAGTTCCAAAATGTTCATGAAATTTAACAAAATTATCTCTTCGTCTTGCACTATTAAAATACTCGTACAAATGGTAAATCAAATGATATTTATTTCATCTGGAATGCCAAATTTTGATGCAACAGTTACTAGAAATTGCACCAAATGACTCGTAGTAGTACTACAGCACCAACTGTGTCTAAAATGTATTAAAAAAAAGTACAATTGTACCATATTTGATAACATGCACAAAAAACAAAATAGCCAAACAAATTACTTTTAATTAAAATAAGAAAATAAAATACAAATCAAAACTTGCAGTAAGATACCTATAAAAAATTGTCTTTTTTCATGTCAAAACAATGGTAAAAAAAATAAAAAATGATAATATATTTTTTTCTTTACTCAAACTAATGAGCAGGCACAAAAAAGTAGACAAAATGTAAACAAACCAAAAGTTTGGGACCTTCGTCTATGGTTGGAGAGATAAACAAGACTTGTTTCTGACGTTTGTTGTTAATGCTAAAGTATTATATTTCTTTTTTGAAGAAACAAAATTGCGAATGGAGGGAGGAAGGATGTATGAAGTAAAATGAGAACAAAAACAGGCGCAGACACTGAACCAGACAATGACAACTTGCTTCCAAAATACACTATGGAGAGAGGACTTAATGGGGGTGTTAAGGCAACAGAAGCAGTGTTAGAAGTAACAACAACATATCTACATACATATGTACATACACTAACAAAAAAATTAATATTGCTGCAGCAGACATTGAAATTATGTATGTCTGTTTCATGCTCTTCTCTCACCTTTTCAAACAGTGTGTGAAGCAATTCCATTACTGAAACGAAACCTTATTCCTTTTTATACTTTATCTTTACGCCATCATCATTTTTCGGAAAACAGCAAAAAACACAAAAAGTAAAGAAATCATACCTACAAAACAAAAATGAAAAAACAAATTCGAGACAACTAGAATTATCATCATCATCAATTATACAAATACGAAAAAACCAAAAGAAAATAAAACATACGGTTCAAAATTGTATAGCAACCATTAATGTAGGCTGGCATGACAGGCAACCCATAATGACAACTACATAAAGGTTTGTTCGTTGGCCGCTTAAACCAACAACTAAAAACTCTATACCATCATCACCAAATACAAACACGTATGTATGTTTTATGTTTGTATGTACGACAGCATGGAACTGCATCAACAAAAAAAACAACAAATCACAAATGTTATTAACCCAACATACAAAACTCAAATTTAAGCTCTCTTTGGGAACACAGCTAAAAATAAAAGAAACGAACGATAGAAATAAATTAATTCTTTACCATAAGCACAATTACAAAAAAGCAGCAAAAAAAATAATATTGTTTTTGTTATTTGAATGCTTGCATGCACATTTTAATTTTTTTTTCTGTTATTTTTGTTGTACTTCTTATTATACTCGACTATTACTACATGTGGTGGTTGGTCGGTCGTCATTGTGTTTTCTTTTCAGCCATCGTTTGGTTTTTTATTTTATTTTTTATTTAACGAGATTTCAGGTTTCATCGTTTCGCATTTATACACACATTTTTTTGTGTTTATGTGCCGATGAGGTTGAGGTTGTTTTATTTTTTTTCGAAGAGCCCGGTAGTGGGTTTAAGTGCGCGCGCATTATTTGGCATTTTATCGATTTATTTCAGATACAGATTTTTTCCTTGGGGTAAAACAATAGCACACTTGCAAAACGGCATAACATATTATAACCAAGTGGAAAAGGGAAAACGATATGGTCGAATTTAATGCAGTAATAAGAATAAATGGGACAAAGAGAGATGCAATATTTTGATGTTAAAAGGGGTTGCCAATGGTAAAAGTTTAGCAACGCAATAACTGATCCAGTAAAAATTATGAATCGTATGTAAAATGGAAATTTTGACATACATACTGAATTACATATGGGTAAGAAAAGTGACAGTACATATGTCTGATAGCACCTTAACTAAATATACTCCATATTAAAAAAATTTAAATAGGTATGTAGTTTACAAATTTAATTAATTTTGTTGCTTAATATTTTTTTTTTAATTGGATTTCCCTAAAATTTTACGAAAACAGAAATTAATAATATTAAAGCTTGTTACCGATAAATATTTAAAACTAGCTTCGCTCGGTATTTACTAATGATTTGTATCTATATATATAAAAATGGTGTAAAAAATGTATAGTAATTCATCAAATGAGAACGGCTGGGCCGATTTCTATAAAACTTTTTGTCAGTTGTTCGTATTTTCGAGGAGAAGGTTCTTACGGAAGAAAATTTTGGAAAATCCCTCCGGAAAAGTCGGAAAATTGGAAAATCGAGTTTTTGACTTAATGACTTTCCAACTAAAAAAATAGAAATTTCTTAGTGTAAATCATGAAAAATGCGAAATGCGAAACGCGGAAAATTGGAAAATCTCTTCGCAAAAGTCGGAAAATGGGAAAAATTGGAAAATTGAATTTTTTGTACGAAATTTTGTGTGAAATTATTCCTGTTGTATTATATTATTACTCTAAAGTTTGTCTGAAGGCCTAAAATTGGGGCGAGGCAAAGTTCGCCGGGTCCGCTAGTTTCATATAGAAATAAAAATTAAGACACAAAATTTTTAGTAAATGAAAAAATAACAAAAATTTGTATCAACTGATTGCTTAAAAAGTTGCTTCAAATTTCGATTATTATTATATGCAACAACAATTAAAACAATTATTAATTAAAAAACAAAAAAAAACATTTTAAAGCTTGATGGTAAATAATGTTTTTTGTTCTTCTATTGGGGCAGAAAATGAATAGTCCTGACGGTGTACCGACTCTCGAGCATACAACATACAATTGACCGTGGGAAAAATATTGGGATTCTAGATTGTCTTTGAGATTTATTTATCGCCATTGCGAAAGCAAGGCGAACTTGAAATTGGACCCGTTTAAAATTAAATTATAGATCAATTGGTTTCATAGGTGTTTTGCTAAAATTTTCTCATACTTTAAAAAATGAGAAGTGAAAAGGAGGCTTTGGTGTCAGTTCTTCAAGTTTCTTCAAAAAATGTCTCTTATTAAGAAAAATGAGAAGTGAAAAAGAGGCAATATATTAAAAACTTAAAATTTCCGAGTTTTTCCAGGAATTTTTAAATTTTTCTTACAAACCATCTCCTGAAAATTTTGAAAAAAAAAACAGCCAAATCGCTCCCGCCGTTTTCACGTGATGCCATTTAGGCCATCGGATAAAGAATAAGATACCTGTTCTTACATATTTATTTGCAAATAAAATATCTAAATTTGGGGCTTTTTTTAATTAAAGTTGACTGGACGATAATTATGGAAGTAAATATGACCAGTAACATAAATATTGAACTAAACGGAGAAACAATTGAGAAAATTGAACACATCAAATACCTAGGCTTCACAATTGATAAAAAATTAAAATTCAACGAACATATAGAGTTTATAAGTAAAAAAAAATCGGCAACAAAATCGGGTTTTTCAAAAGAATAAGAAGTAAAATAAACATCTTAACGGCTATTAACATCTACAATACAATAATTAATTAAACCACATTCCATACACACTACGGAATGCTGATAACTTCAGACTACAACGTGTAAAAACATATTTAATGAAGAGATCTCTTTTCTACAAGGACGTTAAACTTTTCAATTCATTACCAAATGAAATCAAGAATGAAATCAATAATAATGTCTATAATGTCTAAAACTATGTGTGAATTTTGTTAGAAATTAAATATAAATTATAAATGGATTAATGTAAACTCGTAGAAAACAACCAATCTAGAGTATTATGAATACATACTAATAAATAAATATAAAAAAAATATAAAAAAAAAATTAAATAAAATGGTTTATAGGTATTATTTATCAAAACTGATCCGAAATTATTTCCAAAACAAAAATATTCTTAATCTAAACAAATTACTTTTAAATATAAAACTAGGTACATATGTATATAAAATTTTCTTATTTTTTCAAGTGGTTGCAAATGTTTATGTTACCAAAGAATTATCGTGATTTAAGACATAATGTTCGTAACAGCTGTATCGAATTACTTTCACACATCTAGATAAAAGTGTACGGTTTCATGCAGTGTTGCCATTTTAGCACTTTCAGTGCTAGATTTAGCATTTTATTTCTCGAAAATGCATTGGAATTTTAAAAAGTTATGCTAAATGCTTTTTAGCATAATTAGCTTGATAAAAAAAATTTTTTTATCGAATTTTTTTTAGTATTTTACTCCAAGAAATACTTTTGAAGAAATAAAAAACACCTAACTTTTATTAATATTTCAACTAAATTTCTTTCGGTGTGGTAAGTTAATGAATACCGAAATTGTTGAATTAAAATATGAAATGTAATCTATTAAAACAAGTCAACAATTGTTATGAACAAAATTAGAAAAAACTATAATTTATATTTGTAACATTTGAAATAAAAAATGTATTGTTAAATTGAAAAAATTTAGCACTTATTTTTTCTTCTGTAGAACATTTTAGCAGTTAGTTTTTTAAGTTTTAGCATATTTTGAAATTCATTTTCTGGCAACACTGGTTTCATGTCTCTGAATGCTAGTGTGTGTTTGTATGCATATACCATTTGTTTGGCAACTCTCTTTTACCCTCCAAATAAATCTGCAATGTTTTGTTTTTAACGTCTGCCTAAAAGTTCTTTTGTAATTTAATCTTTTCCCTTCGCTCTTTCTGTTTTTGCAATGTTTTTGATTTCCCTTTAAAAGGAACCATAACAACAACACGAATATAAACAACCACCAACAACGTTGAAAAACACTCAAACTCAGTATCTAGCAAATACAAAAACCAAGAAAGATATAGCTGTACGATGTACGACCGGACCATGGTGCAACTATATACAGAGTGGGCCAAGTTTGACTGAATGATTTGAACTCTATTGGCATATTGTAGCCGTTGTGGTGCATCCCTCGGCAATAATTCTTGGGCCAATTAAATTTTATATGGAAACATCTTCAGATCAACTTTTAGAATACGTCGTAGCGATGTTCTGGAGATGTTCAATTGAGTATTAAATTAAAAATGCAAAAGTTATAAGCATTTCAAATCAGTCAGTCCAAGTTGGCCCACCCTGTAGTATAGTTACACCATGGACCGCACTTAAGAAAATCCATTTGCACAAAAAAAAAACGTCAAGACATTAATGTGCGCAGAGGCAACACTTTATATTTACAAAAACAACAAAGTAGTATTGACCAAAGGAAGAAAAGATACAAGAACAAATACTTTGAAAAACTACAAGGTGGCGCAAAAGTAATCCTCCTATCAGCAAATGCTATAAATTTTGCGAGGCTCCTAATGTCAGTTCTGTCAGCAATATTCCGCGTTCTGGAGCAGTGTAGCGTAACATTGTTTATTAACGTGTATTTCGCATGTGTTTACTACACAAATGTCAAAACAGAACTGACATTAGGGGCCTCGCAAAATTTATAGCATTTTCTGATAGGAGGATTACTTTTGCGCCACCTTGTACAACAATTCTAAAGCAGAAGCAGCAGTTGTCAACACAGCGGGAAACTGGTTTTTGATAAATGTGCATTTTGGGAATTTAAAAAAGACGACAGACAGACAACCAGAGTAACGAAGTGCCTGACTAGCACACTATAATCGTTCACGTTCTTTTTTGTTGGCGTTTGGAAAATAACAAGAAATAGAAGACTGAAAAATACAAATAAAATATAAAATAGTTTTTTTTAGTAAATTTTGTTCATTGTTTAGTTGCTTTTTTATACCCTTTACCATGAGTTCTAAGGGTATATGTATGTATGAATATAAATTTCTACAACATTCATTTTTTATCATATGAAGTATGTACATATATAACATCTTCATATAACTTGAAATAAGTCTCCAAAGTTTCAGTATATTGATATTAAAAATCTAATGAAATAAGAAATAAGAAGACTAAAAATATTCAGAATTATTTTTTAAATAGGTAAGGTACACACATAGGTATTTATTTCAAACTTATTTAAGAATTAAGTAATTTATCACTTAAAAAATTGGATGTGTGTTTTTCCGATAGTGATGAGTAACTAAAGATACCAATTAGGTAAATTCAATAAATAATTTGAACAAAATGTAAAAAATCATTGACATCACTGCATTTTTCCTCCTGAGCTGTTGCTGTGGTTGGAAATTGCAAGGTACAAATGTAGATAGATACTTCAAAAACGTCTCTAAAACAAATATATTCACACACAAGTCTATACATATTTCCAAATGTATATATACATTTGTACATATACATATATGTATGTATGTATGTATAAGAAATTAGCAGGCACTGTCTTAAATAAAAAAAATGTTGTTGCAACAAGGCACAAAACTAAAATAATGATGAAAAACAAAAAAGAAACAAACAAAAAGAGAAAATATGAAAATGTATTGCATGCAAGAAGCAATTTTGTCATACCGAAGGTTGTTGTTATAATACAACAGCAAAAACAATTTCTCAATTTGGCATGTCATTTTTTCATTGTCATAAAACGTACATACATATTTTGTTTAATTTTAATTGTTAACTCCTAACAATTCATCACCGATGAATTAGGGTACTTTTAAGATTGTTGTAAGATACCAAGAAAACAAAAAAATTAAATCATGTCCAGATATCAAAAGGAACCTTTCAAAATTACAATTGCAGTATTTTAAAGTATTTATACATTTTATCGTGTAACATATTGCATTTTAGATATGTAATTAAGTACATGTTACTTAAAGAAACAGCTGATATGCTTATTTATGGCAAAAGCAAAAATGGATCTTGAAATTAACTTCAACAGACCTTTTGGCATCAACAAACTGTAAAGCCATATAACTTCTAAAACAATAGAGATGAACTAACAAACCCTTAATATTGTTTATATTCTTAAAACTAAGATATTTGTAAACAAAGAAACAAAATTAATACACAGAATGTTTTAATTATTTTGATTTATACATTTCGACAGATACATTTATTAGCCACCAAATTATTTTAATATTGTTTCAAATCAAAAAATTAAATTATTTATACCTATACATATTTAAAATATGAAAAATGGTTAATTTGTGTACAAATTTGTTAATTACATTTCTAGCATTAAAATATAGGTATAAAAATTACCCAAATTCCCCTGTTATAGAAATACAACTCTACATGTTTCTGATTTGCTTGGTGCACATGACAAAACAAAAACAATATGAACAAGAATTGAGCGCTTAAATAAAAGCAACAAACAAGAGAAAAGAGAGTTATAAATAAATATGTATACGTAAAAACCAAACAATAAAATAAAATAAACGAAAACAGTGTAGGAAAGAGAAGGAGGAATAAGAAAAACTAGCAAAAGAAAACAAACGTTCACGAAAAGTATTTTACACTAAAATAAAAACGAATAACGAAATGATATAAAATCAATTGTAAACTAAATAAAACAGCTTACATACAAATACAGAATAAAATAAATTAAAAAAAAATACATACATAATTAAAAAACACAAAATTAACATGAATTAAAGAAAATAATACCTTCTTGGATAAACTTTTAAAGCACGACGATCCATCGTTTAAAATAAAACCGAATTTAAACGAAATGAAATTATTAAAGCATGCAACATCATCATAGTTCCTTAATTTTTTCTTTCTTGTATTTGTATTTTTTTACCAATTATTTACCTCACACTTTTTTTCGAAAAAAACACAACAAATGATTGAACGAAAAAGTACAAACTGAAAATTCAACACAACCACAAAATTTAGGGTAAAAGTTTTTGAAAAACAATAAATAAATTGCTGTTGTGTGTATGTAGTTGTAACTAAAGGTGGTGTTTTTTTTTTCTTTTTGAAAGCTGTAGAGACAATTTGGGGTTTTTTGTAAAATAGTAATAAATTAATTTTTTTATAACAAAAAGAAATTAAGGTGAAGCACCTGTATAGTTGTTTAAATATCACGGGCGTATTTTGTTAATTATCGTTGACAAAACTGATGAAGACCGATGAATATCTGCACTTATGTAAACGCACTTAAGATGTTTTAAAATAAAACTTTTCATTGCCACTGTAATATTTTTAAATTCATTGCTTTATATTTTTATTTATTTGATTAAAATTGTGTAAAATACTAGTTGTATATTTATTCCTTTTAATACATATATTTTGATAGCATTTTCTTATTTTTATACACTGAACACAAACGCACTCCAATCGAAACAACCAAACTCTCTAATTATCAAATATGTACTAAACGGCAACTCTATGTTAAATAAAATCAAACGCAATGATTTTCTCTCAGTAACTGGTTTTTCTGTGGTACTCTCTCGCTCTTTCCGTCATTATTTTATAAATTCTGTATAACAGAATACGCGTTAAAATAGTACAACAGTATTAAGTTCTCTCTCTGTCCTACACACTGCTTTTGTTTGTAGAAATATCTGTTTCTACCTCTCTGTTGCCTGTCCTATCTAGGACGCATACTAATGACTTTTTTTTTGTTCTTCCATACGGGTTGACTATCGCAGATATTCTCATTTTTTATTTAGTCAAAATTAAAAATAGCTTCGTGTACAAAGAAAACAACAAAAAGTGGTATGCGTTGTTGACGTGGTGGTAGTGGTGGATAAGCCGTGTGTGTTCGATTGAATTGAAGTGTATAGTGGTGGTGGTAGATGTGGAAGCAGTCAAGTAGGTAGTTTTTGTAGAAACGAAAGAAAAAATACCATAAAATTGTGTATATTTATGATTTTTTGTTGTTTTAATTTTACTGCGGCGTCAGCAGCTGCTGTCACACGCAGCCAAGCCACTAGCAACCATGGTGAAATTAAATATTTAAATTCACCTTGCTAGCAACCACATTTTGTAGTTGCTTTGTTAACTTTTTTCTCAAGTCCCAGCATTTCCCGCCACCCCTCTTCGTTTTTAACATTCTTTTCGTTTAATAAGATTTCATATTGTTGATAATGATTCTTTCATCTTTTATTTAGTTTTTGTATTCAGTGTGTGTGAGTGTATGCGTACATGTGAATTGTTTTGAAGACGATTGCCTTCATTAAACATAGTCGTTGGTGTTGTTTGTTTTTTGGTTTTTTCTTCTTGTGTGGAATTTTATTTTAAGCAACATGCGCACAACTCACACTGAATTTGTTTTTTTTTTATATTTCTTATCAATAAATGTTATGCATGAAATAGGTATTCAATTCATGTTTTTTGTTGTTTTTTACATTTGAACTTAAATTCATACACACTCGCCTATATATACATTTACATATGTATGTATTGATGTGCATTCATTTTTACACAATGAACAAAAGAAACGTTTTAAATTAAAAATGATTGCTTGCCACATAATTCTTGTTGTTGTTTTGTGAATTTACTAACATGACTTGGTGGGTTACTCTCTATTGCGATGCGATAGGCATACAAATATATACATTTTTGTACGGTTATCGCAACGCATTTGCTTTCGCATTTTAATAGAGAGTAACCCCCTTGATTTTTTTTTTAAACAGTGGCGGTTAAATGTTAAACAACAATGTACATATATTTACATACAGTCATGTCAAAAATAATAGGGACAGTTGTATTCGCCGTCTTTGGTGCTTCTGTATTCATATAAAATGAAAGAGTTAGTGATAAAAGAGAGTTGTTTTGCAATGATTGTAAACGACATTAATTTAGTGTTTTTTTCCTTCGTTTTGATAACAAATTATTTTATTTGTAAAGTACGCTATTTCTGCTGTGAAAAATAATAGGGACAGTTTCACGTTTTGGTAAAAAGACAATCAGGCATGTGATGGAAATCGAAAACGAATGAGTTTTAGAAGTCAATTTTTTCGTAATATTTCTGTATTGAAAAACTTTTATCACATAAAATATAAAGATATTGGGCTACTAAAGAAAATCTTAAAACAAAACTTTTAAAAAATTAAATTATACCTAAATGCATTAAAATGTATTTCCAAAACTGATTCGATTTCGATTTCCATCACATGCCTGAATAATAAAAATTAAAAAAAAGCGTTTCTTGTAGGTGAATGAGTAAAACAAATTCATAGCTTCACATTAATTGCTAAATAAATTGCATTTTGTAACTTTTTAGGCAAATATGGGTAGAAGTATGCATTGAGACCACGCTACTCGAAATAATATTAAAAATCTAAGTAAAAGCGGACATTCGTACAGAAAAATTTCACAAATGCTCGGTATTTCAAAAACGATGGTTGAAAATGCTATTAAATGGATTCCCAATTTTATTTACAGTTGTTTTCGGTTAATTGAGCCCCGGTTAATTGAGTTTCCCGCTTAATTGTACTAAACACCATCAAACGAAATCATTCCGTATAATTGCCTATGTAAAAGTACCCGTTTAATTGAGATCCGCTTAATTGCGCCTCCCGTTTAATTGATTCGTAAAATGAGACCGCATTGCGAAACACACGAACAAATGTTTCGGTTAATTGATTTCGTCTGCTTAATTTTTTTTTCTCTACCATCGCAAAACTATTTATGTTGCGCCAAAATTTTTTTGTCGTGTTTCTGTTCACCATGTAAAAGGGCTTTTTCCTGCACATCGTGTGAATGAGGACTTCGAATCATATGTTTTTATAAATTGTTTACATTTAGTTAAGCAAAAAAATTCAACAGGTGGAAAGTTCGCAAAAAATGTCTTCGAGAAAACACATTGCTTTAAATCTTAAACAAAAATTAAATTTAATTAGTGAAGCTGAAAAATGTGACAAAAGTGATCTTTGCGAAAAATATAAGTGTTCTAAAGCGACAATCAATAGAATTTTAAAAAGCAAAGATTCGATTGTTGAAAAATCAAAAACGTTGAAATTGTCAACAAAAAGAAACAGAAGCGGTGCCTGTTCAAATGTTGAGAAAGCCCTTACAATTTGGTTTAAACAAATGCGTGATTCGGGAGCCTTAATTTCCCGCAACATAATTTTAGAAAAGGCTAAAAAGTTCGCTGTAGAAATGGGTGTCGATTTCAATCCGAGCAATGGTTGGCTACATCGTTGGCAGAAGAGGGAAGGCATAATTCTAAAAAAGGTGCAAGGAGAAGGTGCGTCTGCTGACACTGATGCAGCGGATGCATTCCTTGATAAAGTTCTGCCAAATTTAATATCAAAATATGAGCCTTCAGATATATTTAATGCAGATGAAAGCGGTTTGTTTTTCCGAGCTTTACCCAATTCAACATTATCAAAAAAAGGGGACCAAAACCGAGGCTTTAAGAATTCAAAGGAACGTTTGACATTACTATTTATATGTAATGCTACCGGTAATTATAAAAAAGTTATCATTATAGGCAAGTCAAAAAATCCAAGATGTTTTAAAAACAAAGTTTTGCCTTTGGAATATTATTCACAACACAAAGCTTGGATGACTCAAGATTTATGGCAGAAAATTTTGCTTTCCCTTGATGCTGAAATGGGAAAACAAAAACGTAAAATAATATTGTTCGTTGACAACGCATCTTCCCATAAGACATCAGCAAAGTTATCCAACATCGACTTGCAGTATTTACCACCTAATACAACTTCAATAGCACAACCCTTAGATCAGCTTCAAATCTTACTATCGGCAAAACACTATACGGAAACAAATTTCAGCAATTGAAAGCGGAAAAACTATGGGAGAATTTATTAAGAATTTAAGCATTTTTAACGCACTGCATATTATTAAAAATTCTTGGTGGCTTGTGAAACCTTCTACAATTGCAAACTGTTTTAAAAAGGTAAGTTTCCGTTATTTGTTTGTGCAATAAATTTCACAGTCGTTACATTTCAGGCTAAGTTTTTTTTCTCTGCTGAGCAAGTCGATTTAGAAGACGATGTTGTGGAACTTAACACTGATGTTGAACATCAAAATGAGTTCGAAAATTTCGTCCGCTGCGATGATAATCTACCGTGTTGTGGAATACTCACAGAACAGGAGATAATTGAAGATGTTGAACATGTTTCGTCCTCGGATTCTTCTGAGGATGAAGAAGATGAACAAATTATCAATCCTCCTTCAACTAAAGAGGCACTAAATTCTGTTAATTTACTTCGAGATTTTTTTTTAGCACAAAATTATTATTCACATGAACTTGACGATATAGAAAAACGAATTATCGAAAGCCTAAACAATTCTAAAATTCAAATGTTGATGACTGATTTTTTTAATCATATTTAGTTTTACCTATGTATATACATATAATGTTTTTTGTAACACTCGCATGCACATATGTATGTATTTATTTTTGAATTTTGATCTCTTTTAATATAGAATTTTGTAATTTTTGTTCCTTTTCAAATATTGTACAATGAACGTACCTGATTTTTGTTTTGTTTTAATAAATACAATTTTTTAATTTAATAAAAAAATTTTTTTTATTTTGTCTATACACGTGGATGTTTCGCTTTATTGCTCGTCTGGCTCAATTAAGTGATTTTCGTTTTAATTGCGTCGGCGAATCAATTAACCGAGTATCGCTTAATTGAGTTTCCCGTCTAATTGCGCCAAAAGTCGTGCATTTTTAGAGACTCAATTAAGCGGAAATAACTGTAGTTTTACTTAAGTTAGTTATACCTACATAGTTTTAAAATTTCATGAAGTGTCCCTTTTTTCACACGTTAAACTATATGAATTCATACAAAATCACAAACAAATCAAAATATATTATGGGAATAGCAAAAATGTTATTATTAATCTTTTTTCTACCGTTTAAGAAAAAATAAATCGTTAAACAAGAAAGCATTTTCGATTTTTTATCCGGTTGTAAATAAATTGTAAGTTTGGGTTGGCACTGTCCCTATTATTTTTCACATGACTGCATATGGGCAAATTCGTGTCAAGTGACCCAATTTTTAAAATCGATATCTTCCGATTTGGATGAAATTTGCACCAAGGTTATTACTATTGAATAGTAGCCCAGACACAAATTTTCAGCTCTATCAGTCAACTGCCGGAGTTAAAGGGGGTCAAAGTTGGACAGTTTGGTCATACAGGGTTTTTTAAAATGAGTGTAACTTTCCACCAATTGGTTCTAGCAAAAATTGTCCAAAGGACTTTAGATAGCTATTTCTTCAATTATTATAAAAATATTTTTTTCTAATTCAATTTTTAAAAAAAATTTTTTAATTTTTGTTTTAAATTTTTTTTCAATTTGGCCCTTTTTTCTCAAAAGAAAGCTTATACAATTTCCTTTAAGGCCTTTATAATCGCTTAATGGGATGCGAGTGGGATATATATCAAAAAATGTATTTTTTAACTCAAGAATAGAATTTTTCAATATTTGGCACATGTATCATTTTCATTTTCCCCCATTTTTAATTTAATTTTTTTTATGGAGTTTTTTTTTATTTTTCCTCAAAAGAAACTTTAGACCATTTCCTTTAAGAGCTTTGTGGTCACTTAGTAGTAAGAGGCATATCTATAAAAAAAAATATTTTAACTCAAAAAACAAAGTTTTTGAATGTTACCATATGCACAAATTTTTTTTTCTTTTTGTAAGTTTCATTAAAATTATAAAAACAAAAACTCCAACAACAGCCTAGAAACGCCTGTAAAATGGTGCTGTGTGAGACCAACCGCTATTAATTTCTACCTGCGATTTTCTAAGTCACACATCTTTTCATTGAGGTTTTTTGTTAATTCTATAGGTAGTTTAGAGCGCACGTAATATTGAATGAAATTTTTATTATTAAAGTAACAGGTACCCCTGAGACCCGTTTTGAATCAAGTGGAAAGCCATTCTCTGAAATTTTATAACACTTGACTTTAAAATGTGAGTGGAGAGGTAGAAGTTAACAGGTACTTTATTATAATGCTATGTTTAACTTATTTTTGTTGTAATCCCTTAAACAAAAAGAAGCACAGATCATCAGATATGCGAAATATTTCCGACAACTTATTGAAAAAATTCCCAACGCTTTCAAAACGTTTGCTAATGAGTGCCGAAATAACCATCACAAGGATGCAGAAGAAATTTTTGGACAAATAAAAAAGAAGTACAAATCGTCACAGACTAGATCTGAAAGAATTCAACTTCTTACTCTTGTCCCATCGTCATGGAGTTGTTCAAAAATAATGACCGAGTTTGGAACGTCTCAACGAAAAGCAAGAATTCCAAACGAGAAGAAGGGAAAAACTTTAGAGTGCGAAACTGAAGGTCTAGTAACTCAATTTTATCAGCGAGATGATATGAGTCGAATGATGCCAGGAATGAAAGACTGGGTGTCTGTTCGAATCGATGGTCAGAAAGTCCAAATGCAGAAGAGGATAGTTCTCTGTAACCTGAACGAGTTATATGCAACATTTCAATCTGAACGCGAGCACGTCAAAATTGGATTTACAAAATTTATCCAACTGAGGCCAAATCATTATATTTTGGCAGGAAGCAGCGGAACACACACAGTATGCGTTTGCATTTACCATGAAAATGCTAAACTCATGTTGGAGGAAATCAACTTAAAGTATTTGACAGATGATTCCTTAGAACATTTGCACGATTACCGTGATTGCCTTAAATTGACTATGTGTCCTTATGTAAGAACGTCTTGCCACTTTGGCGAATGTTCAAATTGCCCGGAGACCACATTCATTAAGGATAATTTAATGAACTCTTTTGATCGAGAATGTATTGATGAGATAAGATTTGAATCTTGGCTTCAGACTGAAAGATTTACCTTAAAGACAGTAATTTTAAATGTGGATGCTTTTGTGGAAGAAATATGCAAAGGTTCACTAAGTTTGAGAACCCATGACTTTTTAGTCAAACAGCAATGGTCATTTTTGAATGATTTTAAGGCACATTTGAAGTCTGGTGAATTCGTGATTTCATATGATTTCGCAGAGAACTATAAATATGTTATTCAGGATGCCATACAAGGATTCCACTTCAACTATATTCACAGTTGTTATTTACTACATAGAAGATGAAAAACTGGAACACAAAAGTATGGTAATCATATCCGATGATTTAAAACATGATACCGCTACAGTTTATGAATACCAGAAGATAATTCTAAATTATCTAAAATCTAAATTTATAATGGAGAAGGTATACTACGTTCCGGATGGAGCTCGTCAACATTTTAAAAACAAAAATAGCTACGCAAATTTTATAGCTCACGAAAAAGATTTTGGAATTCCAGCTGAATGGCATTCTCATCCAACTGCACATGGCAAAGGAGCATGTGATGGCATTGGAGAAAATCTCAAAATAAATGCAGCGAGGTATAGCCTTCAGTGCTCTCAACAAGATCGCATTTTAGATGCGAACCTTTATTCCGATGGGTAAAGAACCATTGTAAAGAAACTGAAGTAGTTTTTAGTAGTAAAGATGATCATGAGGAAATACTAAAAACAATGAAGAGTAGATTCGACGTTGCTGTAACAACTGATGGCACATCTCAATACCATGCCACAAAGCTCTTAAAGGAAAAGAGCTAAGCTTGGGCCTCTTCGAAAATGCATCACTGCACTGCATTTGATGCGCAGTACGTTCAGAAAAGCAAAAGGTTGCATCACTGCAAATCATTGTGTTCTAAAATGCATCACTGAAGCAGATGATGCGCAAAAAACAACAAATAAGCATCACAAAAATGGCTGATGCAATAAATGTGCATCGGCATTAGCTAATTTGCATCAGAATCGCAAACTAATCACATATGCACATCAAATGCAGTGCAGTGATGCATTTCTGAACAGGCCCTTTCTTTGACAAAACAAAAAACATCCATTAAAAAAAGAAAAAAAAAATAGTGCATATGGTAAAATTCAAAAACTTTGTTTTTTGAGTTAAAATATTTTTTTTTTATAGATATGCCTCTTTCTACTAAGTGACCACAAAGCTCTTAAAGAAAATGGTCTAAAGTTTCTTTTGAGGAAAAATAAAAAAAACTCAATTAAAAAAAAAAAAAATGAAAAAATACATGTGCCAAATATTGAAAAATTCTATTCTTTAGTTAAAAAATAGATATCCCATTCGCATCCCATTAAGCGATTATAAAGGCCTTAAAGGAAATTGTATGAGCTTTCTTTTTGAGGAAAAAGGGCCCAAATTGAAAAAAAAATTTAAAATTAAAAAAAAAATTTTAAAATTAAAAAAAACATATTTTTGGAATGACTAAAGAAATAGCTATCTAAAGTAATTTCGACAATTTTTGCTAGGACCAATAGGTGAAAAGTTACACTCATTTAAAAAAACCTGTATGACCAAAATGTCCAACTTTGACCCCCTCTAACTCCGGCAGTTCTTGACTGATAGAGCTGAAAATTTGTATTTGGCCTACTATCCAATAGTACTAACCTTGGTGCAAATTTCATCCAAATCGGAAGATTTTAAAAATTGGGTCACTTGACGTGAAATTGCCCATATGTATAAGTAGGGAAGTCTTATCGATCATTAGCAATATATATATATTTTATATATATATTTTAACGAGGCCATTTGGGTCTTTTTAAATTCACCGAAATCGAACAATTTATTTACGAAAATTGATAATTGTAAATTAGCAGTGAATATAACCTTCGTATTCGTAAAAAAGAAGCAAAAATTAGTCCAAGAATATATTCCATGAAATAGTGTAAACATATTGGTTTTCATTGTGAAATCAGCTTGATTCTTCAAACACTGGAATTTTTAGTACTTTACTCGTATATGTACCCCTACATAAAGTATTTTAGACTACTTTTGTCTCTTCCAGGTTATACCTATATATGCAAAAGTATTAACATAAATATACATATGTATTTAGAGTACCATTTAGAACTAAATTTTGTAATAATGAGAATATCAGTTACCTATCAGAGCTTGAATATATCGATATCAATATGATTTGTTCCGAATTTATAATTATGGGGTCAAAAATTTCATAATTCTTATAAGTTATAAAATTCTTTGAAAAAAATACTCTATATAGGTACATATTGCCATTTGGACAATAGAACAAAAAAAAAATCGATAGTTTTACTCAAAATTTTGGACTTACTGTGAACTTCTTTTATAATTTTTCATACAACAGATTCCCAACAAAGCCGTTCCTCGGTTCATTCTTATGAACAGTTTTACAATGTATTAAATGTAACCTGTCGAAAGCCAAACAACAATTATCGAATTATAATGTGGTTCTGTCCTGAGGATAAATTAATACAAATCCGGAATGTCCTTGTCCCACTTACAAAGTCTAACCCTTATTCAAAATGGCCCTGTTATCGCAGGTACAAAGGTCCAACCCTAAAATCATTCAAGTTCATACTACATTCAATTTGGATAGGTGGTATCATTAAAGTATCTTTTAAATATTAACCTATAATGGTAGCTGTGCGTAACAATGCTTCGGTAGCCATCATATCTTAACATTGTATCGACTAAATATACCAAGCAGATCCATTTTACTTTTACCTTTGAGTTGACTGAAGATACTTCGAAACCCTCGTGGAAATTTCGTTTGAAATAGTTAGATCAAATCCCTATGTGACGTTCGTGTATATAGTATGTAGAGTGTCTCTTAGACCTCAGCCTCTAAGATGTTTTATTCATTGGATATTCTGATATTCGTCAAGCAATCAATTGGATCCAAGCCAAGAGAACGTCCGACATCGATTGCATTGAAAATATAGTACGTGGCCCTAAGAAGAATGACATTATGTATTTTAGTGCCCACCGCTCTCGACCTGCTAAGGGTATCAGTTCAGAACACTGATGGCAAACATGGTACAATTGTACTTTTTTGATACATTTTAAACACAGTTGGTACCGTGGTACTACCACGAGTCATATGGTACAATTTCAAAATAATGTTGCATAAAAAAACGAACAATTGGTTTCATTCCGAACAAATTTTTCGTTTTGCTTTTTCTATAGAAGCAAAAAATGGAATTAATTCCACTTCCGAACGGAATTAAATCCTGTGACGCCATGTATATCATATAAGTTACTATTTGTGTAATAGGGCAAGCAAAAGAGATTTTATTTAATTTCATGAACATTTTGGAACTGATATCAATTTGATCTTTAATTCACAAATAAGATTATTATTACAATAAATTTTTGGTTGAATTATCGAACAATATGAGTCTTTGACATATTCATTTACATTAACCCCCTGGCCAACGATATCGAACGATAACGTTCGCTTAGATAAGACTTAAGACACAAACTTTTTATCGTATCTATTTTTTTTACTCAATCAGTTTGTTTATTCCACAATCAAGTTTGTGTCTTAAGTCTTATCTAAGCGAACGATATCATTCGACATCGTGGGACAGGGGGTAAATGATTTTGAGGCTGAATTTAAAAACTAATGGTGTAATAAAGATGTCGCATATTTAATGGTCAGATTAAAACATAAAATCACAACAGTGTACCACTTTTTTTTCATGTACAGTAGTGCTGGCAAAGTATTGAGTAATGGGTACCGAGTATCGAGTATTTGGCCTTATTTTTGGATACTCAATACTCAAAAGTAGTTAATCGATACTTTCTGAGTTGTATTTTTAAGCAAGTTTTTCAATTCTTTAATCAAAACACAACATTAATTTTCTAAAGAATTTATTTTAATTTTAAGTATTAAGATCGCTTGAAATAAGACAATGAATATTTATCAAAAAGACCAATGACACCTTCCCGACTAATACGCAAATTCTTCTTAAACTATAAAAATTATATATGTATATAAACATACATTACATATATAAGAAGTAGAAGATATTGTCCTATGAAATTTGACATACATCAACTTCAGAGTATTCATTAATTACGTACTCTACAAAGCCTTTCACTCGCGGTTGTGGATTTCTTTCCATAATCATATAAAATATTTTATCATCATCAGATGATGAAGATGAATCCAACAAGTCATCCAAAATTTTTTCAGCACATAAAAAAGTAGTAATATTTTCCATTTTTTTGTATCTTAACACAAATACACATTCATAAACAAAACAAATGTCAGCTGTTTTATCGTGCGATTCTCCCCCTCTAAAAATACAGAGTGTGAAAGGTGCACCATTTTTTTAAATTTATAGTGTGACATTTATAGAAAAGAACACACTACACTTTAGCAGTGTTGACATTTTTTCAGAAAAGAACACAAAAAAATTAAAAAAAGTGCGAAATGGGAAAAACGTGTAACATTTTTGCCAGAAAAGAAAACGCCATAAAGCTTAAAATGTAGGTAATTAGGATTTCAAAATCGTTAAAAGTTAACTCTTCTATTTCTTTTATTCTTACAATAATAATTCTAGTTATTTTGGAAATATATATATTTACCAAGGCCAACTTTTCGAAAATGACTCGATACTTCATAAATAAGAATATATTTAGATAATCGCGACAATTAACGCAATAATGTTGCTATAAGATATATCGAATTTCCAATAAAGTAAATTTGTGGTAAAGTTTTATGATTATTTAACAAATATTAAAAATGGTACCATGGAGTTCTAAAAAGTACATTTTATTTATATAGTTGGTACGAAAAACAAAAACCCATTTTCCATCACTGGTTCAGAATACACTAGAGTCCCGATTTGCGTCGTTAATGCTGGCAAATGCGACGCAAATCGAATTACTTTTTTCTATACAAATGTACTGACTTTTTGTTGAATGAGTCCAAAATTTAAAAATTTAGCAAGCAAAATCATATTTTTATTAAAAAAACATCAAAAGGAATTACCCTCTTCACATGCAAGTATATAGGCAAAATATTCACATGTAATTTTGGAATTATGATATATAGCGACGAAAATCGAAATCAAAAAGACACACATTTATAAAGCCGACGCAAATAGAAAAGACGCAAATCGGGGCTCTAGTGAATGTCCTTTTGTATAACCAGTATACCATATATAATTGGATACAATTATAAAATTTTTTCGGCTTTTTAGAATCTTATTGTGGAAACACGTTTATTTACAAGTTGAAAATGAAACTTCTTGAGTTTTTGCAACAATGTTGTTGTAAAAAGAAATCACAAAACGATTTTTTTTTTAGTTCGGTCCATGTTTTACCATAGGCCTCATACAAAGTCCACTTCCGAAATTCACTTAAATACGTATAAAACTGGCATAAATGTTGATAAAGGGTTAAAATTCGACACAAATAATCCCAACCAAAATAAGCCTTTAATACGTAGAATCCACATTAGTGGATACTGGATTTAGAAGCTATCAGTCCATAACATGTCCACTTCTACTATGCTACCCACAAATCCCTTGTAAATAATATTATTGAGATTAAATTCAAACACAAAAGCCTCATCTTATATCTTATACTTTTTTAATTTTATAAATTGTTAAAATACACTGAAGACTATTATGAAAATCAGACAAACTCTGTAAATTACAGTAAGAATCGGTAATTATATCAATTATAAATGATCAAAATTAGATAAAATTTCAAAACATTTAAAATAAAATCACATTAGTGAATTACGACCAACAGGTAATATTGTTATTCAAACAATATATAAAATACTAATCAGATTTGCACTAAGACCGAATAGGGTTTAAAGATTCGGCATAGCCGAATATAGCACTCTAACTTGTTTTTATTACGTACTAGCTGACCCGGTCCGCGTTGCTGGCCCTAAGCAAACATTAGTGTTGTATTACCACACGATTTAAATTAAGCTTTTAAAGAAATGTACAGCCTTTAAATAAATTTATGGAATATCTATCATAAAGATTTGTTACAGAATAACTTACATATGGTCTAGGTATGGGCTCAATCAAAAAAGAAACGCATTTATTTAAGGCAAATTGGAAATTATATTTATTTATTACTTCATCTTGGGGCCAGCGGTTAACAATGTTTTTTGTTTTTTGGCGTGCCGTGTAGAAAACATAAATTTTCCAAAATTAAGCCAGCAATAGTTAATGATGTGACTCTTGCTTTATTGATGGCAATAGTACAGGTAAGACGCAAAGGGAATTGGAGCCGCTTGAATTGGAATGGTAAATCGTTGGAAATCATCCGAATTCGTGGAATTTGATGATTGTTGCCTCGATTAAATTTGGTGAGCAGTTTTTGATGGTCAATGTGGTTCCGTTGCATAACTTTGGTGCGTTTAAGTTGCGAATAAGAATTACCGGTGATCCAACGTTTAATGTTAGCACATGCGGTGGCATTCCGGGTGGTTCCAATGAATTTTAAAATTCAGTGGGATAATTGACGGCTTGTTCTTCATCCATTACTGTATCGATCGATTTGATTAATTTGCCGGGCAGTGTCAATTGAATTTGCTCAGTGAGCTTGTTGGCATCGCAATTTGTTGGTGCCAAAATTGCACGTTCCCACAGCCAATCCGATTTTTTGTAGAAGATTGTTAGACTTGGGAAAACCTTGTCGACAACGGCTTGAATATTCATTTGCGTTCGACAGAAGTTAGGCGGGAACGAAATCTCGTTCGTGGCGCGATTAATTGGAATTTTTCCATTTCCGATGTCAAAAAGTTGTTCTGAGAATGTTTGGGCAGACGGGTCTTGCAACAAATGCACACATATGTTCGTCGATAGCGTGATTTTCTCGACTCGGTTCCAAAGATATGAAGCTTTCAAGCATGCGTTCAGCTCATCTGCGGTCTTTGATAACGGGCAAAGTTTGACGAAAATCACCAACAAAAAGAATAAGAGCGCCTCCCATCGGTTTGTAGTATCCTCGAAAATCACGTAGAGTCCGATCAAGCGCTTCGAACAATTTGTTTGAATGTACCGTTATTTTTTATCAGCGTTTGAAAAAAACTCACAAATGTGCACAAAATGTAGGTATCTTAAATGCAAGGGTACATAAAGTTTTTTATCATCGATGGATGATATAATATTATTTTTAACTTATTGGATAATGTTGCACCTTAGTAAGCGCGGAATATCTTCTGTTATCGAATGATGTAAATATTTTGTAAATAAACCGAAAACTCGGATTTTTGAATGCAACATTTCGAAAGTTTTAAAATTTTGATATTGGATCGTAAATAACATAAGTTTTTTGCAAATATCTTCGAAACTACATAACCGATTTAAGAGTTTGATATCTCGTTTTTAAAAACATGACAACGGCTTTGAAAAAAATGAAATATAATAAAAAAAAGCAAAATATATGTATGTATGCTCGTATGTCATTGGTGATGCAATATGAAAATTGGATTTTGCCACGTCCCTGCGCCCGCAGACTGAAAAACCATGCAAACATAAATTTTTTTATTTTTACCTCGCCTTCAGTAGAATGTGGATACAATCTGTATGAAGTAAATCTGTAAAAACCCATTTAGAATTAAATAAAAAAAAGTGGGCGTGGTCGTACGACCTTACAAACCTTCCCGGGCTCATGCACAACAACTTTGCCGAAGATCATCACATGATCATTTACGATTCTATAAAGTACATACATACACTCACACTCTGAATTTTTTCCGGGTATTCTTCTTCTCTGGCCTGAGACCAGCCTGAATTCGTGCGAATCGTTGCAATCGGTCCTGGCGTTCTTTAGTTATAAAGCTAGTAACTAACGTCACTCTCTTTTATATATATAGATTACGACTTTTACGACACTACAACATCAGTTATGAATTGAACAATTAAGTAAGCATTACATTTGTTATTCCAATAAAAATCATTCGATGTGATTAAATTTTTTTAGTTTAGAATAAAAAATTATTCTATCGAATAATCTAATACTTAATACATACATACATACCTATATATTTAAAAACAAGTTAAGCTGGAGGTTCACAACTCGCGTCTACGCGTTTCACGCGTTCTAAGCAACTGTCAAAAAAGTAGAATCAATGTAGTTGTATGTTTTAAGTTACACACTCAAAAGCGTAGGACGCGTTGATGCTTGAAACGCGAAAAGTTCGTTTACTTTCTACTTTTGAACGCGTCGCAAGCGGCGAACAGCTGGCATTGACAAATGCAAAGCAAATTTATTTTAAAGGTGATGTCACTAAAAAAATGGCAGTTGAAAAAACATGTTTTATATGAAATCGACAAACAAACCGATAAAAAACTTCGTATAAAAACAAAATTAGCTGGGCTTACGGCATCACCTCCGAAAGTACATACATATACATACATATGTATATAAAACACAAATGTTTCTTATTATTGTTTATTTGACCTTTTTTATTAAGATTTTGGTAATTATTAAAGCTTTAGGTCTTTTTTATAAAATTTTTATTTCAATATTTCGCTACTCTTTGAGTAGCTTCTTTAGGATAATTTTTTTTTAATTTTTTCTTATTTCCTTTTGTGTTTGTTTGCATGTTGACTTGCATTAAAAAGTACGAAAATTGAAGTGACGTGTGTAAATGAAATGGCAAGTTCAATATTCAGCTAAAACTGAAGAGTCTGAAACAGGACATATGACAATATTCCACTTAGCTGGCGTTTTATGCCCAAAACACACTACACATATTGTCAGGAGTTGTTTGGATTAATAAGATAAGAATAAGAATGATGCGTTGAAATAGCCAGCCCAATCTCCGGATCTCAATTCAATTGAAAACTTTTGGAATGATGAGGGATGATGAGGTCAACATCCATTAGACTTTGTTTTTGGTACACTAGGAGAAACTCACATATTGGGGCTCTCGATTAATGAATCCCAAAGGTAAACAGCTATACAGGACTCCAGTTGATCGTAAGAACTGCTTGGATTACATATTCCCTGGGCAACCTACTTGCTGGCCCTCTGATCCTAGGAAAATTCCTGACCTTAGAGATTTTTTTCATATCGGAAAATATAAATTGAAATTGTATTACTACGAAATTATCATACGATCTATCTTCTGACCATTCTGCTGTGGAATTTGGACAAGCATCACACGGGCTAAAAAACTGTTGCTTATGCGGATGACGTAGCGGTGACTGTCATGTGGGCACGACATCGCAAAGAATAGAAGAAGCTCTTAAAACACTAAGTTGGTGGAGCACTGAAAGTGGTTTAAGTGTAAATCCAGCAAAAGTGAACTTGTATTATTAACGAGAAAATACAAAAGTCCTACATTCCAGCTACCTAGTTTGAATGGTGTAGAACTGTCTCTCTCAGATAGCGAAAAATTTCAAGGCATTATTCTTAACAAGAAATTGTCATGGAAACCCAATATGCTAGCAAGAACAACTAAGGCCATGTTGGCTATGTATATTTGTAAAAAAACCCATAGACATAAATTGGGGTTTCAAACCTCGATGCGTAAACTGGCTCTTTGAGACAGTCATAACACCAATATTATTTTATGGGGTCTCAGTCTGGTGGAAAGCACTGCTACCTCTTTGAAAGGATAATAAGGAAAACTACGATCCTGATAACAGGAGCCTTATGCATTACTCCTACTAAGTGACTTTTCACAATGCTGAACTGGATCCCAGTTGACCTAATGACAAGAAAACTGGCTATGAACATTGCCTTAATGATGAACGCAATAGGCGCATGGAGAGTACGGATAGGGCCTTCCTGAACACATTGTTTATTGCACTCCGGATATTTACGGACGACTCCAAAAAGGGAGAGACAGTTGGCGGCGGTGTCTACATCCATGAATTTGAAATTAGGATATCTTACTCCAAATGGTTGTTGTATTCTTCAGTCTGAAATATCGGCTATAAAAAGAGCAGCCAATTGCTTCAGTTATAACAGAGTATCAGGAAGGGATATTCGTATATATACTGATAGTCAAGCTGAAATAAAGTTTCTGATAGATGTATATACTACATCAATATTCGTGCAGGAATGCCGGACATCCCTGAATAGGATGGCGAGTCATTCAACAGTTACATTCATATGGTTAGGAGACATGGAGACATAACAGGCAACTGTGTTGCTGATGATTTGGCAAAAAAAAAGCGCCATTCTACCTGATGGTGACATTGACCATCTATGCGGTATTCCGCTATCAACATGCAAGCAACAAATCAGTAACTCTTACTATGAGCTTGCTCAGACCAGGTGGGCAAATAAACACACCTTTACAATCACATGATTGATAAGGAATGAACTTTGTACTTACTAAAACTACAGCGATCACAATTAAGTAACTTGACAGTGATAACAAAGACTTCTGCAGAAGTTGTAATAATGAAGAAGAGAAGGAAACCATCACTAATCTTCTGTGCCAATGTCCAGCAATGACTCCTTCCCTTTCTATCTTGGAGCTGTGTACTTCACGGCCGCCTGCTAACCTAACCTAAAACATACAGTGTGAGGAAGATATCGATAATTATGTCAAAGACTGTATGCCTTTGATTTGTTCGATCATGGATAACTCTAAAGGCCAATTTCCCTCAAAGCTTCTACTCGGAAAGAAGAAACTTAGATGAGAATGGAAACTAAGCAGACCACCTGCTGCAAAACAGAGGCTGTCCGCTGCAAGTTAAAAGTTAAGAAGGGCCCTACTTTCAGAAGAGGATCGCAGAAATGTAAATTTCATTAAAAATTTAACAAATACTAAGCACACAAATTTCTCCATTTGGAAGGCAGCTTAAAATATTAAACCACCTAGGCATAAAGTGCAAAGGGTAAAACCTTGGTATTCGCAGAGCATTTAAGTAATGTATTTCAATCAAACCCTCCACGAACGAATTTGAACTAGAAGAACGACCTATTCGATCAAACAAAAATCCCAGCACTTTTTTAATTAAATGTTCTTACGTTTTATCTATCCCAATAACACTATTTTTTATATATCTATTAAGAATGGATATTTACCGAATATCTGGCAGAAATCTTTCATAGTGCCTATATTTAAATCGGGTAATAAAGAAGTAATTGCAAATTATCGTGGCATTGCAAAACTTAGTGCAATACCCAAACTCTTTGAAAAATTAATCACTGATTATTTAATCTTTCAATTATCAAATTTGATATCACCGTTTTGAGTCATCTAAGGGATTTAAAAATATACTAGATGCTTTAGTAACAAGCCGTACCATAAGAAACAGGCTTCAAGAGGCCGTACTTATGACTCGAAGTCCAAGGTCAATACCTCTTTTAAGTAAAAAAGGTTACGATTTGCAAGACAACACCAAAGTCGCAAAAATTTGAACAACGTGATGTTGTCTGATGGGACAAAGATAAATTTGTTCGGATCAGACGGAAAATGTTCTGTACGTCGTCCTGCCAATAAAGATTTTGATCCAAAATATACAAAAAAGACAGTCAAACATGGCGGCGGGTTCCTAATGATATGGGTATGTTTTTCAGCTTCTGGCGTTGGTCCAATTTTCTGGGTACAGGGGAAAATGGCAGCGGTAGATTACTTAGATATACTCCAGAGCAAAATGCTTCCATTTGCTGAAGAGGAAATACCATTAAAGTGGGAGTTTATGCAGGCCAATGATCCCAAACACTCTACAAGAAGTGTAAAATCTTGGCTTCAGGAAAATGTAGTCATCGTAATGCAATGGCCATCACAATCACCTAACCTTAATCCCATTGAACATCTATGGGGAGTCCTTAAGAATAAGATTGGTCTGTTTAAATCTAAAACTAAGCTTGGTATTTGTCCAGATATTTGTGCTAACCTTATTGGTTTTGAATAGGCGGTGTTAAGAAGTTATCAAAATGAACGGAGTATCAACCAAATATTAAAATAGTATAAGGATTTGATGGTAGAACGTTTCTATATAAAAATATACAATTTTTTCAAGAAGAAACCATAATTAACTTATTTTTTATGTTTAATAGATAATATAAATACCTTTTAAGTTCATGTACACGAGTATAAATTTTTTATTTACTTGAAGATAAATAAAAATTGAAGGAAATAAGAAACGCATAAATTGTTTCTATTTTTTTTTCCAACACTGTACTTTGCTGAGTCTCAGGTGAATATTTCTCAGTGTTACACACGGAATGACAAACTTATACAGTATACCCCGGTTAAATACCTCACTAAAAAATCCAAAATTTTTGGGTACTTGTCCGTGAAAGGTGTTTAAGCGTTCACGGTTATTTACCTTATAAAGGTAATTAAACAAATTTGCTTAAATCTATTTAAGAATGTAATTATTAATTAGGGGCCATGAAACATTACAATTATATTCTGCAACTATTTGGTGTTTTGTTTTTCCTTTTTTTTTTGCAATAAAGATCAATAAAAGTTTTTGCTTTACATTTCATTAAAAATGTATGTAACACATAAATTTGATTAAATACACGAAGTTAACAGGTGCCTAAATGAAATTCTTACAAAATTGTGTAAAAAGATTCTTCGGGTAAATCAACGAAGTTAAACTAACGAAAATGTCAGTGATGGGAAAATTTTTTTGAGGTAGGTAATTACCCGAATTGGGCATTTAAGCGAAAGTTATTAAACGTGTGGTTTTGTTTCAAAAAAATATTAAAAATAAACGGGTATTTACAAGGCAAGGTAAATAAACGGAAAAGGCAATTAAGCGTGGGTATTTAACCGGGGTATACTGTATACCCTCATTCCCCACTTATGGCGGTGGAGGTGAAGTGGCGTAATCTAATCTAAATATAATTAATATAACTTAATTAAATTAATAATGATTATATACTATAATAATAATTTTAAATTGGTAAATACTCCCAAATTTTAAAAATACCCCCTAAATATTTATTATTAAAATAAATTAATTTTATAAAATAATAATATAATTAAAATTAAATTAAATAATTTATTTTAGAAATAAAATAAAATATCTTTTAAAATTAATTAAATAAAAATATATTAATATAATTTAATTAAATTAATAATAATTATATATTATAATAATAATTTTAAATTGGTAAATACTCCCAAATTTTAAAAATACCCCCTAAATATTTATTATTAAAATAAATTAATTTTATAAAATATTAATATAATTAAAATTAAATTAAATAATTTATTTTAGAAATAAAATAAAATATCTTTTAAAATTAATTAAATAAAAATATATTAATATAATTTAATTAAATTAATAATAATTATATATTATAATAATAATTTTAAATTGGTAAATACTCCCAAATTTTAAAATACCCCCTAAATATTTATTATTAAAATAAATTAATTTTACAAAATAATAATATAATTAAAATTAAATTAAATAATTTATTTTAGATATAAAATAAAATATCTTTTAAAATTAATTAAATAAAAATATATTAATATAATTTAATTAAATTAATAATAATTATATATTATAATAATAATTTTAAATTGGTAAATACTCCCAAATTTTAAAAATACCCCCTGAATATTTATTATTAAAATAAATTAATTTTATAAAATAATAATATAATTAAAATTAAATTAAATAATTTATTTTAGAAATAAAATAAAATATCTTTTAAAATTAATTAAATAAAAATATATTAATATAATTTAATTAAATTAATAATAATTATATATTATAATAATAATTTTAAATTGGTAAATACTCCCAAATTTTAAAAATACCCCCTAAATATTTATTATTAAAATAAATTAATTTTACAAAATAATAATATAATTAAAATTAAATTAAATAATTTATTTTAGTGATAAAATAAAATTTAGTTTTATTTTAAATTAAATCATAATTTAAAAATAATAATTATAATTAAAATTATTTTTAAAATTTAAATTTCATAAATAATTTTTTTTACTATAAATTACAAATCATAATTTAAAAAAAATAATAATTATGATTAAAATTTATTTTTAAAATTAAATATAAAATAAATTTTTATTATAATTAAAATTTATTTTAAAATTTAAATTTTTATAAAAAATTTTTACTTATCCCCTTAATTTTTTTTTTTTTTTTTCAAAAATTTCTATTTAAATATAAATTATATAATAATTTATATTTATCTAATTTTTATATTATAACGTACGTATGTACATACGTACATATGTATGTATGTTTGTTTACCACACCCATTTCAATTTTTTTAATATATTTTTCAACAATATTATGGCCACTTCAATAATTTATACCATAATAATATGTTAAAGTTAAAATTCACATGAATATAGCAATTATATACATACATATGTATGTACATACTAGGGGGGTCAAATTGTATGGCACGATTTTTTTTTTTTTTTTTTTGATGAAGCGTATAGCAAAAAAGTAATCTATAGGTACGGTGACCATCCGTCCTGTATTTTACAGGACAGTCCTGTTTTTTAACATGCTGTCCCTTGAGATTTTTTTGTAAATACAGGATAGTACATTGTCCCTTATTTCCTAATTTGATATGCAAATGTCCTCTTTTTAGCATATACATTGCACGAACATTAATACAAAATTATCATAAAAATCCAACTGTATACTTTCCCTACATTTCCAAAAGTGAAAACTTTGTTTACTGGGATATGGGAAATTTCCTATAATCTGGCAGTTAGAATTGAAAATTTCAAAGAAATATGTGAAGATATTGAAATAGAATATAAAAAGTTACTAGGACATAGCAAAACTCGATGGTTAACTTTAATGGCAGCTTTGCAAAGAATCATAAAACTATTTGAAGCTTTAAAATTATATTTTATGTCTCAACCAAAATGTCCGACAATATTACGAAATTTTTTTATGAATCCTTGTGCTGAATTATGGTTATCTTTTGCATATAGCCAAGCTTCAACATTTCATAAAGCTATTCTTAATGTAGAATCACAAAATATTTCAATGCCTGAGGCTTCAACTATTTTAAAAGATTTAAAATTTAAATTGGTCGAACGGAAAAAGGAACTGTTTTTACCCCTTACCGTCAAAAATATTATTCTCCAATTACAGAAAAGTAATGATTTTGATGAAACAATAACTAAGAACATATAACAAATTTTTACTAAACATGCATTGATTACCTAAATCAGTGGGATAAAGCTTTTAGGCCCAATAAAGCAGTGCGTATTTAAGTGCCATTTATTTTTAAAGTGCATTTAAGTACAAAATTTTGTTTTTCACTGAAAACTTAAATGCTACTTAAATGGCCAACGATGTTCATTTAAGTGCAACTTAAGTTTTAAACATTGATCATATGGTTTTGACATTTGTTTTTGTTTTTTTTTTCTTTTCAATCATGCTGCTGTATTTTTTAACAGCGTCCAACAAGAAGTCAAAAGTTGGGACTTCTTTTATCCATATTTATGCCACCAAATTTAATACATAAAACACACAAAACAATAAAACACACAAAACAATACAACAAGTAAACACAAAAACCGAAACACAAAATTGTTGGCAAATTTTATTAAAAAAATCAGCTGTTTTCTGAAATATATCGATAATTTTGTTGACATTTCAAAGTGCTACCATATCTTTACCACAAAATCATAACAGCAATTAAGTATGACTGAAAAAATGAATCTGTATTTAAATGCAACTTAAGTTTTTATGAAAATTAACTAAAACTACACTTAAATACGCACTGTTTTATTGGGCCTTAGAGATGTAGAAATTTTAGACTGGATATTGTTACGAAATATGTTATCTTGGGACAAGATTGAAAAAACTTTATCCTATCTAAATGAATTAAGAAATGATTTAAAAATAAATAATGAATTATTTATTTGATGAAGTGCTGCGTGAATAATTTTGCAAATAATGAAAAAATAGAAGACTGGAGGGTAAAAAATATATATCAGTAGATGAAAGATGGATTGAAATTTTTAATCACTTTAAGACAAATGTGATTGCATATACAAATATATTGATACTTGTTGAATTTTATCTGTCTACCAGCTTCAAATGCTGCTATCGAGAGAGTGTTTTCAATAATGAATAATATTTGGACCACCGAAAAATCGCAATTAAAAGTAAATACTTTAAGATCATTATTAATTACAAAATGAAATTTTAAAATGAATTGCTCAGAATTTAAAGAATTTTTAATTAACAATCCAAATGTTTAAAAAAAAATCCATTCTGTGGAAAAATATCAAACTTCATAACTAAATTTATCATTTATGTAGTTTTTTTCTATTTTTTTTGTTAGCCTTAGTCAAGGAGACTGTTTATAAAACCAAATTTAGTTTTTTAAATTATAATATATAAAAACTTTTTATTCTAGTCAAGAAGACTTGTTTTTGTTGTTACATACTTAATTTTATAATAATAATAATACATATATTATATGATTATTTTTTCTGTTTTTCTTTTCATTTTTAACATAATTTTGTATTTGTCCTGTATTTTCCTTCCCCAAAAATGGTCACCGTATCTATAGGTGACTCTGAGAAATTTTGTTCAAGAGACCATAGCTCTAAGTCGGATTTGAAGCCCCCCAAAATTTCAAAATAGATATTTTTTCATATCGTGCCTTAACCGCGGAAATAGCTTAAGCGACACAATTTTCAAAAAACGTTTTTTCCTATATACATATGTACATACATATTTGTTCACTGGCATCAGTCGCATCATCTCTTTAAATTGCATTGTCATACAATGTACCGTTCCGAATTTATAGCAACAACAATTTGAGCTTAAGCGCATATTGATAGTTTGTTTATTTTTTGTGTGACAGCGGCTTGTCGCTTAAGCTAAAGTTGTCCGTAATAATAAACAAGTAAAAAAGTATAGTCGGTCAAGCCCTACACCCAGTTAAAAATTTGTTTAGAAATGGGCGTTATATGGGTGATATAACCTATAATGGACCGATCATCCAAAAATTTAGTGTCATGATTTCTGTGAATATAAATATTATATGTGTTAAACTTTATCTCGATGTACCTAAATACTTTTAAAAGATTTATGGAGGTTAAAGTAAATTATGGTCTCTTATATGGGAGTTTCGACAAATTATGGACCGACCATTATAAAATTAGGTGTCATCATTTCTGTATACATATATCAAACTTATTTGTGTTGAATTTTATTTGGATACCATATATCTGTATGCACGTACATATATGTATGTATATAATAACCCAGTAAGTTGGTTAAGAGCATACAACTAGCATCCGATTCAGATGAGTCCTATTGCTATTCCATTGTAAAATGAAATGTATGCATATTAGAATTAAAGAACAAGACAAAATCGAATAAAATGTTGTCATCGTACTTGCATCTGAATTGGATGGCTAAGTAATGTAGAATCATATTCAGCCCAATCATGAATAAAACTTCCGCGGGAGTTTTTTCCAATTTCCCATTTTTCCTATTCAAATTCAATGTTAAAAAAAAGGAAAAAACTCCCTCGGAATTTTTATTCATGATTGGGCTGATTGTTAATATAATATTGTTGTTTGTTTTGGTTCAGCCGTTGTCCCGTTATTTATTTTTTGGTGTTTCTTTGTTTTTTTCTATTCTTTTAAAATAAGATTTCATATTGTAAAGTGTTTTCGAAAGTTTAACCGTGATTGTGGAATTAAAAACAAATAATTATTAAAATAAAATAAATCAGTATAAATAAAAAAAATAGTAAGTGTTGTGTGTATTTTTAAATTAAATGAAATGTTCGGCTTCAGTAAAAGAAATTTAAGACGATTAAAAAAAGTGGAGGCTGAACATTTAAAAAGATATGTAGATGTTTCAACGGACTGTTTAGAAAACAATATTGTAATAAATGATCAGATTGAACGAAATGATCAGGACAAATTTCATCAACCATTAACTAGTGCGACCATTACTGAAGAAAATATAGGCAGTTTAAATTACAAATTATCATCTTGGTATAGGAAACACCTGCGAGGTAAGATATGCTGCAATGAGCTATTAGAGATTCTTCGGTCAGAAGGCCTGGACGTTCCAGCTTCAGTCAATAACTTTATAAAATTAAATAATATGATTACAAGAACGGTTACACCTGGAACGTATTTGTACATTAGATTTTTCATGTTACAAAATTTAGTTTTTTTATTCTCTATTCTTATTTCAGAAGCTGCCCCATGCGAGGGATCAAATGAAAAGGATTACGCCAAAAACATTAAAAATTGCTTCAAAGTTCACAAGGCCAGACACTTCCGAAAAATCTGCTACAATAAAAAAAACCGGAAAAATTTAATTTCTTTTGTTTTTCTTCACCATTTTTGTTTTTTTTATGAATTTTTGTTTTGATTTTATGAACTTCGTTTTTTTTTTACTAAATAAGCCTTTATTTATGTATTATTTCTATTAATAAAAATATTTTAACAAAAACTTTGTTGAAATTTTAGTTAATTTAATTATTTAATAGTTCAAATTCATCCCATTATCGATCCGAATCGGACCCATCTAATATTTATACAATGTTTGCTATAAAAGACTAATTGCATTGAGACATATCTAAGTTCCCTTTGAATCAGTACAATATTAGACCCATCCGACCTTCGCTTACAACGTCAGTGGAGTTGGACCCATCCGACCTTCGCTTACAATGTAGGTGGAGTTGGACCCATCCGACGGCCTAGGCCATCGCTGTGTAAATGTAAGTGAAAATGAATACAGACTTTGGATTAGTCGCATCTACATTGTCATTGGTCTCAGTTGGAAGATGTATGGGGAAAAAAATCCGCTGGGCTGTTTAAAAAGTAAAACAAACAAAAAGAAAAAAAATCAACAAAAAATATAAACATGAAGAGTGCAGTGAGCAAATGCAAACAAAACATGAGTAAAAAAACAAGTGAGAAAAAATTAGCCAATAGAAACACAGAATGTGTGACGTCACAGGGCCTAAATGCGCAGAACATTTTAAAATTTTACGGGAATTTAATAATTCCTTTATTTAATTTCAATAAAAAAAAACAACGGTGTTGAAGTTTTTATTTATTTTATTTATTTATTGTTTGTCTGACGATTTTGATGGAAGATACAAGACTGATTTTTACAATGTTATTCTCTTATCGACTAACTTATTTTTATTTTGTTGATTAATCAAAAATGTATTACAATAAAATATTTATTTAACATTGCATTTTTGTTATTGGAACGGAAATGCAAATTTTTACAATATTTATTAATTAATTTGGGATTGTTACCAATTTTTAGAATTGCGACCGAAAAATATGAAATTAAGTTTACTTTCTTTAATTAGACAGGAAATAGGTGTCGTTTTACATTTCTTTATTTATTATTCATTATATTTGCTAAAAAGTCATCAATTGGATCGTTCTTAGTGCATGTGTGTGTATTTGTATATGTAACTCGCGCGTTGGCGTAATCTTTATTTTATCATTCTTGTTACTGCTCATGAATCTTTGACGACAATCTCTAATTCTGAAAAAAATTATTCTTCAAAATTGTCGGGAGTTTTATATCGAGACAATACGTCAAATTAAAACAAGATTTGATTTTAGTGACGATATTTATACAACTGTTGATATTGTGGATCCCAAAATAGTGTAATCTCTTCAACCTAAATCATTGTATTTGTTTAAAAAAAAAGATTTCCCTCCAATGTTGATTTGCAAAAACTTGATAATGAGTGGCGACAGCATGCACTCTTAAGCTATGTGTCCACGATTGTCAGATATTACAACGTTGTCCGAAAAATGTTCAGAATATGTCTAACAACCGTGTAAACTTAAAATTTTAGCCTTCCAACGTTGTAAGAAACAGCATTTTCAGTACATTGGAAGACAAAAATAGTGTCAGAAATCTAACAATCGTGTAAACACACAATTTTGTCATTGTCATTGTTTTAAGACAATTGTCAAACACTTTTCATTGTCATATGTGCAAAGTTTATGCATCTGCCAATAGCAGCATTGTCATAGAAATTATTTCTAAATGCAACTCTGTATATACATAAATAATAAACAAACAAGTGTGCAATGATAAAATTTTTGAAAAAAGTGGAAGAAAATTAAAGAATTAAATTAAAGTGTGCATTAATAAAATTTTTGAAAAAGTGGAAGAAAATTAAAGAAATAAATTAAAGTGTGCATTAATAAAATTTTTAAACATACACACAGAGCTGCAAAACGAATTTGACAATGCCACACAACAATCTGACAACCGTGTAAACTGACAATTTCGGTTGACAGATAAATTCATTGTGTGACAATTGTGTGCAAATGAAATTGTTAGTTTTCTTATAGTCGTTTAAACTGACAATTTACCTTTTGCTAAAAATTTTTCAATGTCAGTACATTACTAGCACATTAGATATGACAACGTTGTAATTTCTGACGATCGTGGACACATAGCTTTAGATTTTGAAAAATTTGGGTTTCATAGTAATTTGGAACCTGAATATTATTGAGTAAAGGTTTTTGATTTAAAGAATTCCTTGGGAGACAGATTATTTCCTACTTTGCAAATAGTTATCATCTATACATATTTTTATTTTCCCTTTTCGAACGCTGCTGCAGAAAAAATATTTAGCAATTTAAACAATTGTAAGACAGTGATTTAAGAAATAAACTGGCATCGATACTACCTATAAACATTTGTTCATATCATGAATAAAAAATCCGCGAAAGTTTTGTCCCTTTTTATTTTTTTTAATATTGAATTTAAATATGAAAAATGGAAAAAAGTCTTATCTAAGCGAACGTTATCGTTTGACATCGTGGGCCAGGGGGTTAATGTATGTTTTGTGTTTCCCTTATTTTATTATTGCTTTAATGACGACATGCTCTTTCCACATTCTGAATTGTCTATCTTGTATATAGTGTTGTTTTGTGTCGCCATATTACTTTGTAATCTTTTTCGATACTTTTATGGAATTTACTTCATTTTTATTTTTTGCCTTTTCAGTTGTTTCGATTTCTACATTTTTCTGTTTGACATTTTATCTATAGCTTCGTATTCCTCTCCACCATCAAACAACGCCATTTAAATACTCATGCGCACAAAGAAAACACGCAAACGTAAAACAACAACAAAAACAGAAAACAAAAGAGGAATACATGCATATGAACACACACAGTATATGGAAGCATGCACATTTGAAAGGTCATTCTCCGAAAGAGGGGAATGCAAAGAGTATAAATAAATGTGTTCAATTGATTGTGAAAAGGCGTGAGGGGAAATTGTGTATATTAAAAATGGTACGAACAAGTTTGATGTGTATAATAAAGTGGTGGTTTTGTGTTGTTGTTTTTATTTTTAAAAATTTTTTGGTACAGTACCGCATGTTGGTTGTTGCCATTTTTAAGTAGATTTAGTAATGTTGCGTTGTCTAAGCATTTACAATGTGCCTGGTACACACACATACATATGTATTTATTTTTAAAATTTGCGTTAGAGGGTGACATCATGTTATTTTCGTTTAGCTAATAAATTAAATTTTTACCTTTTTTATTGCTTCTTTGAATAAGTTTCATTTGGACTTGCATTTGAAATGGATGTTTGTTGTCACTGTAAATGTGTGTGTGTATGGTTTTATTTATGGCGTTTTCTTTTCTCGCAAAAATGTTTTTAATTTTTTTGTTCTTTTCTGAAAAAATGTCAACACTGCTAAAGTGTAGTGTGTTCTTTTCTATAAATGTCACAATATACATAAAAAATGTTGCACCTTTCACACTCTGTATTTTTAGAGGGGGAGAATCGCACGATAAAACAGCTGACATTTGTTTTGTTTATGAATGTGTATTTGTGTTCAAAAACAAAATCTCCTACTTCTTATATATGCATGTGTATGTATGTAAGTACCCTGCAAATAACGCGACTAGTCCATACATGCATGTAAAGACTAGTCCAAAGAGGAGTAGGAGTACTCCAAAACTACTCCAAATATATGAAAAAAGGTGGTCCATTTAACATTGCGATGTCCTAGGACTGGACCATATAACCCATCGGAGTAGTCCCAAAACTACTCCATGGAGTACTCACGAGGGTTAGTTTTAAACAACAACAACAACTCAATATACAATCGTGTTAACACGAAACCATGTCGTTTAACTACATACTCTTGTTTAACTATGACATGGTCCATGACTGCATTACATTGGACCATGTTGTGAGTAGTCCATATCATCTAAAATGGATCACGTAGTCCAATATTATTTGCAGGGATGGTCCATGACTGCATTACATTGGACCATGTTGTGAGTAGTCCACATCATCTAAAATGGATCACGTAGTCCAATATTATTTGCAGGGTATGTACCACAATAGTGGGGAGGGTATATTGGATTTGTGCTGATGTTTGTAACGCCCAGAAATATTGGTCCAACACCCACCTTAAAGTATACCGATCGACTCAGAATCACTTTCTGAGTCGATTTAACGATGTCCGTCCGTCCGTGCGTCTGGCTGGCTGTCCATGTAAAGCTTGTGCGCAGAGTACAGGTCGCATTTTTCAAGATATTTTGATAAAATTTGGTAAGTGATATTTTTTCGGCCCAAGGACGGATGGGATTGAAACTGGTGGATATCGGTCCATTATTTCACCTGGCCCCCATACACATGTCCTCCCGAAATTGGGGTTTACCGGTCATAAATGTTTGAATTATGCAAGTATCCAAACAAATTTCATCACAAATAAGTGATAAATGAAGCTAAATCACATCTAATTATGTGAAGATCGGTCTATAATTACTCGTAGCTTGTCTAGAGAAAACACCCAGAGTCTTTGGCAGGAATCGAACCCGCAACCCTCTGACTGATAGTCCGGTACACTATCGCCTAGCCTATCGGGGCACCTTCCGAAAATCGCTTTAAAAAGCATAACTCTCTCAAAAATATTGGTATCCAAATACTATTTAACACAAATATATCTCATATTCATACAAACAATACGGTACAATTTTATTGTGATCGGTCCATAATTAGTCGTAGCTTCCATATAAGTCCCACTTCCGAAAATCACTTTAAAGAGCATAACTCTCTCAAAAATGATGGTATCCAAATAATATTTGACACAAATATGTCTCATATGTATAAAAACAATACGGTGCAATTTTATTGTAATCGGTCCATAATTAGTCGTAACTCCCATATAAGGTCCACTTTCGAAAATCACTTTAAAGATCATAAATTTTTTTAAAAAATAAAATTCGACACAAATAATATACAGAAATGATGACACCTAATTTTATAATGGTCGGTCCGTAATTAGTCGAAAGTCCCAAATAAAACCCTCCCCGTAATCAACTTTAACTTTAAGTATTTATATCGAGATAAAGTTTAACATACACAATATTTATATTCCCAAAAATTATGACACTAAATTTTGGGATGATCGGTCCATAATAGGGCATATCTCCCATATAGCGCATATTTCTGAAAAACTATTTTATACATATACTGGGTGTAGGGTATTATATGGTCGGGCTTGACCGACTATACTTTCTTACTTGTATGTATATAATTTTTATAATTTAAGAAGAATTTGTGTATTAGTCGGGAGGGTGCCATGGTCTTTTTGAGAGATATTCAGACAGCTATCTGCTTTTTCTTTTTTAACAAAAAAAAACAGCTATACATACGGTGACCATTTTTGGGAAAGGAAAATACAGGACAAACACAAAATTATATTAAAAATGAAAAGAAAAATAGAAAAAATAATCGTATAATATATTTATTATTATTATTATAAAATTAAGTAAGAACAAAAACAAGTCTTCTTGAATAGAATAAAAAGTTAAATAAAAAGTTTTTATAATATTATAATTTAAAAAAAATTAATTTGGTTTTATAAACAGTCTTCTTGACTAAGAGCTAGTTTTTTACTTGTCAGTTAAACTCAGCTTAATTAACACACTGTTATATTAAACCTTTTTATATAAATATGGTAATATCTTAAATTTTCGCAAAAAAGCAACTGCGTCAATAACAGCATTTGAAAACTTTAACTTTGAAAAAAATTAAAAAAATGGATTTAAAATTATAATGACGTGAATAAAAAAAAGATCTAACAATTAGAACCAACGAAATCGAATTTCTTTTAAAACTGGTGGAGAGCATAAAAAATATAATAGAGTGCAAAAAAAACAGATAGGACAAGCTCAGATGATAAAATTAATTGTTGGAAAGAAATCGAGACTGAATTTAATTCAGCCTTTGATTATTACCGATCATATAAAACTTTAAAAACTAAATATGAAAATATTAAGAAGGACGCGAAAAAGAATTTTGCTTTAGACAGAATAGAGAGATATAAAACAGGTGGTGGACCAAAACCACCTTCAAAGATCACAACAATTGATGAAAATGTACTAAACATAGTTCAGCAGCAACAAATGGTTGGACATGAGTCCATCTATGATGACGACGGTATAAATGCAGAAATTATTTGGACTTGTCCTTATTGTTCGTATCTTTCTAACAATTGACATATTTAAGTTATTATATGTATTTGAAACACTTAAATCCTCATTATCACTACAATAATCCATTTTTTTTTTATTTTTTGTTAAAATGTTAATTTCTTTTCACTTATTGAATTGTTTATTTTATTTTTCAGCTGCTTGTATTTTGACATTTTATATCTATGTTTAACTCACCTAAACCTAGATTAAATAAATAATAACTGAGAAACACAATTTTTAGTTTAATCTAGGTTTAAGCGAAAAATGTACATTATCTTTATCCCAGAAACTAGCTCTAAGGCTAACAAAAAAAAACTACATAAATGATAAATAGGTTTGCTCTCCTCCAGACGGATGAGCCAGAACTTCCTAAGAAGACGTTTAAGCCCCCACCAATTTATCTGAGAGAGCCCACTTCCAGTAAATTGGTACAAAGAATTGTTTCGGTAATAGGTGAAAATATGTTTAGCGTAACATCAATTAAACATGGAAATATCAGCGAAACCAAAATTCAAGTGAAAAAGGAAGATGATTTTCGAAAATTGTCCAACCAGTTGGAGAGGGAGGCTAGGGATTTCTACACCTATCAGCTCAAAAGCGCAAAAGGTCTCCAAGTCGTTCTAAAGGGTATAGACCCATGTGTTGACCCTGCGAAGATAAAGACCGGCTTAATGGACAAAGGGTTCAAAATTAAGAGTGTTGTGAATATTAGAAACCGTAAAAAGATTCCACAGCCTATGTTTTGGGTGGAATTGGAACCTGGAGATTTCGTATTAAAGAAAAACGAGTCCCATCCCATCTACAATCTGATTTACCTTCTGTATCGTAGAATCACCGTGGAAGAACCGCATAAGCGTCAGGGACCCATCCAGTGTGTTAACTGTCAAGAATTTGGTCACACCAAGGCGTATTGTAAATTGCCGTCAGTTTGTGTTGCGTGTGGGGAGCTACATGCAACTGCTCAATGCGATAAGTCGAAAACTGACTCAAAAATCAAAAAATGCAGTAACTGCGGAGGTAATCATACCGCAAATTATAGAGGTTGTCCAATTTACACTCATTTGAAAGGCATAAGAACCAACAAGACGTCAGTATTACCTGATCGTCCTCAACAGCCTAATTTTGCTTCGAGTAACAATTTCCCTCAATTGTTACGGTCCACTAGTCATGTAAACGTGCCTAGTTCTAGACAAGTTTCTTACGCAAACGTGGTTAAATCTAATATGCCAGGTTTGGAGCAGGAACCTAAATCACAATATTTCGAGCCTAATATTAACTCTCTAGAGACTACATTGCAGACTCTTGTCCAAACTATGAACACTTTTACGACCACTATGACATCCATGATGCAGGAAATGCTGAAAATGCAATCCACTATCTTACAAGCCATTTTAAAGAAATGATTTGTTTAAAAATTTGTTTTTGGAACGCGAACGGCCTCCGCCAACATAAAAACGAACTGGAACACTTCCTGATGGATAAGCAGATTGATGTCATGATGATTTCTGAAACTCACTTGACGGCGACAGCGTACTTCAAAATTAATGGCTATGTGTTATATGATACTAAAGATCCACGCGGAAGAGCATGTGGAGGTTCGGCAATTCTTATAAAGAACAGAATAAAACATTATTTAATGAACAACATATGTGAGGATTACCTACAAGCAACAAACATTTGTATTGAATTCTGTCAATACAATTTTGTTTTATCATCAATTTATTCGCCGCCTCGATTTTCAATAAAAGAACACCAATACTACAGCTTCTTCAATTCCCTTGGAGCTAGATTTTTAGTTGCTGGTGACTTTAACGCCAAACACACTTTTTGGGGTTCACGTCTGGTGACCCCGAAGGGTCGTGAACGCAAAAATGGGATTTGATGTACTCTCAAGCGGTCATCCCACCTACTGGCCGACGGACCGACGGAAGATTCCCGATGTTATTGACTTCGGAGTAGTGAAAAATATCACTGTAGAATCGATACAAGTGGAGCCTTCACTAGACTTGTCTTCAGATCACTCTCCTTCTATTATTTCAATGCGTTTCCTTCAAGGGAATGGCTCTCCATTTCGGGACATATCTAAAACCAGAGTAAGTTGGATAAAGTATAAAAAGTATTTAAGTTCCCACTGCACGGAAAATGTAGTGTTGAGAACTACCGAGGATATTGATGGGTCGATTGGCAAGTTTACTGAGGACATACGACGTTGAGTGTAGAAGTGGGACAAATAGAACTTATTTCGCTGAACTCGATCATCTCCTGTCAGAAAAAAGAAGAGTTAGAAGAGAGTGGCAAATTCACAGGTCTCCTGAACTGAAAGCTAGGCTACGGGTATGCAGAGATATACTAAGAAATTTCTTAGACACCCAAAGAATGGCTTCACTTAAATCTTACTTGGAGGGTCTTGATAGTACCCCACAATCTGACTATTCGTTATGGAAGGCGGCACGAGGTTTAAAAAGACCAGTTAGAGGAAAGCCTCCTCTGCGAAATCCGACTGGTGACTGGGCTAGAAATGATTCCGAGAAGGGGATTTTATTTGTTAACCATTTGAGAAAAGTGTTTACTATAAACAACTCAAATAATGCATCTGATTTGCCTCCACTCGTTATTAGACCTCCTGTACCTCTAAGACTTAGCTTTAATGATGTTCAAAGCGCTATTGGTACTCTGAATCTTAAAAAAGCTCCAGGTATGGATAAAATCAGCAACAAAATGCTTGTGGAGTTACCTCGTGTAGCAAAAAGAATTATCCTATTTATTTTCAATGCTATTTTACGCCTAGAATACTATCCTGCAGATTGGAAGGTATCTATGATTACCATGATTCCTAAGCCAGGGAAGGACCCCACTAAAGTAGAGTCATATAGGCCAATTAGTCTACTGCCGACAATTTCAAAACTGTTTGAAAAATTGTTATTGGCTAAGTTGATTCCAATTCTGAACGACACTCAATGTATCCCAAATCACCAATTCGGGTTCAGAGCTAAACACAGTACCATCGAACAAACACACAGATTGGTAAATGTGATAAGACAGTCGTTTGAAGAGAAAAAATACTGCTCCGCCCTTTTCATTAATATGTCGCAAGCGTTCGACAAAGTCTGGCATGAAGGTTTAATGCATAAAATTAAATTAACTCTGCCTGCTAACACCCACAAACTTATGAAAAGTTATTTATATGGTCGCAAATTTACAATCAAAGAAGGCGATTTTTTAAGCCCCGCTCAGCCAATTGAAGCAGGAGTACCCCAGGGTAGCATACTGGGTCCAACTTTATATTTGATTTATGCATCCGATATGCCGTTAGACCCCATAATACATACTTCAACTTTTGCAGACGATACAGCCTTTATTAGCGTTCATAAGGACCATCAAATAGCATCACAGAACTTGCAGAAATATGTTTATAAACTAGAGAATTGGCTTGAGCTTTGGAAAATCAGGGTTAACGAACAGAAATGTATTCATATAACTTTCACATTGCGAAAAGATACATGCTCGTTCATCAGAATAAATAATCAAATTATCCCGCAACACAATGAAGTCAAATACCTCGGAATCCACCTCGATCGTCGTTTAACTTGGAAGTCTCATATCGACGCAAAACTTACCCAGATGAGATTAAAAGCAGGGCAAATTAATTGGCTAATCGGCAGAAATTCTACATTAAAGTTGGATTGCAAACTTTTGTTGTACAATGCAATTCTAAAGCCAATCTGGTGTTATGGAATTCAATTATGGGGTACTGCCTCAGCATCCAACATTGAAAAAATTCAAAGGGGTCAAAATAAGATTCTACGTACAATTACTGCAGCTCCATGGTATGTTAAAAATTCTCGAATCCACAAAGATCTAGGCATTCCTTTGGTGAAAGTCGAATTTACAAAACACGCCTCAAAATATGTCAGCAAACTTGAACACCATCCAAACCCACTTGCACGAGACATCCTTAACTTTACTGGCCATGTTCGGTTGAGAAGGAGGGATACCCTTGCTTTAACTCAAGCGCAAAACAGATGACTGGATCAGTGGATATAAATTTTTTGTAGTATCATAATATTTTGTCTAGCACTGGCTGGACTTATTATTTTCTTTTAGTATTAAGATTCGAAAACTTATTGTCATTTCATTTCTGAAGATCCAATAAATAAATTAAATGTATTAAAAAAAAAAAAAAAAAAAAAATAAATGATAAATTTAGTTATGAAGTTTGATATTTTTCCACAGAATGGATTTTTTTAAAACATCTGGATTGTTAATTAAAAATCCTTTAAATTTTGAGTAATTCATTTTAAAATTGCATTTTGTAATTAATAATGATATTAAAGTATTTACTTTTAATTGCGATTTTTCGGTGGTCCAAATATTATTCATTATTGAAAACACTCTCTCGGTAGCAGCATTTGAAGCTGGTAGACATAGACAAAATTCAACAAGTATCAATATATTTTTATATGCAATCACATTTGTCTTAAAGTTTTTTTTTTTTTTTTTTTTTTGCATATTCTTTTTTATTGTATCTTCATTTTAAATGAACTAACAATAGGTATTCAAATCCTAAAACTAAAGTTAATTAAGATAAGTCCAGCCAATGCTAGACAAAATCTAGTTTTCAAATTCGATAGGATATAATGAGCAACTTGTATTTATTCATCTGAGAGCGGTGGTGTCCCTCCTTCTCAAACGGCTATGACCGGGATGTTGTTAGATGTCTCGAGCGAGGGGATTTGGATGAGTTTCCAGCTTACCCAAATAAAGGGCCACGTGTTTAGTTATTTCCCATTTGACAAGTGGAACATCAAGATCGTTGTGTATGTTGTTGTTTTTAATATACCAAGGAGCGGTAGTTATCATTCGTAGAATTTTGTTTTGACGGCGTTGAATTTTCTCAATATTGGAGTTGGAGGCAGTGCCCCGTAACTGGATACCATAGCACCAAATTGGCTTTAAGATTGAGTTGTAGAGTAGAAGCTTACAATCGAGCCGAAGGACGGAGTTTCTGCCGATGAGCCAATGAATTTGGGCTGCTTTCAGTTTCATTTGAGTCAGCTTAGCATCTATATGTGGTTTCCATGTGAGGCGACGGTCCAGATGAATACCAAGATATTTCACGTGTGAGTTTTGAGGCACTATATGGTCATTAATACGAATAGGGGGACATGATTCCCTACGTAGAGTAAATGTTACGTGGGTGCATTTCTGTTCATTTATTTTTATTCCCCATTGTCTTGCCCATTTCTCCATTTGCGTTACGTGGTGCTGTAATTGAATCGAGGCATCTTTTGGATCTTTGTGAGTACTGAAAAATGCCGTATCATCAGCAAATGTTGACGTGTGAATTTCATTGTTTGTTGGCATGTCTGCTGTGTACAGCAAGTATAGAATTGGTCCTAAGATACTACCTTGAGGGACGCCAGCACTTATAGGTTAAGGACGGCTTAAATAATCACCTTCTTTAATCATAAACTGACGGTCGATTAAGTATTTCCATAGTAGGTGTGGAAGATTCACCGGCAAGTTCTGCTTTAATTTAGATATCAGGCCTTCATGCCATACTTTGTCGAAAGCTTGAGAGACGTCAATAAAGAGTGCTGAACAGTATCTCTTTTCCTCAAAGGTTTTTCTTATGACTTGTACCAATCTATGTGTTTGTTCTATTGTACTGTGTTGACGTCTGAAGCCAAACTGGTGATTGGGAATGCAGTTGTTTTCATTCAAAATCGGAGTCAGCTTGGTTATAAGCATACGACTCAACTTTGCAAGGATCTTTTCCCGGCTTAGGAATCATCTTTACTAGTGCAATTTTCCAAACCGGAGGGTAGTACTCAAGCCGTAAGATGGCATTAAAAAGAAAGAGGATTAATCTTTTTGCAATGCGAGGCAGCTCAAAAATCATTTTATTGCTGATTTTATCAAACCCAGGTGCTTTTTTAACATTTAAATTATCAATAGCCTCAACAACCTCCAGATATTGAAATCTTATTTGTACAGGTGGTCTGGCAACAACAGGCGGTAGTTGGCTAATGTCAGTATCCATATTGGGAGTGAATACATTTTTTAAATGACTTACGAAAAGGTTGCCTTTTTCTTCGTTATTTCGTGCCCAAGATCCGTTCAAAGTACGCAGTGGAGGTTTTGCGATTACGGGTTTTCTTAGATTTCGGACTGCACGCCATAATGAAGAATTTGACTGGGAAGTTGCGTCTAGACCTTCCAGATGTTGTTTGAGAGACTCTGCTGTTTGCGCTTCTAGCAAGATCCTAAGATTTTTGGTACATTCTCTCAACCTAGTTTTAAGTTGGGGCGATCTGTGTTGTTGCCACTCTCTTCGGACTCTCCTTTTTTCAGACAATAGTTGCTCAACATCTGCAGAAAAAACTCTGTTGTATCTATTCGGGCGGTAAGTGGAAGAAGCATGTTCTGCGGCTTTCTCGACATGTTCATTAAGACTTTTTATACAGGCATCGATGTCTTCAGCTGTTTTTAACGGGAGTTTCTCTGTGCAGTGAGTGCTGATGTATTTTTTGTATTTTAACCAATTCAGACGTTTGACAAGAAGTAAGGCATCAGTTACGATTTGCTGAGGACTTCTGATGGTGATTATAGTGGGTGAGTGATCTGAAGAAAGATCCAGTGAAGCCTCGACTTCAATGAGTTCCGGGGATACCCCTTTCGCCACGCCGAAATCGATAACGTCAGGAATTTTTTGCTGGTCAGTTGGCCAATAAGTTGGTTGACCAGTTGAAATCACATTCAGTCCCATTTCAGACAGGGAGTCGTACAAGATACGACCTTTAGGGCTAATGAGTCGTGAGCCCCAGAATGTATGCTTAGCATTGTAGTCGCCAGCCGCTATGAAACGGCTACCTAGTGATTTGTAAAAATCTCTATACTGATCTTTTGTTATTGAAAATCTGGGCGGACAGTAAACTGACGAAATCACGAGGTTTTGACAAAAGTTCTCAATACAGATGTTTTTTGCTTGAAGATAACACTCTGAAAGACCACCCAATGAATGGTGTTTGATTCGCGATTTGACCAATATTGCCGAGCCACCACATGATCTATCTCTGGGGTCCTTGGTGTCGTAGAATGTATAACCACTTATTTTAAAAATGCTTCTCGACGTCATATGAGTCTCGGAAATCAGCATTACATCAATTTTCTTATTAAAAAGAAAATATTCAAGTTCATTTTTGTGTTGGCGTATGCCGTTTGCGTTCCAGAAACATATTTTGAGACAGTTCATGGTCTACTAAGTATGGCCTGCAGTAGCGTGGACTGCATTTTTTGCATCTCCTGCATCATACTTGTCATGCTTGTCATGAAATGGTTCATGGATTGCATAAGATTCTCCATTATACCTTCAAGACGGCTAAAATTGTGGCTGTTTGTATCATTTATTGGTGATTCATTTTGCAGTGTTGGTTGGTTAGATCTTAGCACGTTGGCATATGAAAATTGGCTAGTGGATGCTTGTGCTACGGGGGGAATAATTGTAATAGGTACTTTTGTCGTCTGAGTAGGGGTAGAAGCGGGTTTGTTGATCAAGGAGCGTTTAACGACCTCGAAAACAGGGCAACCCCTGTAGTTGGCAGTGTGGTTTCCACCGCAATTGCTGCATCTTTTTACCCTGGAATCATCCTTGGGTTTATCGCACTTTGAGGTGTCATGAAGATCCCCACAAACAACACAAACAGTAGGCAACTTACAATAAGATTTAGTGTGACTATATTCTTGGCAGTTCGAACACTGTACTGGGCCAGATCGCTTATGAGGTTCTTCCACTGTAACTCTTCGGTGCATTATGAATTTCAAGTCATATATAGGATGTGTTTCATTTTTCTTCAGCTTAACATCACCAGGTTCTAACTCCACTCTAAATAATGGTTGAGGGATCCTATCTCTGTTTCTTATATTTGATACTGCCTTGATTTTAAAGCCTTTGTCGGCCAAACTGCTCTTGATCTCCTCAGGATCAACAAAAGAATCAATTCCCTTAATTACGACTTGTAGACCTTTTGCGCTTTTAAGTTGATACGTGTAAAAATTCTTTTTGCGTTTTTCAAATTCCGAAACTATTCTCCGATAGTCGTTTTCATTATTAACCTGAATCTTTGTTTCATTAATATTGCCACGCTTAATTGGAGTCACATAAAAAGAATTTTCACCAATTAATGAAACTAATATTTTTATAAGTTCGTTTGAGTTTTTTTCTCTTAAATATATTGGAGGTGGTTTTACTGGCTTATTCACAGCGTTAGAGACATCATTTTTGTCTTGGAGGATGGCAAAACGATTTTACGAGCGTGGCTCTTCAGCATTCTTTGATAATTTTGCGGCTGGTGTAATTTCGGCAGATTTTGGGCTTCTGCCTCTCTTCGATACTGTTATATAACGGTCCATTCCTACCTGTGTTTTTTGTTTTTCTTCAACAGCAACTATAGGAGCGGTCTTATTTGTAGGACTTAATGTGCCTTTTGCAGCTGTTGACGTCTCTCCAATATTTGATAACGAGGACCGTGAAGAAGACGGTCCTTCAGTGATTTTTCTATTTAAATTAAATATGCTTTGGGCTAAGTTTGTGCCCTGTTCAACACATTTATTCAAGTTTGGTGCACTTGCACTTAAATTCAGATTTGTGCTTATTTTTGGTTTCACAGTTAAGTAGTTTTTATTAAATTCGGGATTTTTAATGTTCTCATTACTAACGCTTGCCGAGCTCAACACGAAATAAGCATTTCGGCTCTGAGGCCCACTCGCACTGTTAGAATTGTTACTCATTCACTGTCTCACTGTATTTAATTTTCTAGTTTTCAAATAATTAAAAATAAATTATTACAATTTATTAATTTTTTATTGCACCTAGTGCAATTATTTGAATTTGTAAAGTTTTTCACCTATTACGAGTTTTTTTTTCACTTTTTTATTTAATTTAACTTTTTATACTTTTTCACCTATTACGATTTTTTCACCGAAAATTCAGCCGCACTAAAAGTAACACGTCCGAACAGTTCGATGTATCAAGCACTATTAGATTAAAAGTGCTTGATTAAGTGATTAAAAATTTCAATCCATCTTTCATCTACTGATATATTTTTTACCCTCCAGTCTTCTATTTTTTCATTATTTGCAAAATTTTTCACGCAGCTCACTTCATCAAATAAATCTTCATTATTTATTTTTAAATCATTTCTAAATTCATTTAGATAGGATAAAGTTTTTTCAATCTTGTCCCAAGATAACATATTTTGTAACAATATCTAGTCTAAAATTTGTTTTATGTTCTTTAGTTATTGTTTCATAAAAATCATTACTTTTCTGTAATTGGAGAATAATATTTTTGACGGTAAGGGGTAAAAACAGTTCCTTTTTCCGTTCGACCAATTTAAATTTTAAATCTTTTAAAATAGTTGAAGCCTCAGGCATTGAAATATTTTGTGATTCTACATTAAGAATAGCTTTATGAAATGTTGAAGCTTGGCTATATGCAAAAGATAACCATAATTCAGCACAAGGATTCATAATAATTCGTAATATTGTCGGACATATTGGTTGAGACATAAAATATAATTTTAAAGCTTCAAATAGTTTTATGATTCTTTCCAAAGCAGGCATTAAAGTTAACCATCGAGTTTTGCTATGTCCTAGTAACTTTTTATATTCTATTTCAATATCTTCACATATTTCTTTGAAATTTTCAATTCTAACTGTATAAATATAAAAAAAAAGAATAAATTTTGACAATAATAACTTCAATATCAATAGGTAAGCATTCTGCTGCAGTTTGTATTCAGTTGTTCAAAATATGTGACCTTTTCTGGCTGCACCACCATTTGTGCTGTCTCCACAAACGCTATCATTTTCCTAATTATTTAATTTTTTTTTTCAAGAGTCTCTTGCACATATTTTGAAATAATATCTGAAGTTTCTCCAATAAGGTCTTTAACATCCAAAATCTTAATCTGAATTCCTTTATTCGGCAGAAAGTATTGAATTAATCTTGGACAAATTTTAACATTTTTGTGATTCGAACAATCTAAATATATTGTGATACATTGAACGTTTGACAAATCTGCTTTGATTGTATTTAATAACATTGGTGTAAAAATATTGTTAACAATGGATTCACATTTTGTTCTAGCACAAGAATATTTTTCATTGAAACACGATTTAATTAGTTCTAATATGCAATCGTTAGACCTAAATGAAAAATTTTGCTGAACACTGTGAAATGTCCAAGTACCTTCTACAATAGCCAGGTCCTTTTCTTTATCATTGAATGTATTACTTCTTAAAAAATTCGTTAAAACTTTACTTGATGATTTGGCTAAACCTGCTCTTTTATGCTTTTGTGTTTGCAAATGCTGTTTAATATCAGTACGTCCACTATTTGCTATAGAAAAATGTGCGCAACATTTTTCACATCTCACCTCATTGGAGCTACTTGTTGTTTTAATAAATGGAAACTCGCTTTTTAAGTCATCATTGAAATTACAATTTCTTTTTGTTGGAGCCATATCTCTAATAAAATGAATGCTATTTTAAATGTGAATTTAAATAAATATATAAATTACTAACCACAAATCATTCACATTGTTATTTTAACAAGTTGTTGCCAGATTATAGGAAATTTCCCATATCCCAGTAAACAAATTTTTCACTTTTGGAAATGTAGGGAAAGTATACAGTTGGATTTTTATGATAATTTTGTATTAATGTTCGTGCAATGTATATGCTAAAAAGAGGACATTTGCATATCAAAATAGGAAATAAGGGACATTGTACTGTCCTGTATTTACAAAAAAAACAGGACTGTCCTGTAAAATACAGGACGGATGATCACCGTAGCTATACATGAAAAAAAAGTGTTACACTGTTGTGATTTTATGTTCTACTCTGAAAATGTACATAAAAAAGGTGTAACATTTTATTTCAGAAAAGAAAACACCATTAGATTCCGCTGATATATCAGCGGGAAAAAGATGTTGTAAAGAGGCCTTCTATAAGGCCTTCTTTGGCAGTCACAAGTACTTCCAGCCGTATTGCCAAATCGTTTCAATTGCCTTCTCGGCACTGGTTACATTCCTGCTAGAAGGCTTACTGAGAAGCGCAATTAGAACATTCTACTAACTAATGCCTCATACAAGGTGTAATTAAAGGTCTGCTAAATTAATAATTATATTGACGAAAGTAAAAGAAGAATAAAAACAAGTTAGAGTGCAATATTAGGCTGTGCCGAATCTTAAATACCCTCCACCTAAACGAAATAAGAAATACAAAAACTACATTGGTTATAGAACTAAACTACATTGGTTATATAACTATTCTAGAGGGTCAGCTATTAACGAAACTGACGGAAAAAGATGATGTGAAATCCCCGGTTGGCTCACCGTCTCGATCTGGGGCCTCTGAAAGACTAGCTGGTCTAACTCTGAGTTTTGAAGATGAGCATGAAACCACAATGATTCAAGCTCATGAGCAGAACCAGAGAGTCAGAAATTCGGTTTCGGAGGTCACACTCGGAATGGGGGGGTGGACCGGAGGTTACATTAAAGCCCGTCGTTCGGCAGGATGCGACAGATCAGATTGTCGAACAAGCTCTGAAAAAGCCAAGAGTGGTGTGAGAGTCTCCTTAGCCTTTCTGGAAAAGATAGCTAAGAAAGACCCCTCACTGCACGATGGGCGGGATAGACACTTACTGAAGAAGCACCGAAGGAACGTGTCAAGGTTCGAACGAACCCACGGATCTATCGTTGCTGTCTTAGGTATTCCCTATCCTGCGGGATACACACCAAAGACTGCTGTAGACTCAAATGTCAGAAAAGACAATGAATCCTCAGCAGCCTTTGCTGATGAATCCATGAAGAAGGCAACGGGTAAAGAGGAGAAGAGTAAAGGCTTAAGGCCTAGCATTCTTAGCTGTGACAAAATGGTCTCGGCTGGGGGAGCTATGCCTATAAGCGAACTACCCACCACTAGTCGCGCGATGGTGACTGGAAATGTCTTGGTAATCTCCGATAGTCACTCCCAAAGGGAAGTTACTAAAGGAACTACCAGGACGAACCAGTCAAAATCTGCAGGGAAATCGGGTGATCATCGACCAAACTCTGCTAAGCCCCCCAATAGAGGGGCAGTTAAGAGAGTTAGGTCCGATGATGACCAGAAATCCCCAAAGGCTAAGAGGACTGGTCCGTTTGGTGTTGGATCTCTTGTAGATTCCCGCAAGGTGACCAACAGGAGGACTGATTCCAAAGCTGGCCAGCCCTCAACGGTTAGGAAGCTAAAGGAGTCGTCGGGTAAGGACGGTATTCTGGCAGCTGTCATTGATCGAATGGATCCCGATGGTAGGATTAGTGTCGAGAAATGGCAGGTGCTAGAGAACAAACTACTCGACGAAATCTTTAGCGTCAAAGGAAGGCAGGACGAGGAGGCGTTCAGAGGGGCTGACTGGGCAAGAGGTGTCAAAACTGTCAGTTGCGGCAATCAACAAACCTTTGAGTTTTTAAAAGCTGCAATTGGCAGGTGTGGCAGCACTTGTCCGGAGGCCAGTTTGGATGTTATACTCGCGTCTGAGTTGACACTAAGGCCAGTAGTCACGGTGTGGATACCCCCACCTATAAAACCGGTGGAAGTCATACTGGGGCTACTGTCCAATCAAAATAAGGGACTTATTACAGCACAATGGAAGTTGATAGCTTCATTGGGCTGTAATGAGAGCCAAGGGAAAAACTTCAGGTTCGCAGTAGACCAGGAGTCTCTAAAGATGTTGAAATCGATGGGAGGGGTTGCAGTTTTCGGGTTGGGGTCTATCAAGTTTAGGTTTCCTAAAAATGATAAACCCTAAAGGGCTGAAAGTGGTGCAAATAAACCTGCACCACTGTGAAGCAGCCTCGACCGAACTAGTAACCCAACTCATTAATAACAACGTGGATGTGGCTTTAATCCAAGAACCCTGGATTAATAAAAATCGGGGAGTTGGATTGAAGGCCAAGGGGTATACATTGTTTGTACCTCACACTGACGAGAAGGTACGAACATGTATACTGGCAAGAAGTGAACATAAATTTAATTTGTCTTATTCTTTCAGTGATGGAGACCTCACGGTCGTGACAGGAGAAGCCAAGGACAGAACGGTTCTGGCTGTATCATCGGTCTACTTGCCATATGAGGCTACCGATCCTCCTGGTGTAAAATTAATTGAGTTGGTGAAGAATTCGGACAGAACAGGCTCGAAGCTGGTACTGGGGTGTGACGCAAACGCACACCATACCCAATGGGGAAGTACAGACATCAACAAAAGAGGTGAGTCTATGTTTGACTTCATTATTGCTAACAATCTCTATATCTGTAATATGGGAAACACGCCAACATTCAGGAATAGGGATAGGGAGGCAGTAATAGATATAACGTTGACGAACTGTAAGGAATTAGTGAAGGATTGGAGGGTGGATTTGGAATTTTCCTTCTCTGACCATAGCCGTCTATCCTTCAATCTAGTGTTTGAGAGATCAAAAAGAAGCCCGTATAGGAACCCGAGAAGAACGAATTGGGATTCTTTTTCGGAATTAGTGGTAGATAACCTTAGGGTTACACATGAGTGGAGGTCGACTTCGACCGGAGTGGAGCGACTGGTGGGTACCTTTACGGAGGCACTAACCAGTATTTATGAGAGATCCTGTCCGCTGAACTTCCCGGGCAGACGCGAACAACCGCGATGGTGGACGGAGGAGCTGAGGGCTCAAAGATCCACTGTAAGAAGGTTGTTTAACAGGGCGAAATATACGCGTAGGGAAGAGGATTGGAGTAATTTTAGATTGTGTTACAATAAGTATAAGAAGGAAATTAGAAGAGTGAAAAGGGATTCGTGGATCAAATTTAGCGAGTCAGTTGAATCTGTAAATGAGATGTCCAGGTTCAGAAGAATTTTATCAAAGGACCCAGCAGTCCCGGGATTTATTCAAAGACCGGACGACTCATGGACGGAATCTAGCTCTGAAACCCTATGCCTTCTTATGGAGACTCATTTTCCGGGGTGTGTGGATCCTGTGGCGGGGGAGCGGGCTGAAAATGACGACCCCTTCCCGGGACTGAGCGCAGGTGATGAGGTAAGAGGAACAGTGGGGGACATGATAACCTTGGATAAAGTAACATGGGCGGTCAATACTTTTGGGTCTTACAAATCGGCAGGACCAGATGGTATCTTTCCGGCGATGCTACAGAATATCGGGAGATCATCGCTCTTACTGTTAGTGGAACTTTTTAGGGTATGTGTACTAAACGGGTACATTCCTAAGGGATGGAGGGAAGTTAGGGTCGTGTTTATACCCAAAGCGGGGAAAACCGGTCACTCTAAACCCAAGGATTTTAGACCGATCAGCTTGTCGTCTTTTCTTTTGAAGACACTGGAAAGACTGATCGATAAGAACTAAAATTGACGCCGGCATCATCAGTGGCGCTCAGCATGCCTACCTCAAGGGTAGATCTGTTGAGAGTGCGCTTAATGATGTGGTGAGTTATATAGAGAAAGGATTGCGAAACAAGGAATACACCTTGGCGGCTTTCCTTGATATAGAGGGCGCCTTTAACAATTTAAAGATAGGGGCTGTCAGGCAGGCACTAGGTGACCTAATGGTTCCGTCGTTCCTGGTCGAATGGATAACTGATGCTTAGTAGCAGAGTCATTCACTCGGACTGGGGAAACGAACGCCTAAGGAAACTGGTGACCAGAGGGACCCCACAGGGGGGTGTTCTCTCCCCCTTACTATGGCTCTTGGCTGTCAATGTCGTTCTGAGATCTTTTGACAGAACGGGTCAGAAGGTCGTGGCCTACGCGGATGATGTAGTTATATTGGTATCGGGCAAGTTTCTGCCGACAATTAGCGATGTCATACAAGGGGAACTGGGCGAACTTTCAGCTTGGGCTAGTGAGAAAGGCTTGGGAGTAAATCCGGAAAAGACAGAGTTAGTTCTGTTTACTAGGAAGTACAAGGTGGAAAATTTCAGGCTGCCGGTATTGGGGGGAGTAGAGCTTAGACTATCAGATAGTGCTAAGTATCTGGGAGTTTTCCTGGACAGGAAGCTGTCATGGGGAAGGAACACTCAGGAGAGGCTTAAAAAAGGTCTCAATGCCTACTATACTTGCAGATCATCGATAGGTAAGAACTGGGGACTTCGGCCGTCAGTGGTGGGATGGCTATACACTTCGGTGGTTAGGCCCATTCTTACATATGGATGCTGTGTTTGGTGGGAGGCAATGAGACTGGCTAATCGAAGAAACCTTCTGTCTAAAGTTCAGAGGTGTGCTTCAATCGGCATAACAGGGGCCATGAGAAGCACTCCTCAAGCGGCTCTGGATGTCATTCTTCATCTTTTGCCCATTGGGCAGTATGTGATGGGAATGGCTGCCAGAAGCATTCTAAGACTGAGGGAGCTGGGACTGTTAAAGGGTCACACGCAGGGTCATTCTCGGATCCTGTGTGAGATTGAAGCAGATGGAACTTGCTTGGGATTGCCTGGCTCTACGGACTATGTGAGCACTATGGTAGATTTTAGGCGGTTGCCGGAGGTGATATTACCATCCAGGGAGAGCTGGTTGGGAAGGGGCAAATTATATGATGGATTTGCTATCTTCACGGACGGCTCGAAGATGAATGGTACAGGCGCGGGGGTCTACATTGAGGATCTGGACATCAGAATGTCATACAGGCTTCCTGACGACTGTAGTGTTTTTCAAGCGGAAGTTCTGGGGATATTGAGGGCCATAGAACTGATGAGAGACAACATTGACAGGGGCTCGGAGGTCACGATATATGTGGACAGCCAGGCGGCCCTTTTGGCCATAAGGGGCTGTTATGTGAACTCTAAGCTAGTTGACAGTTGTAGGAGGGCTCTAGAGGGAGCCTTAGGGCGGTATACGGTTAGATTGTGCTGGGTACCGGGTCACTCAGATATTGCCGCCAATGAGGTGGCTGATGAGTTGGCAAGAATGGGCGCAGGCACGGAAGGTAATAACCGTATGGAGGCAGTAGGGCTTCCATTAGGCTTCTATTATGGAAAATTAGGGAGTGGGTACTAAGTGCAACCAATCAAGCCTGGGGATACCGGACGGACTGCCAAGTGTCACGGACACTGTGGCCGGTGCTTGGAAAGTCCGATTCGGAATTGCTGCTGGGCAGGAATAGGATATGCGTTAGGACCCTGATAGGCATTATCACGGGCCACTGCATGTTTGGCAGGATGGCGGTGAGAATGGGATCCGAATTATCGGATATATGCAGATTATGCGAGGACCTGGATGAGCTGGAGACAGTTGAGCACATTCTATGCCACTGTCCCAGGCTGCAGGGCAGTAGGATGAGATGGCTGGGCAATAGATTCTTAGGCGAATTAGGGGATGTCTCTAGCTGTGGGCTGGAGAGTCTAATAGGATTCGTAATGGGAATGGCCTGGCTACGCGTTAGATGACTGGGTGCGAGTCGCACAAATGGAGGACATATGTAACTCTGGTTCTACTATACCGATTTTGCTGGTTTTCAATACCAAACTGCTTAGGAGAATTATAAATGGGTTTTTGTAACTCTGTTGATTTTGGTTGTGTCTTTTGTACGTGAGAGTGTTTTAGACAGACGGACATAGAATTTCATAAGGATCAATAATACTTTGTTAATTCTCAGATGAATATATCTCAGTGTTACACAATATCATCTTCTTATACATCATTTTAAAATTCTAAATTATCTAAGGTAAACTATTAAATTGATTTCTTGGTGATGTAATTACTAGGTGTTCTCTAATGTTACGTTTTAGAATTTTAAGTTTATTTTAAAATAAATCCTTAAAGGAAAGTCTATAACTGTTTTTAATCACCAAAAGATTTGCCAATAATAACACTGTGCAACAGTCGAAAAGCACATAGTGTGGGTTAAAGGCGTTGGTGAACTTGTTACGAATCCGGGCTTAAAAGTTTCAATATACCTCCAAATTCCCGAATTATGGGCCAAAGAAATTTTTTTGAGGAAGCTACTTTTAAACATTTATAACTTTTTTTATTTATTAACTGTTATGACTTTTATCGAAAAAGTCAAGAAAAAAAGTTATTTTATTTTTATTATAATTTTTTCATTTATTTTACATGTTGCCTCCTTTTTCTTCAGTTTTTTCGTATTCATGCCAAGAATCCTAAGCCAAGAAAAATGATCAATAAATTTTAATATTAATTTTCATGTAACAATTCCTACCTTCAGTAAAAATAATTTAATAAAAAAATTAAATTTAATGAACTCGAAATAAAAGAAATATCAATGATTTAAAATTAACAGTTCAAAATAAAAATAATAATTGTTTAAAACAAAACAACAACAAAATAATAATAATAATTAAATAATAATTGTTCTTAACTTTTATTTTTTAAGGCAAAAATTAAAAGTTATTTTTGACTTTTATTATTTTACTCAAAATATAAAAGTTATTTTTTAACTTTGAATTTTTTTGTAATACGCATATAATGTACATATATGTATGTAGGTTACTAATTGAAAACTGGGGTCAAATTACCGCATTCGTGATCGAATGAGCTATCGTATCGAATAATGATTTCGATATCGAAATTATTATAAAATGTACTAAATTTCTAGCTCGATATCGTATGCCATAATCTCAAATAAGAAAATTACGATCAATTTTACTCGATATCGTTTGCGGTAATTTGGCCCCTGTACTGTTTGATGCAGGATTTTCATTAAAACGGATAGATTATTGACATATCGCTGGCTTAACATGTAAAGGCTCAAAGTCCACTTTTTTTAGAAATTGAGATTTTGATGCAGTTGTGTTTAGTAAGTAAAAATACATCGATTACAAAAAAAAAAAAAACAGTTATCTCATTTATTGTTGTTGTTTTGTAGTGATGAGTAAAGGCGTCCAATTTACCACATCATTGTGTAATATCTCACTTCTTCCAATGTTGACATATCAACTGTTTCGCGCGGAATAGTCTGAGAGTCCAACCAATTGACATAATATAATTTCTCATTGGCTACACTCTCGTTGTTTTGAGTATCAACACAATTGACAGTCATGACATTAATCGTCATGATGTTACTTATTTGGATCATTCAGTTTTTTAAAAAATTTAACAATGTACAATTTTGTAAAAATATTCTTGGAAAATGCGATTCCAAAATGACGGATATTCGAGGAATACAATACACACCAAATAGTAAATTAATTTCAAACTTAGATTTCCTGATGAATAGAAAAATCTCCCCCAAAAAATAAATGAAAATGTAGTCGCGCACTAGAGTGGTCGGACTTACACCAACTTCATCAAGAAAGAAGAAAAATAAAGACTAGAAAGTTCGAAGACTTAAAATATCTAAAATCCACTTTGCCAGTTATCTTACTTTTAAATCCATTAAAAATTTAAATTAATATTACTTTATATTATAATATTACAAAAAGTTGCTTATGTAAGCAAACACCAATTCATTTAAATAAAAACTAATTTTTATTCAGTATTTTTTGTTGTAAAAGCCTATACAATACAAAGAACAACACACTTTTTTAAACGGTATCATACGTTAAACAAAAACAAAATCTACATTGACGATCGCAGTCACCAATGTTTACCAGTAGAGCATACGAAAGCGCCCAGCTAGCATTTTGTGAAAATAATGATCAAAAAATAATCACATTTGATTATTCTAGATGGAATATGCACACATTTTCTAATCAAAAATGATTCTGTCATCGGGAGAAAATGGTACCCTGCATATGACTATTCCTGACTAATCATTTCTGATATCTGCTTTTATGCAGTTTCCATGTATATTTGTTATCATTTTTAAGTTAAATTTGCACATTTTATAATCATATTTTGTATTGCTTTTGATTAATTTTTTATACACATCGGACTATAATTTGCGATTATTGATAACATTTCTATAATTTCTGACCAATTTCTTAGGCACGTCTTGCTATAAATGAAAAACATTTTACATTTTTTATTATATTTAAATTTATTTTATTTTAAATTAATGTTAAATTACACATAACAGTGCATTTAATGCAAAGAAACTTATGGAATAATCACTTACCCATTTACCCAATAATTCACAAATATTACATTCGTCTTCTTCACTATCACTGCTGGAAAAGGCGTTTTCATTTCCATCACTTTCAAACAGTGCATCAAAACTATAACCAACTTCTGGACAGTCTATAATCTGCTCTTCCATATTTTGTTGAACTCTAACATCACTTGACATAATTTTTTCAGCTTCTCTTTTAGCTATGCGCCTTATTTTTTTGGCTGACATTATTTCAGTACCTTTTTAAATTCACTTTATTTATTCACTTATTTATTTTTATTAATTATTAATTATTCCAAATGTACATATATTTTTTATTTTATTCAAAAAACAAGACTTCTCTTTTCAATTTAATTGCAACTCATGAAATCTGTATTTATTTAAGATGTCCCGTTACAATGGTAAACGAAGCAAAAAAATCTTGACCAACAAAACAAATAGAAACACACAACTAAACATGAAATTGGGACCCTCATTGCTGTTGTTTGCATAGATCAGTTTTTAATGATCAAGAATAAACATATTTGTCTGTTCCTTTTGACTAATTGTATGAAAACTCAGTTATTAATCAGCGAAAGTAGTCAAATATGATTAAGTAAGATGACTACCGAAAATTCAATCATAAAAATGCTAGCTGGGTGTTGTTGCTTTGCTCTTGCGTGTATAGAGTGAGGTACGACAAAAAAACAAATAAGGCAAAGTTGTTTGTGTATTTCGTATTGCTAGTGCTGAGTGCTGTAATTACCCTGAAGAAAACCTGGGGACAAGTGTCTCCAAGTCACCACTTTTGCCTACTATTTTGGTAACAGTTTGGCGACATTGTCAACAGCATTGTCACAGTGGTTATTGTTACCGCCGCCACCCTAATGTTAAAAAATTTATTTTCCTATTTACTTTAACTTTTTATTCTCACTCATATTATAAACAATTAGTCTCGTCTCATCGAACTGTTCGGGCGTGTTATTTTTAGTGCGGCTGAATTTTCGGTGAAAAAATCGTAATAGGTGAAAAAGTGTAAAAAGTTGAAATTAAACAAAAAAGTGAAAAAATAACTCGTAATAGGTAAAAATATAAAAAAAACATTAAAAATCGCATAAAAACTGTATGAGTGTTCCTCTCAGATGTAATTCTGAGAAAGAGCTTAGCTCGACTAGAAAAACTATATGGGTCTCTGAGGAAGAATCCTTAAAAAAATCTGTGGAGAATCTTCTCACTGCAAGAGCAGTGGAATGGCGTCGTTCCTGTTCGCCCAATATAGTGATTTCAACAGATGAAGGAACATCAACACCTTCTACATCAAATAGTGCAGTCAAACCTAGAAAACAAGTAGGTATGGATAAATACGTCACAGTTCTTAAGCGACAGAGGAGCCCGAGATCTGCTCAAGTGTCATCAAATTCAAAAGCTCCTAAGACCGTGAGTATTGATAATCCAAATGATCAAAATAGGTTTGCGCTCCTCCAGACGGATGAGCCAGAACTTCCTAAGAAGACGTTTAAGGTGAAAATATGTTTAGCGTAACATCAATTAAATATGGAAATATCAGCGAAACCAAAATTCAAGTGAAAAAGGAAGATGATTTTCGAAAATTGTCCAACCAGTTGGAGAGGGAGACTAGGGATTTCTATACCTATCAGCTCAAAAGCGCAAAAGGACTCCAAGTCGTTCTAAAGAGTATAGACCCATGTGTTGACCCTGCGGAGATAAAGACCGGATTAATGGACAAAGGGTTCAAAATTAAGAGTGTAGTGAATATTTGAAAAGATTCCACAGCCTATGTTCAGGGTGGAATTAGAACCTGGAGATGTCGTATTAAAGAAAAACTAGTCCCATCCCATCTACAATCTGATTTACCTTCTGCATCGTAGAATCACCGTGGAAGAACCGCATAAGCGTCAGGGACCTGTCCAGTGTCTTAACTGTCAAGAATTTGGTCACACCAAGGCGTATTGTAAATTTGAAAACAATTCTTTATGCTATGTGTCCCGCTTTCAAATTTAATGACGAGTCCTTGAGAAGCGCCTTGTGTGAAATCGAGTTTATGATAAACTCTCGTCCTTTAACATTTGTGGATCTTGATTCAGCTGAGGACGATGCGTTAACACCAAATCATGTTCTACTTGGCTCTGCAGATGGACGCAAGCCCCTGTGTGAAACCAATTATGATCTCCGTGAGCGATGGCATCAGACACAAAAATTCGCCTATTACTTCTGGATCAGATGGGTTCGTGAGTACGGTCCAATGTTAGTCCGGCGTAGCAAGTGGTTCGAGAAGGTGAAACCGCCATCCGTTGGTGATATAGTGATTATTGTTTATGATACACTTCCCCGCAATAGCTGGCCCAAGGGTGTCATAATAGAGACAACTACAGCAAATGATGAACAAGTTCGTCGCGTTAAAGTCAAACCGAGTGCAACCACATTGGATAGGCCCGTAGCTAAGATAGCTGTTCTAGACGTCGGTAATAGACAAGATTGCAAGCTCATGGCCCCATAATTCGCTTACGAAGCGGGGAATGTTACCGCCGCCACCCTAATGTTAAAACACCTATTTTCCTACTTACTTTAACTTTTTCTTTTATTTATTTATTATAAACATACACACGTACTTACATATATGTAGTAAATAATTACATATTTATATGTGTATGCTATATTCATTACTTCTTACTTATTGTGATATTGCTTAATAACGGAATTTTACATTCTTGTCATTTACTTTAAAAGGGAAACAAGAGAAGAAAGAGAAGAGAAGAAAGAACCTAATCTTTAATATTAAAGTTTGAACAAGTAAAAAACAAATTGTTTTAAAGCGGTTCATTTGTGATTTTTTTTAAATAATAAAAAATATTAAATAAATAAAATTACTTTGTCGCTCATAAAAGTTGTCTTTTATTCAGTTCAAACTTGGAAAGCAACAGTTATTATTATACAATCATTTTTTTTTCAATTGTGAGCCCCGATAGACTAGGCGATAGTGTGCCGGACTATCATTCAGAGGGTTGCCGGTTCGATTCCCGCCAAAGACCCTGGATGTTTTCAAATTTATTTTTAATAGATATTTTTTAGTATTTTTTTTATTTTTTTTTAATAAAACTCCAAAAATTAGCAAAAAATGCATTTTTATTTTCTATTTCAGAAAAGTACCAAAAGTGTAGACAATGTGATCCCAAAAGAACTACCTTGTCAATACATAGTAGCTATGGCAGTAGTGGATTTTCAATGACACGCACATGTTAAATGTCACTAGTACTGGTGACTGTGTCAATAGTAAATCAGTACAGTTTCACTATTGACATTTCCTGCATTGTAATATCTGACAATCGTGGACACACAGCTTAAGGTTTGAAGCCAAACAAAAACAGAGATATTGTAATAATACTAAATATAGAGTAAACATTCCATTAACATTATGTACATGGCTGTCCATGTAAAGCTTGTGCGCAGAGTACAGGTCGCAGTTTTGAAGATATTTCAATAAAATTTATAATAATATTTATAATTACGAAAGTCAGGGCACTAAATTTTTGGATGATCCTGTCCATAACAGGTAATATCTCCCATATAGCACCCATTTCTGAAAAACAGTTTTATTTATATAAAATCACATTGCAAAAGATCAAACAAATGAAATTGTTTATTTTGAAGAACATTTTCAAACATATGTATGTATTAAACACGTGCACAGTTCTATCTGTTAGTACCAGTTTCTCTTAGTTTGCTACTTCTGGTATGTATTGGTAAATATTTTCTTGTTTCTGGTATTGGTAAGTATTGTTATTGTACAAAATACTTACTGTGTGAGTAGATAAAGAGAGAATGAGAGTAACATATTTATTTTTATTTGTTTTCATAAAACAGATATGAACAAATACTGATGTTAATAACATGGTTATTTGTGATACTCGGGCAAATTGCTGAAAAAGCTGAAAAAAGAACAAACATGCGGCATAGACCTGCTTTGTTGAATGTTGACTAACAACTGAATGTAATATTAGTATTTTTACGCTCTTGTTGTGAGTATTGTTTGCGATCGTGTTGTGTATATGTAAATAGCCGAAAATCTTCGTATTCTGAACAATACTAGTGAGGACCACTGTTTTACATTATTTCTTTTAAATATTTTCAACGATACACAATTAATATTTCTTACATTATGGTATTTTTCCTCAAAAATATCTCTCGTACAACAAATATTTTGCAAATAATTGTGGTATAACAGTTATTTTAGAATAAAAAACAAATACAAATATATACTGGTACAAAATCAAAATTCAACTGTTATTGTTGGTATAAGTAATGTGTGTTACAAAAAAAAAACAAATACAATATTGTGTATTCTTTTTTGCTTTTTCATATCCATTTCAACAGATATGTATATGGTATATTTGTTTTGCAAATACTTTTGGGTATACTGTTGCACGTCTTTAGTATGTATGTAGTAGGAAAATCAAAAAAATTAAGTACACCTAATTCTGTTTTTACACGGGTTTGATTTAACACGGTTAGACAATAAACAATTTTACATTTTTTTACACGATTTTATTCCATTTACCACGATTCAAAATAACATTAAAGAAAATCTATAGTAAAAATTCATTATTAATAATACTTTATACTTAATTCTAATATCTATCGATCGATGGATCCTCAAAGTTAAATTATTGATTTTTTTATCACTTACAAACTTGTAAATACCCTATATATATATATCTTAAATATACCGTTATTATGTTGAAATTCGACGTGAAATATCCTCATATCCATGAAAATAACTGTTCCAAAATTTAAGAAGATCGGCCCATAATTTGTCATATCTGCCATATAAGAACCATTTCCAAAAAAACAAATAAACCCACAAAAATGTCTAATAAATATCGATATCGAACCAACTTTTATATGGATCAGAAATTTTAATCCAGTAGCTCGTTTCTGTATTTCTCGCATTGTAAAATTTTTCGCATGGAATTAGTGAATTGCAACAAAAACAGTATAAAATGAAACAAAAAATGGTTTTTCTCACACAAGTGTTGTAACTCCAATATAAAATGAAAAATGCGTTTGTGTTCTTTAATTCAGTCTTATCTCTTTAATAAAATTCAGGCAAGTAAAATAAAATAGATACATAAAAAGTAAAGCTACCAACATTTAAAATTCAAATACATACATATTATAATAATAAGGTTACCATATTTCAACACTCCTCCATAACCTTATTTATAATTATCCTTATTTATTTAAAGCAATAAAATTTAGGTTTAGAAAGAGGTTTAGTAAAAAGATCTGCCATCTGTTCATCGGATTGTAACTGCAATTTTATTTTTCATTCTTGAATCTGATGCCTTATAAAATGATATTTCAACTCGATATGTTTAGACCTTCTTGTCTCCAGCTGTTCAGCAATGCATTTGGCGCCTTGATTGTCGATATACATCACAAATGATTCACTCTCTAGTGTTACTCCAAGTTCATCTAACAGCCTTTTCAACCAGATACCTTCCTTGGCAGCAGCACTCAAAGCAACATACTCTGCCTCAGTCGATGATGAGCTTATAGTTTTCTGCTTTATAGCTTTCCAAGACAACAAATTCTCATGTGATCCAAAACAATATCCAGTTGTACTCTTTCTGTCATCAGCATCTCCCCAACTTGCATCTGAGTAACCACGTAAAGGCGAATTTTGCTTCGTTTTACTGTATATTAATCCTTCATGTTTGGTGGCATTAAGATAGCGAAAAATTCTTTTAACTGCATTAACATGTACACTGCGGAAATTTTCCTGATATCTACTCAAAGTGTTGACCGCGTATGCTATGTCAGGACGTGCCCAAATACTTAAATACAGTAGACCACCAATCGCCTGGCGATATTTTTGTTGATCCCACTCGGCACAGTCGTTTGTTGTCTCACCTTCGTTCCAATTTCTCTCCATTTAAATTTAGAATTATCAAAACCAAAACGTCTCAATAAGCCAACTATGTTCTCAGTTTGATTAATTTTAAGATTCCCATTTTCAGTTCTCGTTATATGCATACCAATAAATTCCTTCAGTTCTCCCATATCTTTAATTTCAAATTGCCTTTTCAAATATATAATTATTTCATTAATTTCATTTTTATCACTTCCACATAAAAATATGTCATTGACATATAGCAGCAAAAAAATAATTAAAATAATTATTTTCGGATCGTAAAAAACCATATTTCAAAAGTTTCGCATTAAACTCATTATTCCAACATAAAACACTCTGTTTCAAGCCATAAATTGATCTTTTTAACTTACATAGATTTCCTGCAAACTCTCCATTCAAAAAAGCACATTTAACATCCAGTTGATGAATCTTGAAGTTGTTTTGAAATGCCATAGATATGAATGTATGTACTATGACACTATTGGCAACTGGTGCATATACTTCGTTAAAAGAATCTGAACTCTGTTTACAACCACGTGCAACTGTCTAGCGTTTCTATGTACACTGCCATCGCTGCCCTTCTTTATGTTGCAAACCCATATAGCATCGATTCTATCTTGGCCATTATCTTCAACCAGCATCCATGTGTTATTTTGATTAATTACCGCCACTTCTTCAGCTATCGATTTTTTGCACTCCACATCTTTATAAGCCTCTTCGAATGATTTTGGAGCTTCTGATAAAATTGTTGAGTGCGCGCACATTGCATCTTCATATATCTCATAGTCATCAAGATATTTTGGTTTTGTTCTTAATCGTTTGCCACTTTGTTGTTCATCATTCACCACAGCAACATCACATGTATCACCTCCCACTACTTCATCAACTGTATCTTCTACTTTCTCATTTTTATTCTCATGTTCTTCAGTAATTTCCTTTTCACTGTACGTAATCTTAATTTTTCCATAATTCAAAAATTTAACATCTCGACTGCTTACTATTTCATCATTTTCTTCATCATAGAATCTAAAACCATTAGTCGTAAATCCAACTAATTTCATTTTTCTTGACCTGGCTCAAATTTATCCTTTCGAATTTGTTTCGGAACGTTCGGTGTTTTGCCATTTTCTATAGTTCTATAAGCCAGAATCAAGTAATGCACATCTGTTGAATAACTTTTCGGCGTAGTCTCTGAAGGCTTCAAAAACCTCTGATTTATTACGTAGTGTATATATAACCGAAAAATGTGAATAGTCATCTATGAATGTGACGAAATATCTTTTGTTATCATGGCTTTAACAACTTATAGGTCCGACTAAATCACTGTGTATCTTTTCACCACAACGAGTTGCCCTTTTTCTAGTACCATTAAATGGGGATTTTGTCATCTTTCCACTCAGACATATTTCACAATCAGTATCGTTCTTGTAATGGCAACTGTGGCCAAATTTTCTATGTAAATCACCTTTCCCCGGAACTGCCACAATTTCAAACGTATTTCTGCATTCGATTTAAAAAATTTGCCCGCTTTCAACGCTTCTCATTTCGACTATGTTGCCATTAAAATTTACACTATAACCTTCTTTAGTTATTTCTTTAACCGAAATCAAACATTTCTCCAAACCAGGTACTATCAAAAAATCAGTTAAATATATGGAGCCACCATTAGTTTCCAGCAGCAAATTTCCCTGACTCACACAAGTTAAATGTTCACCCTTTTTTGCAACGTTTATTCTGGATGTATGTTCAAGCTCGCTTATGTTATCCATATACTGATACCATTTTTCACTCACCATATGATTGGATGCACCCGAGTCCAAAATAAATTTTCCTTCGACCTTATTTTCGGCTACATTACACGAGTCCTCTGCAACTTCACAATTAAATGTAATGTGATCAAAAACAGCACAATTAGCATTACCACCTCCACCACGCACTGTGGGAAAAATGGTCAATCTAGCTCCGATTAATTAAATATTTCAAAATCGTTTTGCGTTCGATAACTGATACATCAGATAGATAACACTGTGGAACATTTTTGGGATTATTGTCTGGGGGGTGAGAAATTCCAAGTCAGGGTGATGGTACTAGGTCAGTATAGTAAAACCCTCAAAGGGTTTGGCGTTCGTATGTGTCAGTTTTTTTTATGACCTTTTAAATTTTTTCCTTATCTTGATGTTTTTTCGCTTAGTTGTAACATTTTGGCAAAAACGTGGTTTAACATAACTCGAGAACCACTTGTCCGATTTTGATGAAACAAATTTAGAAAAATTAAGAATTTATTTATTTATTTATTTTTTATAAAATTTTTTATTCGAAGGTTTACTTCTAGTTAAATATAAAATGAATTTGAAATTTATGTTTGTATACCTCTGTTATATGTTCTACATTAGCTTTCCGTTGGAAAACGTAAATGCAAAAACATACAGAAATATACAAAGAGACACTAGCAAAATGTAATGCATTTTCTGGCCTGCTAAAGCCTTCGTCAGCATTCTTTGTGTCTATTGGTGTTAATTTTCAAACCTTTCATATTTAACTTTTTAAATCAACTAAATGAGAATTTTTCCTCTTGCGAGTACTATTGATAAACTTTTTATAAAATTTTTTATTCGAAGGTTTACTTCTAGTTAAATATAAAATGAATTTGAAATTTATGTTTGTATACCTCTGTTATATGTTCTACATTAGCTTTCCGTTGGAAAACGTAAATGCAAAAACATACAGAAATATACAAAGAGACACTAGCAAAATGTAATGCATTTACATGGGCTTGCAAATTGGCACTAAAAAAATAAATGCAAATATATTTCCCACCTATGATGTTCTAAGGTCGGTGAAAAAACTGAGCTATCCAGAAGGACTTCAGGTTACCGATCATTCGTTTGAGGTTCCTTTACAAGGTTTGATTTGGCCAGAATATTTGCTGCGCATTCCCAAGATTTTCAAAATACAGACAGTAATAATATTAAAAAAATTACTGTACTTTACAAATGGGGTTGTGATGGAAGCAGTGGCCACTCAACTTATCGACTTATGATAATGTTAATGCGTGCCAACATATGTTTGTGGTATGCTTGGCGTCTTTACAAATAGTTCTTGGATCAATAGTACTTTGGAAAAACATGAAGCCTTCATACACTCGTTACTGCAGGCCATTAAAACTTCTTTGTCAAAAGGAAACAGCAGACTTGATCCATGAAGAAATAAACAATTTCAACAGTCAAGTAGCCAAAATACAGCCAACAAAATTTAAAAATTATGAAGTTCATCATCAGTTTCATATGACCATGATAGATGGGAAGGTATTTAGTGTTGTGGCAGAATCATCATCCCAAAAATGCGGAATTTGTAATGTATCACCAAAAAATATGAACGACATAAAAATAGTGAAAAATTTGACTTGCAAGGAAAGTTTATATGAATGTGGGATGTCAACTTTACATGCGTTATTTCGCTTCTTCGAATGTGTTCTGCATATCGCCTACAGAATTCCATTTCAAAAATGGTAGGTTCGTAGTTGTGATAAGGTGATTGTTGATGAAAAAACAAATGAAATAATAACCAAACTGAGAAAGGAAATGGCTATACTAGTGGATATCCCAATGCCTGGATCAGGCACCACTAATAACGGCAACACAGGCCGAAAATTTTTTCAACAGCCAAAATTGACTTCTCAAATAACTGGTGTTAACTATTTACTAATTTATAAATTCAACGTTATATTACGTACAATGGCTTCGGCATATGAAATTAATACGGATGCTTTCCAACTGTATGCATTCCACACAGCAACTATTTTTGTCGACTTATGTATATCCATGGTTTTACATGCCCTCTTCTGTCCATAAAATTTTATTACATGGCGCAGATATCATCAAATATGTTTCACTTCCAATTGGCATGATGTCTGAAGAAGCTCTGGAGGCAAAAAATAAAGACCTCAGCAAATTTCGCCTTCATCACACCCGAAAAAATTCGAGGAAAAATACAATGGAAGACTTGGCACATAGTCTATTTATTTCTTCAGATCCTTTCATTACCATGTTGTCGAAAACTTAAGTGTCCTCTTCAAAGAAGGATGAGATATTAAATAATGATGTTTCAAGTCTTCTCTCTACAACGGATAAAGAAAATAGAATGTCATACGATAGCTCATCAGATACTGAGCAGAGCGCTTTTATACAAAAAAATAAAAAAAAGTTAGACCAAAAATTATTTTTTTATTAATTTTTATTTAATGCATTTTTATCTACATAAAAAAAATTTTGGAAACAAAATATAAGCATTAGTTCAGAAGTTTTATTAAATCTCGGCTAGCTTGGTAATTTCTCCCACTGTGCCACGCCTGCCTTTATAATTTTGTGCCCTACTGTTTTTCTGTTTATTTCTGTAATATTTACTTGTATGACCAAATGTATATACTCTTAATATTCTTCATCTCAGGACAGTCTTTTATTTTATGGCCGCCATTGCATTTATAGCACTGTATGCATGACCGAAAAGCATCTTTGCCACCCACTGTCGAAACATTTTTTTCATTAAGTTTAATTTCCTCTATTAGTAATCGGCTTGTCAAGTTATTCAAATTTCTTTCAGCTGCATTTGTACTTTCCCATGCCGTACTAAAATTGGAATATTCTATTATCGAAATTATTTTATTAATAACCATTGTATCGGTTATTTCTTCACCCTGTGCCTTTATTTGCGCCAAAAGACATTCTACATCTGCTAAACAATTTTTTACGTTGTTTGAGAACTCTAACCTAAAAAATTTCTGCATTAAAAACTGAAGCTGCGACTCATCTTTTTGCTGATACAACGAACATAATTTATCGTAGAATTCCTTAGGCGTATTGCAGTTTATAATATTTATTAACTCCGAAGGTTCCAACGAAGAGACTAGAATTCTCTTTGCCCTACCGCATCTCAAATCAAACTCCTTCTTTGCTTCATCATTACTTGCCGGCCGCAATTCTGTACCATCCACGATACCCCAAGCATTCACTCCTTCCAACATTGCTTTTATTTGGAAGCACCATACTTCGAAACCATACTTTTGGATATTAATAACTTTAAAGCTTAAATCTTCCATGCCTGGGCCCATAACCTGTTGTAACTCCAATATAAAATGAAAAATGCGTTTGTGTTCTTTAATTCAGGCAAGTAAAATAATATAGATACATAAAAAGTAAAGCTACCAACATTTAAAATTCAAATACATACATATTATAATAATAAGGTTACCATATTTCAACAACAAGTGTTTCTGTAACTTTTTTGCGAGAAATATCTGTCATTTAAATAGTTTGACAATTATTGGAAGAATGTGAGAAAAAGTGTTTCTGTAAGAGTATTTTGCGAAAATATTCTCACAAGAACTGTCAAAAAATTCACATTTCAAATTGGTGCGATAAACACACAATTCAAAATATATTCATATGTACATTAGGTATGACATATTTTGACGCCTCTTTCGGCAGAATCGTTGGCAACATGCAATTTTTGCAGTGTTTGTAGTGCTTGTTGGTAGTCTTCATGCTTTTCCCTTTTTTTTTTTTGAATTCTCCAGAGGCGCCCTGAAACTTGTTAGGTCGATGGGGCTAAAATTTATAAAACTCTAACTTTTGTAGGGCAAGTCCCTTAAGGAGCGAAGATAGGGTGTAAGTATGTTCTACAAAAATGTTGGGGAGGAAAAATTAATGGGGCTCAGTCTGACATTTTACTACTCTAGGGGCGACTCCGCGGCAGTTATTGGACATTTTATTAATTTGTTCACTCTTACCTTGAACTTTGACCTCGATGAGGCGCCATTTATCCTCAACCAAAGTTCCCCATTTTTTGTCCCGTCTATTTTTTTTCCAAGCCTAACAAAATAAAAGGCGGTAGCACTTCAAAAATCTTGTTGCAAAAATTTTCATATATCACTATGTCATATCTAATGTATATTTTTCTTGTCCAACTGTAATTGAATCGCGTGTGTTTGCTATGTTCATCCAACAAGAAGCACCAACAATTCTTAATAAGTTTCTGAAAAAAAATGACAATAGCCATCCACATGTGGTCTCATCGCTTGCTCAACGACGACTGCAGGAATTTTTTTTCGTCGTTGACATTTACTTACTGGAAATATTCCAATAAAAACAGAATCAGCGTTGTCCGTTTTCGCATTCAAATACAGAAACACTTTTTTCTCACAAATCGAGAAACGATGGAATTTTTTGTTTCATGTGAGAAATTTTTCGATGCGAAAAATACAGAAACGAGCTACAGAAATCATATTAGTATCGGTAATACGCCAATTAAGCTACAGATATCTTCAGGACCCAAATCTTCAATAATTCTGTTAGACATGCTTTCGAAAAGTTTGCTGTTTAAATTCAGCAAAATCCGTCCATAAATAACGGAAATATGAGCAAAAATCCGAGACAACCTCTGAAAATTTCATCAAAAAAACTTAGTGTATTAACCCAGGAGTCTTTTCTGACTCCTTTTTCGGAGCGCTCCTAGAATGGTATGCTGGGTTATACCCCTTTTTATACCCTTCACCATCGTGAGAAGGGTATATATAAGTTTGTCATTCCGTGTGTAATTTCCACAAAAAAATTTTCCGACCCTATAAAGTATATATATTCTGGATCCTTATAGATAGCGAAGTCGATTAAGCCATGTCCGTCTGTCTGTCTGTCTGTCTGTTGAAATCAGTTTTTTGAAGTCCCCAGATATACTCGGGATCCAAACCTTCAATAATTCTGTCAGAAGTGCTTTCGAGAAGTTTGCTATTTAAAATCAGCAAAATCGGTTTAGGTCAACCAGAGTTATGAACCAATATGTGAGACCACCTCTATAAAAATTTGATATTTTTCGTCCATTTTATTGCAATATTTTGAAATATATTGGAGATAATACTATGAAATTTTGTATACGTTGTTTGTATGACAAAAGAAGAAAGTGTGCGGAAAATAGTAAGAATCGGTCCATGATTTCTTATAGCCCCCATACAAATATATATATTCCCGAAATATGGCTTAATGATAAATAAATGCCTATAAAATTGGAATATCAAGACAAAATTCAGCAAAAATAAGTTTTATACAAAAAGAAATCGCAAAACGAAATTTTTTTTAATTAATACTGACTCAAAAATCAAAAAATGCAGTAACTGTGGAGGTAATCATACCGCAAATTATAGAGGTTGTCCAATTTACACTCATTTGAAAGGCATAAGAACCAACAAGACGTCAGTATTGCCTAATCGCCCTCAACAGCCAAATTTAGCATCGAGTGACAATTTCCCTCAATTATTACGGTCCACTAGTCATGTAAACGCGCCTAGTTCTAGACAAGTTTCTTACGCAAACGTCGTTAAATCTAATATGCCAGGTCTGGAGCAGGAACCTAAACCCCAATATTCTGAGCCGCATATCAACAATCTAGAGGCAACATTGCAGACACTTGTCCAAACTATGAACACTTTCACGACCATCCATGATGCAGGAAATGCTGAAAATGCAATCCACTATCTTGCAAGCCATTTTAAAGAAATGATTTATTTAAAAATTTGACATCCATGATGCAGGAAATGCTGAAAATGCAATCCACTATCTTGCAAGCCATTTTAAAGAAATGATTTATTTAAAAATTTGTTTCTGGAACGCGAACGGCCTCCGCCAACATAAAAATGAACTGGAATACTTCCTGATGGATAAGCAGATTGATGTTATGATGATTGCTGAAACTCACTTGACGTCGACAGGGTACTTCAAAATTAATGGCTACGAGTTCTACGATACTAAAGACCCCCGCGGAAGAGCTTGTGGAGGTTCGGCAATTCTTATAAAGAACAGAATAAAGCATTATCTAATGGATAACATAAGTGAGGATTACCTCCAAGCAACAAACATTTGCATTGAATTCTGTCAATACAAATTTGTTTTATCATCGATTTATTCTCCGCCTCGATTTTCAATAAAAGAACACCAATACCATAACTTCTTTAAATCCCTTGGAGCTAGATTTTTAGTTGCTGGTGACTTTAACGCCAAACACACATTTTGGGGTTCACGTCTGGTAACCCCAAAGGGTCGCGTACTCTTCAACACCATTGCTAAAATAGGCTTAGATGTACTCTCAAGTGGACATCCCACCTATTGGCCGACGGACCGACGGAAGATTCCCGATGTTATTGACTTTGGGGTAATGAAAAATATCCCTGTAGAATGGATGCAAGTGGATCCTTCACTGGACTTGTCCTCAGATCACTCTCCTACTATCATTTCAATGCATTTCCCTCAAGTGTGTGGTTCTCCATTTATGAACATGACTAAGACCCGAGTAAGTTGGATAAAATACAAAAAGTATTTAAGTTCTCATTGCACGGAAAATGTAGTGTTGAGAACTACCGAGGATATTGATGGGTCGATCGGCAAGTTTACTGAGGACATACGAAGAGCTGTACATCACGCCTCCACATACGACGTTGAGTGCAGAAGTGGGACAATTAGAACTTATTTCGCTGAACTCGATCATCTCCTGTCCGAAAAAAGAAGAGTTAGAAGAGAGTGGCAAATTCACAGGTCTCCTGAACTGAAAGCTAGGCTACGGGAATGCAGAGATATACTAAGACATTTCTTAGAAACCCAAAGAACGGCCTCACTTAGATCTTACTTGGAAGGTCTTGATAGTACCCCACAATCTGACTACTCGTTATGGAGGGCGGCAAGAGGTTTAAAAAGACCAGTAAGAGGAAAACCTCCTTTGCGAAATCCGACTGGTGACTGGGCTAGAATTGATTCCGAGAAAGGGACATTATTTGTTAACCATTTGAGAAATGTGTTTACTATAAACATCTCAAATAATAATGAATCTGATTTGCCACCACTTGTTATAAGGCCTCCTGTATCTCTAAGACTAAACTTTCGTGATGTCCAAAACGCTATTGGTACTCTGAACCTTAGAAAGGCTCCAGGTATGGATAAAATCAGCAATAAAATGCTTGTGGGGTTACCTCGTGTAGCAAGAAGAATTATCCTCTTTATCTTCAACGCTATTTTACGCCTAGAATACTATCCTGCAGATTGGAAGGTGTCTTTGATCACTATGATTCCTAAGCCAGGGAAGGACCATACCAAAGTGGGTCATATAGGCCAATTAGTCTACTGCCGACAATTTCAAAACTGTTTGAAAAATTGTTAATGACTAAATTGACTCCAATTCTGAATGACACTGAATGTATTCCTAATCATCAATTCGGCTTCAGGGCTAAACACAGCACCATCGAGCAAACACACAGATTGGTAAATGTGATAAGAGGGTCGTTTGAAGACAAAAATACTGCTCCGCCCTTTTCATTGATGTGTCGCAAGCGTTCGACAAAGTTTGGCATGACGGTTTAATGCACAAAATAAAATTAACTCTGTCTGCTAACAACCATAAACTCATGGAAAGTTATTTATACGGTCGCAAATTTAAAATCAAAGAAGGTGATTTTTTAAGTACCGCTCAGCCAATTGAATCAGGTGTGCCACAGGGTAGCATACTGGGTCCTACTTTATATTTGATATATGCCTCCGACATGCCGTCAGACCCTAAAATCCATACGTCAACTTTTGCAGACGATACAGCCTTTATCAGCGTCCATCAGGACCACCAAGTTGCATCACAGAATTTGCAGAATTATGTTTATAAACTAGAGAATTGGCTAGAGCATTGGAAAATCAGGGTTAACGAACAGAAATGTATTCATATAACTTTCACATTGCGAAAAGATACCTGCTCGTTCATCAGAATAAATAATCAAATTATCCCGCAACACAATGAAGTCAAATACCTCGGCATTCACCTCGACCGCCGTTTAACTTGGAAGTCTCATATTGAAGCGAAACTTACACAAATGAGATTAAAAGCAGTGCAACTTAATTGGCTAATCGGCAGAAACTCTACATTGAAATTGGATTGCAAACTTTTGTTGTACAATGCAATACTAAAGCCAATCTGGTGCTATGGAATTCAATTATGGGGTACTGCCTCAGCATCCAACATTGAAAAAATTCAAAGGGGTCAAAATAAAATTCTACGTATAATTACTGCAGCTCTATGGTATGTTACAAATTCTCGAATCCACAAAGATCTAAGCGTGCCATTAGTAAAAGTCGAATTTACAAAATATGCGTCAAAGTACGTCAGCAAACTTGAACACCATCCAAACCCACTTTCACGAGACATCCTTAACTTTAGTGGCCACAATCGGTTGAGAAGGAGGGATACCCTTGCTTTAACTCAAGCGCAAAATAGATGACTGGATCAGTTGATGTGAAATTTTTTTAGTACCATAAAAATTTATGTCTAGCACTGGCTGGGCTTATTATTTTCTTTTTAGTATTAAGATTTGAATACTTATTGTCATTTCAAATATGAAGATTCAATAAATAATTAAATGCAAAAAAAAAAAAAAAAAAAAAAAAAAATTCGGTCCATGTTTGACCATAGACCCCATATAAAGTCCACTTCCAAAATTCACTTAAATACGTATAAAAGAGATATAAATAATGTTAAACGGCTAAAATTTGACATAAATACTCTTTATAGGCATATAAATTGCTGTACTAAATTTTATGGTGGTCGGCCCAGAACTGGTCATAGCTCCCATACAAGGACCACATCTGAAAAAGAGATTTTTCCCTATATATATTGTATAAATATCGGTACCGACTCAAAACTTTGCACAGATCATTTTAATATATACAAAAATCATCCCCCAAAATTTTGTGAATTTCGGTCTATTTTTAACCGTATGCCCCATATAAAGCCCTCTTCCGAAAATCACTTTAATACTCATAAATCGCTTGTAAATAAGGGTACCAATCCAAAATTTTACACGGATCTTTTATATACATGCCTAAATCTAACTGCTGGATTTTGAGAATATCGGTCTATATTTGACTATATCCCCCACATAAGGTCCACTCTCGAAATCCACGTTAATACTAATATATATCGTATATATACCGTTATTATGTTGAAATTCGACATGAAATATCCTCATATGCATGAAAATAACTGTTCCAAAATTTAAGAAGATCGGCCCATAATTTGTCATACCTGCCATATAGAACCATTTCCAAAAAACAAATAAATTCGGGTCAAAAAATATTCTTTTCGGATTTAACCCATATTCGGTCCATATTTTATAATCATGATATATATCGTTGGAAAGGTATTTTTAATACCTTTTATTTAATGTATTACAAATTATCAGACACCCAGTAGTTCCCGAGATATAGGCCTATGTATTTTCAACTTTAAGGGCCCGCCCCCTCGAAAATAGGCGTGACCGGCAACAAATTTTTTTTTTGCTGGTATCTCCTCTAAAAGCCCTATTTGATTTTGTTTTTTTTTTTTTTTTGAGCAAAATCACTAAAACCGAATTGTACCCCTTTTTATACCCTTCACCATCGTGAGAAGGGTATATATAAGTTTGTCATTCCGTGTGTAATTTCCACAAAAAAATTTTCCGACCCTATAAAGTATATATATTCTGGATCCTTATAGATAGCGAAGTCGATTAAGCCATGTCCGTCTGTCTGTCTGTCTGTCTGTCTTTTTTTTTTTTTAATGGACGTAGTGATAGCGCACTATCATCTAGTGGTCCTACACAGGAACCACCACCCCGGGACCGCTCCCGCATTACTTCGAGGTGGAGTTCGTTTACTGCTAAGCAGTCGTCATCCTTGTCCTAATCCCCCGTCCAACATACATTTGTATGAGATTAGGGGTTCGGCACATGTGTTTGTTGGCATTTAGATTTCTCCATCATTATTTCCTGCATGAAATGGGAGTATTTGCACCAGTTCTCCTTTTTAACTAACATTGAGTTAACCAATTGTTCCATGGTCGTATTCTCAGATATGTCTTGTAATACGTTTCGCCTGTTGTTCCAGAAGTTACATTTTATGAGTGTATGCTCAACGTTATCCTCATATTCATTGCACACTTCGCATATTGCCGTTTGTTTTATATGGAATCTTTGTAAATAGCTACCAAAGTTACCATGTCCGCTAAAAATCTGGGTCAGATAAAAGTTAAGTTCTCCATGCTTTCGGTTTATCCACGTTTTAACATTGGGGAAAAGAATGTAAGTCCATCTTCCTTTTGTTGATTCATCCCATAGTGTTTGCCATGTTTGAAGTAGCCTTTCTCTTGCAGCTTTTTTTATACGTTGTTTTTCGCTCATATGGTTATGTGTTATAGACAACCGTTCATCATATATTTCCTTTCTTTCATTTAGTTGTAAGTCAATCGATGGCACACCAGCAAGAACGGACACAGCAGCAGTAGATATTGTGCGGTATGCAGATGTTATTCGTAGTGTACATGTTCTGTGTACTTTTTCTAGTACGTTTTTAAGCTTTTTATTATTCGAGACAGCCGTATGTCTGTCTGTCTGTCTGTCTGTCTGTCTGTCTGTCTATTGAAATCAGTTTTTTGAAGTCCCCAGATATACTCGGGATCCAAACCTTCAATAATTCTGTCAGAAGTGCTTTCGAAAAGTTTGCTATTTAAAATCAGCAAAATCGGTTTAGGTTAACCAGAGTTATGAACCTATATGTGAGACCACCTCCATAAAAATTTCATATTTTTCATCCATTTTATTGCAATATTTTGAAAACTATTGCAGATAATACCATGAAATTTTGTATACGTTGTTTGTACTATAAAAGAAGAAAGTGTGCGGAAAATAGTAAGAATCGGTCCATGATTTCTTATAGCCCCCATACAAATATATATATTCCCGAAATATGGCTTAATGATAAATAAATGCCTATAAAATTGGAATATCACGACAAAATTCAGCAAAAATAAATTTTATACAAAAAGAAATCGCAAAACGAAATTTTTTTTAATTCGGTCCATGTTTGACCATAGACCCCATATAAAGTCCACTTCCAAAATTCACTTAAATACGTATAAAAGAGATATAAATAATGTTAAACGGCTAAAATTTGACATAAATATTCTTTGTAGGCAAATAAATTGCTGTACTAAATTTTATGGTGGTCGGCCCAGAACTGGTCATAGCTCCCATACAAGGACCACATCTGAAAAAGAGATTTTTCCCTATATATATTGTATAAATATCGGTACCGACTCAAAACTTTGCACAGATCATTTTAATATATACAAAAATCATCCCACAAAATTTTGTGAATTTCGGTCTATTTTTAACCGTATGCCCCATATAAAGCCCTCTTCCGAAAATCACTTTAATACTCATAAATCGCTTATAAATAAGGGTACCAATCCAAAATTTTACACGGATCATTTATATATATGCCTAAATCTAACTGCTGTATTTTGAGAATATCGGTCCATATTTGACTATATCCCCCACATAAGGTCCACTCTCGAAATCCACGTTAATACTAATATATATCGTATATATACCGTTATTATGTTGAAATTCGACGTGAAATATCCTCATATGCATGAAAATAACTGTTCCAAAATTTAAGAAGATCGGCCCATAATTTGTCATACCTGCCATATAGAACCATTTCCAAAAAACAAATAAATTCGGGTCAAAAAATATTCTTTTCGGATTTAACCCATATTCGGTCCATATTTTATAATCATGATATATATCGTTGGAAAGGTATTTTTAATACCTTTTATTTAATGTATTATAAATTATCAGACACCCAGTAGTTCCCGAGATATAGGCCTATGTATTTTCAACTTTAAGGGCCCGCCCCCCTCGAAAATAGGCGTGACCGGCAACAAATTTTTTTTTTGCTGGTATCTCCTCTAAAAGCCCTATTTGATTTTGTTTTTTTTTTTTTTTTTTGAGCAAAATCACTAAAACCGAATTGTACCCCTTTTTTATACTCTGTTTGTTAAATTACACTCAAGATTATTATGAACATCAGACAGACTCTGTAAATTATGGTAAGAATTGGTAATTAAATCAATTAAAAATGGTAAAAATTAGACAACATTTCAAAATATTTAACATAAATTATGTTGGTCGTAAAATTGTCTTTCAAACAATATACCAAATACTAATAAAATTTGCACTAAGACTGAATAGAAAACCCAGAATTAGGATATTCTAGTCTAGTGTAGTTTCTGTATTTCTTATTACGCTTAGGTGAAGGGTATTTAAGATTCGGCACAGCCGAATATAGCACTCTTACTTGTTTATACTCTGTTTGTTAAATTACACTCAAGATTATTATGAACATCAGACAGACTCTGTAAATTATGGTAAGAATTGGTAATTAAATCAATTAAAAATGGTAAAAATTAGACAACATTTCAAAATATTTAACATAAATTATGTTGGTCGTAAAATTGTCTTTCAAACAATATATCAAATACTAATAAAATTTGCACTAAGACTGAATAGAAAACACAGAATTAGGATATTCTAGTCTAGTGTAGTTTCTGTATTTCTTATTACGCTTAGGTGAAGGGTATTTAAGATTCGGCACAGCCGAATATAGCACTCTTACTTGTTTTAATTGTGTTTGTGTACATTTAAATAAATAAAGACTCGTTATACTTATTTTCTTCAAACTACTTGACTCTTTTATTTTGCAATTAAAAAGAATTCGGTTTATTTAAAGGAAATAAACCACCGTTTTTAAAAGGTAAAAACGTAACAATATTTTAAAGTTAAAAACGTAACAATATAATATATATATGTATGTATGTACATAATATAATTATGCATCCACAACAAAGGTGAAGGGTATATAGGATTCGGCATAGCCGAATATACTTATTACTTGTTTTATATTAAGATTGTTGTGATTTAACATCTTTTGTACTTAGCTTCCTACTTTTTTTAAATCATATGTAAATGATTCATTATATATGTATATTTGTTGGGAATTTGTATAAACTCACAGCCGTTATTAAAGGTAGCTCTTTTCCCAAATACATAGAAATAACTCTTCAAACACTCGTTACAGGTGCCTTTTCTTGGCGTGATGTTGGTCCAATTGTACGAGTTCAGGATATAACGGATCATCATCAATATAAAAACATTTTGAGAAACGTAATGGAACCGTATTGCTTTGAGAATATGCCCGTCCAGCTTTTTTGAGTAAATATTTGCGATGTGTAACCATCAGTGTTGCCACTGACAAATTTTTTTTCCTACCAAATTTAATATAAGAAACTACCAAATCGCGTGTCAACCTACCAAAAACAAATTATTTGAAAGCAATGGCATTTATATAAGAAAATATATTCATTAAAAAAAACATAAATAGTTTATACATAACAATGTTTATGAATATATGCATATGTTTATAAAAATAAATAAGAATTCATTTGTAATAATGGAAGTAAAAAAATCTTAAGTATATACATATTTGGAAAAACTTTTACAGCCTGTTTATAGAACGCGACTCGCTAATAAAAACCGCTGAAATGTTAGCGGTTTTGTTGTTTTGGGTCATAGAACACGACTGTTGACAAGTTTGTTAAAAAACGTAACTGCTGTCAATTTATTTGGTATATACAAGACGGTTAGAGTCGCCGAAGTGTCAAAATTGGACGAATATAAAATTGTGTTCGCGCGTAAAATTTAATTACAATTTCATTGAAAAATGCAAACACAAAATGGATATTTCAACAAAAAAAGTAAGTACACATTGATATCATAAATGTTTTTTTTTAGTTTATTTCGACTTGTTAAATTTTCAGCATTAAAATAACTACAGCAATGCAGTTTAGGCAATTGGTGGATTGCATAGAGGAGTTTCCACACTTGGCCACATCAGCTCCTCAGTGTGGTAGCAGCAAATCTACTATGGAATGTACTTGGGAGACTGTGGCAATTAAAATAAATTCTTGTTTATTTAAAAAAATATATCTGAAAATAAAGACAAAATTTTAATACATTCATACATACATTCATGAATATATTCATACTTCAATCAATTTACACTTATTTGTTTAAAAAGTTACAGAAGACTCCTTGTTTTCTAATAGAAAACGTTTTATAATTCTGTTTTTATCAAAAAATTTTAAAAATTCGTTAAATTTTGTTTTATGTACTTTTTTGTTTGTTTATGTTTATTTGATAGTTTTCATAAAAGTAGAGTTGCCATTTTAATATTAAATTTTGTATGAAGAAATATAAACAAAAAATATTTTTTAACACGTTGGCAATAGTAGGGTTTCATACAACTTTGACATATGCGCGAATTAACGTAAGTGGCACGACAAAATCGACTCGCGTTCTATAAACGCTTTTTATTTCTCACTCGTCCACCGGTCGTCGAGTCGCGAGTTGGACGAGTCGCGTTCTATAAACAGGCTGTTAGTTTTTTAAGTCTCTTTTTTGCTGACCATATACTATATACCAGCGTTGCCATTTTGACGCTTTTCGGTTATTTTTTGGTACTTTTTTGCTTTCCAAATACCCGAAATTTTATTAAATACCCGTTTTTAAAAAGCGGGTTTATAGCGCTTTTTACAATTTCTCACAGTCATTTTTAGTGCCTTTTAAGTAATCAAAATTGTTGGTACTGAAACATTTTACTAGTATTATTTAAACACGGCTAATACTTTTTTAACCAACTGCGTATTATTTACATTCTGTTTTACAAAAACTTTTATTGTTAATTTGTTAAACAGTAATTTTACTTTTATTCGCGCGCGTACATTTGTCAATTGTGCATATTTAAGAAAGAAAGTGTCTTATAGCGTGTTCACATATGCGCCTTAATTGTGTTAATCGCAATTAACGCCATTATTGAGCTCAATATTCCATATAAAATCTCAATTAATTATTGCGCAATAAGTACGAAATTGTTATAATATTGAGTAAGATTTCGAATGCAACACTGTTCACAACTGTGTTTAGTGAACAAAATTGTATAAAATGGCAAATGTCAACAAAAGAAATCATTGAAAAGTCAATGTGAAGGTAAGTTTATTTACATAGAAACACAACAACCATTTAGGGTATTTCTTGTATTGTTTTCCAACTGTCAAATGATTATTGAGTAAGCTGAATATTGCGTATGCCTGAACACTTAAAATAATATTGTCAATTAACTGAATATTGACTCAATTAAGTTTCATATCTGAACACAGTATTAGGTTTAATAAAATTAAAAATTATTCATAAAAGTAAGTTCATGGATTTTTTGTTAAAGTTTATCAACTTCAGATGGGAAAACAAAAATATAAGAAAGTCTGATAGAATGATACAGCATTCAAAAGGTGGCTTAGGCCAGCATTTGTTGCAATTGTGAAATTAAAGGCCAAATAGTGATATACTGCGTCATAGTCATGAAAAAGCAATAGATTCGTGTAAAAGTTTTACATTGAAACCTATGCTGTCTTTTGACCAACCAGAGCCAAAACAAAGTAAAAAAGCTGAAGGTTCTCTTTGCTTGTATGCAGCAGTGTATACATCTGTATATAGCTCCATATTTTGTCGAAAATGTTCTTGATATTTTAGGCGATATTAAAGGCGTTCCATTCAGTCTGATATTAGACGAAGGGATAGATATTTCAGTTAATAAGCTACTTGGCGTTGTCATACGTTATATTGGTTTGGAACGTATTTTAAATATTTTCGACTTTAAACACTTAGTTGCCATTGGAACAGATAATCCTGCAGTGATGAGTGAAACATACAACGGTTTGTGCCGAAAAATTAAAGAAAAGTTCAATCTTCCAAATATGATATTAGTTAGATGTGTTTGCCACTCCATTCAACTGGCCATTGTTAATATATCGTTATTTTTTATGTGCACTTAAGTATTTATATATGTTTTATGTAATTTGTTAAAATGGATTCTATGTTTATTTTTGTACTTATCTTATTTTAATAAAAATCAATCGATCTCAAACAAAAAATAAAAACTTATTTGTTATTTTTTTCGTTATGAAAACTTCAATAATAAGGAACATTAAACTTGGTGCTTTTTTACCTGAAATTTTGTTAATTTTTACCCTATTTTGATGTGCTCACAGTGCTTTAATTGATGTAAGAGTTGGCATCACTGAAAGATAATGTTTGCTTATTAAATACGAATAAGTAGCAGAAGTTAATAGAGTACCAAAAAAAAGAACTTATGCAATATGAACAATAAAAAAGAAGTACCTTAAAAATCATGTTCTCTTCATGGTGGTAAAAAAATGCAAATAAAAACTAATAAAGATTTAATATCAGATTTAAAAATAGTTTTCAATAATTTAAAAAATAACAGAATATATTTTAAACTTCCCTCATTTACTTCCATTTCTTATGAAGAGAACGTGAACTCTTTAACAAAATATTAAATTTAAATTTTATTTACCAAACTTCACGTAGCACTGCAAGTACCACGCATAGCTGCCAGATTTGACGATTTCTTGGTTCAAAAATAGCAAAATGACGATTTGACGATTTTTTGTTTGAAAATGACGATTTTCTTCATTATGAAAATATGGCACCATTAGTTTTTATTATTGTTTCTTTCAACAACCATTTGTCGCACTTATTATGAATGCGTAAGTGTACAATGTTGATCTTTTTAGTATGAAATGGAGAATTACTTCCAGTGTGCTCGAAAAATATCAACCAAGCATACAAACGAAAAAGAAACTAACGGTTGTCTATAAATTGGGAAAGTAAATTAATGTGAAGTTGTGCATAGTTTGTTAAAAGAATAAGACTTTTATTAAAAAAACTAAATGCTAAAATATATACAAAAAGATAAAACTAATTGTATGGACGATAAAGATGCTGGTACATCTCAGAGCCTAACAGCGGTAAATACATACTACATACATATATGAAAACGTTCTTTGGCAGAATTAAATTTCAAGTTATTTTTTCAGACTGAAAGAAAAAGGCGCAAATTAAAGGAGGATTGGGTAAACGATCCAGAATTTAAAGTTTGGGCAAAAATAAAAAACAACACCATTTACTGTGCATCATACTCGTGTCTCAAATTGCCATCTGCAGTTGAAACATTAACTAGAAATATTTTTAATTACTTGTCAAATAGCCCAAAAAGGTGTCATCAATTTAATGACATCCAAATATTGTTAGAATTAAAGCCAAAAAAAAATGTTACACCCTAGTCAAACTAGATGGCTATCTTTGGAGACAGTTGTGGTACGTATTTTAGAATTATATGAAGCTTTAAAAATTTATTTTTCATTTGCGGCTAACGTTGACAATATTGATACGTCTAAAATAATTTTTGAAAACTTAAATGAAAGAAACTTACTGTATTTGTCATTTTTAAAATATGTAATTTTTTTTTTTTTAACAATTTGTAAATTTTATTCATATCATGTTAATTCCTTATATAAGTGGCCTCAGCGCCAAAAAGGCATTGTAGAGGCGAGTTGGCAATATAGTATATATTTAAAGCATTTTACTTCTTAACATAATATTATAAATACAAAATAACAAAAAGACTATGGATATAAATTTATAATGTATGTGACGTAATAAATTATTCAAAATGTTACATTAAAATGTCTTGTATGTTTTGTATTAGATAATTTTTAACGTTTCTTTTAAATATTGAAATTCTATTGACGTTTTTTAAATTTTGCGGCAAGTTGTTAAACTCACGACTACCCATGTATTCAATTTTTTGTTTTGTAACTTCAAGTCTACATCGGGAAACTGCTAAGTTCATATTGCTCCTTGTATTGATAGCAGATTGATTTCTTGAAAAATTTAGTGTGTGATGACCAATTCCATGCATACATTTGAAAACATAAATTAACAACTGCAAGTAATGAGTTCCATGTATTGGTAGAACATTTTTAAACATAAATAAAAATAAATTAATAGCATAAATCGTGTATTTCAAATTGAAAATGCCGAAATCCACAATATGCATTTTCAAATGGAAAGACTTTTTAAGACTATAATTAACAATTTTATAAAACATGATATATTAAGTATTGGTCAAATACATTTAATAAATTATAAAGACCCAAGCAACTTTTTGAAATACAATCAAGTATATTTGGGTGTATATGCTAAGGACATTATTTCAAAAACAAAACTAAATGATAGTGATGTTCTTGAAATTACTGATAATTGTATTAATTTTTACATTGAGTTGTGCAACCAAATTTTAAAAAGATTCGACTTTGAAAATAATTTAAAGAGTTTAAGTATAATTAATCCCAATAATATTATGAGTGAGTATTGCAGTTCCTCATTTTATGAAGTACTTGAAGAATTTCTACGTTTGATTGGTGAACATGATAAGCAATATTTAGATTCTGAATTCCGTGAATTAAAGTTTTTAGATTTCAAATCATTATTTCCACATACCGAATTAATTTATGTAATTTTTGGAAAACAATTTCTGAAATAAAACGGGGAAATTCTACAAGAGCTTTTCCTATTTTGACAAAATTTATTCAAAATATAATGACTTTACCTCAATCATCTGCAAACGTCGAAAGAATCTTCAGCCAAGTAAATTTAAATAAAACAAAAATACGGAATTCTTTAGAAAATAAATCTATTGAAGGAATTCTTTACTCAAAAGATTATTTAAAACTAAATAAATCAAATTGTTTTGACATTGTAGGTAAATCTGAATTAGTAAATATGTTAAATTCAGATATTTATCTATAAAATACTGTAAGATATTATAAAAATATTACACAAGTTGTGTTTAACATTATACTTTTTGTGATTTCTTTTTTTAAAATTAAAATTTATGTATTTTGATATTTATTGTACAAGAGACTATCGTAGCTATTCCTATTCTCACTTTCACCACAAATACGTGCCTATTTCACTTTTTGCTATTCTATAATACGTTGTTAGTGATGTGCATGCAAGAAGCCATATGATTTTGAGATGTGCAACAGAAAACATATGTTTTTTTCACCTCATATGTATTCTAAAATACATTATCACCACATTTATCTGTCATTTTTGCTCGACGCCAGTTTTGCCGCGTTAAAAATTGAAAAATAATAAATAAAACAATACATAGTGATTTTTAACAATTTATTTAAAAAAATTTGTTTAAAAATGTAAGTATTTGCAAAAGTAAAAAAAAAACTTCAATTTCATTTATTTTTTATGTTTTTTTTTTTGTGTAGGTCGAAAAAACAAACGTCGCCACTGCAATTTAAGATTCTAGTGGATTTTATGTTGGAAAATACAGATATTGCAAGAGGAGTTAGTCAACAAAGGCCGGAAGTACAAAATCGTTTATGGGATGAATTAAAACAAAAACTGAATGCAAGTGGTCCTCCATCAAGAGAAACAACGGTATGGAAAAAGGTAAAAATATGCGCTTAAGTTGAGCCTTTGGTACAAAAATATTTAGTTTGGGGGTTTGTCAGAGTAGTTTATATAAAGTTATCAATATTAGTCAATTTGTTACCATCTTTGATAATCAATAAAAACTATCTTCACTTGTTAATAATATGTAAAACCACGCGTTTGATTTTAACATTTGGCGACGAGGATTTTTAAACAAAGCAATTAAATAGATCTGGGGAATAGTCAAAGAAAAATCACAACCATTAAGTATGGCCACTGAAGCAGTAAAAATGCAGGTAGCAGCGTTTAATTTTGAAGCATTTGATGCAAATATGACTTCTTGGCAGCGGTGGGTGAGGCGTTTTGAAACTGCCTTGGATATTTTCGAATGTGGAGTATTAAAAAAGAAAAATTTTCTGTTGCACTATATGGGAGCGGGCACTTATGATATGTTGTGCGACAAACTGGCCCCGCTTAAGCCAGAGGATAGTACGTACGGGGACCCTAGGCCAAACGTTATTCTGGAAAATTATCGTTTTAATTTATGCAAGCAAAAGGAAAATGAAAAATGTGCTGAATATTTGGTAACCTTGCGCAGATTGGCAGCGAACTGTGATTTTGGGGCGTATCTGAACACAGCTTTGAGAAATCAGTTTGTATTTGGACTAAGAAATCCTAAAATTCAAAGCCGGTTACTCGAAAAGTCAGATCTTACTTTGGAGTCTGCAATTAATACGGCTAATACATTTGAAGCTGCAGAACAAGGTGGTTTAGAAGTACATCAAAACGCAGCAAAGGAAGGAATTGTAGATTTGATTAGGGATAAGAAGAAAGTTAAAAATACTTTAGAAAAGAAAAGTACAAAAAAATGTTTTAGGTGCGGCAGTGACAAGCATCTTGCTAACCAGTGTATTCATAAGGATACAATTTGTAATTTCTGCAAAGGGAAAGGGCACCTTCGGCGAGTATGTTTTAAGGTATCGCGTCAATTACACCAGATAACGGAGGGAGTGAGTGATTCGGAAGAAAATCTGGTTGAGGACATATTACAGATATACGAAGGCAAGGTAAAGAACATTCGAGATGCTCGAGTTGAAAGTAACAGAGCGAAAATATCTTATAAAATGAAAGTGAACAAGGCCGTTATATGTTTTGAGGTAGACACTGGAGCGCCAGTGTCAATTGTAAGTCTGGCGGATGCAAGAAAATATTTCCCCAAAGAAAAGGTGTACGCAAATGATACAACGTTGTATAGTTATTGTCACACCCCATTGGATTGTGTCGGTTACATAATGGTCACGGTGGCAAATGAGCAGCTCAAGTTATATATCGTCAGATCGAGAAGAAATCCGTTATTGGGACGAGAATGGCTACGTGCGGTCAAGTTGGATTGGGCTAAGGTATTACAGGAAAAACTAAATGAGTGCAAACCAGCTGTTGTAAACAAAATTACAAATAAAACATGTTCTAATCAAATAAAGAATTTAGTTGAAAAATATTCAAAAGTGTTTTCATCTACTATGGGAAAGATAACTGGGCACCAAGCTCGACTACAGCTAAGGGCGGATGCCACACCAAAGTTTTTTAAGCCTAGAAGAGTACCATTTTCTCTGATACAATTGGTCGATGAAGAATTGGATAAACAAATTCAAGAGGGTTTATTGGAACGTGTCAGTACTAGTGAGTGGGCTACTCCAATAGTGGTAGTACCCAAAAGAGACAGAAAAGTAAGGTTATGTGGGGACTACAAAATTACGATTAATCCTGTATTAAAAATAGATGAATACCCACTTCCAACCGTGGATGAATTATTAATACAATGGCTGGTGGAGACAAATTTACGAAATTAGATTTAGCCAAGGCATATTTACAACTCGAAATTCACCCTGACGACCGACATTTGTTAACATTAAATACGCACAAGGGTTTGTTTCAGCCAACTAGGTTAATGTTCGGTGTTGCAAGTGCGCCGGCTAAATGGCAAAAATTTATGGAGCAGCTGCTGGGTGGTATTCCCGGTGTTTCTGGACGACATACGTATTACAGCAGACAATGATGAGGAGCATTTAAAAAGAGTCGACGAGGTATTGAAACGGTTAAATCAGTCCAACATGCGTATTAATCTTGGAAAGTGCGAATGGATGCAGAATCAAATTGAGTATTGCGGGTATATCGTAAGCAAAGAGGGGATACGAAAGACAAATGAGAAAATGGAAGCGCTTTCAAAAATGAAACGTCCAACAAACAAAGACAAAACAAAGTAAGGGCCATGGTTGGACTCATAAATTATTATGGCAGGTTTGTAAACAACTTAAGCGCTATTCTTTTTCCAATTAATAGATTGTTGCAAAAGAACGTACCGTTTAAGTGGTGTAATAAGTGTGAAACCTCTTTTCTACAAGTAAAGAAAATTATGCAATCGGATATTATTTTGGCTTTTTACGATCCTAGATTGCCGTTAGTGTTAGCGGTAGATGCCAGCCCATACGGTGTGGGGGCGGTGTTGAGTCATACTTATGCAGATGGCTCGGAAAGACCTATTCATTTCGCATCGCAAACGTTATCAAAAGTTCAGCAGAGATATAGTCAGATCGACAAAGAAGCTTACGCGATCGTGTTTGGTATTCGGAGGTTCTATCAATATGTTTATGGAAGGAAATTTACGCTAGTGACGGAAAACAAGCCTTTGGCTCAGATTTTTTCACCATGCAAAGGATTGCCCATACTCTCAGCCAGCAGAATGCAGCATTACGCAATTTTCTTGTCATCATTCAACTATGAAATTCAATTAAAAAAATCAAAAGAAAACGCGAATGCGGATGCTTTTTCTCGGTTACCAATTAAAGATACCAGTGAAGTGGTAGAGGAGGTGGATGTAATAGAAACTGAGTTGTTGAAAAGCATGCCTGTTACTTTTGAAGAACTGAAAATGGAAACTGAAAAAGATGCCAGTATTCATGTCTTATTGGAGGCGTTGAAACACGGGAGGGATTGCGAAGCATCCTATCGTTTTAATTTACAACAAACGGAATTCACGTTACAACAGGGGTGTCTTTTACGAGGAATTCGAGTTTATGTCCCACAAAGGTTAAGACATAGGGTTCTTGAGGAACTCCATTCGGGACATTTCGGTATTCCGAAAATGAAGGCGCTTGCCCGTGGATACTGCTGGTGGCCAAAAATGGACACAGAAATAGAAAATTTAGTGCAGAATTGTGAGGCTTGTCAATCGGTTCGGCCAGAACCTGCTAAGACTGTTCCCGTACATACTTGGAATACTCCAAATAAGCCGTTTGAACGCGTCCACGCGGATTTTGCTGGACCTATATTTGGTAAATATTTGTTTATTTTAGTGGATGCCTACAGTAAGTGGCCTGAGGTGCACGTGATTTCTAATATAACAGCTGCTTCAACAATACAAATATGTCGTGATATATTTTCAAGAATGGGAACACCTAACGTATTTGTAAGTGATCATGGAACACAGTTTAAATCAGCAGAATTTCAAAATTTTCTGAAAATGAACGGCGTTAAACACAAGCTAGGAGCCCCTTATCATCCCGCAACAAATGGCTTGGCAGAGCGTTTTGTGCAGACAATTAAGAGTAAACTGAAAGCAGCTAAATGTACACAAGTCAACTTAAAAACGGAAGTGGCTAAAATTCTGATGGCTTATCGCCGTGCAGTGCATCCAACTACAGGCAGATCGCCAGCTATGTCTATATTTGGAAGGCAGATTCAATCCCGACTAGATTTAATAATACCCAGAAACGTTACAATAGGTGAGCGGATGATACCAAAGAAACAGTTTGTGGAGGGCGAAAGAGTGATGGTTCGAGAATATTTACATGGAGAAAAATGGCGGTTTGGCAGAATTAAACGAAAGGTTGGTGATTTGCATTATGATATCGAACTGGATGATAGTCGTATATGGAAACGACACATTGACCAAATGCGCAAGGTTGGAGACGAGATCAGAACAGATGATAATGAACCTACAACAAGTTCCGGTTTGGTCGAAACTACAACAGATAGCAATACCTATCTACGTGCCGAAGAACCTATTGTGCAGACCACATCAACGTTAGAAAAAAGCATCGGACAAAGTGTAGCGGTCGCATCACCTCATAAAGTACCTGAAGTACAGTTAAACCTTGAAGCGTCGAGCGGAAATATAATGAAGAATGGTAGCAACGGTACAGGCGAACAGGCAATGCGGCGTTCAAGTAGACAAATTAAAGCTCCGGATCGCCTGAATCTGTAAATGGGTTTTAATATCTACCTTACTCTAAAGTTACTTATATTATGGGGAAGTTCATATTCATATTAAGGGGGGAAGAAATGTCAGAGTAGTTTATATAAAGTTATCGATATTAGTCAATTTGTTACCATCTTTGATAATCAATAAAAACTATCTTCACTTGTTAATAATATGTAAAACCACGCGTTTGATTTTAACAGGGTTTTGTTCAAAAAATTTGGATTGGTGGGATTTTAACTGAACATTATAATAGAAATGAACAATTTAAATTGAAAAAAATCTACTAAGAACCAAATTTTATTTCAGGTATGGAGAGACTTCAAAGCTAACACAAAAAAGAAGATGGTGACAAATAAGCAACAATTGGAAGGTACAGGTGGAGGTCCTAATAAAACCGTCCCTTTGAACGATTTAGAAGAGGCTGTATCCACATTATTAAATTATAATAAATCCGTATCTGGAATTAAAAACGTCAATACATTTGGTATTTTTGAACCAATGGAAACATCCAATGAATTGAATTTTGAAAAAGAAGTCATAGCTGATGAAAATAAAAATACGGATGAAGATGAAAGTTTTCTCATGAATAAACCCGATAGCGGCAAAAAAAAATAAAAAAATTGAGCAACTTAATCAATTGCAACAACAAATTGAGATACAAAAATCGTTCTATGAAAATTACATATCATTAAAAAAAGAAGAATTGGGTTATTTGAAAATAATTTCTGAGGGAATCCAAACGATTTTTAAAAATGAGTAACCTTTAATTTATTATCTTCTTTATAGTTATTTTAATAATCTTTTTGAATTTGTACCTGGTATTTATTTATTTGTTTTTTTTTCTTCTTTAGTTTTAAGGTATATATTACAAAAGTTAATTTGAATTAAATTGAATTCCTTATTTAAATTAAATAAATTTTATTTTCAAAATATTTCTATAAGTTTTATTCAGTTTGAGGATTTAAAAATTTTATTTGAAAAATATCTTATAAAAAGATTGTTTTTCTTTTGGAGGAACTGAGATTTTAAAACGTCTCCAAAATATAATTTCTTATTAAAATGGCTTCGTTGGAATTAGTTTGGTAATCCTCGTCATTATAAATAACTTCCTCGGAAACAGAAATTTCTCCAATATCATCTAAGTGTTCATCAGGTCGGCAATAATGAATTCTTATGTTGTGTAAAGCACAACATACATTTACTATTTGTGCTGCCTTTTCAGGATTATAATGAAGACCTCTTTCATTTATAAGGCATCGGAAACAGTTTTTCAAAATTCCAATTGTTCTCTCTATTATATTTCTACCTTTAGCATGGGCTATATTAAATTTTGATTCTCTACTTTCAAAATGTCACCATGATGGTATTGGCTTTGAAAATACCTTTTAATATTTTAAAGTTTCCAAATATGAGAATCATGGCAGCTCCCGGGATAAGTCGCATTTACGAAGCGTATTCGGTTTAAATGGTCGCATCCCTTAAAAGGAAAAACTTCGGTTTTAGCATATAATTGCCTACCCAACGGTATACCTATACTTACTAGCATCACGTTCAGACTGTGATATCCTTTTCTATTATAAAACAAATGCCGATCTTCTGATGGTGTAAAAATCTTTACATGTGTTCCATCCACAGCCATTGTAACACCTGGTATTGATGATTTTTGAAAAAAGTACATTTTGGCATCTTCTTTTGTTTGTTCATCCATTTTTGTAGAAATCCATTTGGGACATAGAACCTCTTGAAATGCGACTAATACTTCAGAAAGAACACGGAAAGAATTATTTTCTAAATCACCAGAAAATGTGGCTTGAATCAAGAAAATATTGCATGATTCTCGTCCAAGAAAAACATTTCTTATTTTAAACGTATTGTGGCTTGATTCAAGCAAAAAGTTATTACTTAAATCGAACTATAATTTACTTGAATCAAGCTTTCGTTGCTTATTATTTTACAAAATAATAAGAAAAGATTGCTCAATTCAAACCATCGTTTCTCGAATTAAAAGATTTTATTTCTACGTTCAGAAATCTTTTCTTGAACTGAGTAAAGTTTTAATACTAATGCCGTTATATTTTCAATCAAAAGTTTCTTATAACAAACAAAAGTTTCTTGCTTTAAGGAAATGTTTCTTGAAAAACTTAAGAATTTATTACTCGATTCAAGTAAACAAATTTAAATTTTTCTAAAAAAGTAAGCAATATTTTCAATCAAAAGTTTCTTGCTTTAAGGAAATGTTTCTTGAAAAACTTAAGAATTTATTACTCGATTCAAGTAAATGAATTTTAAGTTATATAAAAAATAAGCAATATTTACTCAATTCAAATATTGTAATTTTCTTATCCTAAACAACAGAATCTTGTAACATGTTTTTTTTTACAAAAACTGACAATTTACAAAAAAACATGTTTTTATGAAAAAAAAGATAAAACCATGGTTGTGTATTTTTAATTCATTTTTCTTCAAACAAAAAAAAAACTATTTTCTATTATATTATTATTATGAAGTAATATAAGTATATAGAATTAAATGTGAAAACAAAACGTAAAATAATACAGAATAAATTTCAAATTATAATAACACAAATTGTTTATTTAAAAATAATTAAGAGAAAGTTTATAAAAATAATAATTTATGTTATTCTTATTAAAGAATAACTGCCGTATTTACAAAAAATTAAAGTAGACTTCAAATGTATTTTAAGAAAATTTTGTATGAAAAATTTGTCTAAAAGCACACTTCAAACCTACTTTATTTTTTGTGAATACGGCAGTAAAATTTATAAATTCAAAAAAGAGAGAGATAAATTCCCTCTGGAAGCAGTAACATTCGTGTAATTCTTCATTTCCCTATGTTTAGATTCGAATCGCATACACCAAAGATGTTTTAGGGGGCCTGATTGTTATATAATTGTACCATAATGCACAAGAAAATTGGTTAAAGACAGTAATATATATATAATTCCAATATCATTTGGAATTACACTAATAGTCTCTGGTAGATCAGACATATCATTTAAAAAAAACTGAATGTGCTATGGGTTCATTAACAATTGGAATGAAGTTATCTTCGGAACATTTTTCATTTACTGTGTGAACATTTTTAATATGTTTTTTAAAAGCACAAAATGAAGGAAACGTTTGAGGACAATTTCCTTGAACACACTTGAAGAATTTAATATTTTTAATTACATGCATATACTTATAATGACAAAACAATTGATCAATATTTTCAAACGTTGAGAAGCATATATGACAGCGGGGCTTGGCCATTTTAATGGACAATATATAAAAAATAAACTTATTAAAATAGAAAGAATTATTTAATTGGTAACGCTAAAGTACTTAGCAGACCAAAAACATTAGGTTCTATACCAGTTTCGTTCTTAAACAAATAAGACTGTAAAAATTGCCACAAAAATTTGCATTCGTCCTGATATTTTAAATCAAATACGAATGTTATTTTGTATGCACTAGACAAGGCGTGAATAAAGCTATCAAACTTATATTTTATGTCATCGTATACAGTATAAATACTAAGAGGTTCTGATTCAATAACTACAATAAAAACCTGACATTTTAAATCTGGGTAGTTTGAATACTTCAGCTTTCTCGCTGATATAATTTCATCAATAGTTGTTGCTGACGCCACTCGTTGTATTAGTGCAGTTTGGCTATCGGAAATACAATATTTCCAAATTCGTTTATCTTTGCCTTTTGTATTTCCGGTTGGTGGAAGGATGCAATGTAGGGCTTCAACAATGCTTATGTCTCTTTCGTTGGGACCTTGAGAAATAAAATATTTGATTAAATTGTAATTTATATTTAAAGTGAATAGAACTACATTTACTATTTCTATTTAGTTGAGCCAAATTAATGTTGTCAACAGTTTTTTGGTCAAAAATAACATTAATTTTTTTGACGAATTCTTCCCATCCATCAAATAAACCAAACGGATGATCAAAACCACTGCCGTAATCAATAATGATAATGTAGATAATGTTTTTATATTGTCCGGAAATATTTGTTCAATATCTTTTTCGATAATATATGGGAGAGTCTCGAAATCAACTTTGTTTCCTATTAAATAAGAATTAAAATAGATTAGAACATTTCGAGATAAGTTTTTTTTACATATACTTCTAAATTCTTCGTACGTATCTCCTAAATTCCATTCAATTAAAATAGCTTGCAACTTAGCGTCATAAATTGGATAATTCGTGGTATTTGAGACAGGCTGGGAGTTATTGCCGATTTTAAGTAAATCGCTTGAACTGGAGGTACTACCTAAATTGTTAAAATCTGCATCCATCCCTTAGCTTGAATAAAATTTCACATAGTCAGTGCTGAGGTGAGGGTTTTGACCTGATTTGCGTTTACTTGAGTTCGTAGCTGGAATGGTGGTTTGTGGGCGGCCCCCCAAAATAGCTCCACTCGGGCCTACAAAATAAAAAAAACACCAAAAATTAATATATCTAATATATGTATATAAATCAAAATATCTAGAAAAAGTCCACTTACATGTGTGCGTTATCTTTTTTAGTTCAAGAGAACTCATGTAAATACAAATCAACTCAAAAACACCGAATTATTTCCAAAACCACTGTTGAGCTTTTAGTGCAAAATTAAAAGTGCCCACTTAATTAATATTTTAATTTAAACACTTACTTAATTTTTTAATTATACCTACGAATTTATTTATTATAATTTAATATAATTCACAAAATTTTACGTATTAAAAGCCACCCGCACTGCTTTGAACTTCAAATTGAAATAATGATATAAAATCACTTGTTCAGCTTGCAACCAAGTAGAAGAAAACTAACGGTCAATATGCAAAAAAAAAAAACATTTGTATGTAAGTACTACGTATGCACATCAGAGACCTGCAACGAGTACTAAATTTTCGTGTATACTTAATCATGCACATTGATTTTTATGATTTAATCGTTTTTGTTCAAATGCACAAAACGCTCGTTTACGCAACCGTTCGTTTCAATCATTCAGTTTTATTCACTTGTTGTTTTTTGCGAACATGAATATTCTGACTGTGTCATTAAATGTATGAAGCTCATTTTACATCAAAGCCAACGTGTTGTTAGCCGAACATGTGTTTTATTCATTTGTTGTTTTGTGCGAACATGAATGTTCGACTGTGTCGTTAAATGTATGAAGCAGCTCATTTTACATTTTTTCTTTAATTTTTTTGCTGTGCAAAGATATATTTGACAAACTGTACATATTACAAATTTTATCATTGGTTTGTCAAATAAGTTTTCTTTTCGACGAAATAATGTTAAATAGGTAGTAAATGCACATTTTTTATGTTTTCATATTTTTCTGCCTGCCGCTTTTTACTTATAAGTGGCTCGTGTGTTTTTAGTTCAATTCCAATCAGACCATGCACAACAAAGCCGACATGCAAAAAACAAACTGTGTATAAACAAGAATTTTTGTTTTCAAACATTGCAGTTCGAACCAAGTGTTGGAAATGATTTATACTCGTTGCTGAATTTTCTGTGTGTGCATAAAAAGTGAATAAGCATAAAATTGAATCATACTTTTTTGTATTGTTCTTAAAATTCAACGTTAGTGAATAAGTCGGCTCGTTCATACTTGTTGCAGGTCTCTGATGCACATTCAGTTTCAGCGTGTGTTTTTTTTTGTATGTATTTATGTATGTATGTTTGTATATTGAATACAGGTTAGTAGCATTCCTTATGATGACGGAGCGAGCAAAATCTTCGTGCTCATTCTTATATTAATAGAGACAAATAAAGAGAACAAAAAGTAACATACATACATACATACATAAAAAGTGAAGCATTAGTTTTTTTAAGAAAACTTAATTTAAATCAAGAAACTTTTGATTGATGTGCTTGATATGTAGGAAAGAGTTGTAAGCATGGTGAAATTAAATACTAGGTGACAGCATTGCTACAACAATTACAACAAGGCAAGAACAACAGGCATTTTTGTTTGTGTAAAAACTTTCGTCACTGTCAAAAAGTTTTTTTTTATATATGTAAACTTTGACTATTTGTAAACAACTTTTTGACATTTTCAATTTCACCATGAATAATCAGCTGGCGCTATGCTGTCACCTAGTATAAATTCACCTTGGCTGTAAGTTCATATTGTAAGTATTTAGCCTGTAGAAAAAATAACAGCTTATGCATTCAGATCACTTGTTGTTGTGTTTTTGTTTCATATTTATATACATATTTCATTATTATTTTAGTATAAAAACAAAAGAAGTATGAATAAAATTCCTATATGCAAAGCCAAATAAATTTTTCTGCTGCATAGCGGTTTAATATTTTTTTCTTTCTTTTGTTTTCAAAATAGCCTGAGTATATACAGTGGCTCCATCGCATAATCAGACAAGTGTTTGTATAATATTTACGTTCTCTGAACTAAAACAAATCGTAATAATTTTTATTTATTTTTTGTTTTTATTTGCACTCTACACTCTAATCTTTCCAAATATAAAAAATTCTCGATGATAACTGTAAATTTACATAGAAAAACAAAATTAACTCAATTTTTTGCGCTCAACGCATAATCGGACACAGTAAAACATCAACAATAAAAATGACAAAAGAGAACAATTAATACTTTGTGGCATATCCTTTGTTCTCAAGAACGGCATGTAAACGTTTTGGAATGGATTTTTACCAAATTGGAGCATACCTCAGGTTCTATGGAGTTCCACGCTTCCATTAACGCCGCCTTAAGCTGACTCAAAGTGTTAAATTGTTGTTTGTATACTCTTCTAGCTAATTCTTCCCAAAGATGTTCAATTACGTTGAGATCTGGGCTCTGTGCAGGAGTTTCTATAAGTTTGGGGCAGTTATGGATCAACCAAAGCTTTGCCACACCCGAAGTGTGCTTGGGATCATTGTCCTGGTAAAAAGCAAAATCATTCGCAATGCCTAATTTCTCGGCACTTTGCTTTACATTTTCCTTCAAAATGTTGAGGTAGCCAAATTTGTCCATTTTACTATCAATAAAATGCAAATTGCCCACCCCAGCACTCGACATGCAGCCCCAAACCATAACAGAGCCTCCTCCATGCTTAACAGTAGCTTTTGTATTTTGAGCATTAATTCAGCATTTGGTTTACGCCACACAAACATCTTGCCATCTGAACCATGCAAATTGTATTTGCTCTCGTCAGTGAACAGAACCTTGTAACGAATAAAAACTATCAGCAAAAATGTTTTTAAGATATCTTTACACCAAATTACCTTATTCCAAAAATCTTCTGTTTTAAGGAAATACACTTTAGCAAATTTTATTCTCCTGTTTTTATTCTTAGGGCTAATAAATGGCTTTTTTCTGGCAACTCTACCATGGTAGTTATATTTGTGCAATGTAAAGGGTGGTTAAATTGTAAGGGCCGATGTTGAATGTGAACCACACCTAAACGCCAAGCTTTTTTCCGAATTTTATTTGACATTTCTCTATTTCAGACTTACTCAATTTGAACCATGAAGAGATACACAATCCAACAACGTGTTAAAGTTATCCAGAATTATTATGAAAATGGGCGTTCAAATCAAAATGCATATCGTGCACTTCGTGATTTTTTTGGTCAATTTGATCGTCCAAATGTGCGTACAATCGCAAAAATCGTGGAAAAATTCGAGCAAACCGGGTCTGCAGAAGATGTGAGAACACCAGTGCATGTTCGTACAGCTCGTACTACAGAAAATATTGCTGCTGTTCGCAATAGTGTGGCTGAAGAGCCGTCCACCTCAACTCGTCGTCGTGCCCAACAATTGCACCTCTCACGCTCGTCGTTGATGAACATTATGCATAAAGACTTGCATTTACACGCTTACAAGGTGCAATTGGCTCAAGAACTAAAGCCTCTTGACAATTCCAAACGTCGTGAATGGGCAGAATGGTGGCAAGGAATGGCAACAGTGGATGATCAATTTTCGAAGAAAATCATCTTCAGTGATGAGGCACATTTTCACCTCAGTGGATTCGTCAATAAACAGAATTGCCGCATTTGGCCGAATGAGAATCCAAGAGTGATTGTCGAAAAACCAATGCACCCACAGAATGACTGTTTGGTGCGGTTTATGGGCTGGCGGCATCATCGGGCCGTATTTTTCCAAAATGAGGCCGGTCAGGCAGTTACTGTGAATGGTGTTCGGTATCGTGAGATGATAACGAACTTTTTATAGCCCGAATTGGAAGATATGGATGTGGACGATATGTGATTTCAGCAGGACGGTGCCACTTGCCACACAGCTAACGAAACAATGGCTCTTTTGCGAAACAAATTCAATGACCGTGTTATCTCACGTAATGGCGATGTCAATTGGCCGCCAAGATCATGTGATTTGACACCGTTGGACCCTTTTCTTTGGGGTTATTTGAAAGAAAAGGTGTACGTCGATAAGCCAGCAACAATTCAAGAGCTAAAGGATAAGATAATTCGGCACATTAACGGCATAGAACCTCCATTATGCCTCAGGGTCATCGAAAATTTGGACCATCGGATGGAGGTGTGCTGCCGTGGTCGCGGCGCCCATTTGGCCGATATTTTATTCCATACATAATTGAGTAATACCAATATATCATAATAAAATAAAATTACAATAATTTCCTAAATAGTTTGTGTTTTATTCAAAATCAACATCGGCCCTTGAAAGTTATTTATTTCGTATTCTTATAGCGTTTTCTTTTCTGTCAAAAATGTTACACTTTTTCCTTTTTTATATGGGAAATGGGTAAAAAGTGTAACATATTTGCCAGAAAAGAAAACGCCATTAGATACATAATTAATTAATTCTCTACCATCGGGTGTTGTTAAAAATTTTTAAAGTTTTTTCAATCCTCATTAAAATTTATTCTTATTAATAGTTCGGCTTTTATAAGATCGAAGGACATTCTATTCCTATCTTTGGTATATAATTTATTTAGAACACTAAATGCTTTTTTACAAATGACATTGCTTATTGGGATAGAAAACACAAATGAGATCTACTTTTTTAAATGTTTAAGATTGCTTTCTGCACACTTTTTTAAAAAATATGACCATATTCTATCATTTGGTATACACATATGTATCATATTAGTCGTTGTAGTATAGTTGTAAAAATATGCTCTTTCGATTTGTTTTTTAGAAATAAAAACTTACTTTTTTTAAGTATTATTATTAGCTAGAATAAATTTGAGAAAAAAAACTTGACAAATCACTTTTTCACTTGACACTTGACGCTCATTAAAAAACTTGACAATCAGGCCAAATCAGGCCCGTCTGGCAACCCTAATGCCACCAAACTAAAATATCATCAAAAATATGATAAAAAAAACACTATATGACATACAAATGTTTTATAACAACGATTACGGTCGTTAAAGCACGAATAATTGTCGTGTAGCAAGAAGTTCTGCTTTGAAAATTAAATGGTCCACAAGTGCATTACATAGGACCATGATGTAGTCACTACATTTTAGCTACAATGGACCACGTACTCCACAGATTTTTGCAGGGTAACATCTCTTGATATATCGTTTACTAGTATTATTCTCTTCCACAATTACTCTTACATTATCAAAGTTTGGTCGATGTCCAGTTGTTGCACAATGGGCAGCAAGTGCTGTTTTTTGTGAAAGTGGTTTGTCATTTGATTTTAGGTCCGATTTATGTGATGACAATCTAGTTTTTAATTTTATCTTCGTTATATATACCTACGTATTTTTTTTGCTGTCGTATTACCCGCTTTTATGGCTAATATGTATTTTTCTTTGTCATATATATCAGAGTACTTCATCCTTTCTGATAATCCAGGTATATATTCAATAGATTTGTAAATTTTAGGTGGTTTCGTTTCCATCGAATTGTTGTCAGATTTTTTCTTATTTATTGTATATTTCATCAAATTGTATATTGTTATATATGGAAAGTCATTCTTGTGTAAAATATGTCTAATTATTCTTTTATTTTCCTCGTGAAATTCGGTATTGCTCGTACGTAGAACTCTGGTGATAAAGTTTGTAGCAGTGTTGATTATTATTCTTCTGGGATGTTTTGAATAATAATTAATAAGTCTGCCAGAAGATACAGGTCTTTGGTACCAGTTTATCTTAATTATATTACCATCCCTGATGACTAGGGAATCTAAATATGGTAATTTCTTATCCATTTCTCTCTCTAATGTAAACTGTATCTGTCTGTTAAAGCAGTTCAATATTTTCAAAGTATTCTCAACTTGATTCGTTTTTAAAATTCCAAATAGGTCGTCAACATATTTCGTCATCATTTTTGGTCTCATCTCCATTTTATTAAGAGTTGTGTCTAATAATTCTTCCATAACAATGTCCGCAATAATTGGAGAAATGGGAGATCCCATTGGCATACCTTTATTCTGTGTGTATAAATTGTCCTTAAATTTGAAATATCTACAATCTATTATGCAGAACTTAAAATATCCAAAAACAAATCCTTATGTATTCTGGTATGTTCTTCTAACATAAACCATTTTTTCTCAATAATCTGAACAGCCAGGTTAACGGGAATGCTGGGAAATAGTGAAATCACATCAAATGATACTAGTATTTCATCGTTGTCTATTAATGTATTATCCATATTTTTGTGTTTGACCGTTTCACCGTATCTCTTGAGATCCTTTTTTTGTGATTTTAAAGATGTCTTGCATGCAACACACCAAGAATAATTTGTTGGATTACTAGTGTCTTGAAACGATTTTGGTGCACAAAAAACACATTTTAGACCCTAAAAGAAAACATGTTAAAACCCTTTAAAAATATACTCGTATGTATATATGTATATTTCAAACCATTTGCCCAATCTTCGCGTTCCCAAGAAGCATTATGACTTTTTTAATTAAATTAGTATTTGCAGCCATTTTAAACGGTAAAAAATATACTTTTTTTAAATATTTACATACTTCTTCTTTATTAGAAATCATTCTATATATATAATAACACACATTTTTAGACTTGCAAGACGCACATTTTTTAGCTCAAAAATCATTCTTGTTACCATCAGTTATAAAAAACAATCTCCAAAAAATCCCTTAAAATTGTGTTGTCATTCCCAACAAATCCCCGGATCCCCAAGATGAAATTTCTATCCCAAATCACGAACAAAAATCCTCAATTTGGGGATAAATCCCTTAAACTGACAACGCTGACCTGTACTTAACTCGTAACCATAAAGCCGAGTAACAGCATATACATATTCGGTATTTTTGTTGTACTCAAAAATAAGAACATTATTTTTAAATATACTTCGAGCAAGTGCACATATTTCGCAAGTTCATGTGTACTTCTTAACAACAAATACATTAATGCAGAGGTTTAATACATATGTATATACCGTGTATCCAGGCTGGCAGAAATTTTCAGCAAAAAATCTTAATTTCACAAAAAAAAAGTCTTATTTTTGAAACAAAAAATCTTATTTTTGGAAATAAGTAGTACAAAACACTTTGTTTTTAATTGAACCTAACCTTCGTCTAGAGAACACAAAAAATCTTTATTTTAGGAAAAAAAATCTTAAAATCTTACTTCTGGCAGCGCTGCGTGTATCACTAAAGTGAGTATGCAGCGATATAAATAATTGAAATGATAAAAAAGACTTAGAAATTGAAATAAAAACATAAACATTTATTTTTTTAATTTATTTTATATTTTTTCTTAAGAAAAATAATAAAAAGTAAAAATATTTATAATTCTACTGGTTAATAACAACATAATAAATAAAATGTTTAGAATTCAGGTCACAAAAGTAAGTATGCAGTTCACAAAAATCTGCACTATGTTTGGATTTCTCAAGTCATACTTATATTTAATATTTTGTTGGATAGCCCTTGGCCTTTTTGACAGATTTCAATATTAATGGCATAGATGCGATAAGATTTTGGGTAACGGAAGGTGGAATTTTATTCCACTCCTCAATTAGTGCAGCTTTTAGGGTATTTCTGCTTATAATGCTATGACTTCTGATTTTTTTTTTCGAGATAATCCCACAGATGTTCTATTGGGGCGGAGTTTTTAATTGTTTTGGTGAGTTATACAAAAGCAATTCAAAACAATATGGGCTGTATGTTTAGGATCATTGTCCTGTTGGTATGCAAATGCGCCCAATTTAGCTGTATTTTGATGTAAATTATTTTTTAAAATGTTCACATAAACCATCTTATCCATTACTTCTTCGATAATCACCAGATATTCAACACCTGATACTGCAATACAGCCCCATACCGTAACAGATCCATCACCATGTTTTACTGTGACAGCCATATTTTTTGGATCGACTTCAGTGTTCACTTTTCTCACACTTTTTGACTTCCATCTGAGCCAAAAATATTATACTTAAGGTACGGTCACATTTGACAAATATTTCCTCAAAAAAGCGTAACCACTTGTTTTAGCACAAATTTGTTTGACGTTGTTTGCTCTTACAAGAGTTTTGCAAGATCAAACAGCATCAAATAAATTAAAACTAAATATTTTTTGTGCTTTGGCCTAAATAAGAAAAGTTTTTTTAAGTAAACAAATGAGTTCAAATAAATGTTATTTAGTGGTTACGTCATTTTCGGCAAATATTTGCCAAATGTGACCGTACCTTTACTTTCATCGGAAAAAATAACTGATTTCCAAAAATTTTCATGTTTATTTTCATACTCCTCTACGAAGTCCAACCGTTTTCTTCTATTGGTGCTGTTTACAAATGGCTTTTTGAGGGTGTTACGGCCATGGTAACCAGAAGTATACAGCACCCGACTAATGGTTTGTGGGTTACAGGGGTTTCCAGTCTATTTTTCTATTTCTGCCATTATTTTGGAGCGCTCATCTTGGGATTCACTTCTATTTTTCTTGTTATAATTCGTTTCTCCCTGTCATTAAAGATGTTTGGACGCCCAGTTCGAGTCATGTTATTAGTATTTCCCTCCTTATTATATTTTTCTATAATTTTCTGTATTGTGGAACTGCTCTTATTGACAAGTTTTGCAATTTCTCGCTGACTTTTCTTCTCTTTATGTAATTTAACAATAACATCTTTTAGATCTTGTGAAAGTTCCTTTCCATGAGGGACCATAATTAGAATTTAGAAAAATTTGCAATAAAAAATCAATTTCGGTACTGAATAAAATTTATAAAAACAATTAGTCACTTTTTTTTTGCGATTAAAATTTGTTCAGCTTAAGTGGAAGTCCAAACTTTAATAAGTGCATACTTACTTTTGTGATGTGATTTTGTCTATATTTTAAGAAAACATAACGGGATATGATAGCGGGATATTTTTTTTTGATATGTTTATGGTTTTGTGTAAATCAATACTACGCACAGTGGCACCGCCCCATACATTTCTTGGAAAAAGATAGAAGGAGTGGTCGTACAGCAATGAAATTTTGCAGAAACACTTCTCTGGGCTAAATTAAGAAATTTTGAAAAAATCTTGGGAAACCGCCCACTGCCACACCCACCTCCCATATAACTGCACTTGCCACTTCTTAATTGAGTTCTCCTTATGAAAAAATTAAACATTTTGAGGATGCCACGCCTACTTTAGATTTTACGCCCATTGAAAGTTGTAGATTTTAGGTGTTTTTCTTCCCTGAATGAAAATTTCATATAAATTAAAAAATTTGAATTTTTATTCAAAAGTTAAACATATGTTGTCTCCATACAAACAAAGAGAATTTGCCCAACAACCCTCCGCGAAAGTTATTAGTCTTCAAATACACCGAAAATATCACACAAATGCATGCCGCTTTTCTAGTCAAGTATGCCAAGTTAAAGTGTGTCACCTAAGTCATTGAAACAAATTGATATAAAATACAGTTATGAACCAGCGATGCCAACTTAGTGCTTTTGGCACTATTTATGGTGCTTTTTGATACCTCAAAACGCCAAAATTTTATGCATAGTGCCAAACTAAGAAAAAGCACTTACTTAGTTCTGAAATAAAATAACAATTTTAATCAGAGACCGAAACAATTATGACATTTATAATAAAAATCACGATATAATTATTATATTTTGATTTTTAGTTTTTTGTCAGAAATAATTGTTATTTTTTGATTATTATTTTTTTCTCAGAAATATTTGTCATTTCTTCAATAAATAAAATGTTTAACGTCAAGAAAAATAAATATCAAAATATTTTAGTTCACCCTAAAATATGTATGCCTGTAAATAAAATCAATAATTTACTTTTTTTATATCTGCAAAAATGAAAAAAGAGAGAAAATTAACAATATTTCTGCCAAAAAAATAATAATCCAAAAATAATAATTATTTCTAACAAAAAAAAAAAAATTAAAATCAGAATCTGACAATTAAAAATCAAGAATTTAAAAATCATATTATTTTATGAAAATATAGTTAAAAACCATCAAAACGGTGTGCTTGACTTGGCTCTCCGATATTTCCTTGTGGTTGCTTTTTCTTTTGAAAATTCTGGAATAATTGTTATTTTTGGTTACTGATTTTAACTTGTACTTTTGAATACCTTAAAAATTGTGTTACTTAAATTTATGTACGAAAATTGTCCCCCAACAACTCCCTCGTCATTTCTTTACATATATCGAGCCATAACCGCCGAAAAAATGTATCCCACAAACTCAAAATTTTACAGGGGAAGGTTTTTTTTAAATAAAATCAGTTTGAATAAAGCCATTATTTTAAAATTTATAATGTAAATATTGTTTTGTGTAATACATTTAATTTTAATAATTCTAAATGATGTTGAACTATCGATTTCGATAAAAAAACAACAATCGATTATGGTGTGGGATACATTATTTTGGCGGTTATGGCTCGATATATTGGACAGTAAATAATGCCCAAGGTAACTTGTTTTGTGTTCAATTGTCGATTAAATTGAAAAAGTGGCTTAGTGCTTTTTTACCCTTTTTATCTCAAAATAGTGCTTTTTTTAATTTTAAAGTGCTTTTTGCTCTTAAAAAGTCGGCATCATTGTTATGAACCCTTTTTAATAAAAAAAAATGGTGTTGCAATATTGAGACGCCAAATGAGGTTATTTATATCTTTCAGCTTGATAAAAATCCAATATAATATACAATGTTTTAATTGAATATGTAACAGGCGAAAAATTGTGTTAGTTTTTATTTGTAATATTATTCAAGCACCATATCTTTAACCATGGGATCTAGTTCTAAGGAAATTTTGTTCGAATGACGCCTTATGCTACTTATGTAAGGATCCGAAGTTATAAGAAGTCTGTTGAATACATCAGTATTTGTGGAAATTCGATCACACTTTCTATAAAACATCAATCGATACTTCTTGTAATCTTATTTTCTGGCTTCCTCTGAAAGCATTCCTATTGGCAATACGGCAGCATCCATTATATCCTTACTATGTACATATTAGTACTTTGTGCACAGTAACAGGCATATAAAACCAACTATATTTTTGTACAAACAGTTTCGCAGTGTCCGACGCATATAATTTAAATTTGTCATATTAATATGAACTATATAAGTTTATGAATGAAATTTAATATATTTTAAGCGATTGAAATGTCATTCAATTTCTTTACGCTTACATATTCGTAAACAAAAATAATGTTTTACTTATAAATCGTTTCAAGCTTTAATTCCCGACAGCCTAAAAGTATACCCAATTTTTTGTCTTATTGACCATTTTTATGAAATATTGGAAGTGACTTTTGAAATTAAAATCGATGTTATTAAAAGGGACGGTATTTGGTGGTAGTTTTTTTTTCTTAATTGAAAGTACAGATTCGGACCTTTCATTTTTTCTAGTTCGAGGGCTAAGCAAGGCAAAGCACATAAAGTTTTTTTCCATCAAAAAGTGAAAAGTTGATATTTTTTAGTTTAATTTTTGATAAATTATAATAATTAGTTTACTTTTCCAATTTCAATAATATTTTTTTTTATAAAAAGTAAAACAAAAGCCAAGCTATAAACTTACACACAAAAAAAGTTCTATCTTTGGACAATAATTTTAATCTAAATTCATTCAATAAATTTCCGTTGATTTCTGTTAGTTTTTTTAAATACAAAATTTCACTTTTCATAAAAAACCTTGTTGAATTTTTCTTATCAAATATTTCTTTACAAAACCAAATCATTAAAATTTTAAAATTGAAAACCCCTATTTTTTTGCCAAAATGCCACTGCGCTACGTATTATTGTTAGTGTAAAAAAACATTAATATTTTTTCATATTTTTACTCAAAAAATTTAATTGTTTAACTATTTCTATGCTGCATAATAGGGTAGGGTGAAATTTTGTTTTGTCTCAGACCGTCTTCTAATAGCAAAATTTAGTATTAGCATTCATAAACGTTGCATTGCATACTACGTTTATGAAAACAGCCACTAGTTCAAATAGAAGTCTTTAAAATTTTATTGAAATATTCCCAGCTAGCAATTGGAAGATTGTTTTTGATAATATCAGCAAAATGAGTCTTTTATGATTGCCTTAGATGATCAAAAACTGATTAATCAGTTTGTCGATAAGAAAAAGACTAAAAATAGACTCATTTAGATGTTTCGAAAGCGACTAATTTGAAAAACACAAACAAAATCTGCTGAATGTGCGGAATCATAATTTAATCACACAGGTGTTCATAATATAACTGTTTTTATGCTGTTTTTTTTTTTTAATGGGACATTTGTTATTTGAAAGGCAGTAAGTAGATTTTGTGATTTGTATTATTTCTTAGTTTAGCTCGTGCTGTCCTCGCGTGTGCATTAAAATATAATAAAAAAGTGTTAAAAATTAAAAAAGTGAAAAAAAAACGATAAGGTAATGTCAGCCAAAAAAATCAAAAGAGTGGCTAAAAACGAAGCCCAAAAATTGTTAAATTATTGTACTACTATTTAAAAAGCTTCCTTTTGTAAATATGGACGAATTTATAAAATTCAACGAAGACATTCAAGTAGACGAGGAAATACTTAGACAATTTGTAAGTATTACAAGTAAGAATATAAGTCGGCTTTCGTACTATCAATTTCGTACTATATCAATTTTCAGAAAAACGTACTAGCACAAATTGGCGGCATGGGTCCGACGCATTTCATTAGAGCCGCAGTGCGAAAAGTGTTTTCGGACGAACTAAGAGGGTAGCTAGTTGTTTATTTTTCGAGACTTAATCAAAAAAGTACAAACTTCATAAAAATATTAAAATTATTTTAAGTTAATATTTAATTTTATATGTAACTAGCTAAAACCCGGTGTGCTTCGCTACCCGTATTTTTTAAAATTAACTTTGTATAGGAGGTACCACGCCCACTTAAAATTTTCAAAAAAAAGTAGCCTATAGCTCCTTCCAGACATACAGAAATATACTGTGAAAATTTCAAGCAAATCGGTGATTTTTAAAATTAACTTTGTATGGGAGGTACCACGCCCACTTAAAATTTTCAAAAAAAAGTAGCCTATAGCTCCTTCCAGACATACAGAAATATACTGTGAAAATTTCAAGCAAATCGGTTCAGCCGTTTAGCCGTCTATAGACTTCAAACTAATAATAATAAACATAACGACACACATTCACTTTTATATATATAGATATATGTATGTATTAATCCCATGAATTTGTTTTTCTTCTTTTATTACTCTTATAATAAAATACAATAAAAATTTAAAAAACTGCTTAAATTTGTATAATAAAGAACATTAGAAAAGTAAGTAAAACCAGATGCAGTAACAATTTGTGGAAGACTCTAAGAATGAAAAGTGGTTTTATGAAAATTCCAAAAATTTTAAAACGCATGCGCGGGCTAAAGATATCTTGAATATTTTTTTTTTAAGAATTACCTTTTTAAGTATAATGGCGTTTTCTTTTCTGGCAAAAATGGTACACGTTTTTCCCATTTCGCACCTTTTTTAATTTTTTTGTGTTCTTTTCTGAAAAAATGTCAACACTGCTAAAGTGTAGTGTGTTCTTTTCTATAAATGTCACACTATAAATTTAAAAAATGGTGCATCTTTCACACTCTGTATTTTTAGAGGGGGAGAATCGCACGATAAAACAGCTGACATTTGTTTTGTTTATGAATGTGTATTTGTGTTAAACAAAAAAAAAATATACATATACATATGCGCAATGTGTAGAAATTACCAACAGCCAAGAATGATAAAATAAAGATTACGCCATGCGCATGATTTCCCGTTATGTGACGTAGCAGTTCCATTCTAAGGGTTACCAAGAATGTTTCATGTGTTAGAATTAAAATTTCTTGCGAAAAATGTATGTTTTATGTGATAGTTGGCAACCTTGCAATTGAAATCTCTGAGAGTTCTGAAATAAAATCTGTTTAAAAAAGAAAAACAAACAAAAAAAAAAAAAACATGAAGAATCATGAACAAATGCAAGGAAAACATGAGTAAAAAAAAACAAGTGAGAAAAAATTAGCCAATAGAAACACAGAATGTGTGACGTCACAGTTCCAAAATGCGCAGAACATTTTAAAATGTTACTCGCGTTGGCGTAATCTTTATTTTATTATTCTTGCCAAAAGCCATGCAGTATTATTTTTGCCTACACAGTCCTGTGTGTTCATCGGCAACCTCGATGACCACGTCTTGATTACACTTACACACATTTGTTCTTTGTGTATTAACACAGTTCAGAGGTCATAAAACATACAAATTAACTAGCAACCAACATCTTGAACTTCATCATCCCTAGTAATTGTGTATATCGACTTATACCACTAACAATTGAAATAACCAAGGGTGTGTGAAGAAGAAAAAATAATATTTTAATTATCACCAACACTAAATACATACATATGTAAATAATACCCAGTGGGCAAAATTGCATGTGCTTCCATTTGCAGGCCTTATAGAAGACCTGGGGCTAAATTACCGCATTCGATATCGTGTAAAATTAATCGTAATTTTCTTACTTGAGATTATGGCATTCGATATCGAGCAAGAAATTTAATACATTTTATCATAATTTTAATATCGAAATCATTTTTCGATACGATAGCTCATTCGATCACGAATGCGGTAATTTGGCCCCTGATTACACATTCCAAAAGATTCGACAGTCATTCCACCAAGCAAGACATTACTGGGCCCTTGACCAGTTTGTCTTTTACATCTTTAATATGACGCAGGTTTTCAGTGCTCATTTTTTAAGGTACGTAAATCTAAGTATTTCCTGGTAGCTTGTGATGTTAAGGCTCAGCATCGATGCCAAGCTTGGCATTTTTTTGATCATATCTTTTTTGTTCTTGTAAACAGAACCGTTAATTTCAATCTCTTTCTCAAGGTGAGTAAATAAGTAATGATGATGCCATCGTCTACCATCGTCACTGGTTCCAGATGGCTAGGCCTAGTGTGGCAATGGGCCAAATCGCCGGAGTGGAGGTGTTGGGCACAGGTAGGTACCGGTAATTCCCTACAAAACGTTGACTTAAGTGTTGCACTGCAATTTCCTATTGAAAGTATCTTATTTTTGCAGTCGGCGTTTTCCCCAGCGAAATGTAGGATTGAACAGGAAAGAGTGTTACCCTCTTACATTCTAAGTTAGGATTAGGATACCTAATTAAAAAGCTCAAAAACTTTTAATCTAACAAATCCATTCTATTTGTAATTTAATCTACCTCCATTAAGTCAGCCACAGTTGTATTTGTAGAGTGACTCTACCATTGTATTCAGAATCCTATCTTTGCAAGAGTAATAGCCAATATCAAATTTTCAATTTCAGAAGTAATTATTCTGCCTCTAGCGAGCAGCGTTTCATATAGGTGCCCCGTATCAATGTGCTTAGATTTTGAATCCTTAATAATAATGTTAATCGTCTCCGTTAGCCTGCCAATTTGTTCCTGTGCATTCGTATTTATCTAAATTGTTCGTTTTCAGATTCAATAAGTTGCTGCTGTCCGAATTTGATTTTTCAAAGTCTGGTGTACCAGCGATCACCTTAAGAGCTGTGCCCAATAGGTTAATGCTTTTAGCACTCCTGTGGCGAGTGTCCACTGATACCAAGTGCTCAAATATGTGTTAAGTCGGAGTCCAGTAACTTTACCATGTGAGTTAAAAGAAAACTGTTTTTGAGTCGATATCTCTTCTCAGTTATTTTATAATACGTTGCCAAGTTCGTGATATGCTGTAAGGTGTTAAAATCCTGCCAAGTAATTATTAATTAGGATATAGTCCGATTTAGTGTAGTCCATTAGCCTTGCCGCCGTCACACGGATGAAAACCATCATCGTCAAAACCTGTACGATTTTTTGTTACTTCCTATGGAAACATTTATTATGGTACTTTTATTATGTTCTGAAAACCCTAGCTCATAATATTGTATATTTTGTATAGCATGCTAGACATATTTTTTTACACTTTAGCTATGTAATATTGCTATACTTTTAATCGTACATTAACATTATTAATTGATTTAGTATGTGTGCAAGCGACGATCAAAAAAAAATCCAGTTTATTTTGCATATTTTTTTTATATACTTCCCACGATAAATCATCACATAGTTACAAAAATTAAAGCTTTACATTTGTTTGTAAAGTTTGACTACCAAAAGGGTAATATCTACATATTTTAAAAGTGAGATAGAAGTGAAGATCTCTTAAAAGTTATCCAAGTGGTTCTAATTGAAAAAAACTTTAATTTAATTAAATTTATAATAAATATTACTGTATACAAGAGATGCGATGGAACGGGAATGGTGTCATCCCGACAGAGAAGGGTGACATTTACTACAGTTGTCATTCAAGCAGGCATGAATTTGAGTGCGGATTTTTCGTAGATAAGAGAATACGACATCTTGTCTCTCGGTTCACTCCAGTTAGTGAACGAATCTTAACAATTCGACTCAGGACAGACGGAGGAAAAGGAAGACGATATCAAGGATACTTTTTATGATAGCCTAGAAGACGTATATGATCAATGCCACAAACATGACGTTAAAATCATTCTAGGCGATTTTAACGCAAAAATCTTTGATCCTACAGTCGGAAAGTTCAGCCTCCATGAACACACCAGCGATAATGGCTTGAGACTGATTTCCTTCGTCCCGGCTCGTAACATGACAATTAGCAGTACCAGGTTTCAACATCGCGATATTCACAAGGCGACTTGGATATCACCTGATCGAATGACGAGGGACCAGATCAACAAGCGTGTTAGATATGCGGACGATTCGTGGAGCAAACATTGACTCGGATAACTATCTTGTCACAGCCAACATACGAACGCGATTAAGTGTCATGCGCAACGCACAAGCCACTGCTCGGGGAAATATAGATGTCGCCAAGCTGCGAGCACAACAAAATGATGCCTACTCCACTCGATTGACCCAACTGCTCCAAGATATACGCACCCATTGGCAGCATATTGCCAACTCCATAGAAAATGTTGCAAAAACCGTACTTGGCAGTGGCGGATTTACGCCTATCTGGAGTTCAGGATTATTATCATTATGATACTCGTCGCAGAAAAACCAGAAAACTTCAGTCAGATGAATCACGGGTCAATGAAAGAACACAATTTTCTGGACAAGAAAATATTCGTACAAATATTTACTATCCCATTTTGGATACTCTGAGTTTACAGTTATTCGAACGTAAAAACGCATATGAAAAGCTTTTTGTAAACTTCAGATTTTTTGATAATTTATATAAAATAGATACAACTGAGTTAAAAAGTCAGGCAAATAAACTCGACAAAAAGTATCCTGGTGATCTAGAAGAGACATTAGCAAATGAATGCATTCATTTACATTATCATCACGAAGATTCATTGGCATATACTACAGATGTGCGATCTGCACAAAATATATCCGATATATTACATTTACGGAATCTTCAAGATGTTTAACCCAATTTATACATAACTTTACGAATTTTTTTGAGTATACCTGCTACAAACTGTTCAACAGAAAGATCTTTTTCCACCTTGAAAAGGGTAAAAAACTATCTACGGTCAAGTATGGGCCAAGATAGAATTAATGCTCTTGCATTATTGTCTATTGAAGCCTAATTAGTACAAGAAATAAACTATGACGATTTAATTGACGTTTTTGCCCGAGCAAAATCCCGAAAGAGTAAATTAATAAAATAAGTGCTGATTAATAAAACTTAATTATTTAGTTTTGCAAAACAGTATTTTATTTAAAATGTATATATAATTTTTATTTTTCACAAAAACTTTTTTTATTTTATGTTATTTCATTTTAATATGTTATTTTATTTATTTATTTATTTTATTTACATAAATATGTTATTTTATTTTAATTCATTTCAATTTATTTAATTTTAAATCTTAAATTTTGAAAGAAAATTATAAAATTTGAAATATATATTTTTTTAATACACCACATTAATTTAAAAAAATTTATAAATTTTTTGTTTAAAACTTATAAACAAAATATTATGCATACATACAAAACTTAAATATCTATCAAGAATAAGACTGATATGACATACATATATAATTACATGTGAATTGAAAAACGTATGTGTATCTAAATTAATAAAAATTAATACACAATAAATTTAAAAATTATATGGGTTTTTTATTATCACTTCTGTATAATCAAAAAGGGCGGCATGGCCTAAATCCTCCACTGATACTTGGGCTCTCCCAAAAAACCGATGGTACGATGACGAGTGTCGCAAAGCAACTGCAGAGAAAAATGCAACATACCGAGCAACTCTGCAGACACCAGCAACGCGAGGTGCGTGGGAGAGATATAGGGAGAAAAGGAAAAATTAGAAACGACTTTTTCGAATGAAGAAAAAGGAAATATAAAAGCGTGAGTTTGAGGATATTGAGATGTACAGGAGTCGAAATGATACCCGAAAATTTTACCAGCGAATAAAACACCAAACTAAAGGCTACTGTATAGGCATTTCCTCCTGCAGGGACCAAGAAGGAAACCTGGTAACTGATAAAAATAGAGTTTTGAGAATATGGAAGGAACATTTTTCCAGATTGTTGTTATCTGGTAACAGCGGCGAAGAAGATACCCCCATTCCAATAAATGATGATTGTGTAGAGAATACACCGCCCAGCCAAGAAGAGCTGAAGATAGCGATATCCCGGTTAAAAAACATTAAAGCAGCAGGTGTAGATGGATTATCGGCGGAGCTGTTTCAGAAAGGAGAATGCATCAACTTATATACAAATTTGGCTGGAAGAACGCATGCCTGAAGATTGGAGTCCCAGTGTGCTATGTCCCGTTCACAAGAAAGGAGATAAAACTATCTGCGCCAATTATAGAGGGATTAGTTTCCTTCCTATCGCGTACAAGATACTGTCGTGTATAATATGTGAAAGACTAAAAAATAAGGTGAATGAAATAAGTGGCCCTTATCAATATGGCTTTAGACCTAATAAATCAACCACAGACCAGATATTCACACTACGACAAATCTTCGAAAATACTCCTGCCAGCTACCACCTATTTGTCGATTACAAGGCCGCTTTTGATAGTCCAATACGTGCAAAGGTGTTTGATGCCATGTCTGAATTCGAAATACCTGCAAAGCTGATCAGTCTATGCATGATGACCTTAACTGATACGAAATCATCAGTAAAAATAGGATGGGATCTCTCAGAGCCGTTTATCACCAAACGAGGTTTCAGACAGAGCGACAGTCTGTCATGTGACCTCTTTAATATCCTATTGGAAAAGGTCATACGTGACGCAGCAGTGAATAGAAACGGCACTAATTTTACTAAAGGCCATATGCTGCACGCATGATGACATTGACATCCTGGGACGAATATTGCGAGATGTCACTGCTGGTCACTTCGCTAGTATAGAGGATTCATTAAAAATGGGTTTGGCAGTAAATGAGGATAAGACCAAGTTGATGGTTTCAACAAGCAAGCAATTTAAGAGCAAGGCCCTCTCTCGGCAGACAAAGCTTGAACTCTACATGACGCTTATCGTACCTGTGTTAATATATGGCGCAGAGGCATGGGTGCTTACTCAACAAGATGAAGCGGCGCTTGGTGTGTTTGAGAGAAAAATTCCAGATATATGGACCAATCTGCGTAAGTGAAGAATATCGATATCGTACGCACCGAGAGCTGTATGAACTGTACGCCGACATTGATATAGTAAAACGTGTCAAAATACAAAGACTTCTTTGGCTAGGACATGCTATGCGAAAATGGGGAAGACCGAAACTCCGCTGGAAGGATCAAGTCCAGGAAGGCATTTCGAAACTCAATGTTAGAAATTGGAGAAGTAGCGCAGAAGACCGAAGCGCCTGGAAAACCATTTTAAGTTCGGCCAATGATCCACAAGGGTTGTTATAAAAGGCCAGTTAACTAACTATAATAAATATTGTTTCGTATAAAAATTAGCCAATACTAAGGCACTTAATTTTGATTTAAAACAGTGTGACGCATGAGATTTAATTCTTCAGGTTATACTAAATTCTGGAACAAATCGTTCCTTCATAACCTATATACTTTGCCAAAAACGTGTACAAACACGTATACTAAAAATATATAAAAAGTGTACAAATATTAATCACATACTCACACCTACCAAGGAAGACCTATAAATCTGATTTTTTATACAACATATAAGTACCACGTTGGACTATTTCCAGGAAAAATTTCCAGTCCAAAAATTTTTGACGCCCACATACATAGGATGGCACGAGTCACGTACCGATCATTATTCGGAATATAGTCGGTCAAGCCCGACCATATAATACCCTACACCCAGTATGTGTATAAAACAGTTTTTCAGAAATGTGCGCTATATGGGAGATATTTTATTTTTATTATTATTATTTATTTATTGGTATTTGTATTGTGCCATACACAAGACCATAGGTCTTATTTTGCAGTATGGAACTGATTAATTGAAAGTTTACAAGAGTATATTTTAAATTTGACAATAATTAAAATTATAATTTAAATAGAAATTAAAAATAAAGATAAGTTTATATTACATATAGAGAAAATCGCAATCCCATTTAGAGTCCATTTGACAGCTTTGTATATATGCCAAATAAACCCTTAACAAACATAAGTTATTCTTCACAAATAATTTTTAATGAAATACAAAATGAACAATATATGTAAAAGAAAAAGTTATTTATAATAACAAGAATATTGTTTAAGCAAAAAAATTAAAAATTATTAGACTGGATAAGTACATAAAATATTAAGCAACTAAATGTAGGCCTGTATAAAGAAGTACATAAATGTATAAGTTCATAATTAGATATTACAATAAAGTAATTTTAATAACATAATTATTCTGAAAACAGTTTTATAAGATTAGATTTAAATTGTCGCGCGTTACTTAAGACTTGATAATTGTATGGAATAGAGTTCCATAGATATACAGCGAAAACAAAGAAGTGCCACTGAGACATTAGAGTTTTGTATGCCAGAGTTCTTATTCTTCTGCCTCTACAGTTATGCGCAAAAGATAGCTTGCAGAAAAGGTGATCAGGTTGCTGGGTATAAGCAATTTTGTGCATAAAGACCAAAACTCTAAAGTTTAGTAGATATTATGGACCTATTATGGACCGATCATCCAAAAATTTAGTGTCATGATTTCTGTGAATATAAATATTGTGTATGTTAAATTTTATCTCGATATAACTATCCTTTTCATATTATTCGATAAAATATTTTCAGTACTTAGTAACGATATTTTTTTATATATTTGTATGTTGAATGGAAGTTTTGCTCTAATTTTAATTATGACGGTTAAATTTGTAGAACAATTTTCAAAGCACATCAATTTGAAAGAAATATATGTATGTAGATTATTTTAGATTCCTCTTCTTTTTATAAATTGTAAAGCAAACTAACGTTATTTCGATATTATTAGATTAAAGGAAGAAAAAGTACGAAAAAACTAAAATGTAGCCATATCGAGCAAAAAGAAATAACGGGCTAAAAGGGCTAAAAGATAATTGTAAAAAGTGCTAGATTTACGCGTTTTTTAGTTTCGGGTCAATTTTCTTTTTTCGCGTTTTGAGTGACTCAAAACGGGCTAAATCTAGCCCGAAAAGGGCTAAGTTGGTATCGCTGCTCAGCAACAAGCAACGACGACTATCGTCATCACGAAACTTGTATACTAAGGGCCATTATTACAACTTGCCTTTAATGTTCTTAATAATAAAAGGTAACTTTAATTAAAGTGAGGAATAAAGTGACCTTTAAAATTTTTCGTTATTACAACTTCCTTGTAAAATAAAATAATTTTTTTCTAAAATATGGCAATACCAGTTAAAAACCGATTACTTTTGACAAATTACTGACAAGAAACAGTAAATTTTTTGTGTTTGTGAAAATATTTGTTTGTGAAAAAAATATAAATCAAACGTCTGCTTTCCATTTTTGTTTATCAAATTATTTATTGGCAAAACAAAATTAAAATTAATTTATTTTTCATGAAGTTGTCAATTTTTCAGAACATATGGCAACTTCAAATACATTAACCGCACTATAAAATTAAAGGCAAGATGATCTTCCCTTTAGCTTATCGGTCGGTTTTAGATTAAAGTAGACTTATAATAACCAAATACATCTTATCTGTCCGATAACATCATACCTTTAAATATTACCAAGTTGTAATAATGGGCCTAAGTGTGTCTAGTTGTGACCACTCAATCCAACCTGCAAATTAAAGGCCCAACTATAATATGCATAAGCAAGCTTAAGCAAATTGCAAAAGTTAACAAAAAGGCTGTCAAATGCATAACCAGTTCAGAGTTAACTTTCAGGTGGCTACAATGACTTTGAAAATTTTTGTCCACAGTTGCTCATTTATGTTTAAAAAAAATGTTTTTATTTTAACAAAAAGCCATTAAATGATTATATTTTATAAATATTAGTATATTATTTTATAATTAAAAGAAAACTTCGTAGCCGAAACGCATAATTTTTCCTTTTTTTTAATTTATCGGCAAAAGTACTAAAGTGTACAGCTGTGGCAGCACTAAATTGTAAATAATAATAAACGTTTACATATGTTTTGTTAATTTTCGTATTGTGTTTGCAAAAATGGAGAAAAAACTTAAAAATTTAAATAATATAAAACCATTCAAATCTGCAAAGGCGATTGTTTATGTGCTGCCAGATTTTATTATCAACTTTGAATTACTTGATATGGTTACCGCACATAAATTTATTCCGATAAACTGTTTTATTTATTTTGAAAAATAAATTAATTAAAAAACCCTAAATGCATTTTTGAAAAAAAGCTAAAAGCTAAATTAAATAATTCGAGCTAAAGCTAAATTTAGTTCAAAAAAAAGCTAATATGGCCACGCTGATTATAATAGTGGATTTTAACGTAGGAAGTGTGTGTTTTGTAACAACACGTTATATTAGCATGAGGGTTGTTTTTGTAACTACATTATTATCATGCAGCGTTGTCAACTTGGTGCGTTTCGCACCATTTTTGGTCCTTTTTTAAATTTTTGGTCCGAAAAATTCTTTAGTTGGTGCGCTTTTTTTTAAATTTACAACCTGTTTGTAGAACGCGACCCGCTGATAATAATAGCTAACATATTAGCGTTTTTATTTTTTTGGGTTTTAGATCGCGACTGTTGACGATTGTTATTAAAAACGTAACAGCTGTCAACTAATTTTGGTTTGTGTATCACGGTTTGGCTCGTCATAAATGTCAAAGTTAGACGAACAAAAAACAGAACTCGTGCTTGGACAAAATTAATAAAACAAAAATAAAAATGGAAATTCAAACAAAAAAAAAGGTAAGTAAACTTTTATTAAAAATGTAATTGCTTTGATTGTTTAAATTTTTAGCATCAAAATGACAACATGCCTGCAGTTTAGCCAATTGGTAGCTTGCATGGAGGAGTTTCCACACTTGGCCACGGGAGCTCCTCAGTTTGGTAGCAGTAAATCTACTATGGAATGTATTCGTTAAATTAAATTAAAATTTAAATTTTGTTTTACTTTTTTGTTTGTTTATGTTTATTTGATATTTTTCATAAAAGTAGGGTTGCCAACTTAATATTTAATATTTAATATTAAATTTTGTATGAAGAAATATAAACAAAAAATATTTTTTAACACGTTGGCAATAGTAGGGTTTCAAACAACTTTGTCATATGCGCGATTTAACGTAAGTGGCACGACAAAATCGACTCGCGTTATACAAACGCATTTTATTACGTATTCGTCCATCAATTGGCTGGTCGCGAGTTAGTTTTGTCGTGTTCTACAAACAGGCTGTTAGGTGCGCTTTTTAATTTTTGGTGGCACCAAAACAAATTCAACACAACTTTTTGTTTCAGTATGAGAAAAAATCTGAGTACCATTTCCTTCAACACTGCAAAATTTTTTTTGTGTATTTCGGTGCGTTTTTTAATTTTTTTTTTCGTAAATGTGATGAAATCTTTATTTTTACTAATTTTTAATTGCAGTTTTTTAATAATTCATAACTCATGAAATCTATACGATGAAAAAATGTATTTTAAATACGAATGTATGATAAATGAAATCAAATTCTTCAAAATACTTTGTATGGAAATTAAATTAACATTTTAAACATGTAAATAAAAATTCTTGTATAACCTGAACTGTAGACGAACAACCAGGGTTAGAGTACCAGTGGAATCCTAACAAATTTTATTGAAAAAAGTCAAATATAAGTACTTTAACTAGAAAACAAAAATATATAAAAAAAAGTACCAAATATGTACAGAAATTAGCTTTTTTACAAATTAGTACTATTTCCGAATATCATATTGTGAGTTAAATTTTGAGTGGTTAAATGCTTATTTTATCTTTATTAACTCATTTATTAAAAAAAATGTTTTTACTATTATGTATTACTTTTACTAATAATCGTTGATAAAAAGTTTTTTATAGAATTTATAATATTAAAAAATCTCAAATTAATTCAATAAATATTTAAAAAAACAAAAACGAAATTCTTAAATTGGTGCGTTTTTTTGTAAATGGTGCGTTTTTTCTCCATTTTGGTGCGTTTTGAAATTTCAAAGTTGACAACGCTGTTATCATGTAGTTATATTATCGTGAGAGTTGTTTTTTGTAACCACACGTTACAATCAGCGTTGCCACGACCAAAAAAAAATTGTAACCAAAATGTAAAAAAAAGTAACCAAAAACAAAAAAAAGTAACCAAAATTTTTATAGTATATTTAAAATTTTATTTATACTTCAGCTAAAAAATATATATTTAAAATATAAATTAACCATTGCTTTTCAGTTTGTAGTTCAGTCTTATAATTAGCTACAATTGAAAGAAAAAAATAATTCAGCAATAACAATATTAATAAAAACCAAATGTATTTAATTTCATTACATTTGTTACAAAACACTAGTAGATAAAGTTTAAGTAGATGAGGCTAAAAATCTGTCTTGAATGTTCTTAGATGATTTATCCATATAGCGAACGACTAGAACTAGTAATTTCTTTGTGGATACGTCTGTTGTTTCGTCTACTATTAACGAAAACTTTGTCGTTTTTAGTTTGGAAATTAAATTTGCTTTAGATTTACTTCCTAACATTTCTGTTAATTGAGTTGCTCTACCTGCCACATTTAATGTGTTTCGCAATTTGAGAGTCGGGACAGCGCTCCTCTAATAAGCCTTGTAGATAGTCCAATAATAAAAAAGGCAAATTGTGGAAAATAAGAAACATTACTAATGTTAGCTCTGTTTGGTGCACTTGCTTATTTAGAGTTTCTTTTTGAGAACTTGCAAATGTTATTTTTATTTTCCACATTTTGCTTATGAACACTTTTTTAGTGTGCTTTCGTAAATAACTTACGTGATTTGCAATTTTTTTTTACAGGCAGCGCAGAAACAACATCCATCTTTGTTTCTTAGCCACGGAAACTCATCCAACCACAATACACGGAATTTTCTTTTCGGGCTGTTTTTAATATCACTAAACAACAAAATATTATTTAAAAAAAAGTTATTGAAATTGAATGCAAATATACCTATTCTCATCATCACTTCCAGAAGATAACTCGACATTATTAGTTTTACTTTGAGCAGCCTTTTTAAATAAAAATTTAATAAATATAAAAATTGTGCTTAAAACCAATATTATTATTTTTTAATTCGAAGTACATACTTTTCCATTTTTTACGAAAGAAACCCAATCTTAACTATATAAAAAACACTTTATTATTAAAAAATTAAATAGCACGCTAATTTAATTAAGGTCCGTTCATGTCTAAAACAAAAGAAAAATTAACTTGTTCCGATCAGAGACCTGCAACAAGTATGAACGAGCCGACTTATTCACTAACGTTGAATTTTAAGAACAATGGCGCATATTCAGAAATGATAACTAAGTTTAAACTTTTTTAAGTACCAACTTAAGTTATTCTTAGTTGATTACTTTCAGCACGAAAAGTTACAACTTAATTATGGGTAAAGCTGTAACTAAATGTCAACTAACAAATACATTTAAAGAACAGCTGATTGATTTTATTTCTTGCCGTCGATGATGTTATCATATTTGGCCACCAATTCTTTAAATGTAGTTTTTTCATTTGCGACCAATTTGAGTCTCTCTAAAATCCACAAAGCAATAAATACATATTTTTACTAACAATAATAATAAACTTACCTTATTTTCTTTTCTAATTGTGTAAATTTTGACCAAAAAAATTACAAAAAAAAAAAGAAAACAAACTAGAGATGTGTTTTTCGTCAAGAAAAATCTACTAAATGCAGTGTTGCATTTATTTTAACAGCTGAAAGCAATTGCTAAGTTAGTTATGATTTGTGAATAAGATCTTTAACTATTTGTGAACTATTTTTTAGTTTCTATTTACTAAGTTTCGACTTTAGTTACGATTTCTGAATATGCGCCAATACAAACAAGTATTATTCAATTTTATGCTTATTCGCTTTTTATGCAGAGACCTGCAACAAGTATGAACGAGCCGACTTATTCACTAACGTTGAATTTTAAGAACAATACAAACAAGTATGATTCAATTTTATGCTTATTCACTTTTTATGCACACACAGAAAATTCAGCAACGAGTATAAATCATTTCCAACACTTGGTTCGAACTGCAATGTTTGAAAACAAAAATTCTTGTTTATTCACAGTTTGTTTTTAGCATGTCGGCTTTGTTGTGCATGATCTGATTGGAATTGAACTAAAAACACACGAGCCACTTATAAGTAAAAAGCGACTGGCAGAAAAATATGAAAACATAAAAAATGTGCATTTACTACCTATTTAACATGTTAGCATTTTTTTATTTCGTCGAAAAGAAAACTTATTTGACAAAGCAATGATAAAATTTGTAATATGTATGTATGTAAGTACGTCATATATTTTTATATTTTAAATACATACATACGTAGTGTTATTAAATGTATTTATTTTTTCGAAAAACCTTACAAATTTTAATATTTTAAAAATATTGTTATAACTTCTTCCCCCCTCAAATGTTAAGAATGAAATCCAAGGTATATAAAAAGTTACAATTTCAGTCTTTATTATTACGACGCTGCGACCTTTCCGGTTCCCTGACAAAATATAGTTGCCTTTGGCAACTATACTTTTTATAACACTTCTCTCGGTGTCGACACTGTCGAGTATAAAATTACTTTTGCTACTGAATAAAACACTTGTTCCGCTAACAACACGTTGGCTTTAATGTAAAATGAGCTTCATACATTTAACGACACAGTCGAACATTCATGTTCGCAAAAAACAACAAGTGAATAAAACTGAATGATTGAAACGAACGGTTGCGTAAACGAGTGTTTTGTGCATTTGAACAAAAACGATTAAATCATAAAAATCAATGTGCATGATTAAGTATACTCGAAAATTTAGTACTCGTTGCAGGTCTCTGGTTCCGATGTCAAACATCAATATGAAAATGCATTTAGTAGCATGTTTTTAGATGGTTTTTGTGAAGAACCTTTTACTCGTTCAACAATACAATGATTGTGTTTGTTATGTTTGGAGACAGGCATGTATGTTTTTGTAATCCTGTGTTTAGTGTTTTATTTTTAAAAAACTTTAAATTGTGGTAGTTTAGTTTATCACCAAAATTAGTGGTGTAAATTAAGTCAAAGTAAAAACAATGTAAAAAATGGTTACTTTTGTGTTAAAAAAAAGTAACCAAAACGGGAAAAAAGTACACAAGTACACATTGGAAATAAAAGTAACCAATTTTGGTTAAAAGTAACCAAAACGGCAACGCTGGTTACAATATTGAACTGAGCAACTGAGAGAGTAAATTTTATTGCTCCAATTTTTTCTCAAAATATAAGTTTTTTTGTCTTTATTCAAGTAAAAATAAGTCTCTATTTTCGCTTTAAAAGTTATCTTCTTGATTTAAGAGCAAATTGGACTTAATTTAAGAGTTTTTTACTTAAATCAAGAACACTATTCTTGTTTTAAGAAAATCTGCGCTTGATTTGTCAAATGAATCCCGATTTTTACTTATTTTAAGTATAAACTAGTAAAAACGTACTTGAAAATTTCAGGCTAAAACTGAGAAAAATAAACTTAATTTTAGAATGCCATTTTTCTTTCTGTGTACCTACATTTGTTACTTCCATTATTACAAATGAATTGTTATTTATTTTTATAAACATACATATTCATACACATTGTTATTTATAAACTTTTTGTTATGTTTTTTAATAAATATGCCATTGCTTTCAAATAAATTATTTTTGGTAGGTTGACACGCGATTTGGTAGTTTTTGAAATTAAATTTTGTAGGAAAAAAAATTTGGCAGTGGCAACGCTGGTGAATAGTTCAATTGAACTAGGTCGTTCGTGAACGACACAACTCTAGATCAATTGCCTGTGGGTTTGTTAAGCTTCACAAAGAGGAGGTTGCAGAATTTTGGAAGTCGTTAACGCACGAATTAAATAGTGCTGGTCCACCCATAAAAAATGTTACCGAGTGGAAAACGGTAAAGATTTTTATTCGTACAAATTATTTCAGTGCTAACTTTATTTCCATTTACACAATTTTAGATCTGGACAGACCAGAAACGTTATGTTCGCTTAAAAGCCGCTGCAAATATAAAAAAATCAACGAGGAACAGGAGGAGGCCCAAACCAGACAAAAAATTTTTCAGAATCCGACCAATGCATATACAATTTGGTGGGTATGGAAGAGTCTTTAAAGGGGACTAAGAAACTCTCTTAGTTTTGGATTACCTGATTCTTTTTGTAACAAAGAAAATAATTGTATTCATACTGAAATCTGTTCCGAGAAGACCTTCTGTCCAGATCAATTACCGTCGTCGCCACAAGAACCCTTGATAAATGAGGATCCACCATCCTCCAGTAAAAACAAGTATACTTTTTGAAACGAAAAAGAGAGGACAAATAAAAAAACGTTCTACAGCGGACCTTATAGCTGAAGAGCTAAAGACGCAGCAGAATTTGTGCTCCAAAATTCAAGAAATAGGAGGTGTGTACAAAATCATAACAATAAAAGTATGATGAAAAGGATCGGTCCCTAGAAAAACCAACGAGTTAAAAGCTTAAAAACTAAATGAGTTGCAGCGGCATCACGTAGTTTGTAAACAGCTACGTCGCGACGTAAGGAAGTTGAGAGCAAAATAGAAAAAAATACAAAATCAATAGAATATGAAGATTTAAAGATTAATCCTCTGTGAGTGACGTGATTTTGTTCTCACAATTCCATTGACATGGTGTACAACAGACACCATTTTCATGACCCAATATTTTCCAAATAGTGTTTCGTACAATTTTTAAAACTATTTTAATTTCTTAGTCATGAGTGTAAGTTGTTATTAAATAATAATTTTCTAATTAAAAACGGACAATTCGTATTAAATGCAGTTTCTTGACATATCAATAATTTGCAAATGACTTTTTTATGTTTGTTAGTGTCTATTAGACTACCACGTCACTCGCAGAAGGTTAAAATTATGAAGAACAATACTTTCACTAATTTATTTTAGTATAATATAAAACATGTAAGTATACTAGTTTTAACAAAGTTTACTTAAGGTGTGGTCACATTTGGCAAATATTTACTCAAAAAAACATAACCACTAGTTTTAACACAAATTTGTTTGACGTTGTTTACTCTTACACGGGTTTTGCAAGATCAATCAACATCAAATAAATTAAAACTAAATATTTGTTGTGCTTTGGCCTAAATAAGAAAAGTTTTTTTAAATAAATAAACGAATTCAAATATACATATGTTATTTAGGGGTTACGTCTTTTTCGGCTAATATTTACACCTTTACAGGTGCATATTCTTTTGTGTTGCATTGTTATTGAAATGAATTTTATGTTATTTTTTAATTTTATTTTTAATTTTTTTTAAAGTTCTCATATTTTTTTTTGCAATATACCTACATATGTAGATATTTTTATAGTTATAAGAAACTAATTAAAAAAACTGAATTTAAGCTGTGAGCAATTTTATTTTTTTATATATGATATTTTATGTTACATACGTTATTAATAAAATGTAAATACAAAAAAAAAACTTATAACGAATTTGCTATATTGGTACCTCACAATATTATTACAGTAACGGACTGTAGTTTTTTTAGGAAGTATTCCGTGCAGTTCTTTTTAATTAAAAAATATGTAAAATTCTAAAAAAATTTATTTTTAACTGAATCTAACATTTATTCATAAAACTAAGTGCACATTAATACAGATTTTTAGTTGCATTTGATATTGACAGTTGTTTACGTTAAAGTATTTTGTATGTAAAATTAAATGAAACTGTAATTTAAAATAACTGAAAATGTACTCAAAAACCGATTTACTTATTTTTCATTTAATTTTAAATGTTAAAATAGCTGACTTAACTATCAAAAAACAAGTCGACAGCTCAATTCCAAAACATGCTAAGTCGAAAAAGTGAGTTTTGCAGGAAAAGCTCCTAAAGTTTACAGTCGATATCTAAAAAACCATATGAGGTAGAACTTTGTTGTTTATAACTTTTGATTGGACTAGCCAATCATAACCAAAATTTGACAGAATTTAAGTTGAAAAAATCTAAATTCAAAAACGCTTAAAAATTAAAAACATGCTAAGTCGACATATGTATGTATGTAGCATGGTTTGGAATTGAACTGTCGAAGACATGACTTTCGTGAAAATAAAAGATTTGTCCTTTGTTATGCTATTTTTACTATCAAAAATTCAACTGTGAATTCCGTAAAAACATTATCATTATAAAAATTGAAATAGGTAGAATTATAAAAAACGAGAAAAACCATTTGGGTTAAATTGCATTATGTTTATAATCAAGAAATTTCAACTATTTATTTAATTAAAAAAAATTGTTTTTAATTTTTGATAACCCATTGAATGCGGCTCAAAGACCTTTCATATGATACCAAATTTACATATAGTTCATTTGGAAGAAATGTGAAAAAAAATCAGAAAACCTCTAAAAAGGTCCTTTTTATCCTACTGTATCACCAAATATTGACAAAAAAATTGAGAAACGTAGTCTTAAAATGAATCAAATTTTTATATTAGTCGGGAACATCCGCAATTTTATTTTGGGGCCACCCTAATGTACATGTATAGTACAAACAAGTTACGAGTGTGACATTCAAGCTATGATTTTCTTTCCGATTATAATACAAGTGATTGTTTTCTTTCGGAGTAACTTTATTGACGTGAGTTCCGTCAATACAACCCACGACACCTGGGATGCCATATTTACCATAAAATTCTTGGGCTATAAGCCTGACCTCTTCATCTGATGGAAAAGTTATTCATTTCACACACAAATTTTGCTCTAATACATCCAAAATTGTAGAGAGCACCTCACTAAAAGTTGACTGTGACATTGCAACTTCGTAATCCCATGCAACACCTTTCTGATATCCTCCTTCTGCTAAGAACCGTAACCAAATACTAAGCTTGCAAATGGAATTGCAAATGCTTTTTTTGCTGGAGAAATTTGGAGCATAAACTCATTTGAAATTAAACACTTTTCATAAAAATAAGTCACTTACAATGAATTAGGCAGCTCCAAGGGATTAGATGCATTTTGCAGTATTCGACGCACAATTCTATTTTCTTTAGTTTCCTCTTCTTCATGTGCAATAAATATCCCAATCCTAAAAATTTTTTTAACTTTAAACACTTCTCTTATTTTACTTAATTTGTGTTTATTTCTTTCAATTTAAAACTTCTTATTTACATACATACATATGTACATATGTATTTTGTCATTCTGTAAGCAATGGTAGTTTCTCCTTTTCAACAGCTGTTTTTCGCAGTGAACAAAAAACCCACGTGAAATTCACGATACCAATTTTCACGTGAGGTGAAATGAAAATTTCATACGAACAAACTTTTCACTTGTTATTCACGATAGGGGTGATTACCTAATCAAAATGAACAAAAATATGTACATATAAAAACGTTTGGTATTTGTAATACAATAGCGCAATTCACAATCTTGTGCAAATTGTATTGCATCATTGCAGTTGCAAAAAGGTTTAGCATATTTTTGTTTGAACTAACAAAATACACAGCAAGAGCAAAAATTTGCTAAACCTTTTTTGCAAATGCAATGATGCAATACCATTTGCAGAAGATTGTGAATGGCGCTAATACGTAATTCACGTCACAATTTTTCACCCTGTTGTATTTGTTCGAAAGTTCGCAATTCCGTTTAGGTTGGAATTACACCTAATTCTGGTTTTCCACGGTAATTGGTTCCAGTTAACTTCGTGTAAAAAAATACACTAATCGTATGCAAAAGAGGTGATTGGTTCCTTATCTCTAAAACCTATTGAAATTAGTGAAAAACAAGTATTTTTTAAGAACAACTGGTTTGTAATATTTAATCACATATATGTAGGTACAATATGTTTTTATTAAAGAAAAAAATATATTCACTCTAAACTTAAAGGTAATGTAAAATATGTATGTATGATAAGTTTGATTGTATGCACTAAAAGGGAATACCCCCAAATTTGTGCTATTTACAATTGCTCTGACCAGTAAATTTGCTTGTATCCGCAAAAAGGGAATTCTCCTAAGTTTGTGATATAAACACATTTTGCAAACATTATACCTAGGTATTTAACCAAAATAATTCAATGCCAAATGATTTTGAATCATGCTAAATGGAATAAAATATTGTAAAAAAAATTAAAATTTGTGTATTTTTAAACCGTGTAAAAAAGATCTTGTAAAAACAGAATTAGGTGACTAGGTATAATAACTTAGTCAAACATTTAGAATAATTGTCATTGGTTCGATGGAACTAAGATTAACTTTTATTAGAATACTTATGAATTTGAGTCAAATTGTAAAAAAGACAATTCGAACATTTTTAAATTTGTATTGTTTAAATTGAAAGTAAAATTACCACTGCCATATACTACATAGGAACATATTTACACATTTCATTCCGCTGATACTGTGAAGTCATGGTTTTAACTTAAATTGCTTAAATGAAAGAAAATTGTAGTAACATTCACAATATAGTTACATAATTGAAAATATTAAAATTTATCTTAAAATTATACCTACGATCTGAAATTGAATTTTTGTTTAATTTAATAATTTCTGTTACAACGCCATTTTCAATTTCAAATGAGCAAAATATAAAATGCCGTCGCTAAAACAGCTTCTCCATTTTTAAAGCAACCAGGTAAATGCAATTGTGAACGCCCCTTACATATCTTCATTTGCTAAAAACATGAATGTTAAGAGTGGATGAATATTATAAGGGTTGAAATGAAACAACTTGTGTATTCACAGGGTTTTTTTGTCTCTTTTACTCAGCATTGCTAAACACAATCATTGAACTCTGTGGCCACACAAGGGGAAAGCTAAAGCTATGGTGAAATTTATTTGCATTGTCAAAGTAGGGGAAATAAAAGTAAAAATTGAAATGTGTTAAATTGAGAAACACATGGCTGTATTTTATAGTACTGTTATGTGTAAAATTTGTTATGGAAAGTTGATAGGGTTTAATACTATGTTTCCACGACGACTTGAATCACCTGTTTCGCTCTATGAATCATGTTTATGAATCATGCTGTTTACATGACCAAAAAACTTGATTCGATTTGACAGTTGTTTTTAATAAACAAACAGAATAAAAAAACAGAATTTACAATTTGTGGAAAATATTTTTTTTAATGGACAAAAAAACTGAGTGAAAATTAGTTAGCTTATTTGAAAAAAAACATACATTCGTACGTATTTACTTTCTTTACTTCCAGCAACAAGAAAATAATTTGCTTTGTTTACAATAATATTAAATTTTTACAGCTAGTGCAGATAAACTTGCAATACAAATTAGTGAATAGTGCAATTTTTCGTGCTTCGCAAGTTGATTCAATATGAATCTACTTGATTCGCTCTTAAAATTTTGTATGGTGAAGCAAGTTGTTTTACTAATGATTGGGGTGTGAAGCATGAATAGAGAGCGAAGCATGTACCGTGGAAACGTAGTATTATGACTATCAGTGTACGTATTTAAGGTGTGTTCACATTGTGTGTATTTGTCATGTGGACTGTCACTTTTTCGCATGTCAAATTTGTACATATAGTCTGAACACCTACAAACAATATCATGTGTTATTTCTCTGTGTGCAATACACATGACATTTTTTATATAGAAAGAGTTCTATTGTCAAGTGACAAACCATCTAACATCAGCTGTTTTTTATAACAACAATTTTGTGGCGGCAAAAATTAATTGAAATTTTAATAAATATAATTTATTTATAAAATTTTTTATTCGAAGGTTTACTTCTAGTTAAATATAAAATGAATTTGAAATTTATTTTTGTACTCGCAAGAGGAAAAATTCTCATTTAATAAATATAATTTATAAATAGTAAAACAAAAATACAAAAAAGAAACACTATACAAATTTGTTATTGAAAATGGAGGGAAAAATTTAAATGGAGTTAACAAAAGTAAGTACATATGTATTTTTTTATTGCAATTTTTAGTTATTTTTATTTTCCAGTTTGACTGGTACAAAGAAGCGGAATAAGCTGTTCTAAGATTTTTTGTTTTTTGATAGGTTATGTCAAATGTAATTGACATACCAACATTTGAACATTTAATTATTAACCGTATGTGAAACTCAAGTTTTGACATACACATGGAAACACATGTGGATAGAAAAGTGACATTCCACATGACAAATACACACAATGTGAACACACCTTTAGATGTAAAATAAATTAATAACAAAAGTGAATATTGGATTGAAATGAAAAGTGAAGCTTTACACAAACGAAAAAGTTTAATTTGGCTAAATGAAAAAAGTACTAACTATTAAATATAATTATATATAAAACAAATCCCAACAAACAATGTGACTGAAATGAAATGGATTGAAATGAAAAGTGAAGCTTTACACAAACGAAAAAGTTTAATTTGGCTAAATGAAAAAAGTACTAACTATTAAATATAATTATATATAAAACAAATCCCAACAAACAATGTGACTGTCTATCACGACAAACAAACAAAACAAAAATTTTATGTATTCAACCAAATAATAATTAAACAAAATATTAAAATTTGTTATATGCCATTTACACCTAAGCGAAATCTACTACTTACGGGATTTCAAGCCAAATCTGGTAGATTTTGATGAGATTTCCCATACAAAACAAAATGCAGCAAATCTAGTAGATTTCGCCAAAATCTTTCTATTAATGTACTAAAAAACGCAACACTGTTCAATTAAATTTTGACACTTTGACAATAAAAAAAAAAACAAACAAAGTGCGGTGTTTTTTGGAATTTTTGCGGCAAAATTTAAAATCGTAATAATTATTAAAGATAATTGGCAATGAAGCACCAAATAGTAAATAAAGTGTAAGTATATTGTTGTGTACTTTTTTAAAAACAAAAAACTCATTGTGAAGCTCACAGGAAACGCGTAATTAAGAAAAAGAAACAGTGGGACTTCAACGAAGAGTCCCTTTTTGTTGCTGTATGGGAGGACAACATCGGAGCGCTCCGAGGCTCTAGAAAGAACAGCCACATATACGAGGAGATGGCACTAGGGATGCAAAGCAGTGGCTTTGATTTCACTCCCGAGGAAATAAAAATAAAAGTTCACAATTTTACGAACAAATACAGGTTTGACAAACAAGCAAGAACAATCAAAAACAGTGTTTAATTGTTTTAATTTATAATTTTAGAGCCGAAAAACGTAAAGTTGGGCCTTCCGGAGGATCGCCGTCGAGCTGGCCTTTCTATGAAAGGATGCATTCTATGCTGGGGTCGTATAAATCCAACGCAATACAAAATAATATGGATGAAAGCATACGTAAATAAACATATTTGTTTTTCGATTTTTTGTATTTATAATTTAATTTTCTTATCTTTTAATAGAACCTTCCTGTTCCACAAGCCGAGAGACAATTTTGGATTTAGAAGTTGAGACGTTGGGCGATGAAAGTGATGAACTCATCGAAACTCCTCCCCCCAAAAAGAAGAGAAAGGCCAGCTTCCACAGCGAAATCCTTAACAAGTATTCCTTCTCTTGCCACATTTCGATCAACTGTAGAACCGCTTCTTTGCACCAGTCATACTTTAACAACTTAAAAATAACTATACAAATTGCAATAAAAAAATACATATCTACTTACTTTTGTTAACTACTTTTCAATTTTTCCCTCCATTTTCAATAATAAATTTGTATAGTTTTTTTTTTGTATTTTTGTTTTACTATTTATAAATTATATTTATTAAAATTTTAATTAATTTTTGCCGCCACAAAATTTTTGGTTTAAAAAACAGCTGATGTCAGATGGTTTGTCACTTAAAAATAGAACTCGTTCTAAATAAAAAATGTCATGTGTATTGCACACATAGAAATAACACATGATATTGTTTGAAGGTGTTCAGACTATATGTACAAATTTGACATGCGAAAAAGTCACAGTCCACATGACAAATACACATATGGGGGATTCACAAGGTGTCATAAAGTCATATGTCTTAAAATAATAACATGAAAAAATACGACTGCTGTGAACAACCCCTCATAATTCAGTGTGCTATTTTGAATTTAAATCAGCTGATTTAAAACAAATATAAAAATTAATATTGTTTTCCACAATGCCAAAAATAAGTGAAAAAACTAAAATAATAGCCAGTTTGTGCGAAAAATACATTTTAGATGTTGTGATGGCAAACTCAAGTAAATAAACAAAAAATTTTCTCTTCTGATTAATTACGACAGCACAATAAACATAGCAAGCAAAGTTCTATTAATTTAAGACACTTTTTATTTACAAAGCAACAACAATATTTTTAAACCATTGTAAAATGTTAGAACATTATGACAATATAACATGATAGCACGCCTTGTGAATACCCCATATGAAAAAAAGAAATTTTATAAACAAGCACCAAAATCTCCAACAGACACTAAGCCCAGGTTTTAATCAAATTAAATAAAATATACTCAATTAATTTAATGTGACAAGTGTTTAAAATTAAAGTGAAAAAAAAGAAAATGCTTAAGAAAAAACACAATAAATAATAAATAACTAAAGTAATCATTGTACCTATAGGATTGAACATAAGAACAAAAACAACTAGATGAAATTTAAATTAAATACAAAAGTTTTGATGGCAGTAATTAATAAAACGAACAACAAACACTCTATAACTACACAAAAGTTAGTAAAATTTAATTTAAATTAACGTTAAACAAATCAATACAATCAACAAGTATAACCACATCAACAAACAAATCAACAAACGTATAGGCCCAACTATAATATGCATAAAGGCCCAACTATAATATGCATATGCTAGCTTAAGCAAACGTGCGAACACATATAAATTGTATGTGGCAAACTATAATGTACTTAACGAAACTTTTCGTTAAGTTTTTCAACTGTCATTTGCTTAAGCAAAAAGCGAAACTGATCGCACATTCTGTACGGAATCAGCTGTTTATTGTTTGCTTGTGTTTTGAACAAAATGGAGAAATAAGAAAATATATTTATTTTAAATTTAATAGAAAATGCGGAAAAAAATAACTGCCTTTACAATAAAAGGGACCCTTTTTATTTTAACAAAAATGTCCTCCTGTCACGGTTTATTTCTCTGACAGAACAAGAGCGTCTTCTTCTTTTACAGTGTAGTTCACTTATTTCTTTTAATGTGCACAGGCCTTCAAGCGCTAATTTTAATATTTTTATATTATTTAAAATTTAAAGTTTTTTCTCCATTTTTGCAAACACAATACGAAAATTAACAAAACATATGTAAACGTTTATTATTATTTACAATTTAGTGCTGCCACAGCTGTACATTTTAGTACTTTTGCCGATAAATTAAAAAAAAAGAAAAAATTATGCGTTTCTGGTACGAAGTTTTCTTTTAATTATAAAATAATATAATAATATTTATAAAATATAGTCATTTAATGGGTTTTTGTTAAAATAAAAACATTTTTTTTAAACATAAATGAGCAACTGTGGACAAAAAGTTTCAAAGTCATTGTAGCCACCTGAAAGTTAACTCTGAACTGGTTATGCATTTGACAGCCTTTTCGTTAACTTTTGCAATTTGCTTAATCTTGCTTATGCATATTATAGTTGGGCCTTAAGCAAGCTTAAGCAAATTGCAAAAGTTAACGAAAAGGCTGTCAAATGCATAACCAGTTCAGAGTTAACTTTCAGGTGGCTACAATGACTTTGAAACTTTTTGTCCACAGTTGCTCATTTATGTTTAAAAAAAATGTTTTTATTTTAACAAAAAGCTATTAAATGACTATATTTTATAAATATTATTATTTTATTTTATAATTAAAAGAAAACTTCGTACCAGAAACGCATAATTTTTCCTTTTTTTTAATTTATCGGCAAAAGTACTAAAATGTACAGCTGTGGCAGCACTACATTGTAAATAATAATAAACGTTTACATATGTTTTGTTAATTTTCGTATTGTGTTTGTAAAAATGGAGAAAAAACTTAAAAATTTAAATAATATAAAAATATTAAAGTTAGCGCTTGAAGGCCTGTGCACATTAAAATAAATAAGTGAACTACACTGTAAAAGAAGAAGACGCTCTTGTTCTGTCAGAGAAATAAACCGCGACAGAAAGACATTTTTGTTAAAATAAAAAGGGCCTCTTTTATTGTAAAGGCACTTATGATTCCGTACGGAATATGCCATCAGTTTCGCTTTTTGCTTAAGCAAATGACAGTTGAAAAACTTAACGAAAAGTTTCGTTAAGTACATTATAGTTTGCCACATACAATTTATATGTGTTCGCACGTTTGCTTAAGCTAGCATATGCATATTATAGTTGGGCCTTTAAAGTTTAAAAACAACGACAACCACCAGTGTTAACAACAACAACCTCCAGCCATTGACAAACTCAACGTGGTTCAGAGTTGTCTGATTAGGGGGTTTCCCCCTAGATTTAGAGGTTTTTTTCTATTTAGGGGCAGATTTAGGGGGAAATTTGGAGGTAAGAAAATTTTATTTAGGAGATTTTCGAATTCGAGCATGTCGAAGATATTGTAACCAAATGACGATGTAGAAAGTAATCTACAACTACTACAAACACTAAAACATTTTTCGATGCAAATAGAAGACATTATGCTGATTAAAGAAAATTGCAAAACTTTTACTTTGGAAATATTTTTCCAAATAAAAAAAGCGACTTTCATAAATTATTGATCTTATGGCAAAATTGGAACAACTTGCACTTTATATCGAGGAGTAATACGACCTCTTTTTGGTATGAAGTTGGACAAAAGAGGGATGCTGGCAATAACCCAAAATTTTGCAGAATTAGTAAACTAGGATTATCTTTATTACTACTACCTTATTCCAATGCATCAGTTGAAAGAGCTTTCTCTATATTTAATGTGGTAAAAAATAAGCTGCGAAATAGAATGAATATTTCAACAGTTGAAAGTATTTTAAGAGTCAAGTTAAACAATAAATGTCAAGATTTTGTTCCAACACCTGAAACGCTTAAACTTTTCAATTCGAATGATATGTACACAGCTAGTGAAGAAGACTTTGCAACTCTTGAAATTTTTAGAGAAACCTGACTTTAATAAAATAAACCATCTAGATGTTTATATGTATATAAATTGTATTCCTAATAGTTCACCTTACGTAAGTTCATAAAAATGTAAGCGAAGAATAATTCAAATGTTTTTTTTCTAATAATAATTAGTAGAGTATATTATATAAGAATGATAGAACCTACCTCAATTCAAATTTAATAGAGATATGAATGATGAAACTTTAGGGGGTTTTAAAAAAAAAGTGTAGAATCTAGTGGGTTTCTAAATTTTGGGGGGAAGAAAAAAAATTATCTGACAACACTGACGTGGAGCTACAACAACCAGGACTGCCAGATGAATTTCGGCAAAAATCGTCAAAATCCCGATAAAAAAGAAAAAAATCGTCATTTGAAATTTTAAAAATCGGCAAAATAAAATCGGAAAAATAAAACGGCGCTATTTCTAATAGTATTTTGAAATTCTTATTTAAACGAAAGCATAAAAATTCAAGTTTATATCTTCTCTTCTACAATACATATCAAAATACATAAATTTTAACATTTTAAATAAGAAATCACAAAAAATATAATGTTAAATACAACTTGTGTAATATTTTTATAATATCTTAGTCCGCTTTCACACTATTTTAAATTCTGACTCGTCAAGGCAAGTATTTTTGCATGAGAAGGGAAAAGAGAACAAAAGGGGTACAAACTTGATGTTACTTGTCAATTTTCTTATTTTCTTTTGTTTTTTCTTTCATGCATGTTAATTTGCATTAAAAAGTATGAAAATTTAATTGACGTTTGTTAATGAAATGGCAAGTTCAAAAGAAAATTTAACAAAAACTGGTCATCTAAAACTGAAGAGTGTGAAACAAGACGTGCAGTATTTTATAAATAAATATCTGAATTTAGCATATTTTATTAATTCAAGTTAAACAATTTAGGGCCATTATTACAACTTGCCTCTAATGTTCTTAATAGTAAAAGGTAACTTTAATTAAAGTGAAGAATAAAGTGACCTTTAAAATTTTTCGTTATTACAATTCCTTGTAAAATAAAATAATTTTTTTCTAAAATATGGCAATACAATAAATATTTGTTTGTGAAAAAAATTAAAATTCAACAGTCTACTTTGAGGCTGACAGGTTATTAACCCATTAATAAGCAAAATACAACCAGAAGTGACAATTAAAACAAAAGTTAATTTTTTTTATTCATTGTACACAAAATTAACAGAAAAGTATAAAAAAATTTAAGAAAAATTATAAGTGGGTGGAGTAGGGTGGGTGTACTCAACTGAGTACACAGCCGGTTTATATGTGAAAATTTTCAAAGCAATTTTTTTCAATGCATAATGTTTTTAAACATTTCTTGCATTGCCATCGAACTCTTGCATGACATAAAACACATCTTATTTGTTTTTCTAACTTTTCGGGATAGTGACCTAACCATCTTGAGGTAATCCTGGAATGAAAGTCGAGCTTTATTTTGCATGTTTTGGCGTAAGTAGTACCTTGCAATGGAACGTCGGAATAAAAGTTGAAACTTTTTAATTACAACATCTGCTAATGGCCGAATTTTAAACATTTTGTCCCTGGTAGTGGCACCTTCATGATTTTTCACAAGATGAAGATTCTTTTTTATATCTCGATATCTTTGTCTAGACGTTGATGGTAAGACCAGTACAATTCCTCACTTGGTACTTATCTCAACACTTAAATTTTTATTAGTTTAAAACTCCATTTTGTGGCAGTTGATATTTATAAAGTCAGATTTTTCTTAATTAGTTTAAAGGGTACAAGTTTCTTTTAAGCTAAAAACATAAAAAAAATCAATTGAGTACAGCGGCGGTAAATGGGTTAATATAAACCAAACATCTGCTTTCCATTTTTGTTTATCAAATTATTTATTGGCAAAATAAAATTAAAATTAATTTATTTTTCATGAAGTTGACAGTTTTTCCAGAACATATGACAACTTCAAATAAATAAACCTCACTATAAAATTTAAACGCAAGATGATCTCCCCTTTAGGTTATCGGTTGGTTTTAGAGTTTTGTTATCGTTTACTTTGATTTTCCATTTATTAAAATATTTTTGGCTTGAATTTAAGCTCTCTTGCATTCTTTTAATTATCCCATTTGAAACTTTACTACTACAAATAAAAGCGCTGTCATCTGCGTAAAATGCAGCTTCTTGATTTCTTCTTAGAGTTATATCTGCTGTATATAATGAATAAAGTGTTGGAGATAAAACCGACAACTTGTTATCTACGTAGACTACAAACGAGCGATTCGTTAAAAAGCTTTGGATTATTTTTTGTAAATATATTGGACAACTGTAGGAGTTAAGCTTATAAATACAACAATCCGTTGTGCCATATTGTGTCGAAAGCTTTTTCAATATCCAGAAATATGACACCTGTACTTCTACGATTCACTTTATTCATTTCAATGATATTTACGACTGTATTTATTTGATGAACAGTTGAGTGCTCCTTTCGAAAACCAAACTGTCTTTTATTAATAATATCATTCTGTTCAGCGAAATCAACGATTCTTTTGTGGTTAATTTTTTCAAATACTTTATTTAATAAACTTAATATACTTATTGGTCTGTAGCTGGAAGGCAATTTGGGACCTTTCCCGGTTTTGAAAATGGGTATAATTTTAGCCTTTTTGAAAACCAAGGGAAAGTGACCATTTTTTAAGCAGTAGTTAAATAGTTTGCTTAGTGTTTTAGAATAATACTATTAATGCCGTCTAGTCCAGGGGCTTTATTATTTTTTAATGAGAAAATGAGTGATTTAACTTCTGAAGGGTCTGTGAGTTCAGTATTGTCACTCTCAGTAAGTACAACATTGTTAAGATCGTGTACATAATTTGAAACAACATTATCTAGTGGTGATGTATTGTTAGTAGTGATAGTATGATTACTACTGAAAACCTCTGCGATGGCATTTGCTTTTTCTTCACCAGTTCTCAAAACATCACTATTTATATATAAATCCGAAACGGTTGAGCTTTTGTTAATTTCCAGAACTTTTTGGATGCGGAAGGCAATTTTGAAATAAAATTAGACCACGCTTCATTTCTGTCCCTATTCAAGTGAAAATCAATTAGACGATTCAGTTGTTTTAAAATGCTGATTAATTAGGCTCTATGGTTTGAATCTCTACATCTCTGAATCTTGCGATTATAGTTATTCCTCTGCGAGATGAGCATTTTCGATGTATTTGAAATATCTCTCTGCCAGGAACTTCTTTGACCAACTAGTATCTTTTCGTAAGCCTCTTTAATTATACAAGTTAATTTATTTAATGAGAAATCTAGGTTATTATTGTTATTTTCAATTTTGTTGCTATTATTTTTGGCTTTGTAATAAAATAATGAATCTGAACATTTTTTGCCGTTTTCTATTTCTCATGATTTTTTTAAAACAAAAATTTTTGCCATTTTTACGTAAAAAATATATTTTTTTAAAATTAAAGCAAAAGATATAGACGGATTAAAGGCTATGTAAATCTTAATTTTTCTGATTATATTTGAATAATATCCGATTAGCCGTTTTTGAGTTATCACTAATAATGTGAAAAAGCGTCTAAAAAAAATGCAATTTTACAAAAAAATTTTTAAAAAAAAATCTACCCATAGAATTTAAAAATTTTACCATTTTTGTACTAAGGTACCCATGATACATCAAATGCATATAGTGGTTATTCGAGCATATTTTCGCTGTTGCCCTGTGTAATTTGCTTTGTTTACAATAATATTAAATTTTTACAGTTAGTGCAGATAAACTTGTGATAAAAGTTAGAGAAGAGTGCAATTTTTCTTGCTTTGCAAGTAGATTCAATATGAATCTACATGATTCGCTCTTGAAAATTTGTATGGTGAAGCAAGTTGTTTCGCTCATGATTGGGGTGTGAAGCATGAATAGAGAGCGAAGCATGTACCGTGGAAACATAGTATTAACAACAACTTAGGGAATAATTAAAATAAATTCTTTGGAAAATTAATGAATTTTGTAGCTTAACATTGTTGCCTTTTTATACAGTGATGTATTTTTATGCACTATTTTACCCACTAAACTTGCATAAAAATACAACTCAGAAAGTATCGAGTAACTACTTTTGAGTATTGAGTATCCACAAAAAAGGACAAATACTTGATACTCGGTACCCATTACTCAATACTTTGCCAGCACTACAGTGGCAATCCAAAATTAATTTTATTTCTTTCGTCTTAATTTCTTCGACAAACCTTTTAAAATTAAATTTTTTTGGTGACCTTGCAAACAAATATGTACTAGTTTTCGGGATTTCTTAATCCCGGGATCGGGATTGGCATCCATAGTAATAACCTATAGTTTATAAAACATTTGAATGAATATACAGAAAACTACTCTGTTTCTATTCCTCTATCATTTCTATCATCGCATTTTTTGATTGCTATTAATTCTGAGCATGTTAAATTTCCGTAAGAAAATAAAAACCTGCAGTGGTTTTTGTTTAAAAAATAAACGCTAAAGAATACTTAAAAAATAATATGTATTTAAAATACATGTACATATGCACACTTACATATATATACATATATGTTTATATGAATGAATGTGATTGAAATATTCTATTCTTACTTGTGTTGATTTTTCGTTATCATGAAAATGAAATACATACTAAATATTAATAATAATAAAGAGCGTACATTGTACATATATGCAGTGGTGATATTCGAAACAATTAACAACCGGTTCGCTTAAAAAAATTATATTTTTGCCAAATTTTGATAAAAATAGCGAAAATTTTAAAGTCGCATTCTAGTAACAGACCACAAGCCTCTTGAAGGAAATGATATAAACTTTTGTTTAATAAAAAAATAGTTTTGATTTTGCAAAATAAAAGTCAAAAAAAAATTGCTTTATTTTTTCTCAAAAGATTGAAGAAAACGCTATCGAAAACATCATCATCCAAGAATCCAATGTATGAACAAAATAAAATCATTTCTTTGTACGTTTGGACAATGAACAACTGAACAATATTGTGTTTGTTGCCGAGACTAATCACCTTGATAAATACACATTATATAAAACCGTTAAAACAAAAAACATAACCACCCCAACAAATTTCATATGGAATTTTTATTCACGAGAAGGGTGAATATGCAACAACCGGTTCGCAAAATTTTTAAAATTTTAACAACCGGTTCGAGCGAACCGGTCCGAACCGGCTGAATATCAGCACTGCATATATGTATATTCAGCGTTGTCAACTTGGCGCGTTTCGCACCATTTTTGGTGCTTTTTTAAATTTTTTGGTGCGAAAAATTCTTTAGTTGGTACGCGGTGCGCTTTTTAATTTTTGGTGGCACCAAAGCAAATTCAACACAACAATACATCTGTTTGAGTACCCTTTCATTCAACACTGCAAATTATGTTTTGTGTATTTCGGTGCGTTTTTAATTTTTTTCGAAAATGTGATGAAATCTTTATTTTTACTAATTTTTAATTACAGTTTTTTAATAATTCATTATCATAAAATCTATACGATGAAAAATGTATTTTAAATACGAATGTATGATAAATGAAATCAAATTCTTCAAAGATCTTTGTTTGAAAATCAAATTAAAATTTTAAACATGTAAATAAATATTCTTGTATAACCTGATGGTTTGGTCTACTGAACTGTAGACGAACAACCAGGGTTAGAGTACCATTGGAATCCTAACAAATTTTATTGGAAAAAATCAAATAGAAGTACTTTAACTAGAAAACAAAAATACATAAAAAAGTACCAAATATGTTCTGAAATTAGCTTTTTTACCAATTAGTACTTTAGTTCCGAATATCATATTGTGAGTTAAATTTTGGATGCTTTATCTTTATTAGCTCATTTATTAAAAAAGGCTTTTAATATTATTACTTTTACTAATAATCGTTGATAAAAAGTTTTTTTTAGAAAATATGATATTAAAAAATTTCAAATTAATTCAATAAATATTTGGAACAAAAATGAAATTCTTAACTTGGTGCGTTTTTTTCTAAATGGTGCGCTTTTTTCTCCATTTTGGTGCGTTTTAAAATTTCAAAGTTAACAACGCTGTGTATGTTCTATATGCAAAGAGATATATTGATCAAATAGATAAATAAGTATTTGACGACGGGCATTTATTTTGTTGTTTTATTTAATGTTTACTTGATTGTATAAAAATAAATAAATTTTAGTTGTTGTTGTATTATTTTTTTTGCACGTTACTGTATTTCATGTACGGGTGGAATTTTTTGTTTAGTTGTTAATAAATTTTCAAAAAGGAAGGTATTTTTTCAAATTCTTTTAAAAAATTTATTTAATTTAAATAAGTCACTTATACAAATAATTAATTAACTTAATTGATTCGTATGTATTTTATAAATATACGGCTAAATATGTACAATGTGCATACATACATAAAATAAATTAAATTATAATAAAAAATAAAAAAAAAATACAATAAGTCAAAATGAGAGATAAGGAAAAATACTCTCCCAATGCGTTTCAATTTGAGAAACTAAAGAATTGTTTTAAAATACATATTTATCAATAGTTTAGAAACCATATTTCAGACATACATATTGTACGAAACTATATGTTAATTTAAATTTAACGGTTTGTAACGGCTGTATCAACATATAGCACGTTTATCAACTTTTGCATTAGTAGAAGTTTCTATATATTCGTACAAACATAGTTGATAACACGGAGTAAAAGGCAAAGTTTAAACAGTTAAAAAAGTTTCGGTTAATGCCGCTGGAAATTACTAAAATATGGCGCTAGTGTATAAATGGAACAAACAGGACCACTGTTGAGTGACCACTCGTTGAGTGAACATCTAAGCGTTCTCAAACTGAAATTCAATGTGTGTTGAAGAGTAGTAAAAGAGAAAGTGTTTGTTTAAATTGTTTTTGTGTAGATTTGAATAAATAAAGTCTCGTTATATTTTCTTTAAACTACTTGAAGCTAGATAATTTTTCGCAATTAAAAGGAATTCGGTTTATTTAAAGGAAACACCGTTTTTAAAAAGGTAAAAACGTAACAATATATATAATTAGCAAATCAGCATTTTTTAATTTAAGCAATCGGTTCGCAACGATCAAAAGTGTAATTGTTTTCAAGGATAACAATATCTGAGTAGATAGAATATGAGGCAAAAATTCAGCCTATCGTTTGAAATTAATCGAAATAAAATTTTTAATAATATTAATACTTTTCCACGAAAACAATAATCTAAAATACTGTACACATAGAAGCATACAATTTTTATTGTATTTATATTAATGGGAGCACTTTATGTGGGAGATAAATCTTGTATGTTTTGCAATATTGTGTATCTTATGAGATTTTTATAAAATAAAATAGTAATTATGTATTTAATCCAAGTAAAATGCTTATAATACGTCAGCTGATTATCTTCTATTCTCCTATTTAAAAAACTTTATTAGCGAATAAGAAAATGATAAGTGTTAGAATTGATAATAGATAAACAACAGAGATGGGAATATCTATAGTAATAAAAAAATATTCCATATGTTCAAAAACAATCACGTATTTTTAACAAGTTTCAAAAGACTAAAACTTGTAAGAGATATTTAAATAAAAACTTTTCCCTTTTTTGCAATCAAGTTTTATTACAGCTGACAGATATTTCCACAGGTGCTTATTTGGATTGAGGTATGGGGACTGCCGAAGATGATCTAAAGCTTTTGGACAATGATTGGGCAACCACTCTTTCTTAAACACTAGGGGCTATATTGTTTTTTAAAATGTTGGGATTTTTAAAAACCATTACTGAGCTGCCGCCATGTTTTACCGTAACACAAATATAATAATTAAATATTTATTACTAAAGGCTTCGTTCTTGTCTCGCCTCATTTTTGGAGAGTTTTTGACAAAAAATAACTTATACTTCCTCTAATCGTTGAAAATAATATTATTTGAAAAAAAATTTTTTTTATGAAATCCAAACGTTTGGTTAGGTTGTTCTTTGATGTAAAGGGCTTCCTACGTAACACGCTACCATGTATAGGTACTCGCGCTTACAGGTTTTCCAGAAGTTGTCGTAACATTTTCAGTTATTTTTACAGCACTAGATGTTGGCTTTGCTCTTACTTTAGTTTTTGTAAGACGCTTTGTTCATATTGCACCAGGCATCTAATCTACGGTATTGTGTTTGTTATACTTGTCTATTATTTTATTTTATTGTTATTGCCTTCCACCGATTTTACATATTTCACGCAGGGATTTACTCTTTCAATGAAGTCTATTGTGATATGCCGAGTCTCAATCGATGTTTGTCTTCCTATTGTAAATTTGTCACTACTTAACGTCACAACTTAATTTCTTTTAATGATAAATTATGAAACTTGCAATTATTTCGAACGGCATATTACCGTTATAGTTTCAAACAAAAAAAGCTTTAAAGAATTGTCACTACTTTTGGAATGACAGGGGAGATAAAGACCGGTTTAATGGACAAAGGGTTCAAAATCAAGAGCGTAGTGAATATCAGAAACCGTGAAATCCCTCAGCCCATGTTCAGGGTACAATTGGAACCTGGAGATGTTGTCTTTGTAGTGCAAATTCATCACCCATTATCACTTACCCATATTATATTATTATTATCTACATTTATAGTTAACCTACTTACTCTAATTCTTATACCCACCTAATGTATAGTTAACCTACTTACTCTAATTATTATACCTACCTAATTTATAAGTAACCTATATACTCTTATTATAATACCTACCTAAGTTATAGTTAACCTACTTACTCTAATTATTATACATACTTAATGTATTGTTAGCCTACTTACTCTAATTATAATATATATCTGGTCTAAAACTGTTATACAGCATGCAACTCTAAAGATTAAATAAAATGAGTATGTTGTCTACGGACAGTCTGCATACAAAACTTGAAACAACAAGTTGAATTTGTTTTAATCAATAAGTGCAGATATTATATGGCGATCCTGCCCGTCGTCACATACTTTGTGTCGTCGTGCCACTCGGGGCTTATTATTATAAAAAAAAATAAAGTGAAGTTAAACATTTAAACAACAACATTCTCAAATATTATTGAAAAAAAAAGAAAAAACCTTTTGTCACAAAACAATAAAACTAAATTAAAATTCCGGCAGTTTTTAACAAAATTTTAAAATGGCGCCTTGGGGGATGATTTTCATTTTTACAATTTTTTCCTAACAAAAGCTTAAATACTACACAATAAGACGAAAGAAGAAAATTGTAGTTGTTTTGAAAACATCATAATCATCATCTTCGTTGTCGTTATTATCAACCACATCGCAGTTTGACTGACTTCTCAAAAGCTGCATGTGTGGAAGTGTGTTTTAAGAAAAAATTACGATTTTTTATATGTTTTAACTAAAATCCCATAAATTATGTATAATCATAAACTTAAAGCAAAAATTTACAAATAATGAAAATAAAATTATTAAATTAAACCAGTGCACAAAAATAACGGGACTAAATACAGTACCCACTGTGATTAAAAAAAAAAAAAATAACTGCAAACGAAAAAACACAACTGTACGTAAAAAAAAAAAAAAAAAACAAAAAGTGTCAAAAAAGTATAGATAAAAAGAAACTCAAGCAAAAAATTTAATACCGTTACTTAAAATAAAAAAAATTAAGAAAAAATGAAACACAAGTGAAAGACAAAATGAAAAATATTTAAAGAACAAAATATTCAAGTGTAACGGAATTTTAAATAGAAAAGGACAAACATCAAAATAACAGAAAAAGATCACTGTATAACACAAAATTAATAAACTAAAAAGCAAATAAATGATAGGAATAAGAAAATGAAAAGAAAAAACAATCAAAGAAAGGCAAATAAATGATAGGAATAAGAGAATGAAAAGAAAAAAAAACAATAAAAGAAAAGCAAATAACTGATATGAATAAGAAAATGAAAAGGAAAAACAAAGAAAAGCAAATAACTAATGTGAATGAAAATAAAAACAATAAAAGAAAAACAAACAAATGTTATGAATAAGAAAATGAAAAGAAAAAAAAAAGAAACCATCAAAGAAAAGCAAATAAATAAGGCGAATGAAAAGAAATACAATCAAAGAAAAGCAAATGAATAAGGTGGAAAAAACAAACAAGAATCAAGAAAGAACAAAAGCAAATGAATAAGGCGAAAAAAAAAAACAAACAAGAATCAAGAATCAAGAAAGAACAAAAGCAAATGTATAAGGTGGAAAAAAAACAAACAACAATCAAAAATTAAAAGAAAGAACAAAAGCAAGTGAATAAGGTGAAAACCAAACAACAATCACAAAGAAAAGCCATATAGAAGAAGCAGAAACAACATGAAAAAGCCATACAGAAGAAGCAGATACAACATGAAAAGGCAATTTAGAAGAAGAAGACATCAACAACACCATTAACATCAACAGCATTACAAACGTCAACAACATTGTAAGAGTATACGTACGTAATTTTAGGTATCATAGTAATAAGAAAATATCTGTCTTTTTTTTTATAAATTTTAAATATAAAATATAGTACTTATGTATATAATATTGTAAAATTATAAAATATAAATACATATGTACATATATATTTGAAATCTATCACACAAACACATAAATTTATTAAATAGAATAAATATATAATTAAAATACATATTTAAAAATTTAATTAAATATATAATTTATTTAAACATATAAAATTTATTTAAATATGTGAAATTTATTTAAATAGGAACATTGAATTTACTTGAATATAATCCATTTAAAAATATACAATTTATTTAAATATTAAAATTTATTTAAATACATTAAAACATATTTAAATATTAAAATTTATTTAAATACATTAAATTTATTTAAATACATTAAAATATATTTAAATACATTAAAATTTATTTAAATACATTAAAATATTTAAATACATTAAAATTTATTTAAATACATTAAAATATTTAAATACATTAAAACATTTAAATACATTGAAATTTATTTAAATACATTGAATACATTAAAAATTATTTAGGTACATTAAAATTTATTTAAATATACGAAATTTATTTAAATGAAGAAAATTCTTTAAATATTTAACTAATTTAATAATTTTTTACATTTAAAAGAATAAAATATTTTAAATTGGAAATGAATTTCAAAAAAAAAAAAAGGGAAATTTTTTTTCTCTCTCAATTATTTTTCAGTTGATATAATTTAAATAAAATACTTACATATGTATGTGTATGTACGAAATTAAAGAAAGTCAATGTCAGAATTTGATAATGAACAGTTTAAAAAGTTACTTAACGAATTTTATAAAAAAAAAAAAGAATTTTGCAAAACCGTCCGATATCAAATAAAAAGTTTAAAATCAATGAATACGTAGAACTGTTAATTGAAAGTTACAACTCAATATTAGAGTATGCCAAATTAAATTTTAATAATATACCAACCTCTACGAAAACACAAAATTTGGGCAAAATAGAACATTGTCGTGAAATTCTAGTTGAATGTTTTAATAAGCTTGATTCTAGGATAAAGATACCAGAAAATATACAGTTATTTGAATTTGTAAATAATAACGTTTTTGAGGAAATTGAAATCGGAAAAGAGATAAGTGATAAGGAATCTGTGTTAGATACGGATAAAAAGAACATTTTAACATATACAGTCAATACAGATACGTATAATAAGTCAGAAAGTGAATCATCTACAGATAGTGAAAGTATATTTGGAAAGAGATTAAGAATGGCGACAATTGAAGAAAAGAGATCTTTCATTAGTATGTGTGCTTCTATAATTAGGGAAAATTATAATGGAAATCCATTATCACTAGATTCATTTCTAGATAAAATAAATTTGATTGAAGGTCTAACAGAAGAAAATTTGAAACCTACTCTTTTATGCTTTATAAAATCGAAACTCGAGGGAAAGGCTAGGGAAGCATTACCCGAAAATGTAGTTACAGTAAACGAAATTAAATGTGCGCTTAGAACTAGAATTAAACCGGACAGTTCAAAAATTATTGCTGGTAAAATAGCAGCGTTAAGCATCAAAGATAATAACTATACAGAATTTTCTAAACAAGCAGAAGAGCTTGCGGACGCTCTGGAAAGATCACTAGTAATAGAGAGGATGACGAGGAATAAAGCGCATGAAATGGCGATTGAACAAACGGTGAGCATGTGTCGTTTAAATGCAAAATCAGATCTGGTTAAGGCGATACTTGCGTCCTCTGTTTTTACAGATTCAAAAGAAGTAGTAGCAAAATTAGTGGTTGAACAGTCAATAGAAAAGAAAGAGCATCAGGTCCTTACTCTTAGTAGTCAAAACCAAAGTTTTAGAGCAAATTCAAGTCAAAATAACAATTTTTCTCGCTCTCGTGGACAAAATTACAACCGAGGCAATAATCGTGGGAACTATAATAATAATTTTTATCCGAGAAATAATAATTTTGATTCGACAAATAATAATTTTTATCCGAGAAATAATAATTTTGATTCGACAAATAATAATTTTTATCCGAGAAATAATAATTTTGATCCGACAAATAACAATTTTTATCCAAGAAATAATAATTTTGATGCTAGAAATAATAATTTTTTTCCGAGAAATAATAATTTTCATTCACAGAACAATAATTCTCATTCAGGAAATAACAATTTTTATTCAAGAAATAATAATGGTTATCCGAATTTTAACAATTATCAAGGTAACAGGGATAACAATACTTATAATCAAGAAAATACTTCTCGTGACTCGAACAATCAAAGGGCTTCAGTTAGAAGGTTAAACGTGGAAGCCCCTCAACAAGAACTGTTGTTGGGGGAGGAAATTTCGAACTAAATTCGCAGCAAAAATTCAGATCTGTTTACAGTCTAAATCCCACATATACAGATTTTATAAAATTAAATTTATTGTATAATAGCGAAAAATTCACTTTTCTTGTTGATTCTCAGGCAGATATTTCTTTAATAAAAATTTCATGTCTCACTCCTAACATCAATTTAAATGAAAAAGAGAAAATTAGTATAACAGGTATAACAACATCAGCCATATCTACTCTTGGAACTATTTACACCCATCTCATTTTATCAGACTTTTCAATTCCACAGATTTTTCATGTCGTTGATGACAATTTTAACATCCCAGCAAATGGCATATTAGGTAAAGACTTCCTCAAGAAAAATAAGTGTAAAATTGACTACGGAAACATGTCAATATCAGTTTTAGCTCAAAGTGCTAGAATTTCAATGCCAATACTTCAAGGGACAAATGACAACTGTTGTATAATTCCACCGAGGTGTGAAGTATTTCGAATGTTTAGATTAAATAAAGTTACAGAGAGAATGTTTATAGATTCTCAGGAAGTTTGCGAAGGAGTATTAATAGGAAAATGTATAATCGATTCAGATAATCCTGTTTTACGAGTTATTAATACAACAGACGAAGTAAAAATTATAAAAAATAACGATATTCAAGCGGAAACCCTAGAGAATTTTTATATTTATTCAATTAATAAAAACAACACTGATACTAAACGTATTGCAGAATTGAAATCGGTACTCGAGAAACAAATGCCAGAAGATGTCATAAATGATTTACTGCCACTATGTGAACAATTTTCAGATATTTTTGCTCTTAAAAATGACAAAATGTCAATTACCAATTTTTACGAACAGAAATTACGTTTGACTGATCATAACCCGGTATATATCAAGAATTATCGTCTACCACATACTCAACGAGATGAGATAAACCAGCAAGTGGAAAAGTTACTAGATAATGATTTGATTGAACCTAGTACTTCAAATTATAATAGTCCGTTAATTTTAGTACCAAAAAAGAGCGTAAATGACAAAAAATCTTATCGAATGTGCGTAGATTATCGAGCTGTTAATAAAAAACTAATTGCCGATAAATTTCCCCTACCGCGGATAGACGACATTTTAGACAATCTAGGTCGAGCAAAATATTTCTCAGTAATCGATTTATTTTCAGGCTTTCACCAGATACCTCTACATTCAGAATCACGCGATATCACTTCGTTTAGTACCGATCGCGGAGCTTTTCGTTGGAAGGTTTTACCATTTGGACTTAATATAGCACCCAATTCTTTTTCAAGAATGATGTCCATTGCATTCTCTGGATTAGAACCAAATAAGGCTTTTTTGTATATTGATGACGTCATTATAATTGGTTGTAGTAAGCAACACCACATTCAAAATTTAAAAGATGTATTTGAAGTCTTAAGGACACATAATCTAAAACTAAATCCCTATAAATGTCAATTTTTTCGACCCGAAGTCACATTCCTTGGCCATAAGTGCACTTCAAATGGTATTTTGCCAGATGACTCAAAAATAGACACAATTAAAAATTACCCAGTACCAATAGATAAAGACGCTGTCAAACGTTTTGTAGCATTTGCTAATTATTATAGGAAATTTATTCCCAATTTCGCTTCTTTAGCATCACCATTAAATTTTATAACGAGGAAAAATACACATTTTAACTGGAACGGACAATGCCAGAATTCTTTTATTCAATTAAAAAATGCTTTATTATCCCCAAAAATATTGCAATACCCAGATTTCACCAAAGAATTTTTAATTACCGTTGATGCATCAAAAACAGGTTGCGGCGCAATACTAAGCCAAAATATAAATGGTAACGATTTGCCAATTTATTTTGCTTCAAAAGTATTTAGTCTTTCTGAACAGAAAAAACCTATAATAGAACTTGAGCTTCTAGCTATTTTTTTTGCAATAACTCATTTTAGACCATATATATATGGCACTTTTTTCACTGTACGATCCGATCACCGACCATTGGTTTACCTGTTCAATATGAAAAATCCATCTTCAAAACTAACGAGAATTAGATTGGAACTGTCAGAATACAACTTTATAATAGAATACCTGAAAGGAAAAGAAAATGTTGGAGCAGATGCCTTATCTAGGATTTCAATTGGAGAGTTAAAAGATCTTTCTAAAAATGTTTTTGCAGTGACAACTAGAGCAAGATCAAGGAAAACAAATAATGACAATAAAGATTCGGAATCTCCAGGAAACAACATTGAATTAAACATTTACGATAAATTTTCACATGCTTTCGATAAGAAAGTTGCAAAAATTAAAACAGAATTATTTTATACAAATGAGAAACTTATAAAAATGCGCATAGTAATATTTCAAAAATTTAGAAAACTTATAAGTCTTGATTTTATGATTGTCAACGAAACAATTTGTTACGACGAAATGCTTTCGAGGTTACAAGATATAGCCAACAGTCACAAAATTTCCAAGGCAGAATGGTCCAAAGGCGACCCATTTTTTTCAATTTGTCCAATCCAAGTATTAAAAAATCACGGTACCAAAATTCTGAAAACTTTTGAAATAATATTGACAGAACCAATTGAAATAGTAACTGAAGAAAGTAATAAACAAAAGCTTATGCAAATTTATCATAATGATCCAATCCTAGGCGGACATTGTGGACAAAAAAAACTATATGCTAAAATTCGTACAAAATACTACTGGAAGAAAATGACCAAAGATATTGCAAAATTTGTAAGAAATTGTCATATGTGTAGTATAAATAAAGTAAAACCCGGTAATACTGAAGAAATGGTCTTAACGCCAACCCCTATAACGGCATTTGATATAGTAGTGTTAGACACCATAGGTCCTTTACCTCAATCTACATATGGTAATAAATACGCCCTAACGTTAATGTGTGACCTTACAAAATATCTAGTGACTGTAGCAGTACCAGACAAATCAGCTCAAACTATTGCTCGTGCAATATTGGAAAACTTTATTTTAATATACGGGAAAATGCATAACATAAAAACAGATCAGGGTACGGAATATAAGAATGAAATACTTAGTGAATTGTGTAAGTTATTGAAAATAGATCTTAAATTCTCAACTGCATATCACCATCAAAGCATAGGAACAATAGAACGAAACCATAGAGTATTCAACGAATACGTCAGAGCATATTTGAAGGAAAATTTAACAGATTGGGATACATATTTAAAATACTTTACCTTTTACCATAATACCACATCAAATACTGTTTTTGACAATCATTTTACTCCTTACGAGCTAGTTTTTGGTAAAAATGTGTCAATGCCAAATGAAACCAAATCAAATTTAGAACCAATATATAACCTAGAAAATTACAGCAAAGAAGTTAAGTACAGGCTACAACAAACTCATATCTTAGCTAGAAATTTAATAGAAAAACATAAGGAAAGGAATAAAAAATTGTATGACAAATTCGCCAAGCCAATTCAATTAGAAATTGATGACACAGTTCTATTGCAAAAAGAACCATATGAAAAACATAAAAACATTTATGATGGTCCATATATTATTAAAAACATAAACGGTGTAAATGTAACAATTTTTAATGATTCAACAAAAAAAGAAAAAACAGTTCATAAGAATAGAATTCGCAAAATTCAAACAAATAATACATAATACAAATTTTTTTAAATACATATTTACATACGTATTATATTTATATTATATTTAAATAATACAACAAAGAAATAAAAATTAAATAAAATAAACAATGTAATAAATTTAAAATTTAAAAAAAAAAAAAAAATTTCTTTTTGTAACATATATTGGAAAATAATGAAAATATATAATTCAATGATTAAAAATTAAACAATTGTATACGTATATATTAAAAAAAAAAAAAAAAAAAAAAAAAAAAAAAAAAAAAAAAAAAAACAAGAATGAAATTATTATTGGAAATATATTAAATATAAGAAAGCAAAATTTTTCAAAAATAATTTAAATATGTACAATAAATAGAGAATAAATAATATTAGTTATTAGAATAAATATTAAAAAAAAAAAATATATATAAAGATACGAAACCAAACAGCTTGATCACCTGATTTGATTTCATATCATATATATATATTTTTTTTCTCTCAGAAGGGAGGTGTAGTGCAAATTCATCACCCATTATCACTTACCCATATTATATTATTATTATCTACATTTATAGTTAACCTACTTACTCTAATTCTTATACCCACCTAATGTATAGTTAACCTACTTACTCTAATTATTATACCTACCTAATTTATAAGTAACCTATATACTCTTATTATAATACCTACCTAAGTTATAGTTAACCTACTTACTCTAATTATTATACATACTTAATGTATTGTTAGCCTACTTACTCTAATTATAATATATATCTGGTCTAAAACTGTTATACAGCATGCAACTCTAAAGATTAAATAAAATGAGTATGTTGTCTACGGACAGTCTGCATACAAAACTTGAAACAACAAGTTGAATTTGTTTTAATCAATAAGTGCAGATATTATATCTTAAAGAAAAACGAGTCCCATCCAATCTACAATCTCATTTATCTTCTGCATCGTAGAATTACCGTGGAGGAACCGCATAAGCGCATTGGACCCGTCCAGTGTGTTAATTGTCAAGAATTTGGCCACACCAAAGCGTACTGTAAATTGCCGTCTGTTTGTGTTGCGTGTGGGGAACTACATCCAACTGCTCAATGTAATAAGTCCAAAACTGACGTAAAAATAACAAGTAAGAGTGCTATATTCGGCTGTGCCGAATCTTAAATACCCTTCACCTAAGCGTAATAAGAAATACAGAAACTACACTAGACTAGAATATCCTAATTCTGTGTTTTCTATTCAGTCTTAGTGCAAATTTTATTAGTATTTGATATATTGTTTGAAAGACAATTTTACGACCAACATAATTTATGTTAAATATTTTAAAATGTTGTCTAATTTTTACCATTTTAATTGATTTAATTACCAATTCTTACCATAATTTACAGTCTGTCTGATGTTCAAAATAATCTTCAGTGTAATTTAACAAACAAAGTATAAAAAAGGGGTACAATTCGGTTTTAGTGATTTTGCTCAAAAAAAAAATAAACAAAAACAAAATGAAATAGGGCTTTTAGAGGAGATACCAGAAAAAAAAAATTTGTTGGCGGTCACGCCTATTTTCGAGGGGGCGGGCCCGTAAAGTTGAAAATATATAGGCCTATATCTCGGGAACTACTGGGTGCTTGATAATTTGTAATACACTAAATAAAAGGTATTAAAAATACCTTTCCAACGATATATATCATGATTATAAAATATGGACCGAATATGGGTTAAATCCGAAAAAAATATTTTTTGACCCGAATTTATTTGTTTTTTGGAAATGGTTCTTATATGGCAGCTATGACAAATTATGGGCCGATCTTCTTAAATTTTGGAACAGTTATTTTCATGCATATGAGGATATTTCACGTCGAATTTCAACATAATAACGCTATATATACGATATATATTAGTATTAACGTGGATTTCGAGAGTGGACCTTATGTGGGTGATAAAGTCAAATATGGACCGATATTCTCAAAATCCAGCAGTTAGATTTAGGCATGTATGTAAATGATCCGTGTAAAATTTTGGATTGGTACCCTTATTTATAAGCGATTTATGAGTATTAAAGTGATTTTCGGAAGAGGGCTTTATATGGGGCATATGGTTAAAAATAGACCGAAATTCACAAAATTTTGTGGGATGATTTTTGTATATATTAAAATGATCTGTGCAAAGTTTTGAGTCGGCACCGATATTTATACAATATATATAGGGAAAAATGTCTTTTTCAGATGTGGTCCTTGTATGGGAGGTATGACCAGTTCTGGGCCCACTACCATAAAATTTAGTACAACAATTTATTTGCCTATAAAGAGTATTTATGTCAAATTTTAACCGTTTAACATTATTTATATCTGTTTTATGCGTATTTAAGTGAATTTTGGAAGTGAACTTTATATGGGGTCTATGGTCAAACATGGACCGAACTAAAAAAAAATTCGTTTTGCGATTTCTTTTTGCACAGAACTTAGTGCTGAGTTTTGTCTTGATATTCTAATTTTATAGGCATTTATGTATAATTGAGCAATGTTTCGGGAAAATATATATTTGTATGGGGGCTATGAGAAATCATGGACCGATTTTTACTATTTTCCGCACACTTTCTTCTTTTATAGTACAAACAACGTATACAAAATTTCATAGTATTATCTTCAATATATTTCAAAATATTGCAATAAAATGGACGAAAAATATCAAATTTTTATGGAGGTGGTCTCACATATTGGTTCATAACTCTGGTTAACCTAAACCGATTTTGCTGATTTTAAATAGCAAACTTCTTGAAAGCACTTCTGACAGAATTATTGAAGGTTTGGATCCCGAACATATCTTGGGACTTCAAAAAACTGATTTCCACATCCAGACAGACAGACAGACAGACGGACATGGCTTAATAGACTTCGCTATCTATAAGGATCCAGAATATATATACTTTATAGGGACGGAAAATTATATTGTGGAAATTTCACACGGAATGACAAACTTATATATACCCTTCTCACGATGGTGAAGGGTATAAAAAAATGTACCAACAAGGCGTCAGTATTACCTGATCATCGACAACAGCCTATTTTGGCATCGAGTGACAATTTCCCGCAATTGTTACGGTCCACTAGTCATGTAAACGCGCCTAGTTCTAGACAAGTTTCTGACGCTAACGTGGTTAAATCTAATATGCCAGGTTTGGAGCAGGCACCTAAATCACAATATTACGAGCCTAATATTAACTCTCTAGAGACTACATTGCAGACTCTTGTCCAAACTATGAACACTTTTACGACCACTATGACATCCATGATGCAGGAAATGCTGAAAATGCAATCCACTATCTTACACGCCATTTTAAAGAAATGATTTGTTTAAAAATGTGTTTTTGGAATGCGAACGGCCTCCGCCAACATAAAAACGAACTGGAACACTTCCTGATGGATAAGCAGATTGATGTCATGATGATTGCTGAAACTCACTTGACGGCGACAGCGTACTTCAAAATTAATGGCTACGTGTTGTATGATACTAAAGATCCCCGCGGAAGAGCATGTGGAGGATCGGCAATTCTTAAAGAACAGAATAAAACATTATTTAAAGAACAACATATGCGAGGATTACCTACAAGCAACAAACATTTGTATTGAATTCTGTGAATATAATTTTGTTTTATCATCAATTTATTCGCCGCCTCGATTTTCAATAAAAGAACACCAATACTACAGCTTCTTCAATTCCCTTGGAGCTAGATTTTTAGTTGCTGGTGACTTTAACGCCAAACACACTTTTTGGGGTTCACGTCTGGTGACCCCGAAGGGTCGTGAACTCTTCAACACCATTGCCAAAATGGGATTAGATGTACTCTCAAGCGGGCATCCCACCTACTGGCCGACGGACCGACGGAAGATTCCCGATGTTATTGACTTCGGAGTAGTGAAAAATATCCCTGTAGAATCGATACAAGTGGAGCCTTCATTAGACTTGTCTTCAGATCACTCTCCTTCTATTATTTCAATGCGTTTCCTTCAAGGGAATGGCTCTCCATTTCGGGACATATCTAAAACCAGAGTAAGTTGGATAAAGTATAAAAAGTATTTAAGTTCCCACTGCACGGAAAATGTAGTGTTGAGAACTACCGAGGATATTGATGGGTCGATCGGCAAGTTTACTGAGGACATACGAAGAGCTGTACATCACGCCTCCACATACGACGTTGAGTGCAGAAGTGGGACAATTAGAACTTATTTCGCTGAACTCGATCATCTCCTGTCAGAAAAAAGAAGAGTTAGAAGAGAGTGGCAAATTCACAGGTCTCCTGAACTGAAAGCTAGGCTAAGGGTATGCAGAGATATACTAAGAAATTTCTTAGAAACCCAAAGAATGGCTTCACTTAAATCTTACTTGGAGGGTCTTGATAGTACCCCACAATCTGACTATTTGTTATGGAAGGCGGCACGAGGTTTAAAAAGACCAGTTAGAGGAAAGCCTCCTCTGCGAAATCCGACTGGTGACTGGGCTAGAAATGATTCCGAGAAAGGGACTTTATTTGTTAATCATTTGAGAAAAGTGTTTACTATAAACAACTCAAATAATGCATCTGATTTGCCTCCACTCGTTATTAGACCTCCTGTACCTCTAAGACTAAACTTTCGTGATGTCCAAAACGCTATTGGTACTCTGAACCTTAGAAAGGCTCCAGGTATGGATAAAATCAGCAATAAAATGCTTGTGGAGTTACGTCGTGTAGCAAGAAGAATTATCCTCTTTATCTTCAACGCTATTTTACGCCTAGAATACTATCCTGCAGATTGGAAGGTGTCTATGATCACTATGATTCCTAAGTCAGGGAAGGACCACACCAAAGTAGAGTCATATAGGCCAATTAGCCTACTGCCGACAATTTCTAAACTGTTCGAAAAATTGTTAATGACTAAGTTGACTCCAATTTTGAATGACACTGAATGTATTCCAAATCATCAATTCGGATTCAGAGCTAAACACAGTACCATCGAACAAACTCACGGATTGGTAAATGTGATAAGAGGGTCGTTTGAAGATAAAAAATACTGCTCCGCCCTTTTCATTGATGTATCCCAAGCGTTCGACAAAGTTTGGCATGACGGTTTAATGCACAAAATTAAATTAACTCTGCCTGCTAACACCCATAAACTCATGGAAAGTTATTTATACGGTCGCAAATTTAAAATCAAAGAAGGCAATTTTTTAAGTACCGCTCAGTCAATTGAATCAGGTGTGCCACAGGGTAGCATACTGGGTTCTACTTTATATTTGATTTATGCCTCCGACATGCCGTCAGACCCCAAAATCCACACGTCAACTTTTGCAGACGATACAGCCTTTGTCAGCGTCCATAAGGACCACCAAGTTGCATCACAGAATTTGCAGAATTATGTTTATAAACTAGAGAATTGGCTAGAGCTTTGGAAAATCAGGGTAAATGAAAAAAATCAGAATAAATACTCAAATTATTCCTCAACATAATGAAGTCAAATACCTCGGCATTCACCTCGACCGCCGTTTAACTTGGAAGTCTCATATTGAAGCGAAACTTACACAAATGAGATTAAAAGCAGTGCAACTGAATTTGTTAATCGGCAGAAACTCTACATTGAAATTGGATTGCAAACTTTTGTTGTACAATGCAATTCTAAAGCCAATCTGGTGTTATGGAATTCAATTATGGGGTACTGCCTCAGCATCAAACATTGAAAAAATTCAAAGGGGTCAAAATAAAATTCTACGTATAATTACTGCAGCTCTATGGTATGTTACAAATTCTCGAATCCACAAAGATCTAAGCGTGCCATTAGTAAAAGTCGAATTTACAAAATATGCGTCAAAGTACGTCAGCAAACTTGAACACCATCCAAACCCACTTTCACGAGACATCCTTAACTTTAGTGGCCACAATCGGTTGAGAAGGAGGGATACCCTTGCTTTAACTCAAGCGCAAAATAGATGACTGGATCAGTTGATGTGAAATTTTTTTAGTATCATAAAAATTTTTGTCTAGCACTGGCTGGGCTTATTATTTTCTTTTTATACCCTTCACCATCGTGAGAAGGGTATATATAAGTTTGTCATTCCGTGTGTAATTTCCACAAAAAAATTTTCCGACCCTATAAAGTATATATATTCTGGATCCTTATAGATAGCGAAGTCGATTAAGCCATGTCCGTCTGTCTGTCTGTCTGTTGAAATCAGTTTTTTGAAGTCCCCAGATATACTCGGGATCCAAACCTTCAATAATTCTGTCAGAAGTGCTTTCGAGAAGTTTGCTATTTAAAATCAGCAAAATTGGTTTAGGTTAACCAGAGTTATGAACCTATATGTGAGACCACCTCCATAAAAATTTGATATTTTTCATCCATTTTATTGCAATATTTTGAAAACTATTGCAGATAATACCATGAAATTTTGTATACGTTGTTTGTACTATAAAAGAAGAAAGTGTGCGGAAAATAGTAAGAATCGGTCCATGATTTCTTATAGCCCCCATACAAATATATATATTCCCGAAATATGGCTTAATGATAAATAAATGCCTATAAAATTGGAATATCAAGACAAAATTCAGCAAAAATAAGTTTTATGCACAAATAAATCGCAAAACGAAATTTTTTTTAATTCGGTCCATGTTTGACCATAGACCCCATATAAAGTCCACTTCCAAAATTCACTTAAATACGTATAAAAGAGATATAAATAATGTTAAACGGCTAAAATTTGACATAAATATTCTTTATAGGCAAATAAATTGCTGTACTAAATTTTATGGTGGTCGGCCCAGAACTGGTCATAGCTCCCATATAAGGACCACATCTGAAAAAGAGATTTTTCCCTATATATATTGTATAAATATCGGTACCGACTCAAAACTTTGCACAGATCATGTACATATATACAAAAATCATCCCACAAAATTTTGTGAATTTCGGTCTATTTTTAACCGTATGCCCCATATAAAGCCCTCTTCCGAAAATCACTTTAATACTCATAAATCGCTTATAAATAAAGGTACCAATCCAAAATTTTACACGGATCATTTATATACATGCCTAAATCTAACTGCTGGATTTTGAGAATATCGGTCCATATTTGACTATATCCCCCACATAAGGTCCACTCTCGAAATCCACGTTAATACTAATATATATCGTATATATACCGTTATTATGTTAAAATTCGACGTGAAATATCCTCATATGCATGAAAATAACTGTTCCAAAATTTAAGAAGATCGGCCCATAATTTGTCATACCTGCCATTTCCATTAAACAAATAAATTCGGGTCAAAAAATATTCTTTTCGGATTTAACCCATATTCGGTCCATATTTTATAATCATGATATATATCGTTGGAAAGGTATTTTTAATACCTTTTATTTAATGTATTACAAATTATCAGACACCCAGTAGTTCCCGAGATATAGGCCTATGTATTTTCAACTTTAAGGGCCCGCCCCCTCGAAAATAGGCGTGACCGGCAACAAATTTTTTTTTGCTGGTATCTCCTCTAAAAGCCCTATTTGATTTTGTTTTTTTTTTTTTTTTTTTTGAGCAAAATCACTAAAACCGAATTGTACCCCTTTTTATACCCTTCACCATCGTGAGAACGGTATATATAAGTTTGTCATTCCGTGTGTAATTTCCACAAAAAAATTTTCCGACCCTATAAAGTATATATATTCTGGATCCTTATAGATAGCGAAGTCTATTAAGCCATGTCCGTCTGTCTGTCTGTCTGTCTGTCTGTCTGTTGAAATCAGTTTTTTGAAGTCCCCAGATATACTGGGGATCCAAACCTTCAATAATTCTGTCAGAAGTGCTTTCGAGAAGTTTGCTATTTAAAATCAGCCAAATCGGTTTAGGTTAACCAGAGTTATGAACCTATATGTGAGACCACCTCCATAAAAATTTGATATTTTTCATCCATTTTATTGCAATATTTTGAAAACTATTGCAGATAATACCATGAAATTTTGTATACGTTGTTTGTACTATAAAAGAAAAAAGTGTGCGGAAAATATTAAGAATCGGTCCATGATTTCTTATAGCCCCCATACAAATATATATATTCCCGAAATATGGCTTAATGATAAATAAATGCCTATAAAATTGGAATATCAAGACAAAATTCAGCAAAAATAAGTTTTATACAAAAAGAAATTGCAAAACGAAATTTTTTTTAATTCGGTTCATGTTTGACCATAGACCCCATATAAAGTCCACTTCCAAAATTCACTTAAATACGTATAAAAGAGATATAAATAATGTTAAACGACTAAAATTTGACATAAATACTCTTTATAGGCAAATAAATTGCTGTACTAAATTTTATGGTGGTCGGCCCAGAATTGGTCATAGCCCCCATACAAAAATCTTCCCGAAATATGGCTTAATGATAAATAAATGCCTATAAAATTGGAATATCAAGACAAAATTCAGCAAAAATAAGTTTTATACAAAAAGAAATCGCAAAATGAAATTTTTTTTAATTCGGTCCATGTTTGACCATAGACCCCATATAAAGTCCACTTCCAAAATTCACTTAAATACGTATAAAAGAGATATAAATAATGTTAAACGGCTAAAATTTGACATAAATACTCTTTATAGGCAAATAAATTGCTGTACTAAATTTTATGGTGGTCGGCCCAGAATTGGTCATAGCCCCCATACAAAAATCTTCCCGAAATATTGCTCAATTATACATAAATGCCTATAAAATTGGAATATCAAGACAAAATTCAGCAAAAATAAGTTTTATGCAAAAAGAAATCGCAAAACGAAATTTTTTTTAGTTCGGTCCATGTTTGACCATAGACCCCATATAAAGTCCACTTCCAAAATTCACTTAAATACGTATAAAACAGATATAAATAATGTTAAACGGCTAAAATTTGACATAAATACTCCTTATGGGCAAATAAATTGTTGTACTAAATTTTATGGTGGTCGGCCCAAAATTGGTCATAGCTCCCATACAAGGACCACATTTGAAAAAGACATTTTTCCCTATATATATTGTATAAATATCGGTACCGACTCAAAACTTTGCACAGATCATTTAAATATATACAAAAATCATCCCACAAAATTTTGTGAATTTTGGTCTATTTTTAACCGTATGCCCCATATAAAGCCCTCTTCCGAAAATCACTTTAATACTCATAAATCTCTTATAAATAAGGGTACCAATCCAAAATTTTACACGGATCATTTACATACATGCCTAAATCAAACTGCTGGATTTTGAGAAAATCGGTCCATATTTGACTATATCCCTCACATAAGGTCCATTCTCGAAATCCACGTTAATACTAATATATATCTTAAATATACCGTTATTATGTTGAAATTCGAGGTGAAATATCCTCATATGCATGAAAATAACTGTTCCAAAATTTAAGAAGATCGGCCCATAATTTTCCATAGCTGCCATATAGAACCATTTCCAAAAAACAAATAAATTCGGGTCAAAAAATATTCTTTTCGGATTTAACCCATATTCGGTCCACATTTTATAATCATGATATATATCGTTGGAAAGGTATTTTTAATACCTTTTATTTAGTGTATTACAAATTATCAAGCACTTAGTAGTTCCCGAGATATAGGTCTATATATTTTCAACTTTACGGGCCCGCCCCCTCGAAAATAGGCGTAACCGCCAACAAATTTTTTTTTTGCTGGTATCTCCTCCAAAAGCCCTATTTCATTTTGTTTTTTTTTTTTTTTTTGAGCAAAATCACTAAAACCGAATTGTACCCCTTTTTATACCCTTCACCATCGTGAGAAGGGTATATATAAGTTTGTCATTCCGTGTGTAATTTCCACAAAAAAATTTTCCGACCCTGTAAAGTATATATATTCTGGATCCTTATAGATAGCGAAGTTGATTAAGCCATGTCCGTCTGTCTGTCTGTCTGTCTGTCTGTCTGTCTGTCTGTCTGTCTGTCTGTCTGTCTGTTGAAATCAGTTTTTTGAAGTCCCCAGATATACTCGGGATCCCAACCTTCAATAATTCTGTCAGAAGTGCTTTCGAGAAGTTTGCTATTTAAAATCAGCAAAATCGGTTTAGGTTAACCAGAGTTATGAACCTATATGTGAGACCACCTCCATAAAAATTTGATATTTTTCATCCATTTTATTGCAATATTTTGAAAACTATTGCAGATAATACCATGAAATTTTGTATACGTTGTTTGTACTATAAAAGAAGAAAGTGTGCGGAAAATAGTAAGAATCGGTCCATGATTTCTTATAGCCCCCATACAAATATATATATTCCCGAAATATGGCTTAATGATAAATAAATGCCTATAAAATTGGAATATCAAGACAAAATTCAGCAAAAATAAGTTTTATACAAAAAGAAATCGCAAAACGAAATTTTTTTTAATTCGGTCCATGTTTGACCATAGACCCCATATAAAGTCCACTTCCAAAATTCACTTAAATACGTATAAAAGAGATATAAATAATGTTAAACGGCTAAAATTTGACATAAATACTCTTTATAGGCAAATAAATTGTTGTACAAAATTTTATGGTAGTCGGCCCAGAATTGGTCATAGCCCCCATACAAAAATCTTCCCGAAATATGGCTTAATGATAAATAAATGCCTATAAAATTGGAATATCAAGACAAAATTCAGCAAAAATAAGTTTTATACAAAAAGAAATCGCAAAACGAAATTTTTTTTAATTCGGTCCATGTTTGACCATAGACCCCATATAAAGTCCACTTCCAAAATTCACTTAAATACGTATAAAAGAGATATAAATAATGTTAAACGGCTAAAATTTGACATAAATATTCTTTATAGGCAAATAAATTGCTGTACTAAATTTTATGGTGGTCGGTCCAGAACTGGTCATAGCTCCCATACAAGGACCACATCTGAAAAAGACATTTTTCCCTATATATATTGTATAAATATCGGTACCGACTCAAAACCTTGCACAGATCATTTTAATATATACAAAAATCATCCCACAAAATTTTGTGAATTTCGGTCTATTTTTAACCGTATGCCCCATATAAAGCCCTCTTCCGAAAATCACTTTAATACTCATAAATCGCTTATAAATAAGGGTACCAATCCAAAATTTTACACGGATCATTTATATACATGCCTAAATCTAACTGCTGGATTTTGAGAATATCGGTCCATATTTGACTATATCCCCCACATAAGGTCCACTCTCGAAATCCACGTTAATACTAATATATATCGTATATATACCGTTATTATGTTGAAATTCGACGTGAAATATCCTCATATGCATGAAAATAACTGTTCCAAAATTTAAGAAGATCGGCCCATAATTTGTCATACCTGCCATATAGAACCATTTCCAAAAAACAAATAAATTCGGGTCAAAAAATTTTCTTTTCGGATTTAACCCATATTCGGTCCATATTTTATAATCATGATATATATCGTTGGAAAGGTATTTTTAATACCTTTTATTTAATGTATTACAAATTATCAGACACCCAGTAGTTCCTGAGATATAGGCCTATGTATTTTCAACTTTAAGGGCCCGCCCCCTCGAAAATAGGCGTGACCGACAACAAATTTTTTTTTTGCTGGTATCTCCTCTAAAAGCCCTATTTGATTTTGTTTTTTTTTTTTTTTTTTTTTGAGCAAAATCACTAAAACCGAATTGTACCCCTTTTTTATACTCTGTTTGTTAAATTACACTCAAGATTATTATGAACATCAGACAGACTCTGTAAATTATGGTAAGAATTGGTAATTAAATCAATTAAAAATGGTGAAAATTAGACAAAATTTCAAAATATTTAAATAAATTATGTTGGTCGTAAAATTGTCTTTCAAACAATATATCAAATACTAATAAAATTTGCACTAAGACTGAATAGAAAACACAGAATTAGGATATTCTAGTCTAGTGTAGTTTCTGTATTTCTTACTACGCTTAGGTGAAGGGTATTTAAGATTCGGCACAGCCGAATATAGCACTCTTACTTGTTTTATACTCTGTTTGTTAAATTACACTGAAGATTATTAGGAACATCAGACAGACTCTGTAAATTATGGTAAGAATTGATAATTAAATCAATTAAAATGGTAAAAATTAGACAACATTTCAAAATATTTAACATAAATTATGTTGGTCGTAAAATTGTCTTTCAAACAATATATCTAATACTAATAGATAAAATTTGCACTAAGACTGAATAGAAAACACAGAATTAGGATATTCTAGTCTAGTGTAGTTTCTGTATTTCTTATTATTTCTTATTATTTCTGTATTTCTTATTACGCTTAGGTGAAGGGTATTTAAGATTCGGCACAGCCGAATATAACACTCTTACTTGTTTATACTCTGTTTGTTAAATTACACTCAAGATTATTATGAACATCAGACAGACTCTGTAAGTTACGGTAAGAATTGGTAATTAAATCAATTAAAAATGGTAAAAATTAGACAACATTTCAAAATATTTAACATAAATTATGTTGGTCGTAAAATTGTCTTTCTAACAATATATCAAATACTAATAAAATTTGCACTAACACTGAATAGAAAACACAGAATTAGGATATTCTAGTCTAGTGTAGTTTCTGTATTTCTTATTACGCTAAGGTGAAGGGTATTTAAGATTCGGCACAGCCGAATATAGCACTCTTACTTGTTAGTATTAAGATTTGAATACTTATTGTCATTTCAAATATGAAGATTATTTAATTAATTGCAATAATTAAATGCAAAAAAAAAAAAAAAAAGGGGTCTTTTGCATAAGGATGATTAATTTTAAATTAAATTTATAAATTTAATTTCGTTTTTGTTTCTTTTTTTTTGTATATAAAAACTTGCTTTTGCTCTATTTAAGCTCACAGTAATTTTTTTTATTTAACAAAATTTTGAAGTTGGAATTTTAAGATACTTAAAATGTTTTCTTACATTTTCCATTATATGTGGCCTGGGACACATATTGAAGGGAGGGAATTTTGAATAAGTCGTAAGTTTTCCTACCAATACTAATATAAAATATCTTTCATAGATGCAACGCCTTAAAACACTGACTCAACTGAAAAATACTTTATTCCGCACATACAGCGTATCATCGACATTGCCAGAATTCACTCAGGTAAGCGCAAGGAGTAAAAAATAAAGAATACTTATAACGAGATGACCTCCTCTAAAATTACTTATTCGTAATGTTATGAACATAAAACAGACAAGAGGATTTAGTAACTTCGACATACAATGACTGGAAAATTATATTCTGTTTAAAATATCTTACATCAGGGAGCAACATATGACGATAATATAGAAAACAAGTTAGCCGAATTCTAAATACCCTCCACCTAAGTATAATGAGAATTACAAAAACTACGCTGTTGTTGGGAACAGAATAACATTATTCAGTATTTCTTATTCAGGTTTATCGCAAATTTTTTTAGTATTTTATACATTGTTTTTAGACAAGTTTACGCACAATAAAAATTATTTTATTATTAAATTATTTCAAATGTTTTTAAATTTTATCTAATTTTAACTCTTTATAATTGATGTTATTACCAATTCTTACCAATTTTTACAGAGTTTTTATATTTATCATAACAATCTTATGTAATGTAACTATTTATAAAACTTAAAATAGGTCCATTTTCCCTATTTACCAGGTTAAGGAAAATAGTATAAAAAGGGTAAGGTTATAAGGTGAGGATTATTTTAAATGAATTTCATTTCAATAGCGTTATTTACAAGAGCTTATAGGTGTTATAGTGAAGGTGGACCAATTATGGACTGATATCTTCAAAATCCTGTATCCATATTATATCTATGTATTGGAGGCTTATTTAAGTAGAATTTCATCTAAATAACGTTTACAAAAGTTTAATGGTTGTTAGAATAATACCCGGAAGTGTACTTTATTTGGGAGCTATTGCCAAATATGGACTGAGAAATACAAAATCCAGTAGTATAATTTTTGTATGACCGATATTATGACCAGTTATAGACCGAACTTCATAAAATTTGGCACCATTTGGTTAAATTTCAATAACATACCGGTATATTTAAGAGTATTTAAATAATTTTCGGAAGTAGAGCTTATATTGAGGTTATGGTCAAACATAGACCGATATTCACAAAATCCAGCAGTTTAATTTTCACTTATATATACATGATTTGTGTTAAGTTTTGGGTCGGTACCGTTATTAATAACAGATTTATATTTTTGCTGGATTTTGTATTGATATTGTCAGTTTAAAGATACTTTATACCATTTAGCCATATTTCCAGAAAAAATATGTGATAAAAATCATTTTTTTGGATGTTGCTTAGGAAAATTATAAATGTTTTTTGTAAACTTTGTATTTTAGACGTTAGAATGTTTTACATAGAAATACATACAGGCGAAGAGTTGGACATACGGACATAGCTCAATAAACTTAGAATTCCATAAGGATCACATACTTTGCTTAGTCGCAGATGCATATTTCTCAACAGTGATGCAAACTTTTAAGACTCAAAACGTGTAAACATTTTTGAAAAAAGGGCTAAATGGAAAAAATCCATATAAAACCACATTAAATTTTCTTTTTTTTTCGCGTTTTGAGTGACTAATGGCTCGATTATGTATAGCAACCAAACTGAAGTTGGGTGGCCAATAGGCAACGCAACTGACATGCAAGTTGTTATTATCTAAGGCAACTTTCGTGTTTAATCTGTTTTTCGAATTATCGAGTAGAACACAAACATTTATATGTACATATATATGAATGGATGTTAAAAATATAAATTCGACAAAAATTTTAAAAACGAAAGTTGCCTTACATAATAACAACTTGCACGTCAGTTGCGTTGCCTATTTGCAACCCAACTCCAGTTTGGTTAATACATAATCGACCCATAAAGTTAATCATTGTCTAATTTGTTTCCAGGTACAATTTAATGTCAAGCGTGGCAATTATGCCGAATTAAATGGCAAAGATGTGACCTTTTTTGAGTCGTTAATTGGCACGACAAATGTGTTAAAAGATAGCGAAGACGACTTGCAAGGTTACAATGTGGACTTTTGGCGTAGTGTGCGTGGTAACAGTAAAATGGTACTTAAACCCGGCTCAACACAGGCAATTTCTGAAATTTTAAAATATTGCAATGGCAGGCGTTTGGCTGTTTGTCCCCAGGGCGGCAATACCGGTGTAGTGGGTGGAGCTGTGCCAGTATTTGATGAAATTATTCTATCCTTAGCTCGCCTAAATAAAGTTATTAGTATCGATGACATAACAGGCATAACGGCCTGTGAGTCTGGATGTATATTGGAAAATTTGGATGCTAAAACCAGAGAAGCTGGTTTAGTAGTGCCAATTGATTTAGGAGCTAAATCAAGTTGTCATATTGGCGGAAATGTATCCACCAATGCTGGCGGTTTGCGAGTAGTGCGCTATGGAAATTTACATGGCTCTATATTGGGACTAGAAGCTGTAAGTAAAACATTTTTATGTTACACAATATATTTTGGTTTCAATATACTTATGTACATACATATGTATGTATGTTGTGCCTATCATATTCTTAAAGGTATTGGCCGATGGAAAAGTGTTAGATATAATGTCAGATTTTAAAAAGGACAACACTGGTTACCATTTAAAACATATGTTTATAGGCTCAGAGGGTACATTGGGAGTAGTTACCAAATTGTCCATTTTATGTCCTCCTGTTTCTGAATCTGTAAATTTGTGTTTCTTGGGTAAATTATTATAAAATGTTTACAAAGTTTACACGTATTTCTAAATCGCATTTGCAGCTCTAAATTCATTCGAAAGTGTTTTGCAGACATTAAAAAACGCTAAACGCCATTTGGGTGAGATATTGTCTTCTTGTGAAATGATTGACGAGAAATCTTTAGCTGCAAGCTGTGAATATTTCAAATTCAAGTATGTGTATAAATAAATTATCTTTTTATTGATATATGTATGTACTACATCAATGTGTTGCGGCCTAAAAACAATAATATGCATTTTTGCCTACAGGTCACCCATTGAAGGTTTTCCATTCTACATGATTATCGAAACATCCGGCAGTAATGCTAATCATGACATGGAAAAACTCAATAATTTTCTGCAATACTGTATGGAAAAAGGAGATATAATCGATGGTACCTGCACCAGCGAACCAAGTAAAATGCATGATTTGTGGAAAATTCGTGAATTAATTGCTCCGGCTTTAGATAAGGATGGATATTGTTTCAAATATGATGTATCTCTACCGTTACGTTCCTTTTACGAAATTGTCAATGTCCTAGATAAACGTGTGGGCCACATGTCGAAACGTGTCTGCGGCTTTGGTCATTTGGGAGATTCGAATCTTCATCTGAATGTTTCTTGTGAGAAGTACTCCACCGAACTTTACAAAATGATTGAACCGTTCGTTTATGAATACACATCGCAATTGAAGGGCAGTATAAGTGCCGAACATGGTATAGGATTTCTTAAGAAAAACTATTTGAAATACTCCAAAAATCCCGACGCCATAGATATGATGCGAAAAATGAAAAACCTTTTAGATCCTAATTGTATATTAAATCCTTATAAAGTTATAAATTAGTTTAGATTTGTTATGTTCTGTTTTGTCAAACATAAAAAAAGACTTGGTTTAATATTAATAATTATAACAAGATGTTTTTTATTTAAAAGCTACGAATCGAATCCTACATATATTAAAATAAATTACGGTTAACAGTTAGAAACAATGTGTGTATTTAATGAAAGATGAGTTTAAAGAGAAGATGATAAATACAATAAAACTGTCATCTGAACCAATCCGGCTCCCGTCTATTGCGATGCGATCGACGTAGTGCTTGGTCAGAATGTTCAGGAAGAACTACTTTCTGATTGTTGACTTCTTCAGTTGATTGTGGTACATATGCTTGCATATCTTGTGTAATTGTTGATGAAAAACGTGGCTCAGAAGTTGTAGCTGGTGAAGCAGAATTACGACCAGGGACGATTATATCTTCTGGAATAGGTGTAGGTTCATTATTCGTGTTTGGTGTATTTTTATTTGGTGGACTGAGATCAAAAATATCTAACCACGAATTATTACTTGTTGAATTACTGTAATCGCAATTGATTTGCGTGTGACTTCATGGACTTAAATTATGGAAAAGTAACAATCTCCACTTCATAATTAACATTTCCAATACGATTTTTTATAATTCAAGGAGCCCAAAAGTACTTATTAAGTTTCTACACTTTGGCATAGACTTCACTTCCAACGTTAAATTGGCGATCTTTAGCATTGTATTTACGATTATATTGCAATGACATTTTTTTATTGTAATGACTAGAGACTTGTTCTGGTTTTAGAAGTAAATCCATGTTGATTCTTACCTTCCTCCCCAAAAAAAGTTCAGATGGTGATTTGTTTTGAAATGCATTGTCGTTGTTTGTAGCACGATAGACATGTAGAAAATCACGAATACCATTAATTAAATTTGACGTATTTTGTTTCTTAAGCGCCCGCTTAAAAGTGTCCACAAAACGTTCTACTTGCCCATTGGATTGTGGGTGGAATGGTGCAGTACGTAAGTGTTCAATTCCACGTTCCCTGCAGAAATAAACAAATTCTTGCGAGGTAAATTGTGTTCCATTGTCACTCACCAATGCTTCCGGCCATCCAAAATGTGAGAAAAAATCGTTAAGACAATCGATCACTGCCGCTGACGTCATCGATTTTAGTCGGTAAACTTCTGGCCATTTGGAAAATGAATCCACCACCAATAAATACGTTTTCTGTTCCACAGGACCTGCTAGATCAATGTGTATTCGTTGCATTGGCCTTTGTGCAGTTGGCCAGGGATGAAGATTTGCTCTTGTTGGAGCTTTTGCTGTGGATGCACAGGATGTACATTGCCGTACTAGAATTTCCACATCTTTGTCTATGTTTGGCCAATAGACATAGCTTCGGGCAAGAGCTTTGGTACGAACTATACCTTGGTGACCTTTGTGTAACTGCTTAAGTACACGTTGACGTAGACTATTTGGAACCACAATTCTATGCTGATAGAGAAGACAATCATCAACAGCACATAATCCATCTTTACGGAAAAAAATAGCCTCTCCTCTTCAGATTTTGTGTGCGGCCACGAAGCTTTAATGTATTTTATTACGTTTTGTAGAGTTTCATCGTATTGAGTGGCTGAGCCTACCATGTTGTGTGTGATGGGTAAAACATCGATATTGTTTTGAACCAAATATTCCACTTCTGCTTCCAGGGTTGCACAAGCAATTATTACGTCTTCTTCGAGTTTTTGATTTGTGTTGATTAGTCGCGTAAAAACATCTGCGCAACCAAATTGTTGTGTGGGGATGTAATTTAAATCAAAATCGTATGACATTAAAGTTAAGGCCCAGCGCTGCAATCGACTGGCTGTGTGTGTTGCTATACCTTTCTTACTGCCAAATATAGCCAAAAGAGGTTTGTGATCAGTTTCCAGCTTGAACCGACGGCCATACAGCGTTTTGTGAAATTTTTTTACTGCAAATACGAGTGCCAAACCTTCTTTTTCAATTTGTGAATAGTTGCGCTCTGCCGGCGTCAACGAACGCGCAAAGTGGTATACAGCTTTCTCCGAACCATCAGAGAATTCGTGGCAAATGTAAGCACCAATGCCCACATTGGAGGCATCTGCAGCCACCTTAATTGGAAGACTTGGATTGTAGTGTGTAAGCATAAGGTCAGAAGACAAAATCTCCTTAAACTGCTGAAATGCTTCTTCACAAGGCTTAGTCCAATTCCATTCAGAATCGCGTTTTAAAAGAGCGTCCAATGGTGCTCTTAACTGTCGCATTTTGGGTATAAATTTTCCATAGTAGTTCACTGCACCCAGAAATGACCGCAGTTCTGTGATATTTGTTGGAGCTGGCATTTTTAAAATTGTTGAAATTTTACCTGGGTCAGGTTTGATGCCGGTACCATCGACTTTATATCCCAGATAGGTGCAGATACGAGAAAAAAAAACTACATTTGTCAAAATTTACAGTAAGATTATACCTTTCAAAACGTGAAAACACTTCATTGGCTGCCTTTTTATTTTCTTCCATTGACGGCGTTGCTATGATGACGTCATCGAGATACGGATAAGCATATTGAACACCAGACAGAATTGTATCAATTACCTGTTGAAAAGCGCCAGGAGCGGATTTGACCCCAGGTGCAAGACGGTTGAAAGTAAAAAAGACCTCTGTGTGTATTGATGGTAAGCATCTCTTTTGTGGAATCGTCAACTTCAAGTTGCATGTATGCATCGGTTAAATCTATTCTTGTAAAGATTTTGCAGTTATTGAAGTTAACAAAAATATCATCAGGCAATGGAAGTGGATAGGTGTGCATTTCCATGCATTCGTTTAATCCGGTAGAATAATCCCCTCATATGCGAACTTTTCCATTAGCCCTTTTTACAACAACAATAGGTGCAGCCCATCTGGAGTAATTTACAGGTGTAATGATATTAGCCCGTTTCAGGCGGTGAAGTTCGTCATCTACTTGTTGAACTGCATAAGCCACCGGTCGTTTTGGTTTAAATACTGGTTTAGTATCAGCCTTAACTTTTAAATTTACTTTGAAAGTAGAACAATGACCGGGCTGGCTGGCGAAAACATTCGGAAATTTATTTTTGATTTGCTGAACTTCCGAAACACTGATGTTGTTGCAAATTGATTCGATTGGATAACTCCAAATACCAAGTTGGTCCATTACATCAGCACCCATAAATTCAAATGGTTGTGGCTTGTCACGAAAAGTGTTGCTGTTATTAGCTTCTCTTTAAACATTACCTCTGCTTTACACTGACCAATTAGCTTGAGAACATTACCTGATGCGTCTCTTGGTGTTTGTGATTGTTGAGTGAGGTTAGGTTTGTTTATTTTTGACCACATCATTTTTGATATTATTGTGATGTCTGCGCCGGTGTCAAACTGCAAACGTTGTTTTACGCCGTTAATTTTAACATTGATGTGTTTTCTGTTTGCAGCGACGCTGTTTACGGCATGTAAATTCGCTTTAAATTTTGTATTATTTTTTTTATATTTCTTGTCGTTTTGTTGTGTGCGTTGTGAAGAGAAACTTGAACAATACCCCTCTTTGTGACCGACCACTCCGCATTGTTCACACAAGTGCTTAGTGTATGTGGAATTTTTTACGAAGTGTATCGCGCCACACTGCCAACAAGGCCTTTTCGGTTTTTCACTTGTATTGTGCTTTTCATTTGTATTGTGTTTTTCTCTTAAATTACCTTTGTGCTCTTTTGATTTTACAGCATGTACTTTTTGTTCAACAACGGCGGCATCTCTTTTTAAACTTATTACTCTATGTACTTCGGTAACCATTTTGTCAATTGTGTATGCTCCCTCTGTGTCTCACTCCAAAAAGTTCAAAAGGCGAGCTCTGATGTCGGCGTCTTCTGCACTTTGCAAGCCACGAAGAAACATTAAGCACTTAAAATGGTTTTCCTTAAATTTGCCAAACTCAAAATTATCGCAATTACGATTTACCATTGCACCGTATGTAACAAAGTCGATACCACCACTTTTTGTAAATTGAAGACAATTCATTCGTGCGCTAAAAAGGGACTCTTTCCTTCCAAAGATTGTTGTCAATGTAGAAACCGTCTCCCCGAAATTCAGATCACGAGGCACTTTAGGCAAAATGTAGTCGGCATACTTGTCAAAAACATCAGGTTCTAATTTTCGCAAAACTAACCTCACTTTTTCAGCATCTTCGCCAAAAAGATGTTCATAACGGGAGTACCAAGCCTCAAAAGTTTGGTTAGAATCAGCATTATAGGCAAATTCCTTTATATTTTTGGACAACATACCCATGACGGTATCAGAGCTTGTTGACGGAACATCCGATGTCGCTGAACCACTTCTAGACATTGCTACTAAATGTTCCATTAGCCTTTGCTGTTGCTCCATTTGAATTTGCTGCCGTTGCAGTGTTTCTTGTTGTTGAGCAAGAATTTGTGTTAGCGTTTGATCCATCACAATTTGACTGACTTATTTAAATACAACAAACTATTCACAATCAACAATATTTATTAAGCGTGTTTTCTTTTTTTTTTTATTTAAAAAAAAACTATCACTCGTCGCCACTGTTATGTTCTGTTTTGTCAAACATAAAAAAGACTTGGTTTAATATTAATAATTATAACAAGATGTTTTTTATTTAAAAGCTACCAATCGAATCCTACATATATTAAAATCAATTACGGTTAACAGTTAGAAACAATGTATGTATTTAATGAAAGATGAGTTTAAAGAGAAGATGATAAATACCAAGAATGATAAAATAAAGATTACGCCAATGGGCGTACAATTTTAAAATGTTCTGCGCATTTAGGCCCTGTGACGTCACACATTCTTTGGCTAATTTTTTCTCACTTGTTTTTTTTACTCATGTTTTGCTTGCATTTGCTCACTGCACTCTTCATGTTTATATTTTTTGTTGTTTTTTTTTTTCTTTTTTAAAGAGATTTTATTTTAGAACTCTCAGAGAATTCAATTGCAAGGTTGCCAACTATCACATAAAACATACATTTTTCGCAAGAAATTTTAATTCTAACACATGAAACATTATTGGTAACCCTTAGAATGGCCCTTCTACGTCACATAACGGGAAATCTTTATTTTATCATTCTTGATAAACACAATAAAACTGTCATCTGGTAGTAGAGTTCCCAACCACAACAAGATTTAAAACTAAAAATGTGTTGTTGTTTTATTACTGTAAAAATTGATAATGAGACATTAATATCAACTAGGGTCATTCCAAATTATATCGATTAAAATGTTTTAAATATTTAACTTTTTAGATTTTCTTAAATTCAGATCACGTATTTTACTCTTATGAGTACATCTTTTTTTTATACTGATTTCAATGAAATTTAAGGAGGAGAAATCCACTTAATATTAGTTTAAATATCAGTTTTACAGCTTGATTACAATTGGAAGCACTGCCACTGTATTAAAAGCAAAAACCACTTGTAGTTGGCCACACTGTCGCAAGAATAGATTCCATTTTATTGTATTTTTATCTCTCTCATTTTTTGCTAGGAATACAACTGGGACGAACGACGAATTTCGGCCAACATGACGTACTAGTTCGTGATAATTCGATACGTAAATTACAAAAAAAATAAAAAATAATTTTTAATAATTTAAAGTTTTTGTTTTCGTACAACAGCTGATATAAAAAAGTAAACATTAACAAAAGCACAGGTAAAAACAATTTTTATAGTTAACTATTTTGTATATTTATTTTATATTATTTAAAGTAAAAAATAAAACAATAATTAAAGTACAACTTAACATTATTTACTAAAACATTAAAAACTAATACAACATTTACACCTACGCAAAATCTAGTACTTAAGAGATTTTGAGCGAAATCTTGTTCATTTCTACTAGATTTCCCATACAAAACAAAATCTAGTTCGTCACGAGATTTTGGCAAAATCTTGCAATACAACTCTGAATTTCATACTAAAGTACTAAAAAATACAGCACTGAACGAGAAAAATTTGACAGTTCCACAAAAATAAATTTAAAAAAAATAATAAAAAGAGCAGGATATAAAATATATTTGTGGCAAACTACACCGTATACTAAATAAATAAATAAACATTTCTTTGTTTTGTCTGTTTTTGTCATTGACGTCAACTTCGAACACAGCAATTGAAATGTTTGCCGGCTCATTTGAAAATTTTCTATGAACGTTTCTTCTGGCATAATAGGCACATCTTCCTCATAAACGAGCCGTGGCGAGTCTATAATATAAACGTATTTAGCTAAATTACGTCAACTTATTTCCCATACTTACGTGTGTCCATTACAACCTCCTATATAATAATAGCGTGTAGTAGATTTGCAGAAGTTTGTGAAACCTTATGTTTAACAAATGCTGTTTTTTACGCAAAAATGTTAATTCCGATTGTTTTTGTCTCTCCATTTTTGTTATTAAAAGTTTACAATATAATTTATTCTCTTTTTCAATCAGCTGTTTTGATTATGAAAATTAAATTCAACAATATGTCAAAAAGTAGTAGTGTAAACGCCAACATTTTTTTTAAGATTTTAATTAAAATCTACTAGATTTTGCGTAGGTGTAAATGTAGTATAAAACAGTAATGGAAAATTCAATACTATTGTACTATTTTCAGTACTTTTTCACAACAAAAATACCACAGTACCCCCACATCATATTTAGTTCTCTTTGTTGGTTTTGCTTTGTTCCCTGTTTAGAAATCCAGCGTTACTATTTGTATAATCATTAACCACATTGGTGTAGTCTGTGACATTGGCTTCAACACAAGAACATAAGGAATGCACAAATTCGTTAGTCATGTTATTTATTTATTTGATCTGCGATAAGCTAATCTACAAAAATAAAAAGATGCATAAAGAATTAAAGTTGTTTGTGGTACTATTTTGATAAATTTTTTTAATTTCTTATGTTTCGTATATTTTTGTAATTCTTATTTCTTGTTTGAAACGATCTATTAATGATATGTCATTAACACTAACAAAATGCTGGCATGCTCATATGTTTATTATCTTAACCCACAACAAATAAACATTTTTGAAACATATATTTTTACATAAAAATGAATTAATTTTTAGTTTGTTTTTATAATAGTTTTTTTTATTAAACTGAATTAATTATTTTTAAATGGATTTTAATTTTATTTTTGAATAGAAATACATATATGTTTCCTAAAAAGTGCCAAAATGTTGAAAAAAGTACTCTTTTTGTTGAAGGTCAGTACCATTTCAATTTTTCATTTTTCCATCACTGGTATGAAACGAAATACATAAGTATGTATGGTCACCCTGTATTGTTTGTTCGTCGTTCAGATATGACGAACAGTGTTGCCACGAAAAAAAATTTTTTCTAACCAAAATTTATGAAAAAAATAACCAAATTAAAAAAAAATAACCAAATTTAAATGCATGTACTATTTATTTATTTTTTGTAATTTTAACTATAATTTGTACTTTAAGGTAACAAAAAAAAAAAACATAAAACGACGTATTTTACAACACAACTCCTAATACTAAAAAATAATTTTCAAAAATTCACTACATTTACTTCGAGCACAAACAAAACCAAGCAAAACCATATATGTAACTAAATTCCTTTATGAAATGCCGCCATTACAAGGCACTGTAATTTTTTACACTCAGAGTTGATTATGTTATATTAAAGTAATTTAATGGGTGTTGCCAATGCAACAATTTTGCTGATTGGACTTTTTACTTTTTTAATTAGAAAAAATAAAAATGTTTGTAAATTTACATAGTAAATATTTTCAGTAAAAAAAAATAACCAAAACAGAAAAAATCTACACATGTACACATTGAGAAAAAAATAACCAATTTTGGTTAGAAATAACCAAAAACGGCAACGCTGATGACGAATTCAGCCGACGCCTATAAGCATTAAACACATTCGAGGCAGCAGGCTACCGACTACAATATGTCAAAAATAAAATACACATTATCTTGGTTTTTATAGAAATTATTTCTAAAACAGGCTTTTAAGGTCAGTTTTCCTCCTAAATGTAAATAAAAGACTTTATTTATTTATACATTTTCTATCCGACGTTTCGTTGGTATTTTGCCAACATCTTCAGGGGATGAATTTTTATTAAATCTGGCAACATGAACAAAAGAACAATATTTTAATAACAACAATAAGGCACATAATATTATTTCAACAATTAGACTTACATATCTTTTCTTATTCAGTTTTACATTTAGTTTTAAATAAAAGATGTTTTTCACGACACAAAAGGTACGACATATAACATATAATTTTAAATAAATGCAAAAATAATTAATTAAAAATATCACAGTAGATTGTCTCTTAATGCCAGGTATCACAGTTGTAATTAAACTTGTCTGTCTTGTTGTTTATTGCGATGTTTGTTTTTTGTTGTATACTTAAACTTTCCAATGTAAATCTTTTGTTATGCTTTCGTTCTTTATGCAATATTCTTATATTCTCGAGATCAGCTGTGTGTTTATTTTCAAAACAGTGTTGGGCAAGTGCAGTAGAAAGCCGGTACTTTTTAATGTCTGTTTCGTGTTCTGCCATTCTAACTCCTAAATTTCTTTTTGTTGTTCCAATGTAAATTTTATCACAGTTTTCGTTTAATTTCCCTGCACATTTAATTTCATAAACTACATTGCTTTGGTCCTCTTTTCTGATTTTTGTTTTTGTCTGAGTAAATAATGGATTTATTATCTTGTTTGCCCTGTGTGCCAAAACTATTCCTTCTTCTCTCATTATTTGCCTAAGCTTTTTGCTTTCTGTGAGTTTTGGTATATATGGTACACTAAAGAATTTGGTGTTACCAGATGTATTATTTATATTTGTGTTATTTTCCCCGGATATGGGATTTATTATCTTATGTATTAATTCGTTGATTATATTTTGTGGATAGTTATTGTTTAGTAGTATTTCTCTAATTGTTTTTATGTTTTTGGATTTAAACTTTTCATCACTTAATTGTAGAACTTTATTAATGAAGTTTGTCGCAGTATTAGTTTTCTGTTTAAATGGTTGTGTGGAATGGAAATTTATAATGCGACCAGATGCTATAGATTTCATATACCAATCAGTTATTATTTTGTTGTTTTCCCGTATGATCTTCATGTCAAGGTACGGAATTGATTTGTTTATTTCTTTCTCAATTGTAAATTTAATTTTGTTATGGTAACTGTTGAATAATTTTAATATTTTATCCTCGTCGTTCTTCTTTATGATGGCAAAGAGGTCGTCTACATACTTCGTTAATAATTTTATATTATTCTTTTCTAATTCTTCGGTGGTTTCTAAAAGTGTGTCTAAGACAATATCAGCAATCGTTGGCGATAAAGGGTTTCCCATGGGCATTCCGTATGTTTGTCTATAAAATTTATCATCATAAATAAAATAGTTATTGTCGTTAAGACAGAATTGAAGTATTTTCAAAAATAGTTGCCTGGGGATTTTTGTATGCTTTTTCAATGTTTCCCACTTGCTCATTATGTTACTTCCCTGCAGGAAATGTCAATAGTGAAACAGTACTGAATTGCTATTGACACAGTCACCAGTACTAGTGACTTAGTATACCCCAGCCAATACTAATTACTATAGACATTGAACATGTTCGTGTCATTGAAAAACCACTACTGACATAGTTACTATTGACAAGGTAGTTCTTTTGGGACCACATTGTCTACACTTTTGGTACTTTTCTGAAATAGAAAATAAAAATGCATTTTTTTTTGCTAATTTTTTGAGTTTTATTAAAAAACAAGTAAGAGTGCTATATTCGGCTGTGCCGAATCTTAAATACCCTTCACCTAAGCGTAATAAGAAATACAGAAACTACACTAGACTAGAATATCCTAATTCTGTGTTTTCTATTCAGTGTTAGTGCAAATTTTATTAGTATTTGATATATTGTTTGAAACACAATTTTACGATCAACATAATTTATGTTAAATATTTTGAAATGTTGTCTAATTTTTACCATTTTTAATTGATTTAATTACCAATTCTTACCATAATTTACAGAGTCTGTCTGATGTTCATAATAATCTTCAGTGTAATTTAACAAACAGAGTATAAAAAAAACAAACAGAGTATAAAAAAAAGGGGTACAATTCGATTTTAGTGATTTTGCTCAAAAAAAAAAAAAAAAACAAAATTAAATAGGGCTTTTAGAGGAGATACCAGCAAAAGAAAAATTTGTTGCCGGTCACGCCTATTTTCGAGGGGGCGGGCCCTTAAAGTTGAAAATACATAGGCCTATATCTCGGGAACTACTGGGTGTCTGATAATTTGTAATGCATTAAATAAAAGGTATTAAAAATACCTTTCCAACGATATATATCATGATTATAAAATATGGACCGAATATGGGTTAAATCCGAAAAGAATATTTTTTGACCCGAATTTATTTGTTTTTTGGAAATGATTCTATATGGCAGATATGACAAATTATGGGCCGATCTTCTTAAATTTTGGAACAGTTATTTTCATGCATATGAGGATATTTCACGTCGAATTTCAACATAATAACGGTATATTTAAGATATATATTAGTATTAACGTGGATTTCGAGAGTGGACCTTATGGGGGAGATATAGTCAAATATGGACCGATATTCTCAAAATCCAGCAGTTAGATTTAGGCATGTATGTAAATGATCCGTGTAAAATTTTGGATTGGTACCCTTATTTATAAGCGATTTATGAGTATTAAAGTGATTTTCGGAAGAGGGCTTTATATGGGGCATACGGTTAAAAATAGACCGAAATTCACAAAATTTTGTGGGATGATTTTTGTATATATTAAAATGATCTGTGCAAAGTTTTGAGTCGGTACCGATATTTATACAATATATATACGGAAAAATGTCTTTTTCAGATGTGGTCCTTGTATGGGAGCTATGACCAGTTCTGGGCCGACCACCATAAAATTTAGTACAACAATTTATTTGCCTATAAAGAGTATTTCTGTCAAATTTTAGCCGTTTAACATTATTTATATCTCTTTTATACGTATTTAAGTGAATTTTGTAAGTGGACTTTATATGGGGTCTATGGTCAAACATGGACCGAATTAAAAAAAATTTCGTTTTGCGATTTCTTTTTGTATAAAACTTATTTTTGCTGAATTTTGTCTTGATATTCCAATTTTATAGGCATTTATTTATCATTAAGCCATATTTCGGGAAGATTTTTGTATGGGGGCTATGACCAATTCAGGGCCGACCACCATAAAATTTAGTACAGCAATTTATTTGCCTATAAAGAGTATTTATGGCAAATTTTAGCCGTTTAACATTATTTATATCTCTTTTATACGTATTTAAGTGAATTTTGGAAGTGGACTTTATATGGGGTCTATGGTCAAACATGGACCGAATTAAAAAAAATTTCGTTTTGCGATTTCTTTTTGTATAAAACTTATTTTTGCTGAATTTTGTCTTGATATTCCAATTTTATAGGCATTTATTTATCATTAAGCCATATTTCGGGAATATATATATTTGTATGGGGGCTATAAGAAATCATGGACCGATTCTTACTATTTTCCGCACACTTTCTTCTTTTATAGTACAAACAACGTATACAAAATTTCATGGTATTATCTGCAATAGTTTTCAAAATATTGCAATAAAATGGATGAAAAATATCAAATTTTTATGGAGGTGGTCTCACATATAGGTTCATAACTCTGGTTAACCTAAACCGATTTTGCTGATTTTAAATAGCAAACTTCTCGAAAGCACTTCTGACAGAATTATTGAAGGTTTGGATCCCCAGTATATCTGGGGACTTCAAAAAACTGATTTCAACAGACAGACAGACAGACAGACAGACAGACAGACAGACAGACAGACAGACAGACAGACAGACAGACAGACAGACAGACAGACAGACGGACATGGCTTAATCGACTTCGCTATCTATAAGGATCCAGAATATATATACTTTATAGGGTCGGAAAATTTTTTTGTGGAAATTACACACGGAATGACAAACTTATATATACCCTTCTCACGATGGTGAAGGGTATAAAAAGGGGTACAATTCGATTTTAGTGATTTTGCTCAAAAAAAAAAAAAACAAAATTAAATAGGGCTTTTAGAGGAGATACCAGCAAAAGAAAAATTTGTTGCCGGTCACGCCTATTTTCGAGGGGGCGGGCCCTTAAAGTTGAAAATACATAGGCCTATATCTCGGGAACTACTGGGTGTCTGATAATTTGTAATGCATTAAATAAAAGGTATTAAAAATACCTTTCCAACGATATATATCATGATTATAAAATATGGACCGAATATGGGTTAAATCCGAAAAGAATATTTTTTGACCCGAATTTATTTGTTTTTTGGAAATGATTCTATATGGCAGATATGACAAATTATGGGCCGATCTTCTTAAATTTTGGAACAGTTATTTTCATGCATATGAGGATATTTCACGTCGAATTTCAACATAATAACGGTATATTTAAGATATATATTAGTATTAACGTGGATTTCGAGAGTGGACCTTATGGGGGGGATATAGTCAAATATGGACCGATATTCTCAAAATCCAGCAGTTAGATTTAGGCATGTATGTAAATGATCCGTGTAAAATTTTGGATTGGTACCCTTATTTATAAGCGATTTATGAGTATTAAAGTGATTTTCGGAAGAGGGCTTTATATGGGGCATACGGTTAAAAATAGACCGAAATTCACAAAATTTTGTGGGATGATTTTTGTATATATTAAAATGATCTGTGCAAAGTTTTGAGTCGGTACCGATATTTATACAATATATATACGGAAAAATGTCTTTTTCAGATGTGGTCCTTGTATGGGAGCTATGACCAGTTCTGGGCCGACCACCATAAAATTTAGTACAACAATTTATTTGCCTATAAAGAGTATTTCTGTCAAATTTTAGCCGTTTAACATTATTTATATCTCTTTTATACGTATTTAAGTGAATTTTGTAAGTGGACTTTATATGGGGTCTATGGTCAAACATGGACCGAATTAAAAAAAATTTCGTTTTGCGATTTCTTTTTGTATAAAACTTATTTTTGCTGAATTTTGTCTTGATATTCCAATTTTATAGGCATTTATTTATCATTAAGCCATATTTCGGGAAGATTTTTGTATGGGGGCTATGACCAATTCTGGGCCGACCACCATAAAATTTAGTACAGCAATTTATTTGCCTATAAAGAGTATTTATGGCAAATTTTAGCCGTTTAACATTATTTATATCTCTTTTATACGTATTTAAGTGAATTTTGGAAGTGGACTTTATATGGGGTCTATGGTCAAACATGGACCGAATTAAAAAAAATTTCGTTTTGCGATTTCTTTTTGTATAAAACTTATTTTTGCTGAATTTTGTCTTGATATTCCAATTTTATAGGCATTTATTTATCATTAAGCCATATTTCGGGAATATATATATTTGTATGGGGGCTATAAGAAATCATGGACCGATTCTTACTATTTTCCGCACACTTTCTTCTTTTATAGTACAAACAACGTATACAAAATTTCATGGTATTATCTGCAATAGTTTTCAAAATATTGCAATAAAATGGATGAAAAATATCAAATTTTTATGGAGGTGGTCTCACATATAGGTTCATAACTCTGGTTAACCTAAACCGATTTTGCTGATTTTAAATAGCAAACTTCTCGAAAGCACTTCTGACAGAATTATTGAAGGTTTGGATCCCCAGTATATCTGGGGACTTCAAAAAACTGATTTCAACAGACAGACAGACAGACAGACAGACAGACAGACAGACAGACAGACAGACGGACATGGCTTAATCGACTTCGCTATCTATAAGGATCCAGAATATATATACTTTATAGGGTCGGAAAATTTTTTTGTGGAAATTACACACGGAATGACAAACTTATATATACCCTTCTCACGATGGTGAAGGGTATAAAAAAAGGGGTACAATTCAATTTTAGTGATTTTGCTCAAAAAAAAAAAAAAAAAACAAAATTAAATAGGGCTTTTAGAGGAGATACCAGCAAAAGAAAAATTTGTTGCAGGTCACGCCTATTTTCGAGGGGGCGGGCCCTTAAAGTTGAAAATACATAGGCCTATATCTCGGGAACTACTGGGTGTCTGATAATTTGTAATGCATTAAATAAAAGGTATTAAAAATACCTTTCCAACGATATATATCATGATTATAAAATATGGACCGAATATGGGTTAAATCCGAAAAGAATATTTTTTGACCCGAATTTATTTGTTTTTTGGAAATGATTCTATATGGCAGATATGACAAATTATGGGCCGATCTTCTTAAATTTTGGAACAGTTATTTTCATGCATATGAGGATATTTCACGTCGAATTTCAACATAATAACGGTATATTTAAGATATATATTAGTATTAACGTGGATTTCGAGAGTGGACCTTATGGGGGGGATATAGTCAAATATGGACCGATATTCTCAAAATCCAGCAGTTAGATTTAGGCATGTATGTAAATGATCCGTGTAAAATTTTGGATTGGTACCCTTATTTATAAGCGATTTATGAGTATTAAAGTGATTTTCGGAAGAGGGCTTTATATGGGGCATACGGTTAAAAATAGACCGAAATTCACAAAATTTTGTGGGATGATTTTTGTATATATTAAAATGATCTGTGCAAAGTTTTGAGTCGGTACCGATATTTATACAATATATATACGGAAAAATGTCTTTTTCAGATGTGGTCCTTGTATGGGAGCTATGACCAGTTCTGGGCCGACCACCATAAAATTTAGTACAACAATTTATTTGCCTATAAAGAGTATTTCTGTCAAATTTTAGCCGTTTAACATTATTTATATCTCTTTTATACGTATTTAAGTGAATTTTGTAAGTGGACTTTATATGGGGTCTATGGTCAAACATGGACCGAATTAAAAAAAATTTCGTTTTGCGATTTCTTTTTGTATAAAACTTATTTTTGCTGAATTTTGTCTTGATATTCCAATTTTATAGGCATTTATTTATCATTAAGCCATATTTCGGGAAGATTTTTGTATGGGGGCTATGACCAATTCTGGGCCGACCACCATAAAATTTAGTACAGCAATTTATTTGCCTATAAAGAGTATTTATGGCAAATTTTAGCCGTTTAACATTATTTATATCTCTTTTATACGTATTTAAGTGAATTTTGGAAGTGGACTTTATATGGGGTCTATGGTCAAACATGGACCGAATTAAAAAAAATTTCGTTTTGCGATTTCTTTTTGTATAAAACTTATTTTTGCTGAATTTTGTCTTGATATTCCAATTTTATAGGCATTTATTTATCATTAAGCCATATTTCGGGAATATATATATTTGTATGGGGGCTATAAGAAATCATGGACCGATTCTTACTATTTTCCGCACACTTTCTTCTTTTATAGTACAAACAACGTATACAAAATTTCATGGTATTATCTGCAATAGTTTTCAAAATATTGCAATAAAATGGATGAAAAATATCAAATTTTTATGGAGGTGGTCTCACATATAGGTTCATAACTCTGGTTAACCTAAACCGATTTTGCTGATTTTAAATAGCAAACTTCTCGAAAGCACTTCTGACAGAATTATTGAAGGTTTGGATCCCCAGTATATCTGGGGACTTCAAAAAACTGATTTCAACAGACAGACAGACAGACAGACAGACAGACAGACAGACGGACATGGCTTAATCGACTTCGCTATCTATAAGGATCCAGAATATATATACTTTATAGGGTCGGAAAATTTTTTTGTGGAAATTACACACGGAATGACAAACTTATATATACCCTTCTCACGATGGTGAAGGGTATAAAAAGGGGTACAATTCGATTTTAGTGATTTTGCTCAAAAAAAAAAAAAACAAAATTAAATAGGGCTTTTAGAGGAGATACCAGCAAAAGAAAAATTTGTTGCCGGTCACGCCTATTTTCGAGGGGGCGGGCCCTTAAAGTTGAAAATACATAGGCCTATATCTCGGGAACTACTGGGTGTCTGATAATTTGTAATGCATTAAATAAAAGGTATTAAAAATACCTTTCCAACGATATATATCATGATTATAAAATATGGACCGAATATGGGTTAAATCCGAAAAGAATATTTTTTGACCCGAATTTATTTGTTTTTTGGAAATGATTCTATATGGCAGATATGACAAATTATGGGCCGATCTTCTTAAATTTTGGAACAGTTATTTTCATGCATATGAGGATATTTCACGTCGAATTTCAACATAATAACGGTATATTTAAGATATATATTAGTATTAACGTGGATTTCGAGAGTGGACCTTATGGGGGGGATATAGTCAAATATGGACCGATATTCTCAAAATCCAGCAGTTAGATTTAGGCATGTATGTAAATGATCCGTGTAAAATTTTGGATTGGTACCCTTATTTATAAGCGATTTATGAGTATTAAAGTGATTTTCGGAAGAGGGCTTTATATGGGGCATACGGTTAAAAATAGACCGAAATTCACAAAATTTTGTGGGATGATTTTTGTATATATTAAAATGATCTGTGCAAAGTTTTGAGTCGGTACCGATATTTATACAATATATATACGGAAAAATGTCTTTTTCAGATGTGGTCCTTGTATGGGAGCTATGACCAGTTCTGGGCCGACCACCATAAAATTTAGTACAACAATTTATTTGCCTATAAAGAGTATTTCTGTCAAATTTTAGCCGTTTAACATTATTTATATCTCTTTTATACGTATTTAAGTGAATTTTGTAAGTGGACTTTATATGGGGTCTATGGTCAAACATGGACCGAATTAAAAAAAATTTCGTTTTGCGATTTCTTTTTGTATAAAACTTATTTTTGCTGAATTTTGTCTTGATATTCCAATTTTATAGGCATTTATTTATCATTAAGCCATATTTCGGGAAGATTTTTGTATGGGGGCTATGACCAATTCTGGGCCGACCACCATAAAATTTAGTACAGCAATTTATTTGCCTATAAAGAGTATTTATGGCAAATTTTAGCCGTTTAACATTATTTATATCTCTTTTATACGTATTTAAGTGAATTTTGGAAGTGGACTTTATATGGGGTCTATGGTCAAACATGGACCGAATTAAAAAAAATTTCGTTTTGCGATTTCTTTTTGTATAAAACTTATTTTTGCTGAATTTTGTCTTGATATTCCAATTTTATAGGCATTTATTTATCATTAAGCCATATTTCGGGAATATATATATTTGTATGGGGGCTATAAGAAATCATGGACCGATTCTTACTATTTTCCGCACACTTTCTTCTTTTATAGTACAAACAACGTATACAAAATTTCATGGTATTATCTGCAATAGTTTTCAAAATATTGCAATAAAATGGATGAAAAATATCAAATTTTTATGGAGGTGGTCTCACATATAGGTTCATAACTCTGGTTAACCTAAACCGATTTTGCTGATTTTAAATAGCAAACTTCTCGAAAGCACTTCTGACAGAATTATTGAAGGTTTGGATCCCCAGTATATCTGGGGACTTCAAAAAACTGATTTCAACAGACAGACAGACAGACGGACATGGCTTAATCGACTTCGCTATCTATAAGGATCCAGAATATATATACTTTATAGGGTCGGAAAATTTTTTTGTGGAAATTACACACGGAATGACAAACTTATATATACCCTTCTCACGATGGTGAAGGGTATAAAAATAAAATACTAAAAAATATTTAATAAAAAATAAATTCGAATACACCCAGAGTCTTTGGCGGGAATCGAACCCGCAACCCTCTGAATGATAGTCCGGCACACTGTCGCCTAGTCTATCGGGGCACACAATTGAAAAAAGATAATTGTATAATAATAACCATTGTGACAATGCTGCTGACAATGTCGCCAAACCGTCACCAAAATAGTAGACAAAAGTGGTGACTTGGAGACACTTGTCCCCAGGTTTCCTTCAGGGTTATAGCTAAGTGTATGTATGTAGTGTAGGTATGTTAGTGTAGGTATGTTAGTAAATAACGATACCACGTCTAATGATATAAGAATCTCGTCGTCTTCCAAAATTATTTCGTTTAATTTAGTTTTCAGTTCCAATGAGTTTTTTATGTTATACTTTTCCAATATAACGTTTTTCAAAATGGTCCCTATGTGTTTAGAAAGATCGTAGCACGGTACTTCTACAGAAGAGGATATTGGACGTAATGGCACATCCGGCTTGTGTATCTTCGGTAAACCGTATAATCGTGGGGCATTGGCTGAATCTGAAGTTAGTTTGATTTTTTCATATTGTGTTATATGTTTGTTTTTGTATAGTTCCATCACAAGTTTATTATTACTCCTTTGTAATCTCTGGGTGGGATCTGTTCTTATGGTTTTATAAGTAGATTTGTCTTCTAAGAGTATATTCATTTCCCTTTTGTAGTCTTCTCTATATATAATGACAGTTTTATTACCCTTGTCTGATTTCGTCACTACAATTTCATTTTCGTATCTTTTTAATAACTTTTTTGTCTCTTCAAATATGTTTAAAATAAGTTTCTCTTTGTGATTGTTTCTCGATGTTCTTTTACAAGTCAGTATCCTGTTGGCTATTTTTGATCTAATTGTATCCTTCTCTCTATCATCCGTAAGTGTTTGAACCCATTGTTCCAAATCGGCTATTAAATTAATAGCAGAAAATTTTTTATTATTCACCGGTAATGCAAATTTAGATCCCATTGAAAGTAGCCATTTACTCTCTTCTGTAAAAGAAATGTTTGTCTTATTGACGAACCAGGTTGAGTTGAATTTTAAATTATATTTTTCCAATTCCTTCTGTTTCAACTTTTGTTTATATGAGAGTGACTACATTGACGACAGCAGGTTGTCCATGCGACAAAAGCAAAACAGTGTTGACCATATAGCAAAATGTGTAAAGCAAACTAAATGAAATAAAGAGCAAAAACCAAAATTAAAATGTTATGATCAGTTATGCATCAAGAGTTGTTAAATATATCAATAATATTATATTAAATTAATAATATTATATTTTATATTAATAAAAATGAGTGAAATTATTTAGCATGTCTGGAATCATATACACATGTTTTTCATGTTTCATAAATAAAACGCTACTTAAAAAAAAATAAAAGCCTTAAGTGGCATCACTGCAATATAAATGGATTCTTGCAACAGCTGTTTATATTTTAATTGTTTTGTTTGATTAAAGTTTGTAAGTGTTTGTTTAAGATTTATTATTTTTAATGTGTTTATTTACTTTTTTGTTGTATTTTAGAAGCCTTTATGCCATTAGCCATTATGTTATTTAAAAAGTTCGAAGTCCAATTTGCAGCGTTGCCATTTGTTTGCATACTTTTTGGTCTGCACATAATAGCCATCCCTAAATAACGGCGGCAAGCGTTGTTTTAATATCAAAATTTCTCATGCTCATACATTTTATATGGTGCATACCGAAACAAGGCGTTTCACAGTGAAGTTAGTTGCAAAAGCAAACAAAAAAAAAAGAAAAACAAGTAAGAAAGCCCGACCATATAATACCCTACACCCAGTATATGTATAAAACAGTTTTTCAGAAATGGGCGCTATATGGGAAATATGACCTATTATGGGCCGATCATCCAAAAATTTAGAGTCATGATGCCTGTGAATATAAATATTATATGTGTTAAACTTTATTTCGATATAAATACTTTTAAACGATTTATGGAGCATAAAGTAAATTACGGAGAGCGTATTTTTTTTATTTGTTTATTATTTGGATACCAATATTTTTGAGCGAGTTATGCTCTTTAAAGTGATTTTCGGAAGTGGGCCTTATGTGGGAGCTACGACTAGTTATGGACCGATCATCATAAAATTAGACCATATTATTTGAATACATATGAAATATATTTACATTAAATATTATTTGGATACCAACATTTTTGAGAGAGTTATGCTCTTTAAAGTGATTTTCGGAAGTGGGCCTTATATGGGAGCTACAAGTAATTATGAACCGATCTGTACAAAATTTGCAGATGTGATTTGGCTTCATTCACCACTCATTTGTGATGAAATTTGTTTCGATACTTGCATAATTCAAACACTTATGATCGGTAAACCCCAATTTTGGGAGGAGATTTGTATGGAGGCCAGGTGAAATAATGGACCGATGTCCACCAGTTTAATCCCATCCATCCTTGGGTCGAAAAAATATCACGTACCAAATTTTATCGAAATATCTTCAAAATTGCGACCTGCACTTTGAGCGCAAACTTTACATAGACAGCCAGCCAGCCATTCAGACGGTCGGACGGACATCGTTAAATCGACTCAGAAAGTGAGTCGATCGGTATACTTTAAGGTGGGTGTTGGATCAATATTTCTGGACGTTACAAACATCAGCAGAAATCCAATATACCCTCCCCACGATGGTGGTGTAGGGTATAATAAAACAACAATGTTCAGCATTTAAAATAAACAGGGTCGTTTTATTTATTTGTTTGATCTGTTTTTATCGTTTGGACATAACATTGCCGCTTTTGTAAAAAACATGCCGCTTACCGCCGGTATTTAGGGATGGGTCTAAATTAGTCTTGTGTCGATGTTTTGTTCCTGTTCAAACAAAATTGTCAGAACATTTGTTCGCACAACTATGTTTTCCGTCAAATGTAAATGTGTATGTTTTTAAACTAAACCTCTGAAAATTTTAATTTTTTGCTTTTGCTGTAGTTTGTCGACCGGAGTTCCAATTGTAATCACGCAGTTAACTTTGACGTTAATGACGACAAATATTTTTTTTTTCGTTGGCAACGATTGAGAGGCGCATACAAAAACAAATTAAGAAACATTGCTACGAACAAATGTTTTTCAACTAGTCATTAAATAGAAACTGCTTGTTAATACATTATAAAAAAATCAAAAATCAAGGTACTTATTAATATAGAACCATCCATACGCAAATATTTAAAAAAATATATTTAAACTGATAGAATAAACGAAAATTAATAAATAATTCTGACAGTGCATATTCATTTGGTCGAGTGTTTTGTAATCCTACTGCATGTACAATATGTGATGGTTTAACACTCTCTTTTAAAATTTAGTAGAGTTTCCGACATTTCTATGTATTTCTATAAAATCATGAAAATAATAATTTAAAAACATATTCAGTTCATTATGAAGTTGGAATTTGTAATTCTCTAAAATATGAAAATATTTGTAATTAGGTATAATTAAAGAAATATATATATATACATATTTATATGTAGTTTAAAAAACAAACCTAACAAATTTTTCTGGTTATAATGAATTTTTTGATAAATTTTTCTGGCAATATTGTTTATGACTGTCTATTCGTAAGATACAATAAGTAAAATTGAGTGGTATGTATGGATGTATGTATATATTTATACATCCATATGTATTTATTTACATTAGTGTACATCGTTGCCATATATTTTAAAAAACTTTTTATTTCTAAAAAAACTTTACTAAACGAATACGCATTATACTCCATTTTAGTGTTATACTCCAATGCAGTGTTGCATTGCATACTGCGTTTATGAAAACAACCGTTATAATTACACCTAGCCTAAAAAGTTTTTTAAAAATACTAATTAAACATTTTAGAATCAAGTATATGTATAAGAAATGCGTCAGTAACCCACTGTCATACTATGTTTCCACGACGACTTGAATCACCTGCTTCGCCTTCTGAATCATGTTTATGAATAATGCTGTTTACATGACTAATAAACTTGATTCGATTTGACAGTTGTTTTTAATAAACAAACAGAATAAAAAAAACAGAATTTGTGGAAAATAAATTTTTTTTAATGGACAAAAAAAGTGAGTGGAAATTAGTTAGCTTATTTGAAAAAAACATACATTCGTACGTATTAACTTTATTTACTTCCAGCAACAAGAAAATAATTTGCTTTGTTTACAATAATATTAAATTTTTACAGCTAGTGCAGATAAACTTGCGATAAAAATTAGAGAAGAGTGCAATTTTTCGTGCTTCGCAAGTAGATTCAATATGAATCTACATGCTTCGCTCTTAAAATTTTGTATGGTGAAGCAAGTTGTTTCGCACATGATTGGGGTGTGAAGCATGAATAGAGAGTGAAGCATGTTCCGTGGAAACATAGTATGTATTAGTATTCTATGTAGCGATAAATGGGAAATTTTTAATCTGTAATTCAGGTTTGAATTTTGTTTGAATCAAATTTTAAAGAAGTGATTTTAAAATAATCTTTCTTCTTTAATTGCTGCTACACATATTAATTGTATTTTTGTATATACCGACGTTTTTAATATGTCTAGTAATAGCCTGTTATTAATCTAATCTACATAACACTAAACAATTTGAAGATAATAAATTGCACCGTATAACGAATCGTTTCTTATTTCAGTAAAATCAGCCACATCTATAAAATCTATTTAACTCATTGACTTTTTTTATTATACCCTTCACCATCGTGAGAAGGGTATATATAAGTTTGTCATTCCGTGTGTAATTTCCACAAAAAAATTTTCCGACCCTATAAAGTATATATATTCTGGATCCTTATAGATAGCGAAGTCGATTAAGCCATGTCCGTCTGTCTGTCTGTCTGTCTGTCTGTCTGTCTGTCTGTCTGTCTGTTGAAATCAGTTTTTTGAAGTCCCCAGATATACTCGGGATCCAAACCTTCAATAATTCTGTCAGAAGTGCTTTCGAGAAGTTTGCTATTTAAAATCAGCAAAATCGGTTTAGGTTAACCAGAGTTATGAACCTATATGTGAGACCACCTCCATAAAAATTTGATATTTTTCATCCATTTTATTGCAATATTTTGAAAACTATTGCAGATAATACCATGAAATTTTGTATACGTTGTTTGTACTATAAAAGAAGAAAGTGTGCGGAAAATAGTAAGAATCGGTCCATGATTTTTTATAGCCCCCATACAAATATATATATTCCCGAAATATGGCTTAATGATAAATAAATGCCTATAAAATTGGAATATCAAGACAAAATTCAGCAAAAATAAATTTTATACAAAAAGAAATCGCAAAACGAAATTTTTTTTAATTCGGTCCATGTTTGACCATAGACCCCATATAAAGTCCACTTCCAAAATTCACTTAAATACGTATAAAAGAGATATAAATAATGTTAAACGGCTAAAATTTGACATAAATATTCTTTATAGGCAAATAAATTGCTGTACTAAATTTTATGGTGGTCGGCCCAGAACTGGTCATAGCTCCCATACAAGGACCACATCTGAAAAAGAGATTTTTCCCTATATATATTGTATAAATATCGGTACCGACTCAAAACTTTGCACAGATCATTTTAATATATACAAAAATCATCCCACAAAATTTTGTGAATTTCGGTCTATTTTTAACCGTATGCCCCATATAAAGCCCTCTTCCGAAAATCACTTTAATACTCATAAATCGCTTATAAATAAGGGTACCAATCCAAAATTTTACACGGATCATTTACATACATGCCTAAATCAAACTGCTGGATTTTGAGAATATCGGTCCATATTTGACTATATCCCCCACATAAGGTTCACTCTCGAAATCCACGTTAATACTAATATATATCGTATATATACCGTTATTATGTTGAAATTCGACGTGAAATATCCTCATATGCATGAAAATAACTGTTCCAAAATTTAAGAAGATCGGCCCATAATTTGTCATACTTGCCATATAGAACCATTTCCAAAAAACAAATAAATTCGGGTCAAAAAATATTCTTTTCGGATTTAACCCATATTCGGTGCATATTTTATAATCATGATATATATCGTTGGAAAGGTATTTTTAATACCTTTTATTTAATGTATTACAAATTATCAGACACCCAGTAGTTCCCGAGATATAGGCCTATGTATTTTCAACTTTAAGGGCCCGCCCCTTCGAAAATAGGCGTGACCGGCAACAAATTTTTTTTTGCTGGTATCTCCTCTAAAAGCCCTATTTGATTTTGTTTTTTTTTTTTTTTTTTTTTTTGAGCAAAATCACTAAAACCGAATTGTACCCCTTTTTTATACTCTGTTTGTTTTTTATACTCTGTTTGTTTTTTATACTCTGTTTGTTAAATTACACTCAAGATTATAATGAACATCAGACAGACTCTGTAAATTATGGTAAGAATTGGTAATTAAATCAATTAAAAATGGTAAAAATTAGACAACATTTCAAAATATTTAACATAAATTATGTTGGTCGTAAAATTGTCTTTCAAACAATATATCAAATACTAATAAAATTTGCACTAAGACTGAATAGAAAACACAGAATTAGGATATTCTAGTCTAGTGTAGTTTCTGTATTTCTTATTACGCTTAGGTGAAGGGTATTTAAGATTCGGCACAGCCGAATATAGCACTCTTACTTGTTGTTAATTAGAGTTGTGCCCGGTCGTTTATTTCAGTGACCGGTCATTTTCGTTTATTTATCCAAGACTGATTCGTTCATTCAATTCGTTCAATCGTTCACTTTGAACGAATGAATACAACCCTTATTGAATGTGGTTTTTTCTTGTCTTTTGATAAACAGCAGCTGAACGAAATTGATCCGTACACTATTGAACGAAAACCGTTCAGTTAAATGACCGGCTCATTCCGTTCAATGAAATGATCCGTTCATTTTAACCCGTTCGTTCATGATTCATGAACGACACAGCTCTACTGTTAATATTAATTTTATTTTCAAACAAAGGTTTTCACCCTATTCATCTTTAGCAACCAACAAGCTTCATGTAACGCATTTGATATTATGTATTCATTTATCATACATATAGATTTCATGATAATGAATTATTTAAAAACTGCAATTAAAAATTAGTAAAAATAGAGATTTCCTATCATTTTCAGAAAAATTAAAAAATGCACCGAAATTAACAAAAAAGCGCACCGCGCACCAACTAAAAAGTTTATGAATAAGATATATATTAGTATTAACGTGGATTTCGAGAGTGGACCTTATGTGGGGGATATTGTCAAATATGGACCGATATTCTCAAAATCCAGCAGTTTGATTTAGGCATGTGTGTAAATGATCCGTGTAAAATTTTGGATTGGTACCCTTATTTATAAGCGATTTATGAGAATTAAAGTGATTTTCGGAAGAGGGCTTTATATGGGGCATACGGTTAAAAATATACCGAAATTCACAAAATTTTGTGGAATGATTTTTGTATATATGTAAATGATCTGTACAAAGTTTTGAGTCGGTAACGATATTTATACAATATATATAGGGGAAAAATGTCTTTTCCAGATGTGGTCCTTGTATGGGAGCTATGACCAGTTGTGGGCCGACCACCATAAAATTTAGTACAACAATTAATTTGCCTATAAAGAGTATTTATGTCAAATTTTAGCCGTTTAACATTATTTATATCTGTTTTATACGTATTTAAGTGAATTTTGTAAGTGGACCCCATCTATGGTCAAACATGGACCGTACTAAAGAAAAATTTCGTTTTGCGATTTATTTGTGCATAAAACTTATTTTTGCTGAATTTTGTCTAGATATTCCAATTTTATAGGCATTTATGTATAATTGAGCAATATTTCGGAAAGATTTTTGTATGGGGGCTATGACCAATTCTGGGCCGACCACCATAAAATTTGGTACAATTTATTTGCCTATAAAGAGTATTTATGTCAAATTTTAGTCGTTTAACATTATTTATATCTGTTTTATACGTATTTAAGTGAATTTTGTAAGTGGACCCCATCTATGGTCAAACATGGACCGTACTAAAGAAAAATTTCGTTTTGCGATTTCTTTTTGTATAAAACTTATTTTTGCTGAATTTTGTCTTGATATACCAATTTTATAGGCATTTCTTTATCATTAAGCCATATTTCGGGAATATATATATTTGTATGGGGGCTATGAGAAATCATAGACCAATTCTTACTATTTTCCGCACTCTTTCTTCTTTTACCATAAAAACAACGTATACAAAATTTCATGGTATTATCTGCAATATATTTCAAAATATTGCAATAAAATGGACAAAAAATATCAACTTTTTATGGAGGTTGTCTCACATATTGGTCCATAACTCTGGTTGACCTAAACCGATTTTGCTGATTTTAAATAGCAAACTTCTCGAAAGCATTTCTGACAGAATTATTGAAGATTTGGATCCCGAATATATCTGGGGACTTCAAAAAACTGATTTCAACACTCAGACAGACAGAATATATATATTTTATAGGGTCGAAAAATTATATTGTGGAAATTACACACCGAATGCCAAACTTATATATACCCTTCTCATGAAGGTGAAGGGTATAAAAACACACAGTTATAGCAATGTTTGGCAATGAATCTGTCAATTTTTGCCATACTACAATCTGACGACATTGTGAACTGAAAATTGCTCTTGACAGATGCTTTTATTGATACACTCAGAATATTATTACAGTAACGGAATGTAGTTTATTCAGGAAGTGTTCCGTGCAGTTGTTTTTAACTAAATAAACATTTAAAATTCTAAGAAAATTTATTTTTAACTGAATCTAACATTTATTCAAAAAACTAAGTGCACATTAATACGGATTTTCAGTTGCATTTGATATTGACAGTTGTTTAAGTTAAAGTATTTTGTATGTAAAATTAAATGAAACTGTAATTTAAAATAACTGAAAATAAAATAACTGAAAATTTACTTAAAAACCCATCTACTTATTTTTCATTCCATTTTAACAAAAAGTTCATTTAATTTCAAATGTTATAATTCTCAAACAGTCAATGTGACTTTTAATATAAGATATGTATATGTAGATATTATACGGAAGCTATGACTATGTATAGACCGACCCTTAGAAAATTATTTCAAGTTATTTTCAGTTATTTTATTTTAGTTAATAACTAAAATACATAAAATTTTATTTTAGTTAATAACTAAAATACATAAAATAACTGAAAATTCTGTTGATTTTACGGAATTCGGAGTTAAATTTTTGACATTTAAAATTAAATGAACTTTTCGTTAAAATTAAAGTAGACCGGTTTTTAACTGAATATTCATTTATTTTATATTACAATTTCAGTTAATTTTACGTACAGAATTTTTTGAGTGTACATCTGCCAATGAAATTGTAAGGTTTTCTTACAATCGTCTGAACTGACATTTTACCTTTTGCTAACAATTTTACATTGTCAGTACATTTCCAAATTTAACAACATTGTAATGGCTGACAACCATCTGTACATAGCTTTAGTACTCTTTTATTTAATCAACTATTCACCACTATTCTGAAATCTTCAGATGTTGATCTCCAAACATCTATAACTGGTTCTTTTATGATATACATACATACATATGTACATATATGCTTTTGTCGGTATTCATTGATAAATTCGATGGCTTAATATTCCCCAAATGTTCTCAACAATCCCTTTGTTTGAAGACTTACATGTGTAGTTGCGTTTTCTTGTTGAAACGTCAAATCAAGTATACTGTATTAACAAAAAGTTCCTCAAACCATCAGAAAACCGCCTCCGAAATTTATTTTTGAGAAATATCGTGGTTCCTTCCGTAGATCTCTCCAATAGCTATTGAAACCATCTCGACCATTAAGATTGAATTTTTTCTCATCATACAAAATCGTCTTGACATACATATGTATGTAAGCGCATATGTTTAAATAGTGCAGCTACCCAGCAAGCCATATGACTCCGAAAAGAGTCTTTTCTGACACCTTTTTCGGAGCGTTAACGCTCTTTATGAGCCCAAAAAACAATCATAATTGCTCCGAAAACCTTCAGAAAAGAGGGTCATTACATTCGAAAATGGTCCGTCAGAAAGAGCTCTTAGATAATGTCAGAAAAGAGTCTTTTATGAGGGTTTTTTTGGGCTCTTAAAGAGCTCTTAGATAATGCCAGAAAAGAGTCTTTTATGAGGTTTTTCTTGGGCTCTGTGTAATCTTGTTTTTATCATTCTTGTGTGGTACAGCTATGTTTTTTTTTGTTCAAAGCACAAATAGCAGGAGAACAACGCTTTGGTACACACATAATTAAGTGGAATTTCTGAGTCATACTGCGTGACGACTCAGGACAGTAACAAGCAAATTTTTCTTTCGCTCCGAAAATGCTCTTTAGTTGGACTCTTTTCTGACTCCTTTTTTCGGAGCGCTCCGAAAATGCTCTTTTGTTGGACTCTTATCTGACTCCTTTTTCGGAGCGCTCCTAAAATGGTATGCTGGGTATTAACAAATATCGGCTTACCTGTTTCCAGTTTGTAAGTTTTTTTTAGCAAATTCAAATCTAACAGTTTTGTGGCGAAGTAATAGCCTGGACACATACAAGAGCTTTTGTCGAGTAATAGTACATAATAGGATTATTTTTGCAGTCTACTTATTGTTGATTTGGACATATTTACCTGACATTAATTAATAATCTGACCAGGACTCTTCATTGTACACAGTTTATAATTCTGCGATTGTTTCGATCAAAAAAAAATTTTATTGCAAATTGTTGAAAATTGCTTAATAATAATAAATAACGGTTATACTTTAGATTTTCTACACCATTTCCAAATGTATTTCAGAAATTTCCAATTGTTTTTCAAAAAATTTAATCTGCATTTCTATTAGAAATTTCTGAAATATTATTAGAAAATAAAGAAATACAATTAAAATCTTCTGAAATACAATTGGAAATGGTGTAGGATTATATAATCATAAAATGTAATTATAATTATAAAACATCAACAAAATATTCATGCACAATTTCTCTCTAAATTATTGTAGTTGTCTGCCAAATTGTGTATAAAAAGAGATCATTAAACCATACTCTTTAAAAATTGTACACGTTTGTAACTTTACCACAAATAGCAAACATCAAGTGAAATTATACCTATACAGTTTTTTATATTAAACTTAAATTGTAGTAATTATTATCTAAATACTTTTTATAGATGCAGCGTTTTAAACCATTGACGCAACTGAAAAGCGTTTTGCTGTTGCCCACATTTCGCACATACTCGTACATCAAATCAACGAAACTGCCGGAGTTAACACAGGTAAATGCAGGTTAAATGAAGTTATGGGGATTCATTTATTATAAAATTTAAGATTTAAATTTAAGGTTTAATTTTATAAATATGTAATTAAATATTAAATAATGATTTTTTACTATGCAGTAATCATAGCTTGGGAATAATGATTAGAAATCCTAATGATTAGCAATTGGATTAGACATTTTAATTGTGCTGAAAAATTGATTAATTGTGATTAGTTATCCATTTTAGACGATTACTAATTGATTAGATTAGAAATAATCAAAAATCTAATCACAATTAGTGACGATTAGCATTTCTAATCAAATCTAATCAAGACTAATCCAAAAAATAATTGATTAGATTTCTTGATTATTTTTGATAATAGTAGATTAGATCAACTATCAATCAAATCTAATCAAAAATAATCAAGAAATCTAATCAATTATTTTTTGTATTAGTTTTGATTAGAAATGCTAATCGTCACTAATTGTGATTAGATTTTTGATTAGTTCTAATCTAATCAATTAGTAATCTGAAATTTTTATCAAAATTCAATTCTAATGATTAGATTATTTTATTCCTCTAATCGTAATGATTTCTAATTCTAATCGAAATTCCCCAGCTATGGTTCAAAGGAATGATTAAATTCATGCTAATTACTATTGCTGATAGGTTATTTGGTTTTAGATTTTTACAATTCCAAATAACCTAAGCTGTGTTTAGAAAAATAAAATTTTCTCAACCGATATACACTTCTGGTTTCATTTTAATCAGAATATATAATTTTCGTTTTAATATTGCAAATATGTACTTCCAATTTTATAACGTTTTTTCTCTCTCCTGTAAACTTTTGAAAACTGCTGATAGGTTGTTTGGTCTTTAAGGTGACGATATGTATATCCGTCTGAAGTACAACAAATGTCATATAAATATTTATAAAATGTTAACCATTTAGAACACAAATAAATACAAATTTTGTATGAAGTTTGACACTTAGGAACTCAAGTTCATATGTAAAAATAAAAGTGGTTTTGTTTTCAATAAAATTGGATTTTGTAATTTTAGTACATACTTAAAAAAGTTTTTTTTTTTTTAGAAATAAAAAGTTTTCTTCAAAAAATATATGGCAATGCTGCTCGCAAGTGTAATTTTATGGATTAGTTTTTTTATTTGAGTTCCCGCTCCATGTGTATTTCTCAATGTTTAATTCTCTAGCTGAGAAAAATATAAAGAGAGGATTAATAATTGAAAGTAATTGATTGCCAAATTCTTTTACAGGTACGACACAAAATCAAGCGTGGCAATTATGCTGAATTAAATGGCAAAGATTTGACCTTTTTTGAGTCATTAATTGGCACAACAAATGTTTTAAAGGACGGCGAAGATGATTTACAAGGTTATAATGTGGACTTTTTACGCAGTGTTCGTGGTAACAGTAAAGTGGTACTTAAACCCGGATCAACACATGAAATTTCCGAAATTTTAAAATACTGTAATGATAGACGGTTGGCCGTTTGTCCCCAGGGCGGTAATACCGGTTTAGTGGGTGGATCTGTGCCAGTATGCGATGAAATTGTTCTTTCATTAGCTCGTCTTAATAAAATCATTAGTATCGATGATATAACGGGAATTACAGCTTGCGAATCTGGCTGTATATTAGAAAATTTGGATGCTAAAACTAGAGAAGCTGGTCTTGTGGTGCCAATTGATTTGGGAGCCAAATCAAGTTGTCATATTGGCGGCAATATATCAACAAATGCTGGCGGCTTGCGTGTCATTCGTTATGGCAATTTGCATGGTTCGGTATTGGGAGTTGAAGTAGTAAGTGAAACTTTTTAAAGTTATGAGTTTTGTATTACGCTCTTGTTTTATGCACTTGGCATGTAGGCAAGATAATCTTGTCGGATTGTTGAAGGGCTAGAAAATGGCGAAATGGTTTAAGAAAAAATAGTTGGTTAAAAGACTAATGTTTGTGCTAGTGACAAATTTCGGGCAAATTGGAAGGAACAGAGTCTGTGGCAAGAACGGTCGATGGCCCGTTTTCGGACGGAGTTCACTTGTGCGGTCTGGTTAGGGGTCGCAACAAAGGTTGATTTAATTGGTTGACTGTGTTCGCTTCAATAATTGTCTCAGGCTGTGTCAATTTAATTAAGCTATAGATAGCATGAAGAAATTATATGGTACATGTGTTTTTTCTAAAAATCTCTTGGGGTTTAAAGCTAATGTAAAAGTTTATATATTTTTTATATTTAGTAGAGAGAAACAAAAAATTAAATTAAAAGATTTTCTGGGATTGTTTAGTTTTATTAAATATTTTTACTGTTAATTCAAATTCTTATAGGAACTATTTATATGCTACAAAATAAGAAAAAATTCGAAACTTAAAACTAATTAAATATATTTAACTAAAATATAAATTTTATTAATGCGAATATCCTCCTCGATTTGTAATTACTTCATTTAACCAAAGTGGCATACAGTTTATTAATTTTTGTACACACCTTGAGGATTTTTTTACCATTTTTGTAATAAAGCTTCTTTGAGCTCTTTTAAGGAGTTATAAGTCATTTTCCATTTTTTACTGGGTGGTTAATCCGTCTTTTGGTCACATTTAGTCCCAGCTCCGACATTACAACTGAAATTATTTGTGATAGCTAGGCGCTTGATTGATCGTCTATCGTTGGTTTTCTACCAAATTTTTTTTTGGTGCCATATGATTTTGGATCCGCTGAGTAATTTTGTATGGTCGTCTTAGATCTCTTAACACGGTTTGCTATTGGCCTTATGAGTGCCGATTTTCCCTCAACAACTCAATTTGCGTACGTTCTATCAACGCAAGTGGTTTCCACGTGGCATTTTTGCGTAAAATTCAATAATTTTGACACAAAAAATCATTATTTTATTTGCTTATAATAATATCGTTTTGCACTTACACCAAATAATATTGTTTGTATTTATTTATTTATTTATTCCCAATTCTATACACAAGACTTAAAGTCTCTTATTGCAGTAAAAAATTATAATTCTTAAAGATACAATTTTTAAACTAATTAATTTATAAATTTATAAAAGAAAACAAAAAAGAAAAGTGTTTGGTTAACAAATTAACATATAAAAAAATTAATAATGCATTTCTGAAATCTAAGTGCGTTACTTATTATTTGTATGTTGTGCGGGAGTAGATTCCAAAGCCGGATTGCATTAAGTAAAAATTCCCAATCAGAAGTTAAACTATGATGTCTAAACAATAAGATTCGCTTTCCTCTATTAGAACCCGATAGGGTTAAGCGGTTGTAGATGCATCAAATTTGTTTGAGTTGTAAATTGTTAGATAAATAAATATGTTAAAAATTTTACTTGTACATACCATGTAATTATTTCATATGAAAACAAAAACAGAATGCAAAAAATAACGTTAAATTTATGATGTCTACATCAGAGAAGTAATTGTTGTTGGGTAGAGAATTGATGCAGTGTTATAATAAATAGCATTAAAAATTAGAGTGTTTACTACTACATAATTATAATAAGTAAAAGGAATTTGTACCATATAATTTCTTCCATGGCTGCATAACAAGGTGTTTGTACAGATTTCTTTGGAATCGCTGTATGAAAAGTTGAGAATTGTGTGTCTTGTGAGACATGCAATATTGTATGTCCTTGCAAGTCATGCAATGTCCTCACGGACAGTGCATGGAAAACCAAGGACTCCTGTATATTTTGTTTAATATACTTCTTGTTTGACTTTTTGAAGGTACTAGCTGATGGAAAAGTGTTGGATCTTATGTCGGATTTTAAAAAAGACAACACTGGTTATCACCTAAAACATTTATTTATTGGCTCGGAGGGTACTCTGGGAGTGGTTACCAAATTGGCCATTTTATGTCCAGCCGTTTCTGATTCTGTAAATCTGTCTTTCTTGGGTAACTTATTTTAAAAGGACTGATCCGTAACAGAATTTTTATGGTTTTTATTTTACAGCCTTGAATTCATTTGATAGCGTTCTGCAGACATTCAAAAATGCTAAGCGTCATTTGGGTGAAATATTGTCGTCTTGTGAAATGATCGATGCAAAATCTATGGCCGCTAGCTGCGAAAATTTCAATTTTAAGGCCCCCATTGACGGGTTTCCCTTCTATATGCTCATCGAAACATCTGGCAGCAATGCTGATCATGACATGGAGAAAGTCAATAATTTTCTGCAATACATTATGGAAAAAGGCGATGTAATCGATGGCACCTGTACCAACGAACCAAGTAAAATGCAGGAATTGTGGAAAATTCGTGAATTCATTTCAACTGCTTTGACCAGAGATGGTTATTGCTTTAAATACGATGTATCTCTACCGTTGCGATCCTTTTACGAAATTGTCAACGTTCTTGATAAACGTGTGGGTCATATTGCAAAACGTGTTTGCGGTTACGGCCATTTGGGAGATTCGAATCTGCATCTGAATGTTTCCTGTGAGGAGTATTCTGCTGAACTGTACAAAATGCTTGAACCCTTTGTTTATGAATACACAGCACAATTGAAGGGCAGTATAAGTGCCGAACATGGTATCGGTTTCCTTAAGAGAAATTATTTAAAATACTCTAAAAATCCCGACGCCATAGCTATGATGCGAAAAATTAAACACGTTTTGGATCCAAATTGCATATTAAATCCTTATAAAGTTTTAGGTGAATTAAATTAAGTTTAATATACATAATATTTTGTTTTTTAGATTTTCAAATTTGTTTGTATTATTTACTTGTATTTGTGTAAATTAAACAAGGTTGTTTTTTAATGATACAATAAAAAGGTAAGCAACTATTATTTAGCAATAATGAACAATAAAAAGGTAAGTAATAATTATTTGGTAAAATTTAGGTTGTATTAGCCAATCATAATGTAGCAAAAATAAAGGAATAAGCAAAATAACTGCAACTTGCATTATGAAACAGTAGGGGCGATCACATAGCGTAACAATAGGGTGATCACACACAGCATTGTATAAAGCTTATTTCGACAAATTGTCTTCTTTGCAATAAAATAATGAAGAACTAAATTAATATATATTCCAATATTTTACTCTAGTAGGGGATAATACATAGGTAAATATTATTTATATTATTGTCACCTTTTTACCTTTTAACAAGTAAAAAAGTATAGTCGGTGAAGCCCGAAAATATAATACACTACACCCCGTATGCGTATAAAAAGTTTTTCAGAAATGGGCGCTATATGAGAGACCTATTATGAACCGATCATCCAAAAATTTAGTCTCATACTATGTTTCAACGACGACTTGAATCACCTGTTTCGCTTTCTGAATCATGTTTATTAATCATGCTGTTTACATGACTAATAAACTTGATTCGATTTGACAGTTGTTTTTAATAAACAAACAGAATAAAAAACAAGTAATAGTGCTATATTCGGCTGTGCCGAATCTTAAATACCCTTCACCTAAGCGTAATAAGAAATACAGAAACTACACTAAACTAGAATATCCTAATTCTGTGTTTTCTATTCAGTCTTAGTGCAAATTTTATTAGTATTTGATATATTGTTTGAAAGACAATTTTACGACCAACATAATTTATGTTAAATATTTTTAAATTTTGTCTAATTTTTACCATTTTTAATTGATTTAATTACCAATTCTTACCATAACTTACAGAGTCTGTCTGATGTTCATAATAATCTTCAGTGTAATTTAACAAACAGAGTATAAAAAAGGGGTACAATTCGATTTTAGTGATTTTGCTCAAAAAAAAAAAAAAAAAAAAACAAAATGAAATAGGGCTTTTATAGGAGATACCAGCAAAAAAATAATTTGTTGGCGGTCACGCCTATTTTCGAGGGGGCGGGCCCTTAAAGTTAAAAATATATAGGCCTATATCTCGGGAACTACTGGGTGTCTGATAATTTGTAATACATTATAAATCATAATAAAAGGCATTAAAAATACCTTTCCAACTATATATATCATGATTATAAAATATGGACCGAATATGGGTTAAATCCGAAAAGAATATTTTTTGACCCGAATTTATTTGTTTTTTGGAAATGGTTCTATATGGCAGGTATGACAAATTATGGGCCGATCTTCTTAAATTTTGGAACAGTTATTTTCATGCATATGAGGATATTTCACGTGGAATTTCAACATAATAACGGTATATTTAAGATATATATTAGTATTAACGTGGATTTCGGTGGTGGACCTTATGTGGGGGATATAGTCAAATATGGACCGATATTCTCAAAATCCAGCAGTTAGATTTAGGCATGTATGTAAATGATCCGTGTAAAATTTTGGATTGGTACCCTTATTTATAAGCGATTTATGAGAATTAAAGTGATTTTCGGAAGAGGGCTTTATATGGGGCATACGGTTAAAAATATACCGAAATTCACAAAATTTTGTGGAATGATTTTTGTATATATGTAAATGATCTGTACAAAGTTTTGAGTCGGTTACGATATTTATACAATATATATAGGGAAAAATGTCTTTTTCAGATGTGGTCCTTGTATGGGAGCTATGACCAGTTGTGGGCCGACCACCATAAAATTTAGTACAACAATTTATTTGCCTATAAAGAGTATTTATGTCAAATTTTAGCCGTTTAACATTATTTATATCTGTTTTATGTTTTATATGTATTTAAGTGAATTTTGTAAGTGGATTTTATATGGGGTCTATGGTCAAACATGGACTGAACTAAAAAAAAATCGGGTTGCGATTTATTTTTGCATAAAACTTATTTTTGCTGAATTTTGTCTTGATATTCCAATTTTATAGGCATTTATGTATAATTGAGCAATATTTCGGGAAGATTTTTGTATGGGGGCTATGATCATTTCTGGGCCGACCACCATAAAATTTGGTACAATATTTTATTTGCCTATAAAGAGTATTTATGCCAAATTTTAGCCGTTTAACATTATTTATATCTGTTTTATATGTATTCAAGTGAATTTTGTAAGTGGACTTTATATGGGGTCTATGGTCAAATATGGACCGAACTAAAAAAAATTTCGGTTTGCGATTTCTTTTTGTATAAAAATTGTTTTTTCTGAATTTTGTCTTGATATTCCAATTTTATAGGCATTTATTTATCATTAAGCCATATTTCGGTAATATATATATTTATATGGGGGCTATGAGAAATCATGGACCGATTCGTACTATATTCCGCACACATTCTTCTTTTGTTATACAAACAATGTATACAAAATTTCATAGTATTATCTCCAATATATTTCAAAATATTGCAATAAAATGGACAAAAAATATGAAATTTTTATGGAGGTTGTCTCACATATTGGTCCATAACTCTGGTTGACCTAAACCGATTTTGCTGATTTTAAATAGCAAACTTCTCGAAAGCACTTCTGACAGAATTATTGAAGGTTTGGATCCCGAGTATATCTGGGGACTACAAAAAACTGATTTCAACAGACGGACAGACAGACAGACAGACGGACATGGCTTAATCGACTCCGCTATCTATAAGGATCCAGAATAAATATACTTTATAGGGTCGGAAAATAATATTGTGGAAATTACAAACGTAATGACAAACTTATATATACCCTTCTCATGAAGGTGAAGGGTATAAAAACACAGAAAATTCAAATTTAATGGGGAATGTTTATTATAATTTTAAAGAACTTTCTTTGGCATTTATTTTTTGAAGATTATGGCTATCAAATGTTGACGTCGCACAGTATCACCGCCCCATACATTTCTTGGAAAAAAATAGAAGGAGTGGTCGTACAGCAATGAAATCTTGCAGAAAAACTTCTCTGGGCTAAATTAAGAAATTTTGAAAAAATCTTGGAAAACCGCCCACTGCCACACCCACCTCCCATATAACTGCATTTGCTAAAATTTTTATTTTTGGACCTAGGGACTTGAAATTCGGGACACTTCTTAATTGAGTTCTCCTTATGAAAAAAAATAAACATATTGGGGATGCTACGCCTACCTAAGATTTTACGCCCATTGAAAGTTGTAGATTTTAGGTGTTTTTCTTCCCTGTCTAGAATCATATGAAAATTTAATATAAGTTAAAAAATATTAATTTTTATTCAAACGTTAAACATCTGTTGTCTCCATACAAAAGAAGAGAATATCCCCAACGACCCTCCTCGAAAGATATTAGCCTTCAAATACACCGAAAATATCGCACAAATGCATGCCGCTTTTCTAATCAAGTATGCCAAGTTAAAGTGTGTAACACCTAAGTCATTGATACAAATTGATATAGAATACAGTTATGAACCCTTTTTAATGCTAGGCTTCCTCGGCTTCCTCTGAAAGTATTCCTATTGGTAATACGGCAGCATCCATTATATCCTTACTATGTATTAGTACTTTGTGCACAGTAACAGGCATATAAAAGTTTTTTTTTTATAATAAAACCAACTATATTTTTGTACTAACAGTTTCGCAGTGTCCGACGCATATAATTTAAATTTGTCGTATTAATATGAACTATATAAGTTTACTATAAACAACTCAAATAATAACGAATCTGATTTGCCACCACTTGTTATAAGGCCTCCTGTACCTCTAAGACTAAACTTTCGTGATGTCCAAAACGCTATTGGTACTCTGAACCTTAGAAAGGCTCCAGGTATGGATAAAATCAACAATAAAATGCTTGTGGAGTTACCTCGTGTAGCAAGAAGAATTATCCTCTTTATCTTCAACGCTATTTTACGCCTAGAATACTATCCTGCAGATTGGAAGGTGTCTATGACCACTATGATTCCTAAGCCAGGGAAGGACCATACCAAAGTGGAGTCATATAGGCCAATTAGTCTACTGCCGACAATTTCAAAACTGTTTGAAAAATTGTTAATGACTAAATTGACTCCAATTCTGAATGACACTGAATGTATTCCTAATCATCAATTCGGCTTCAGGGCTAAACACAGCACCATCGAACAAACACACAGATTGGTAAATGTGATAAGAGGGTCGTTTGAAGACAAAAAATACTGCTCCGCCCTTTTCATTGATGTGTCGCAAGCGTTCGACAAAGTTTGGCATGACGGTTTAATGCACAAAATAAAATTAACTCTGCCTGCTAACACCCATAAACTCATGGAAAGTTATTTATACGGTCGCAAATTTAAAATCAAAGAAGGTGATTTTTTAAGTACCGCTCAGCCAATTGAATCAGGTGTGCCACAGGGTAGCATACTGGGTCCTACTTTATATTTGATATATGCCTCCGACATGCCGTCAGACCCTAAAATCCATACGTCAACTTTTGCAGACGATACAGCCTTTATCAGCGTCCATCAGGACCACCAAGTTGCATCACAGAATTTGCAGAATTATGTTTATAAACTAGAGAATTGGCTAGAGCTTTGGAAAATCAGGGTTAACGAACAGAAATGTATTCATATAACTTTCACATTGCGAAAAGATACCTGCTCGTTCATCAGAATAAATAATCAAATTATCCCGCAACACAATGAAGTCAAATACCTCGGCATTCACCTCGACCGCCGTTTAACTTGGAAGTCTCATATTGAAGCGAAACTTACTCAAATGAGATTAAAAGCAGTGCAACTTAATTGGCTAATCGGCAGAAACTCTACATTGAAATTGGATTGCAAACTTTTGTTGTACAATGCAATACTAAAGCCAATCTGGTGCTATGGAATTCAATTATGGGGTACTGCCTCAGCATCCAACATTGAAAAAATTCAAAGGGGTCAAAATAAAATTCTACGTATAATTACTGCAGCACCATGGTATGTTAAAAATTCTCGAATCCACAAAGATCTAGGCGTGCCATTAGTAAAAGTCGAATTTACAAAATATGCGTCAAAGTATGTCAGCAAACTTGAACACCATCCAAACCCCCTTGCACGAGACATCCTTAACTTTAGTGGCCACAATCGGTTGAGAAGGAGGGATACCCTTGCTTTAACTCAAGCGCAAAATAGATGACTGGATCAGTTGATGTGAAATTTTTTTAGTATCATAAAAATTTTTGTCTAGCACTGGCTGGGCTTATTATTTTCTTTTTAGTATTAAGATTTGAATACCCTTTGTCATTTCAAATATGAAGATTCAATAAATAATTAAATGCAAAAAAAAAAAAAAAAAAAAAAAAATAAGTATATGAATGAAATTTAATATATTTTAAGCCGTGAAAACTATATGTTTTTATTTCGATTGAAATGTCATTCAATTTCGTTGCGCCTACATATTCGTAAACAAAAATAATGTTTTACTTATAAATCGTTTAAAGCTCTAATTCCCGAAAGTATACCCAATTTTTTGTCTTATTGACCATTTGTATGAAATTTTGGAAGTGACTTTTGAAATTAAAATCGATGTTACTAAAAGGGACGGTATTTGGCGGTTCTTTTTTTTTTCTTTTTTATAGTTAGAGGGCTAAGCACGGCAAAGCACATAAAGTTTTTTTCCATCAAAAAGTGAAAAGTTGATATTTTTTAGTTTAATTTTTGATAAATTATAATAATTAGTTTACTTTTCCAATTTCAATAATATTTTTTTTTATAAAAAGTAAAACAAAAGCCATAGCTATAAACTTACACACAAAAAAAGTTCTTTATTTGGGCAATAATTTTAATATAATTTCATTGAATAAATTTCCGTTGAATTCTGTTAGTTTTTTTAACTACACAATTTCACTTTTCATAAAAAACCTTGTTAAAGTTTTCTTATCCAAATATTTCTTTACAAAACCAAATCAGTAAAATTTTGAAATTGGAAAGTTGAAAAACCCTATTTTTCCGTAGAAATGCCGCTTTAACACGCCGCACAGTGGCTGAAAATCGTTTTTCATTGGCCAAAATTCTGTAACTTTTGAACCGATCAAAATATTGAAGTAATTTTTTTTAATGGATAGATATTTAGTTCAGCTTGGCTCAGTTTTAATTACATTAAAATTGATTGATGACTTTTTAAGGACTTCTAGGTCAAAGTTGAACTTTTGATTTTTTTTAACTTTTGGAGTGAAATATGGGTTTATTTTTTTTATTTACATATTAAAAAATTTAATATTTGGAACTTAATAATAATTATAATTATTTTTTGTGATAATGGAATTTTTTTAATGTTACACTCAAAAAAATTTTTACACTCAAAAAAATGTTTACACTAAAAAAAAATAGTAAAATTCACTGGAGAGTTTGCTGTTACTACAGAAAAATTTATTCTTTTTTGCTGTCAGATTTGATAATTTTAAAAAACATTTTAAAAATAAAAACTGCAATAGATTTTATTAGCATTTGTAACAATAGTAGGTTCTATTTATTATTATTTTTAACCGACTTCAAAAAGGAGAAGGTTATCAATTCGAATGGTATGTTGCTTTTTTTTATGTTTGTTCCACGATAACCATTTCTGAACCAATTTTAAAAATTCTTTTTTTGTTTGAAAGGGTTTGCTTGCAGGTGGGTCCCATTTAATTTTTATGAAGATCGGACGGACATACGGTTTTTTATTTACCGTTATCTATATTTTTTCTGTGCTTCTCTTATAAATTGTTGAATAACTTCATGATTTATGAATCAATTTTAAAAATAATTTTTTTATTTGGAAGATATGGCTTGCAGAAAAATATATTTAAGGAAACAAAATAAAAATTTCAGAAATTGATTGAGATATATCGGGGATATATAGCATAAACCGATTTTTAAGAATATATCGAATATGGGTGTCAAAATTTAGCTCTGTTAATGGGAAAACTTTATAGATTTAGCATAAACCGATTTTTTAGAAGATTAACAAGATTTTCAAAATTCTTTCTTTCAATCAAAAAAGAGCAACAACATTAGTTATATTAAACATTTTTGAAAATTAATCCAACATTTTATTTGGCCGAAATTTTGAAGTCGGTTTTTTTTAAAGAATTATTTACTAATACTATGTTTTTCGTACTTAAATAACAATGAAGGCAATTATAATTATTATTCATTTGAAACAAATATTGACTGCAAATATTCTATATTTTGTTCTGCGCTATTTCTGTTCTTTAGTAGTTTTTTGGCTTCTTCATATAAATCCCGATGTTCCACTTTCCATTGATTTCGAATATTGGATATGAACGGATCTGATGTTGCCAATAATATATTAAATAGATCTTCATTTGTGGAATTTCGTGAAATTTTTCTAGTATTGTGCTCTCTATAAAATCTGTAATCCTTGTTCCTTTTTTCCTGAGCCTCCTCTGATAGATCTCCAAGTGGCACCAAATGATATTTAATGATATCTTCTCCATGATAAAGGATTTTGTGAACTGTTGCAGACATATTTCTCCATGGGTAGTTGGTTGTCTAGCGTCAATTTCTTCATTGCACGAAAGTACTTCTAGGATTATTTTAAATCTGAAAATAAGGTTTAAATCCACTCCTGTTATTTCAGAGGCTGTTTCTGGATCTGAAAAGAATCTTCGTGCGGTGTTGTCATCATTTGTATTGCCTGACCCTTGTTTGGGCTGATCTATAATTAATCCAAATTTGCGATATTCATCTTGAACATGTTTCTTTTTTGAACTTCTTAACTCTTTGTTGGTTCCATTGTTTGTTATGGATCCTGAAGACCCGAAATCCAAATCATAACTGATTTTTAGTATATGTTCCATAAGTCGTCATTTGATCCACAGTAAAAAGTCATGAAAAAATATGTGATGCTCTTGGTAGTCACAGTTAAATTCAAGTGCGGCCGAAAGGGTTAATATCAGGTAAAATTAATTAGTATCTCGCCAATATTGGGTTTTTTTTTCTTTAGTGGTTTAATGTCGCGATTATTATTATAAAATTTTTTATGACTTTGGTTGACCCTAACAGTTAATAACAGGTATATTAGAAAGAGATCATATGTTTACTGTAGAACCTATTGTGATATTTTTATGACTTATTTTTTTTGCTAATCAAAACAAAGCCATAAAACCCTTTCGCAGGTATTATATTTAATTATTTTAGTTTTACGTAGTCTAAAGTAAAAAAACATAAACCTTTAGGCGAAAAAGTGAAAATTTAATACACCATTGTATACGAGTAACTATAGGGCTGTTTAAATTATCGTAATTTGAATTTTTTTAGAGTAATTTCATTAAAATTAAAAAAGTGTTCTACCGGCGGGTCATGGCGGGTGCAAAAGTATATATAGGGTTAAAGAAGACACTTTCACCTTTCTTCGGGTGGTATACGTTTCTTGTTCCCTTTTGTTCCCTAGAAGTTCTATTCCACTAAAGTTTAAATTTCAGAAAAATATAGTAGTTTCATAAATATTTCAGAACGCCCCTAATATTAAACGCTAGAGCGGTAACCACTTACAACAACTAAAGACTATAATCCTACCAATATTATAAAAAAGACCGCAGGCCATTATCGATGATAGCTTGCGAGTAGTAACCATTTATTTTTGACAAAAAACAAATAAAAAACACCTTTTTCTGAAATTAAAAAAACAGTTGAGTTTGACAGCATGCCACGCCCACAATTATTAGTAGTTTAACCTAATTTTTTGTAAAAATTTTAAAAATCGGTGACAAAAAAAAATTCGACTTTTGGCCAATGAAAAACGATTTTCAGCCACTGTGCGCCGGAAGAATTCGATAAGCGAAAGGGTGCTTTCGGAAATTGATATTGACCATTATGCGTAACGAACGATATATACTGTCGGCTTTCCTCGTTTACAGTAACATGAAAAAACCATTTCATAAGTCAATTCAGTAACGGTTCTATAATTTCTTCATCTAACCACTTTTCGATCTGATTGTCAACAATACATCTTTCCTTTATTGGTAGTCATCTGGGATTGCAATATATAAGTAGAATTTATACGCATTTCGACATTTGTTGTCTTGTATTTATTCGACTTATAATTGCGTTCCTTTTTTACTTCTTTTTAGCACTATCACTGCTCCTTTCGTCAATATTAATCGTACTTACATTGTTACTTACATCCATCACCATAATACTGTGTACTTCCTCAGCTATTTCGTTTTTAACTTTTGTTATTTTTAGGCCATATCGCAAATGAGCAAAATTCGTTTCCAAGTATTAATTACAGCTGAAGCATTTGATTCCTTTTTCTATATTTTTGCAATTATTTTATGTACTCGTATGACCCTTGTCTATAATCTTCTCATTTTTAACACCAGGGGCCAAATTACCGCATTCGATATCGAGTACAATTGATCGTAATTTTCTTATTTGAGATTATGGCATTCGATATCGAGCAAGAAATTTAGTACATTTTATCATAATTTCGATATCGATACGATAGCTCATTCGATCACGAATGCGGTAATTTGGCCCCAGTCTTGATTAGTGCTGGCAAATTCTACTACTTTTCATTACTCAATAATATTCAATACTTTTCATTTGGGTACTCAATACTACTCGATACTTTTAACAGTTTTTTAAAATTGTAACGCATAGTTTTTATCTGCAAATTGAAGTAGATCTTCAACTATTATTGGTTTTGTATGTCTTTTATTATTAAAGCAAAAATAAATGTAAAGCTAACTTTTAATTCAACGTTAACAATAACTTAGGAAATAATTAAAATAAATTCTTTGTAAAATTAATGAATTTTGTAGCTTAACATTGTTGTCTTTTTATACAGTGATGTATTTTTATGCACTATTTTACCCACTTAACTTGCTTAAAAATACAACTCAGAAAGTATCGAGTGACTACTTTAGAGTATTGAGTATCCAAAAAAGAGGCAAATACTCGATACTCGGTACCCATTACTCAATACTTTGCCAGCACTAGTCTTGATGTTGTTTGTTGTTCTAGCACCGACTTTTTGTTTATAAGATTTCTGAATTTCATAACATTTAAGTTTCTCCTTAAAATCTTTTAAATTACACGCACCATACAATATGGTCTTATTAATATTAACGTATTGATTGCATTAAAGCACTTTCTTCTACATATATTACCGCGCGAAGTCATGTCTTTCATCTTCAAAAAATATTCATGCAAATTCTCATATCTGTTCATTTTCCGTTAGATTTTTATGAAGTTGAGCACTATTGGCTGTGACTTTATATATATTAATTAATACTTGCTTCAATTTAATCCACGTTGTTATTCTTCTTTCACTAGCGACAAACAATTTAGACAAGCCTCGAAGAGATTTCTTAGCAAATATAAATTTCTGAAATTCATCCCAATACATTACAGCCGATGTCTCCTCAAAATCATTAATCCAAATATCAATTGGTATTAAAATGGTTTATTTGAATCAAATGGTTTAATGAATCCTCAATATCACGGAAATTGAAAATCTTATTAAAAAATATTAAACGATGATACGTTACACTGTTCTACTTTGCATGTTTTGTACAGCCTCCACTACTATAAGTAATGAATGTATCATTTTCATTTATATATTAATTATATTAAATTATTTATTATTATTCTTATCTATATCGGATCAATTTCGTTCAGCTGCTGTTTGTCAAAAAACAAGAAGAAAATCACATTCAATAAGGGGGGTTGTATTCATTCGTTCAAAGTGAACGATTGAATGAACGAATCAGTCTTGGATAAATGAACGAAAATGACCGGTCACTGAAATGAACGACCGGGGAAACTCTAATAAATAGAAAAAAAATTCAAATATGCACGGTACAAATTGAAACACTTTCTTCTTTGAGTTGGAAATTTTTTTTATAGATATCCCACTTGCATCCCATTAAGTGAGCACAAAGCTCTTATAGGAAATGGTCTAAAGTTTCTTTTGCGGAAAAATAAAAGAAAACTCCATTTTGAAAAAAAAAAATAAAAAAAAATGGGGGAAAATGAAAATGATACATGTGCCAAATATTGAAAAATCCTATTTGAGTTAAAAAATAATTTTTTTGATAGATATCCCAATCGCATCCCATTAAGCGATTATAAAGGCCTTAAAGTAAATTGTATAGGCTTTCTTTTTAGAAAAAAAGGGCCCAAATTGAAAAAATATTTAAAAAAATTAAAAAAAGATTTTTGAAAAATTAAAAAAAAGATTTTTGAAATGATTGAAGAAATAGCTATCTACAGTCCTTTGGACAATTTTTGCTAGGACCAATAGGTAAAAGTTACTCTCATTTAAAAAAATTCCTGTATGACCAAAATTGACCAAAATGTCCAACTTTGATGTCCCTCTAACTCCGGCACTTCTGGACTGATAGAGCTGAAAATTTGTCTCTGGCCTACTATTCAATAGTACTAACCTTGGTGGAAATCCATCCAAATCGGACGACATCGATTTTTAAAATTAGGTCACTTGACGTGAAATTCACCATATAAGTTTGTTATTGTGTAAAACTCAGAAATACTCATCTGAGGCCCAACAAAATATATATATATTTTTGGTCTTTACGAAATTCCAAGTCGATTGAACCATGTTCGTCTGTCTGTCTGGCTGTGTAAAACGCTCCACGTCCAAAAAACACAAACGAAATCAACAAAGTTTACAAAAAGCCGTTTATAGTTCTCCTAAGCAGTTTGGTATTATAAATTGTAAAACGAATTTTTTTTAGTTCGGTCCATGTATGCTAATATACCCCATATAAAGTGCACTTCCAAAATTCACTTAAATACGTATAAAACTTGTATAAATAATGTTAAACGGTTAAAATTTGACATGAATAATCTTTATGGGTAAATAAATTGTTGAACTAAATTTTATGGTGGTCAGCCCATAATTGGTCATAGCTCCCATAAAAGGACCACATCCGAAAAATCCATTTATCTTTATATATGTCGTATAAATATCGGTACCAACTCAAAACTTTATATATATCTTTTAAATATACACAAAAATCATCCCACAAAATTTTCTAAATTTCGGTCTATTTTTAACTGTATTCTCCATATAAAGCCCTCTTCCGAAAATAACTTCAATACTCAGAAATCTCTTATAAATAACGGTACCGATCCAAAATTTTACACGGATCATTTACATACATGACAAAATCAAACTGCTCGATTTTGAGAATATCGGCCCATATTTTACTATATCCTCTTTGGAAATTCACTTTAATACTAATATGTATCTTAAATATACCGTTATTATGTTGAAATTAGACGTGAAATTTTCTCATATGAATAAAAATTACTGTTCCAGAATTTAAGAAGATCGGCCCATAATTTGTCATAGCTGCCATATAAGAACTATTTCCGAAAAACAATTTAACCCACAAAAATGTCTATAAATACTGATATCGAACCAACTTTTGTATAGATCAGTAATTTTAATCCAGAAATCATACTAATATCGGCATACCGCAATTATGCTACTGGATTTTGTGTCAGTCAATAATTGGCTCCCGATTAAGTCCACTTCCGAGCATACCAAACAACCATACAACTCTTGTCAATAACAAACCAAAATAAGCCTCAAATACGTACAAACCACATTAGTGGATACTGGATTTAGAAGCTATCAGTCCATAACTGGTCCACTTCTACTATGCCACCCATAAATCTTTTGTAAATATGTAATATTATTGAGATCGAATTCAGACAAAAAAACTTCACCTTATATCTAATACTCTTTTATACTCTGTTTCTTTCTTAACTTGTTGTGGATATGGAAAAATGTTCTTTTAATTTTATAAATTGTTGCATTACACGCAATTAAGAATTGGTAATTACATCAATTAGAAATGGTCAAAATTAGATAAAAGTTCAAAATATTTAAAATAAATTATGTTGGTCGTAAAATTGTCTTTCAAACAATATATAAAATACTATTAAAATTTGCACTAAGACTGAATAGAAAACACAGAATAAGATATTCTAGTCCTAAAACCAGTGTAGTTTCTGTATATCTTTTTACGTTCAGATCAGAGGTCGGCAAAGCATAAAATGAGGTTGTGTGTGTGAGCAAACTACCCAGCAAACATAAACATAATTATATAAATTATACAAAACAACTTAGATAGGAAACATACACTCACAATGTATTTTCCGTAACATATAAGAAATTAACAACGAGATTGATATACAAACGGAACTTCTAATACTTCAAAAGCTGATTACATGCATGTTACCAAATGCATTATCAATCATAAAATATTTTTCGTAATTTATTATTAATTTGAAATGTTTGTTGGGAAGTATTTCTGAAAAAAATATAGAAGCATCCGCCGCATGTGCACACATTGCTGTCTCAATGACGACTGAATGAAAGAGATTAAAGGCCCAACTATAATATGCATAAGCAAGATTAAGCAAATTGCAAAAGTTAACGAAAATGCTGTCAAATGCATAGCCAGTTCAGAGTTAACTTTTAGGTGGCTACAATGACTTTGAAACCTTTTGTCCACAGTTGCTCATATATGTTTAAAAAAAATGTTTTTATTTTAACAAAAACCCATTAAATGACTATATTTTATAAATATTATTATATTATTTTATAATTAAAAGAAAACTTCGTACCCGAAACGCATAATTTTTCCTTTTTTTTAATTTTTCGGCAAAAGTACTAAAATGTACAGCTGTGGCAGCACTAAATTGTAAATAATAATAAACGTTTACATATGTTTTGTTAATTTTCGTATTGTGTTTGTAAAAATGGAGAAAAAACTTTAAAATTTAAATAATATAAAAATATTAAAGTTAGCGCTTGAAGGCCTGTGCACATGAAAATAAATAAGTGAACTACACTGTAAAAGAAGAAGACGCTCTTGTTCTGTCAGAGAAATAAACCGCGACAGAAAGACATTTTTGTTAAAATAAAAAGGGTCCCTTTTATTGTAAAGGCACTTATTTTTCTATTAAATTTAAAATAAATGTATTTTCTTCTTTCTCCATTTTGTTAAAAACACAAACAAATAACAACCAGCTGATTCCGTACGGAATATGCGATCAGTTTCGCTTTTTGCTTAAGCAAATGACAGTTGAAAAACTTAACGAAAAGTTTCGTTAAGTACATTATAGTTTGCCACATACAATTTATATGTATTCGCAGGGTTGCTTAAGCTAGCATATGCACATTATAGTTGGGCCTTTAACTTTTCGTTAAGTTTTTCAACTGTCATTTGCTTAAGCAAAAAGCGAAACTGATCGCACATTCTGTACGGAATCAGCTGTTTGTTGTTGTTTGTTTGTGTTTTGAACAAAATGGAAGAAAATATATTTATTTTAAATTTAATAGAAAATGCGGAAAAAAATAAGTGCCTTTACAATAAAAGGGACCCTTTTTATTTTAACAAAAATGTCTTTCTGTCGCTGTTTATTTCTCTGACAGAACAAGAGCGTCTTCTTCTTTTACAGTGTAGTTCACTTAGCGCTAACTTTAATATTTTAATATTATTTAAATTTTTAAGTTTTCTCTCCATTTTTGCAAACACAATACGAAAATTAACAAAACATATGTAAACGTTTATTATTATTTACAATGTAGTGCTGCCACAGCTGTACATTTTAGTACTTTTGCCGATAAATTAAAAAAAAAAGGAAAAATTATGCGCTTCGGGTACGAAGTTTTCTTTTAATTATAAAATAATATAATAATATTTATAAAATATAGTCATTTAATGGATTTTTGTTAAAATAAAAACATTTTTTTAAACATAAATGAGCAACTGTGGACAAAAAGTTTCAAAGTCATTGTAGCCACCTGAAAGTTAACTCTGAACTGGTTATGCATTTGACAGCCTTTTCGTTAACTTTTGCAATTTGCTTAAGCTTGCTTATGCATATTATAGTTGGGCCTTAAGGCTTAATCATTAAGCGTATGTGTGAAGTGCTCTCTGCACTATTGTGCTATAGGATGCCGACCTCTGGTTTAGATGGAGGGTATTTAAGATTCGGCGCAGCCGAATATAGCACTCTAACTTGTTTATTTTATTAAAATTGCCGCCCGCGTTACCATTTGTTTGTTTATATGCTACTACTCTTTTACATGTAACAATTACATTCTTCATCTTCTAACTCGTTCTGAATATTTACGAATATTTATGTTCATGTATGTATTCATAACTCTCTTAAAAATATCGGTATAAAAAAATCGGTACATAATTAGTTGTAGCTCCCATATAAGGCCTACTTGCAAAAAGCACTTTATATAGCACAACTCTCTTAAAAATGTTGGCATCCAAATAAAATTTAAGGAAATAAGTTTCATATATACAGAAATTAGGACACCTAATTTTTTAATGGTCGGTCCATAATTAGTCGAAACTCCCATATACGACCCTCTCCGTAATTCACTTTAACCTCCATAAAACCTTTAAAAGTATTTATTTCGATATTAGATTTAACGTACATACATACATACATATTTATACATATTTACAGAAGTCATGGCACTAAATTTTTGGATGATCGGTCAATAATAGGTCATATAGCGCTAATTTCTTAAAAATTGTATACTGGGTGTAGGGTATTATATAGTTGGGCTTGGAAAACTATACTTTTTTACTTGTTTTAAACTAAACTATACATATATAGATTATTTGTGCCAAATTTCAGCTTGATAGTGATGTTTATAAAAGATTTAAGCACATTGAAGTGAATTTCGGAAGTGAACTTTATATACATACATATGTATGTATGTAGGTGCTATCTTCAATTATGGACCAATGCAAACAAAATTTGAGATTTTTCTCAGCATGAAACTTATTTTTGCTGAATTTTGTATGGATACTGCTTTTCTATAGGTATTTGCCAGAGGAAAATTCGATTAAAATAAAAATATGTATTATTATCTGCATCATATATGAAGAAATATGAACTGATTATAATTTTGGTAATGGGCATAACTGCCAGATTTGACGATTTTTTGTTTCAAAAATAGCAAAGTGGCGATTTGACGATTTTTTCTTTGACTGACGATCTTCTGAATTATTAAAGATTTCCATCATTTGTTTTTTTTTATTAATGTATTTAATATTAAATTCTCTCTTTTTTTGAGACAACTATTTTTCTCATTTAATATCATAAATAGTAAAAAAACATGACATACATATTTCATGAACAAAGCTAAATGATAGTCATGTTTTCTTAATTATTAACAATTGTTGAGTTTAGGTATAATATCTTATTGGTAAACATGAAAAACAATTTTAGATGATGAATTCTGTGAATTAATATATTTAGAGAAAACAATTTTTGAAATTAAATGGGAAAATTCTACAGAACCTTTTTTTATTTTAACATAAAGTCGAAAAATGATCAGCCAAAAAAATTTAAATAAAACACAAATACGGAATTCTTTGAAAATAAGTGTATTGGATGAATTCTTTACTCTATGTAAATGTTTTTTAAAACTTAATACATTTATTAGTTTTGACATTATTAATTATTATCTTTATCTATCTATATATATATAAATGAATGTATGTATGTATGTATGTCCTTTATAGACTCCTAAACTATGCATCTGATCATGTGATGATCTTCGGTACAGTTGTTGTACATGAGACCGGGGAGGTTTCCGAGTTGGTACGACCACGCCTACTCTAACGCCCACTTTTTTTAATTGATTAATTGCTTCTGCATGGGCTTTTACAGATTTACTTCATACAAATTGTATCTATGTACATCTTACTGAAGGCAAGGTAAAAATAACAATTTCATGTGCTACGTCCACTTTAAGACCCATCACGGAATCTTCAGAATATTCAGGCGGGTGACACTGTGAAGTCTAATTTTGTCGTTTTGCCGTTGTCATGTTTTTCAAAACGAGATATCAAACTCTTAAATCGGTTATGTAGCTCCGAAGATATTTACAAAAAACTTATATTATTAACGATCCAATATCAAAATTTTAAAACTTTCGAAATGTTGCATTCAAAAATCCGAGTTTTCGGTTTATTTACAAAATATTTACATCATTCGATTACAGAAGATATTCCGCGCTTACTAAAGTGCAACATTATACAATAAGTGAAAAATAATATTATATTATCAATCGATGATAAACAACTTTGTGTACTCTTGAGTTTTTTTTTCAAACGCTGATAAGAAATAACGGTACATTCAAACAACTTGCTCGAAGCGCTTGACCGGACTCTACGTGATTTTCGAGGACACTACAAGCCGATGGAAGGCGCTCTTATTCTTTTTGTTGGTGATTTCCGTCAAACTTTGCCCGTTATTCCAAGATCAATGCCCGCAGATGAGCTGAACGCATGCTTGAAAGCTTCATATCTTTGGAACCGAGTCGAGAAAATCACGCTATCGACGAACATGCGTGTGCATTTGTTGGAAGACCCGTCTGCCCAAACATTCTCAGAACAACTTTTTGACATCGGAAATGGAAAAATTCCAATTATTCGCGCCACGAACGAGATTTCGTTCCCGCCTAACTTCTGTCAAATGCAAATGAATATTCAAGCCGTTGTCGACAAGGTATTCCCAAGTCTAACAATCTTCTACAAAATTTCGGATTGGCTCTGGGAACGTGCAATTTTGGCACTAAAAAATGATGATTCCAACAAGCTCAATGAGCAAATTCAATTAAAACTGCTCGGCAAATTAATCAAATACAAAGCGATCGACAGAGTAATGGATGAAGAACAAGCCGTCAATTATCCCACTGAATTTTTGAATTCATTGGAACAATCAGGAATGCCACCGCATGTGCTAACATTAAAGGTTGGATCTCCGGTAATTCTTATTCGAAACGTAAATGCACCAAAGTTATGCAACGGAACCAAATTGACCATCAAAAACTGCTCACCAAATGTAACCAATGCAACAATCATCGGTGGCAGATTCAAAGGCGAAGACGTACTTATTCCACGAATTCTCTTTGCGTCTTACCTTTACTACTGCCATCAATAAAGCACAAGTCCAATCATTGACTATTGCTGGCTTAATTTTGGAAAATTTATGTTTTCCACACGGCCAGTTGTATGTGGCTTGCACCCGAGTAGGCACGCCAAAACACAAAAAACATTGTCGATCCGTTGGCCCCAAGATGAAGTAATAAATAAATATAATTTCCTTAATAGATACGTTTAAATGCCTTCAATAGATGCGTTTCTTTTTTGATTGAGCACCATATGTAAGTTATTCTGTAACAAAACTTTATGATAGGTATTCTATGGATTTTTATTTAAAGGCCATAAATTTCGCGAAAAGCTCAATTTAAATCGTGTGGTAATACAACACTTATATTTGCTTAAGGCCAGCAACGCGGACCGGGTCAGCTAGTATATTATATAATTAAATCTGAATTAATAGAATATGTTATATTCAGATATTTATTTGCAAAATACTGTAATATATTATAAATATATTACACAGGTTGTGTTTAACATTATATTTTTTGTGATTTCTTATATATTTATGTATTTTGATATATGTAAAGTATAAGTATAAGTATTTTTATGTTTTCGCTTAAACTTTTATTATAAATATTGGTTTTTTATTTTCCCGATTTTTAAAATTTGAAATGACGATTTTTTTCTTTTTTATCAGCATTTTGACGATTTTTTCAAAATTCATCTGGCAGCCCTGGTGATAAGTATAAAAATGAGCAGGACTGAACTGAATTAAACACATTCACAAAATTGACGGTACTAGACAATTTTCTTATTTCCTTTTATTTTTTTCTTTTATGCATGTTGATTTGCATAAAAAAGTACGATAATTAAATTGAAAATTCAAAATAGAATTGAACAACCACATAGTATTTATTTATTTAAAATTAAAACAATTGTTTCAACCAACAACCCAGGTTCGAATCCTAAGCCAAGAAAAATTATCAATAAATTTTCATGTAACAATTGCTGCCTTCAGTAAAATAATTTAATGAAAATTAAATTTAATGAACTCGAGCCGAAATAAAAGAAATATCAAATGTTTTCTTTTTAATTTATTTATTCGCAGTGTTGCTAAAAATTTTTTGTAATCCTATAAAATAAAATTTCATCGTTGCAACACTGCTGGTAAATTAAATAAAAATAATACATGAGAAAAGAAGAAATGTCAAATTTGTCGCTTCGTTTCACAAAACCTGCTATCCCGTACTCTCCACCACGTATTTAATCTATAAACTCAAGACACAGGAGAAAAGTCGCAAAGTGTGAACCATGGTGCAACTATACAAGGTGAGTGCAGTAGCCCAGCTGATTGACTTTGTTTACAATTTACTTATGTCAAAAGTAATACTTTTTCAAGTATTTTTGACAGTAGTACATTATTTTAGACAAACAAAATGCCTGTTGTTTCTGTTTTGTTTTGCATTTGTTGTCGATTTGCACTCAGCTTGTGTAGGTGCACCATGGTGTGAACTCCCTCTAAGACGCGGAAGTATTACAGTAAAAGGCACGATCGTCCTTCTTAAATAGTATTGAAAAATCAAGATCAGTGAGATTTTAATGCTGTACAATGGGGAGGAATTTTAAAAACATTTAAATAAATTATTTTAAATATATATATTCTGAATTTCGCTTATAGCCTTAATAGCTTTACTCGGATAATTAAATATAATTAAAATTATAATAAAATATAATAGTATTACTTTCAGTTTTGTGATGAAATAAAAAAAAAAACTATACAGATATTGAATTAATGCAAACGTACGCAGCGTTACCGTTGATGCGACTAAAGTGGCAATTTGCCCCTTTTACGGATGCCTTGCCACTTTTTGTGTACATTTTTTTGTTTTACTTCATACATATTAGATTTTTTTATCAATTTTTTTATTATATGCATATGTAAACATACATCATACACAACATTTAAATGAAAAAAATACGATTTTTATTTTTGTTTTGTTTATTTTCCATCTTTTTAAAAGTGGTCCCCCTTTTTTTAATAAATCCCCTTTTTGTGCGACTTTCTCAAATTTGCCAACGGTAACGCTGAACGTACGCCTCTGAACTAAAGTTTAAAATTCAGCTGAAAACATTCCATACGATCGAAGCAGAGATGGAAAATAGGTTTTTCGATTTCGTACCAACTATATAAATACAATGTACTTTTTAAATCTTCATGGTACCATTTTTAATATTTGTTAAATAATAATAAAACTTTACACAAACTTTATCGAAAATTCGATATATCTTATGCAACCTTTTTGATATTACCATATACGAGTATAACGAATGTTTAAACATTTTTTTACTCGATTGCTATTTATTTATTGCAAGTAATAAAATAGAATACGGTGTAAGACTTCTTCAAAGACTCATTATCTTACTGCTAGTGTTGCGGCAGCAACTTAAATATCAGGAAAATAATAAAACAAATGTTTTTTAAAACGATTGCATTAACAAATGCTTTTATTATTGACAGGCTAATTTTTATAATTGTATCTTCCTTCTATATCTGTGCGAAAATGTCTCGTTCTCTTCTATATATATGCGAAAATTTTCTGTATCTTTTCTTTTAAAAAAGATGGCGAACGAACATTTTTGCCGCCATTACGATTATGTATAACAAAATACAAATAGATAAAAATAACCGAATAGTCATAATAACTGGGTTTAAATAAACAAAACGTCAAACAAATATCAACTCTAATTTGTATAAAATAAAAATAACGAATTACATAAATTTAAATCTAAATTATTAGTTCACAACAGCTAGTGATATTATACTGGAAAAAGCTACCAGATATGCAACTAGTGTTCCAGGAGGAAAGTTACCAAAGCATACTCTAACAATTTTATTTTAATGCATCATAATCAAAGAAAATTAAACCTCTTCATCCTGGAAAGCCAAAGAAACAGAGCTCGTTTGGTAATGAAAAGTTTCATGTAAATTGCCTTCATATGGGATTTGTCTGTTTAAATATATATGGGGCTACTTCTGAATCTTTAAGAATATTATTTGCGTTCATTATCGAGATTATCTAAAATACATATTCTTATTTATGAAGGATCGGGTTATTTGTATATACATTTCCAAAATAACTAGATTTTTTATTTAAAGAATAGAAGAAATAGAAGGGTTAACTTCTAACGCTATAAAGTCCTGAATAACTACATTTTAAGCTTTAGTTTTTGAATTCAGCCTCAAAATCTTTAATGTAAATTAATATGTCAAAGGCTCCCATTGTTCGTAATAATCATCTTATAGATGCATATTTAAAGATCAAATTGATATCAGTTCCACAATGTTGTGTTATTACACAAATAGTAACTTTAGTGATATATTTAACTATTTTATCTGAAATACCAAATTTTGATGCAGCAGCATTTTGAAATTGTAGCAAATGACTCGTGGTAGTACCACGGTACCAAATGTGTCTAAAAAGTATCAATTAGGTACAACTGTACTATGTTTGCCATCACTGGATCGAAGTTTATCAGTACATGTTAAAGCTTTATTGAGAAAAGCTTATTCATTGGAAGAGAACGTGTTTCAGTTTTGCTAACAAAAAAAATTAGTAATCGCGCGATCGCGAAAATAAACGGACCATCATAATCAAACTGATTAAAAAAAGGTTTCGAAACACACAAAAAACTAAAAATCTTTTTGTCTACATACATACATTATTTTGTAATATTTAGTGAAGTTAAAAATACAACATGTCAGAGTAAGTAATAAAAACAATAAACTTAATTATAAGCAACTAATGTAAACAAAAAAATCAAGGTTAATTAATAACTGAAATATATGAAATAAGTAGTTCTAATATAATACTGTCAAAATAATTAGACTTTAGTTAATATGATTTGTTTTCTATTTTAAAATAGAAAAGCCGACATCGCCTTAATTGGTTTGGCCGTGATGGGCCAAAATTTGATATTAAATATGGACTCAAAGGGGTTTGTGGTTTGCGCCTATAATCGTACCGTGGATAAGGTACAATAATCCAATTATGAATTAATTTTGTTTAATACAAAGTCATGTTTTTTTATTCAACACATAAATAGGTGGATCAGTTCTTAAAGAATGAAGCAAAGGGTACAAAAGTTATTGGTGCCACGTCTTTGGCCGATATGGTAAACAAATTGAAAACTCCACGTAAAGTTATGTTATTGGTAAAGGGTAAGTGCTAAAATGCAATGTCATTTACTTGTCTATGTCATTTATTTGTTAAGAAAAAATAAACGATCGTTAGTATGAAGAAAGAAGGGATGTGAAACGACAGAATGATTAAAAAGCGAATTTTTATATACAAACGCACACACGAATGTGCATATTTTCAATATCTATCGCATTACCTTTCGCTAATTCTCCCCTCCGTTCACCCTTTACACTACAAACGGGTTATAATTTCACATACATATCACTCACATGCTTGCACTACATGTAGTATTTACACTAGGTGAAATAATTATAAGTACTGTAAAATATTTACTACATTTTTTGTAACTCTCTTAGTTCGGGAGTTACAGAATCTTAAAGTTTTTATAAATACAAGTGCATTCTGAATCTATGTACCTATTAGTATATGACATTGTATATGTAAAACGTGTATATCAACAGTTGAAATTAGTTAGAAACATTAGTAGAAACTAGAAACAGTTGAATTAATTAGTAGGTATATTTTTTCAATAAGAAAACATTAAATTAAACCTTTATAGAAAATTCATATTGTAAACTCATACAAGTATTGCAACAGTACAGCCAAAAATTGTAAATCATTTTTACACGGTTTAATGTTGTTTCGATTGTTTGTGTTGGAGGGTGAAGGTTAAATTAGTTTGTGCGCTATTTAATCGTCAGATTTTGTAACGTCACTGCACTGCTAATTAATTAATGACTCAATATTTTTGATTGTTTGTACATATTTTAAAGTTTACCAACTTGAAATTAAAATGATTTTAAAAATATAATTATTTAGATACTTTATATAATACAAATGCAAACATTAAATTTATTTAATATTTAGAAACTTGATAGAAAATCAACTTAATTCTTTCCTTAATAAAAGTGTTGATAATTTTCCTTCATTAAAATACATATTAAAATAAATAATATAGGTATCTACCTAAATAATAATTAATAAACAAATTAAGTACAAACTATTTCAACCGAAGTTAAAGTACACAATATTTCGAAAATTTTGTGAAAATCTTAACTGTCTCGAAAATAAATTCTCACTGCATGCATCAGCGCCGAAGTTATCCATTATTATCTCTAATAGTTAAACTGAAATCAGAAAATTAAATACTTTTTCAAATACCTCAATATGTTTTTAATTAATTTTCTAAAGCAACTGTTATAGGAACAAAGGTATTATACAAAATAATACTTACGACTAAAAACAACAAAGCTCAAGCTCTTAATGATCGAACAATTATTATTTATTTAAAATTTTAAGTGAGTTTCAAATTGAAATTTGTTATGAAGATTGTTAAATCAAACTTCGTGAGTTCTGTTTTTGTTACATATTTTATCATAACAGCCTAACAAGGTTCCCCTAACATTAGAAATTGATATTGGAAGAGTTAGTGACTTAGTGTAATTAATCAAATATTACATAGGTATACACACACATACATATGTATATGTACAAATATATCAAATATTATATATACACACATACATATGTACATATGTATACGTACATTTTCGATAATTCTTGGAAGTTTTACGGTTCTCTATTTATACCCTTCACCTTCATGAGAAGGGTATATATATATAAGTTTGTCACTCCGTGTGAAATTTCCACAATATAATTTTCCGACCCTATAAAGTATATATATTCTGGGGGCTAATTCTGGCAGTCGTATACGATCGAATACTTACTCGTGAGTTCAAGTTTTTTTGACTTTTGGGGTTTTATTAGTCGTTATCGAATAATATGTATCGACATTTCTAATGACAGCAGGCGATAGCGAGCGAGCGTTTAAATGCAACATTGCGAGTAGAAATAAGAGCACTATCGAAATTGCTTTCGAATCGAAAACAATTTCGATCACGACTGCCAGAATTAGCCACCTGGATCCTTATAGATAGCGAAGTCGATTAAGCCATGTCCGTCTGTCTGGATGTTGAAATCAGTTTTTTGAAGTCCCAAGATATATTCGGGATCCAAACCTTCAATAATTCTGTCAGAAGTGCTTTCGAGAAGTTTGCTATTTAAATTCAGCAAAATCGGTTTAGGTCAACCAGAGTTATGAACCAATATGTGAGACCACCTCCATAAAAATTTGATATTTTTCATCCATTTTATTGCAATATTTTGAAATATATTGCAGATAATACCATGAAATTTTGTATACGTTGTTTGTACTATAAAAGAAGAAAGTGTGCGGAAAATAGTAAAAATCGGTCCATGATTTCTCATAGCCCCATACAAATATATATATTCCCGAAATATGGCTTAATGATAAATAAATGCATATAAAATTGGAATATCAAGACAAAATTCAGCAAAAATAAGTTTTATACAAAAAGAAATCACAAACCGAAATTTTTTTTAGTTCGGTCCATATTTGCCCATAGACCCCATATAAAGTCCACTTACAAAATTCACTTAAATACATATAAAACAGATATAAATAATGTTAAACGGCTAAAATTTGACATAAATACTCTTTATAGGCAAATAAATTGTTGTACTAAATTTTATGGTGGTCGGCCCACAACTGGTCATAGCTCCCATACAAGGACCACATCTGAAAAAGACATTTTTCCCTATATATATTGTATAAATATCGTTACCGACTCAAAACTTTGTACAGATCATTTACATATATACAAAAATCATTCCACAAAATTTTGTGAATTTCGGTCTATTTTTAACCGTATGCCCCATATAAAGCCCTCCTCCGAAAATCACTTTAATACTCATAATCATAAATCGCTTATAAATAAGGGTACCAATCCAAAATTTTACACGGATCATTTACATACATGCCTAAATCAAACTGCTGGATTTTGAGAATATCGGTCCATATTTGACAATATCCCCCATATAAGGTCCACTACCGAAATCCACGTTAATACTAATATATATTTTAAATATACCGTTATTATGTTGAAATTCGACGTGAAATATCCTCATATCCATGAAAATAACTGTTGCAAAATTTAAGAAGATCGGCCCATAATTTGTCATAGCTGCCATATAAGAACCATTTCCAAAAAACAAATAAATTCGGGTCAAAAAATATTCTTTTCGGATTTAACCCATATTCGGTCCACATTTTATAATCATGATATATGTCGTTGGAAAGGTATTTTTAATACCTTTTATTTAATGTATTACAAATTATCAGACACCCAGTAGTTCCCGAGATATAGGCCTATATATTTTAAACTTTAAGAAAATAGGCGTGGCCGCCAACAAATTTTTTTTGCTGGTATCTCCTCTAAAAGCCCTATTTGATTTTTTTTTTTCTTTTTTTTTTTTGAGCAAAATCACTAAAACCGAATTGTACCCCTTTTTATACCCTTCACCATCGTGAGAAGGGTATATATAAGTTTGTCATTCCGTGTGAAATTTCCACAATATAATTTTCCGACCCTATAAAGTATATATATTCTGGATCCTTATAGATAGCGAAGTCGATTAAGCCATGTCCGTCTGTCTGTCTGGATGTTGAAATCAGTTTTTTGAAGTCCCAAGATATGCTCGGGATCCAAACCTTCAATAATTCTGTCAGAAGTGCTTTCGAGAAGTTTGCTATTTAAAATCAGCAAAATCGGTGTAGGTCAACCAGAGTTATGAACCAATATGTGAGACCACCTCTATAAAAATTTGATATTTTTCGTCCATTTTATTGCAATATTTTGAAATATATTGCAGATAATACCATGAAATTTTGTATACGTTGTTTGTACTATAAAAGAAGAAAGTGTGCGGAAAATAGTAAGAATCGGTCCATGATTTCTCATAGCCCCCATACAAATATATATATTCCCGAAATATGGCTTAATGATAAATAAATGCCTATAAAATTGGAATATCAAGACAAAATTCAGCAAAAATAAGTTTTATACAAAAAGAAATCACAAACCGAAATTTTTTTAAGTTTGGTCCATATTTGACCATAGACCCCATATAAAGTCCACTTACAAAATTCACTTAAATACATATAAAACAGATATAAATAATGTTAAACGGCTAAAATTTGACATAAATACTCTTTATAGGCAAATAAATTATTGTACCAAATTTTATGGTGGTCGGCCCAGAAATGGTCATAGCTCCCATACAAAAATCTTCCCGAAATATTGCTCAATTATACATAAATGCCTATAAAATTGGAATATCAAGACAAAATTCAGCAAAAATAAGTTTTATGCAAAAATAAATCGCAACCCGATTTTTTTTTAGTTCAGTCCATGTTTGACCATAGACCCCATATAAAGTCCACTTCCAAAATTCACTTAAAGATGCATAAAACGGATATAAATAATATAATATATAACTTTAATACTCATAAATCTCTTATAAATAAGGGTACCAATCCAAAATTTTACCCGGATCATTTACATACATGCCTAAATCAAACTGCTGGATTTTAAGAATATCGGTCCATATTTGACTATATCCCCCACATAAGGTCCACTACCGAAATCCACGTTAATACTAATATATATCTTAAATATACTGATATTATGTTGAAATTCGACGTGAAATATCCTCATATGCATGAGTGCCCCGATAGACTAGGCGATAGTGTGCCTGACTATCAGTCAGAGGGTTGCGGGTTCGATTCCCGCCAAAAGACTCTGGGTGTTTTCTGCAGACAAGCCAAAAAGCTTCGCAGTTTGTGTTTGTTTTTAAAAAAAAAAAAAAAAAAAAAAAAAAAAAAAAAAAAAAAAAAATAACTGTTCCAAAATTTAAGAAGATCGGCCCATAATTTGTCATACCTGCCATATAGAACAATTTCCAAAAAAACAAATAAATTCGGGTCAAAAAATATTCTTTTCGAATTTAACCCATATTCGGTCCATATTTTATAATCATGATATATATCGTTGGAAATGTATTTTTAATACCTTTTATTTAATGTATTACAAATTATCAGACACCCAGTAGTTCCCGAGATATAGGCCTATATATTTTCAACTTTAAGGGCCCGCCCCCTCGAAAATAGGCGTGACCGCCAACAAATTTTTTTTTCTAGTATCTCCTCTAAAAGCCCTATTTGATTTTGTTTTTTTTTTGAGCAAAATCACTAAAACCGAATTGTACCCCTTTTTTATACTCTGTTTGTTAAGTTACACTCAAGATTATTATGAACATTAGACGAACTCTGTAAATTATGGTAAGAATTGGTAATTAAATCAATTATAAATGGTCGAAATTAGATAAAATTTCAAAATATTTAACATAAATTATGTTAGTCGTAAAATTGTCTTTCAAACAATATATCAAATACTAATAAAATTTGCACTAAGACTGAATAGAAAACACAGAATTAGGATATTCTAGTCTAGTGTAGTTTCTGTATTTCTTATTACGCTTAGGTGAAGGGTATTTAAGATTCGGCACAGCCGAATATAGCACTCTTACTTGTTTTTAAAAACACCCAAAAACCTAACTTTTTATAGTCACTCTAAATGCATATGTGCGTATCCATGCCATTTCTGGCCTTAAAAGTCATTACGAGTAAAATGAAACATAAAAAACAAAGTTATGATTTAACTTACTTTCTAATTATTTTTATATGTAGATATCAAATAGTCAAGTTCATAATGAACATGCACACAATATTTATTTCAAGTTCATTATTATATCTGGAAAAAAATTGGAAAACCTTGTTATACTTGCATAAGAAAACTTGATTACTCATGCATATATACATTCAAATTGCCATTCATTTATACGTTCTCTTATAAAATGTATTTGCAGCTGGACAAGCCGTGGATAGTTTCATAAAACAGCTTGTGCCCTTGTTATCTGCTGGTGATGTTATCATTGATGGTGGCAATTCAGAATACTTGGACACCGCTCGACGTTGTGATGAATTGAAAGTAATGGGTATATTGTTTGTCGGTTCCGGTGTCAGTGGTGGAGAGGAGGGTGCCCGGTATGGTCCTTCCCTAATGCCAGGTGGTCACCCAGAAGCTTGGCCTTTAATCAAACCAATATTTCAGTCAATTTGCGCCAAGGCCGATGGTCAGCCGTGTTGCGATTGGGTTGGTGAAGGTGGTGCTGGTCATTTTGTAAAAATGGTCCACAATGGCATTGAATATGGTGATATGCAATTAATATGTGAAGCGTATCACGTAATGACCAGCTTGGGTATGAAACCAGATGAAATTGCTAAAGAATTCGACAAATGGAACCGTGAAGAATTGGATTCATTCCTAATTGAAATAACAGCTGATATTTTGAAGTATAAAGACGCGAAGGGTCATCTATTAGAACGCATACGTGATACAGCTGGTCAAAAAGGCACTGGCAAGTGGACTGCTATAGCAGCATTGCAATATGGCATACCAGTGACATTGATTGGTGAGGCTGTATTTTCCCGTTGTCTATCCGCTCTTAAAGATGAGCGTGTGGCTGCCAGTAAACAATTGCATGGACCCAAAACATCCATTAAAGTGGAGAACTTAAAGGAGTTTTTAAATCACATTAAACATGCACTATACTGTTCGAAAATTGTGTCGTATGCACAAGGATTCATGCTGATGCGCGAAGCTGCCAATGTGAATAGATGGAACTTGAATTATGGTGGCATAGCTTTAATGTGGAGAGGTGGTTGCATTATTAGAAGGTAAGTTTCGATAAAATTTTTTTAATTAAATCATATTAAAGAAAATATATTTCATTATTTAATTATTGGCACTTGCCTTTATTCTTGATAGTAAAAATAAAAAATACTATTATTGTTATATTTGCTGCTGTTTTTTTTTGTATAATTAATATCAAAAAAGTCACAGGTGTAATTTTTCAAAATATGTATGTTTTATTAAGCTATCTGAAATAGCTTTCATATAAAAACGTTTTTATCTTCTTCATATTTATTGAACATATGACTTTATGTTGGGACATCGACGCTTTGTATTAAATCTTATAAAAATAAATACGATAAAACTCTTCGAATTTTAATAACTTACGTATGTATCTCTGCTTTTTAGTGTTTTCTTGGGAAATATAAAGGACGCTTATGATAGCAATCTTAAGTTGACGAATTTACTATTGGATCCCTTCTTTAAAAAAGCAATAGAAACTGGCCAAGACTCATGGCGCCAAGTTGTATCCAATGCCTTTTTGTGGGGTGTACCAGTTCCTGCATTGTCAACAGCTTTATCATTCTATGATGGCTATCGCTCTGAAAGATTGCCAGCCAACCTTCTGCAAGCTCAAAGAGATTATTTTGGTGCTCATACCTATGAACTATTGGGTGAAGAAGGTAAATTTGTGCACACCAATTGGACTGGAACCGGTGGTAATGTGTCTGCTAGTACTTATGATGCATAAACTGTGTCCAGAATTGTGGGCCAAAGACTGTAAATGATGTAAAAACATTTTCATATTCCACCAGAAAACCTATTTAGTAAAACGTTTGGTTAAGAATAAATTGTTTAATATACCTATTTTGATTATATTAAAAGCAATACTTACCTTTTATTATTTTAATGGTTATCATTTTTTTCTTATTTGCTTTTGGGTCTAACAATTGTTATTAGATATATACTTCAATATTATATTAAATAATACTAGGTGATTAAAATTTAAATGCTTTGTTTTGTGTTTTCTTATTTTTGTTTTTATTAATATCTTAACTTTAGTTTTAAACATTTTTGAATTATTAATTTTTACTATAAATTTCAAAGCCTTAAATGCAAAAGAATGAACTAATTGAAATAGTATATATTAACTATTTCATGGTGCAAGATTATGTAGCAACTATTAATTCACATACATGATTTATGATTGATTAATCGTCTGAGGGGCGTAAAGTTGGTTTCTTTTCAATTACAAGCTTCTCGGCGGTATACAAATGTCCAATTATTGCCTAAAGTGGAGATGAAAAAAATAATTATACTTGTTATATATATGTACATAAATGCTTTAATTATCGTAATCATTTGCTAAAGCTTGCGAATTTTTAATTTTGGATATTAAAAAAAAATAACATCTGTCATCTAATTTAAGAACAGTCTAAAAATATAATAGTCTTTACAAATAAAATATGTAATTAAATATTTCTAGAGTCCGGTTTCAGTTTGAAACTATTTGGCCTAATCCGAAACAAACCGAAACTTTTCAAATGAACTACTAAATACAAAGAAAGGCTGTTTTCATAAACGCTGTATGCAATGCAACATTTCATTGCATAGAGTTCATAATAGCATTTAGAATATAATTTAAAAACTTTAATAACATAAAATATAAATATATTGTTGGACTATTAAAGAGAATCTTAAAACAAACATTTTTAAATTATATTTCTAAATGCTATTATGAACTCTATGCAATGAAATGTTGCATTGCATACAGCGTTTATGAAAACAGCCATAATTTAATGCTGACAATAATAATAATTATATCCCTCTGTTCTTCTAACCGAATCGGAGTAACATTTTGAAAACGAATTCGCATATTTTGGTTTTCTGTAAGACGAATCCCCCGTTTTACAGTTGTTTTAACAGCAACTTTGTTTCTCAGAATAAAATAAAAACAAATAAACTTAGTAATGTACGTAAAATGTAAATTTTGGGTCTATTTCGTTAATCATTGGATCAGTATAGAGTCCGTCTTTAATATAGCCCTACAAAAAATAATTAAGTGGCGTTAAATAGCAATTGGTTTGCAATAAATTTATTGTTCCGTAGCTGTATGTTAATTTCATCATCGATAGCGTGATCCATTCACCGTAACCACATTTCCGCCGGATTTTCAAAAAACACTTAATCACGCACTATACATTGAATTTTGAATATTTCAATGCGATTTCCAAGCGAAATTGAATTCATTAAAGCTATTACTAGAGATACATAAGTAAAAACAAGTAAAATGTCAAAACATTCATGTTTTTTCCAATATGCTTTCATGCTTTTCCAATATGAGTTCGTGCGATTTGCAAAATTTCATTTTGTAATTTAATAGTTTTTGAAATCACTCGATTTACAGAACAGAAGAGCTTTGAAATAAAATTTCATAGACAGGCCGCTAGAAACATTACGTTATGTTATTCTTGTTTTTGTGGGGGAAGATGTTTTTGTTTTTCATATAAAACTTTTTTAATTAAGTACTTTTTATTAATTTTAAAATTTAACAAACAATATTATTATTTGTTTAAAATAAAACCAATGTAATACCTATTATATTATCATAAAATCTGTGTATAGTCGTATCAACTTACCTGTCGGCGTATCATTTCTAGACTTTGTTTTCCATACATGATTTCCTGGTCGATCTTGTTAAAGTCGTTTAAAGTTCTATTAGCACGGAATGTGTCGCGTATTTTGCGGACAGCATACATCCTGTAGTAAATAGGAATGACAAATACTTAATTATGAAAAATAGGCAATTTCAAAACTGGCTGACAATATGATTACCTGAAGTTATATGATGGTAATTTTTCGGCCTCACGCAATAATTGGCGGTATAAGAATGCAGCTTGGCGACGTGTAGACATTTTTTAATGATTTCTGCAGTTCCAATTAAGATGAAAAAATTTCTGTCGAATCTACAGTTCACGAGTCCTTTACCGCATTGGTTTAGTCTGTGGCATTGGTTAAGTGATGAAATTTAAAATAAAAAGCACCATCAGCTGTTTTGATATGCATAACAGCAATAACAAATTCAGTAATGATAATTTAGAGATTTTTTAGTCAAATTAGTGATTTTGATATAAGCACTCTTTGTGGAGTTTAAAGAAAACACTGACAATACTGGTATTAAAATCAGCGTTGCCTTACTAAGCTACTAAAGGGTCATGTCTTCGCTTTAAATGTAAAGAGTGATGCCCCATTTGTGTAATAGGTTTGGTTTCAAAATTATTTAATAAAAACAGGTGTGTATATAGGAGTTTTTGTAATAGATTAGTTACATTAACTATCTGTTACAAATACCGTTGTAGTGGTGTTTGCAGTATTAGCCACCATATGTTTGATTTTTACATTTTACTGTTATACAAAGTCTGACACTAATTGAATAAATCATAATGGAAAACATACACACACATACACCAACATGTACTTGAAAAATTGATTTTTAACGCAAACTGAAAGAAAAAGTGAAAAGTTTACATTAATGTGTTGAAGAAAACAATTGAAGAAATAAATTGGAAAAAAATAATAATGATATGGTTTAAAATAACTTAACAAATATGAATACAACGGACTGTGAAAAAATTGAATGCAAACTAGGAAAAGAGTTAAAATTTCAAGGAAAATTCGATGCGAACTTTGACGCACTAAATAAAGATGAGAGGCAGTTAGATATGTCAAATAACAAGGTTGACACGTTTACCACAAGTGAAAAACAAAATAAAGACCTCGAAAATCATATTGTTAGAGAAGAATTTGACTTGCAAACGTTTAACAGCTGCGAAGTAAAAATCAAGGAAAAAGTATTTAGCAGTCTCGCTTACATCAATAATACAGGCGCACCAAGCGCAACAGACGCCCCTACAAATTTCACACATATAGAGACGTTAAAATCCACAGAACCCACATGCACAGCTTTAGTGTTTACACCAGCCGAAGAGCAACAACTACCACTACCATCCCAATTAGATGCAATGACGGATATTGATGGCGATGATGCTCATGGCGATTTTGATGATGGTTTGCAACCGTTAAGTGAACGATGGTCTCCTTTGGGGGCTAATTATGATGATGCTGTGACCCCATCATCAGAACTATTAAGTCCAGAGTCTGAGCTGGAATTGTTGAGTTCAGATAGCCAAGATAAACATGATTTTCATCAGCATACAGATGAAGTCGGTGAAATGGAACGTTTAAAGGGTTTGGAGGATGAGCAAGAAATGCTCACCTCATCCCTAATGGCACTCACCTCTCATTTCGCTCACGTCCAGCTAAGAGTGCGACAGATTGTTGAGGCACCAGTCAACGAACGCGATCAATTGTTAAAAGATCTAGAAGAATTTGCTTTTCAAGGTATACCAGAGCCTCCTTCTGCCAAAACAACTGCCACATTCCGAAGTGGTTTATCTTCGGCTCATAATCATAATGGCGAAGATAATGCTAGCAGTACGATCAACGATCGACATCAGTTTGAACTCATTGATCATTTAAAGAACCAACTAACAGAATTGGAAAAAATTGCTTATGAATCGGGTGCTCCCGTACTGCCTCAACATATTCTATTAGAAAAGCAGAAAATCATTATTGATGAATTGAAGCAAAAACTTAATTTTAAAGTTGATGAGAACAAGTTAGCCCAGCTTACAGCTGATGAATTAAAGTCTCATGTCGATAACGCCATCGGTGAATTTGTTGGTCCTTTGAAAATGAAAGAACAACTAGTTGCGCAACTAAAAACCCAAATCACAGATCTTGAACGTTTCATTGCCTTCTTGCAGTGCGACACTGACGAGAGTAAAATGAAAACACTTAATGGCAGTGAAAAGTTTTGTGAAGCATACAATAGTTATGCTGCCAAAAAGAAAAAAGAATCAAACAAACCTATTGCCGGTGTTGCGAAAATTGCTGGTGATGAAGATGTAGATACCTTTCGTTCATCAATTGGTATCAGTTCTGAAGTAGAGTTGAATAAGAATGCAAATGCAGGCGATTCAATGAGAGTGAGAGAAAGTCTCCATAGTAAGGCACACGGTTTAATGGATAAGGCTTCATTTTTGATGCAGATGTTCGCCACCACCCACTTTGGCTCCAAACAAGAAGAGTTTCAAAAGAATACTTTAAAGAAAACCAACAAAGGAAACCACTGGGGGTAAGTAAAATCAAGTACATATGTTTTAAAAGATTTTATATTAAATAGTTTACAAACACGGGTACGCCGATACCCGAAAGAACTTTAAAGTAAAATATCTCTTAAAGAATAAAAGATACAAAGTTGAGGTTCAGCAAGTTCTTTCAGCTAATCATTTTCTAAAGATATATCCCTTACCCTTCTGATAAGGGTACCCAGGAATCCGTATATAAGTTAAAGCATTATAATATCTAACTTTTTACTGGTATGATTGCATAAAATAAGTCTTAGGAAAAAATCAACATTTTGTGCAGTGCGGAGCAATTATCTTGTTATGCGTATTGAACATTGGCCGATTACAGCCATCACAGGTTTTACGAGTTTTGAGATCCGATTTCGCATCAATGGCCACACAAAGGTAGCAACGTCATTTTAATGCTATCCGTCCAGTTTTGTCCCGCTTTGATGTTGCCGATGGGCCTGCAGCATACTGGAAAGTTCCTTAGGTATAGTTTTATTTGTTATTAGTTCGAGAGTTGCTCGGACGTTAATGTATCGTGTTATACGATTGTCATTGGCGCTTTTTTTATATTTTCAGTTGCCAATTCTACGTCAAGTGATGTCAAAAAAAAAAAAAAAAAACGACGGGAGGTACGAGCTTTTTTTGCATTTGGATTGAGGCTAGAGAATATACAAAATGCACTTAAAGCAGCCACGTCAACTATGTTAGAAAAAGGGCCAAGGGTCATATATTTGTTTTACATTTAGTGCAATATTTCGACATCATTGGTCTATAACATCTAGTGCATTGTCGACAATAAATACACCCTTTTTTCCTTCTTCATTACAACAGACAAAAGATTTCGACTCTTTCTAAACCCATATCGTGGCGTTCCTACATAATCCGTTGGGTTTGGGTGTATCTCTTTCGGAATACACGTTTTGCTTTTAAGAAGGGTACAAACAGGATTTATTCCTCTCATTTGAAGTCGATTGGCCAAAGAAAGTAACGTTAAAAATTATCAGTTGTTACATTTATTCCGGACTCTTTGTAAAAATCTACCAAAGCTAAAACTAGAGCTGCCGTTGGCGATGCCGCCCATGCCGCTGAAGCCAAGAAGGAAGAGAAGAAGAAGGAAGAAGAAACAGAGGAATCCGATGACGATATGGGTTTCGCTCTTCGACTAAATTGACAGAAATTTATCAACGACTGCTAGATGGTTTACCTGCATAAATAATTCCATTCAAAGGATAGATATTGGTAGTGTTGCACAATAAAATATTTTAATTCCGTACCTAGCTGGTTTTCAGTTAATATATTGAGTAAAGCCGGTACGGCCACGAAATGAAAATAATTGCTCGTCAATTGTCACATTTTCATCCGAAAATGGTTTTAGGTTTTTAGTTAGCATATTCCAAATATCAGAAATAGGAGTGGCTTTATCAGTTTGTTTGCACGTTGCTCATATGAATGCATTGTCAAAATGTATTACACGAATTATTTGTTGAAATCTGTCTATCCGACTTAATGACGCTTTACGAGAATATAGTGGATGAGTGTAATTTCGTTAAAGAAGAAGAATCATCGGTCGCACCATTTAAACCCTTTATCAATAAAATTCTTATAAATGCATACATAACTCTTCCAATGAAATCAAACGAAACTTGTGATGCTTCACTTTTAAAACTGTTATATCTGCTGAATTTTTCTGGTTGAGAATGCAAAATACAAAAGATTTGTATTTTACATTAAAATAAGAATTTCGGGATCCCCCGAATTGCAATGCCCTTATCAGGAGTCAACGAATAAAAAAGTTGTCAGTACGGTTAGGGTTAACCTAACATCAATTTTGCATGAAAACTGCTTCTTTAACTTTAGAACTGTAGGTTACAAATTAACTAGATATTGTGAAAATGGAGGTTAGTGTCATTTGTATAATTTGGTTAGTTACCTGATATATCGATATCGGTTTGTTAATTTAAAATAGTGTTCATATAATTTATACCTTAATTTCTAAATTTCAGGGACTTACGAGCTCAACTAGAAGTGGACATACAAGAAGTAGCATCATTGGCGGCAACTTTAAGTTTTGATCGTGAGAAACTTACAAAACTACGCAAAGCTATGAAAACGTCAAAAACGTTTGCAGACACGGAAGAAGCTGCGTTGAAAAATGGCATTATAACAACAATCCCTCCATCATGCAGTAGAAATCGTTCCAAAATGTCAGTTTCGAATCAACAAAAGCAGCTTAAACCCTATACTATTTCTTCCGGATCGGATGACGAGGACTTGGATGCGTACGATTACTATGATTGGCAGCAGCAAAACAACAGACGCATGGTACAATGTGCCCGAATTCGTGGTGATACTATTAATACTCTAAGCAAAGAATTAACAACAGCTGTGCGAAAAAACTTTGCCATGACTCTGTTGAAACTAATGCAACATGGTCTAAGAGTTGAATCAATACCCCCTGTAACTTCAAGTCTTATAGTTCCCTTTATGCGCTGCCTTAATCCGTCCCCAGTTTTTGTAGCCGAACACAGTTATCGTGCTCGCGATTTTGACGCCTCTTCATTTATGCCATCGGCACCATCATTCGGCTATGACGACGCGGAAGGAACAGATTCCAGTAATAATTGGACTGCCGACGGGGGAGGATTTTTTAGCAGTGGTAGCACACGACCAATGCATGCTTGGGAATTGATATTGGAGTATTATTACCTTAAACATGGTGATGAATACAATAACACTCCGGCTAGAAAACTTTCGCAAAGTTTCAATTTGGATATTGTCAATTCGCAGATAGTCACAGCAAAGCAGAATTTGCTTAGTATTGTGGGCAGCATTATTGCCATGCATCGTCCCTATAAACGAAGTTATAATGCCCACTTCAAAGCTTTTGTTTGCGCTGGACTAAAGTGAGTTGATTTCTAGTTGCTTGCAAATATCTAATTAAATGTGTTTGGATTTTTTTCAGTTGTCATCAACTAGTGGAATGGCTGAATTTAATATTCAGTTGCACCGATCTTATCGAAAATTACTATACGAGTTCCAGCTATGTTGCCTGCACTGGTTTTCGCGATGCTCTACGTTCTATTGATACATTGTCAAAATATGATTTTGACTTGCCCGTCGATTTGGCCATACGACATTTTCGTAATCTATAAAGGATTTAAAGAACGTAGTCTAATATAAACACGCCTATAGACCAGCCATATACACAAAGATATTTGGACATACATACATACGATTATGTTATTATGTATACAGGAAATAACGATTGTTAGATAATTGCCGGGTTTTTACTTGAACATTAGCGATTAAATTAAGTTTCATTCACATATGTATGTTGTTTCTGAGTTTCGATTTTCTTTTCTTTGCTAACTTATGCTTGGTTTTCACTATGTCAGTTTTGTTGTCAAATTGTCTAAATTGTTATGAAATTACCAACAATTTGGACAATTTGACAACAAAACTGACATAGTGAAAACCAAGCATTACGCGGGTTGTTAGCTGGTTTTGATTATATTAAGTTAAAAAGGGTTTAGGGTCTATTGTGATTCCCTTCACAAATCGAGTAAGGGAAAATATAATAATACACTTCACTATCAACCAGAAAACGAGCTCCCATACTCTCAATTATCGACCTGATTCTCCTTATGAACTTAATTAATAATTCCATACACTACACATTTACAACCGGTTAAGTCATTTAGTTCAATAAAGAAACGACTGTGCACACAAGTGAACCTAAGTCTCTGATGAAGTTTTGTTCCATTGTATTATAATTAAAACAGTGTTATGTTAATCCAAAAGATACAATAAGTACGAAAAGTTTATTAGAAGTGAATGAAAAAATTATGTTTTAGATAAAACATATTAAACAATAATAACTTGATCAAACTCATTATGTTGAATACAAATAACAACACATTGCTTATATTTCCTCGACGTTTTAACACATCCTACAAAAATCGGGAGTGCTGTTATATATCATTTGCTGATTTTGATTCTAATTGGACAATGCCATGTAATTGTCCTCCAGCTAACCCTATTCAATCCTAACAGTAACTTGACACATGATATGCCCAACTTGAGCCATACTCCAGGATCGCTTGGTCCCACCCAGATACCTTTATTTTTCTATAAAGTTAAATCGGTGGTATACGCCATCCACCTTCTCCTCTAAACTCATTGTAGAACACCGTAGTGCGAATTCAATCGCAATCTTATTGCCCTGATCATCACAGTGCACTAGACCCTAGATTTCTTATATTAATTATTAAATGCCATTTTATCTTCATGTGGAAAACGCGCCATAAATTTGAATTTTAAATAATATTTTTGTGGTATATTACGTATGTACCATATGTACATACATACATATATATTATGTATAAGTATCGTGTGTGTGTCTATATTAATTTTAAAAAAAATATTAAAATAAAACTAGTAAATTTTCAAATTATTTTTATGTACATACATTTTTATCTTTTATCTTATATGTATTGTACACAACCTTATGACATTAAATAATTTTTCTATCCATTTATGTATTTAAATAAATGTATGTATATTAGCTAATTTATGCTCCATCCTTTTCCCTTTAACATTTACAAATATATTATACATTAAAATACAAAAAATATTAAAATTAACTAAAAACTAAATAAATAAAAACTAAATAATAAATATCATTATTGAAATGTTTAACCTACATATGAAAAATATAATAATATCTAAAATTTTAATTAATTTTCGCTTAAATTGAAACCCAAATATGTGCGAATTAACAGTAGCAACAGTTTCTTCAAGACGTCATCAGAGGAGTGATCCAAACTTTGATGTAACAAGGCCTACGATGTACAGTTAATGCAAGCCAAACTCAGACACCTTAATACAAATATTTTTTGGCAACATTCTGCCATAATTAGAAAATAGAAAAACAATTACTTTTCTGACAATATTTTGAAAAAATACATACCTATATACATACATACATACATACATACATATATAACATTCTTTCGTATTAAATCATTATTTAAAATTTATAATTTAACCTTAAAAAAGGTTGATTCAACATTATTCACTTTGAAATAAAATTGTGCATGATTGATTTAATATTTTATAATATTAAAATGACAATAAACAATGTTGATTTTATAAAATGGCTTGTCGTAGTTAAAACAAGTTAGAAAGTATAGTCGGTCAAGCCCAACCATATAATACTCTACCATAAACGGGTGATATATGAAAGATATTACCTATTATGGACCGATCATCCAAAAATTTAGTGCCATTACTTCCGTGAATATAAATATTTACCCTTATCGTGAATAATTTTTCCCTCGAAATGTATTCCCTTTTTCTAATATTTAATTCAAAGGGGTTTAATATGCATACAAATTTTCCCACATATCGCGAACGACTTTTTGAAAACTATTTTTTATTGAATATTTAAAGTATTTTAAATTATTTTTAAGGTCAAAATCTATATATAAAATACAAAGCGACATACTCCTCAATAGGATGCAAAATAACCGTCTCATTGCATGTGGTTTTGAAAAGGTTTCCAAAGATGTGGTGGGAGTTTTGCAGTTCTCTTGTAGTAGAACTTAATAGTGCTGGTTCTCCTATATAAACCGTGCTTGAGTGGAAAAAGGTAGTTGTTTTTTTACTTTATTTAATGGATAGACCAAAAAAGGTATGTTTGGTCAAAATCTACGGCTAATTTGAAAAACCAACGGGGAACAGGAGGTGGGCCAAACCAAACGAAAAGTTTGTCAGTTAGCGAGCAGTGTATTTATGACTTGATAGGGATGAAAGAGTCGGTAGAAAACTCCCGCTTTGGTTTACCAAAAGGTTATGAAGGTGAAAAAAAATGAAACAGAGATTTCTTCCCATCTTCTGAAGTACCCAGCTGTTCAAAACGTTTAACTCCAGCCCCATTCGACACTCCACTAGAGTCCAGCGAAAAAGAGAGTTTCGCTACAAAACTAAGAAGAATTGACTCACAGGAAATATTAACAACGGCCGCACTTATTGCAAAGGAGTTGAAATCTCAGGAGAATTTATGCTCCACAATCGCAGTAATGTGTGAGTCACTTCAAAGTAATAATAAAGAATTGGAAGTTATGATGAAAAGGGTACATATATCGTGCTTTAGAAAAGACCAACGATTTAAAATCGGAAAATATAAAGGAGTTGAAGCGACACAATGGAGTTATTGAAAAACTTCGCGAAAAAGAAGTTTCAAATAAAATAGAAAAAAATAAAAAGCTAATATAAATCGAAGAAATAAGTTTTAACTGTTGAACAAAAATAAATAAAAAGTAGTGACCTCAATCGTTATACACACTTGTCTTTAGTTCTTTAATTCTTTAAAATTACAAACATGAATTGTGTTAATTTAATTACTATTTATTTATTTTAAACAAATATTTTTTTATTTAATTTTTGAATAAATATGTATTAATATATTTACACCTTAGAAATTAGATTATTTTATATAGAGTGCGGATATGTTGAGCAGTAGCCAAATAGCCTTCCCTATCATTTGAATTTGCGCTTTCTAGATGAGAAAACTCAGCTTCTTCCTCCTCATATACACCATTGTTGTAATCGCACTTATTAGCAATGCATGTATTATGTGTAATAACACACGTCCGTTGTATTTCGCATTCAATCTTATATTATTCTTCTTGCTACAATTTGGTACTTATCAACTATGACATTCATTAAGTTATATGTATAACATTAAGAATACACGATTTAAAAAGAGACAGATATATTTACATAGAACAATCCAAAAAAACACAGAAAAATATACACCGTTATCCCAAATTCCTGCAAATATAACAATAGTGCAATATATACCGTAACCCTAGTACACCCTCTACAAATATGTACATTACTACATATGCAATGCAACGCAAACGTTTACTATTTTCGCGGCTTTCTCAGGCTCATAGTGCAACTCTCTAGCACCGAGTAAACACCTCCAACTATTTTATAATACACCATTTGCTCTTTCTATAATATTCCTACATTTAGAATGGCAATCATTAAACTTCTTTTCAGCTGAGCCATTAGCAGGAGTTCTATACGGCGCACAGTGGCGCCCGTAGAGCAAATGAGGTTGCAAAAATCAAAATTTTCATGAGCGCCGACGAAGTTTTGAATAAACCCATGTTATAGGAAACTTTTCAACGATTTAAAATATGCCACTCTTAATAATATCACATTTTTAGTTTAGAAGATATAACCGTTCAAAGTTGACCGACTTTCGGTTTTCAAAAAAAACACACAATTTTTAGTCAATTTGTTGCGATTTCAGGTGTAATATCACGAAAAATAGGTAACGAATCGCCATATTTTTTCTTTGTATTGATTGATGTATATATTAAATGTATAATGATAAAAAAAATGCCTGTTTGCTTTGTGTTTCTCCTGGTAAATCACTATTCAAAAACTATCCGTTTTTTCACTATTTTTCAACTTTGACGGATCATAAAAAAAATGTATATTTTTGTATATTTGCCATAAAATTGATTTTTCTACTAATTTTACCTTTGATAACCCATAAGTTGGCCCCCACAAAGCGTAGCACCCGTTCCAAATATCATATGCTGTTTAAACTGTTCAATTATCTTATTCGGTTCAAACGATATGATTTTTGCAACGAAAATGGCGCCACTGTGCGGCGTTAATAACCATGGCTCCAAGGGATATCCGGCGTTTCCTAAAATGTTCATACTAAATGAAATCATTATTAGTACATCATACCTTTGCACTAATATGTAGGCACATATGTATGGATACTTTCACTCACCTAGTAGCCATACACGAGACCCTTTTTTGCAAATAATTTTGCTCCATTACATGTCTGTAAGGACTTGTATTCTACACAAAGGAGTCATGACAGGCTCCAGGATATGTGGCATCAACGAATCTAATCCTTATTTCATTATCGCATATCTGCAAAACAATAATGTGCATGACTCTATATTGTATATTCATTTATGTATGTATGTTCATATGTATATATGTATGTATAAAGTTTATTTGGAACACAACTTACCAAAGTAATACTATGTTTCCACGGCGACTTGAATTACCTGCTTCGCTCTCTGAATCATGTTTATGAATCATGCTGTTTACATGACCAAAAAACTTGATTCGATTTGACAGTTGTTTTTAATAAACAAACAGAATAAAAAAAACAGAATTTACAATTTGTGGAAAATATTTTTTTTAATGGACAAAAAAACAGAGTGAAAATTAGTTAGCTTATTTGAAAAAAACATACATTCGTACGTATTTACTTTCTTTACTTCCAGCAACAAGAAAATAATTGGCTTTGTTTACAATAATATTAAATTTTTACAGCTAGTGCAGATAAACTTGCGATAAAAATTAGAGAAGAGTGCAATTTTTCAAGTTGATTCAATATGAATCTACTCGATTCGCTCTTAAAATTTTGTATGGTGAAGCAAGTTGTTTCACTCATGATTGGGGTGTGAAGCATGAATAGAGAGCGAAACATGTACCGTGGAAACGTAGTATTACATTCAAACTGTAATTTCCTTTTCTGTTATAGTACAGGTGGTTGTTCTTATTTGGGCTTATAATATTGATGTGTATTCTATCAATACATCCGATGACGCCGGGTATCCCACATTTTCGGTAGAACTCCTGACAAGTAAGTTTGTTTTCATCTTTCGATGGATATTTAATCCATTCAGCACAGAGACTTTGCTCTAAAATGTCCAAAACTTTGGAGAACACCTCACAAAAAGTGGATTGTGCCATTCCCACTTCGTCGTCTCTTTCAACACCTTTTTAATATCCGCCCTCTGCAAAAAAACGTAAACATGCACTAAGTTTTAGGATGGGCGGAATACCAAATGATTTTTTTATTGCCGGCAGAGAATTAGACAGCGTAGTCAAAAGATACGAGAAAGTAGCTTTACTCTGTAATGTTGGATAAATCTAAAATGAGAACTAAATAGTACCTTATTTTTCATAGAATTTAAGTCACTTACGTTGTATCAGGTAACTCTAAAGGATTAGACGCAGATCGCAACGAGCTATCCGCTGTTGCTGTATTTCTTCTTCTTGTAATAAAATAATGGCATCAATTCTAAACATTTTCTCTATTTTTTTTTTTTTTGCATTTAATTATATATTGAATCTTCATATTTGAAATGACAATAAGTATTCAAATCTTAATACTAAAAAGAAAATAATAAGCCCAGCCAGTGCTAGACAAAAATTTTTATGATACTAAAAAAATTTCACATCAACTGATCCAGTCATCTGTTTTGCGCTTGAGTTAAAGCAAGGGTATCCCTCCTTCTCAACCGATTGTGGCCACTAAAGTTAAGGATGTCTCGTGCAAGGGGGTTTGGATGGTGTTCAAGTTTGCTGACATACTTTGACGCATATTTTGTAAATTCGACTTTTACTAATGGCACGCCTAGATCTTTGTGGATTCGAGAATTTTTAACATACCATGGAGCTGCAGTAATTATACGTAGAATTTTATTTTGACCCCTTTGAATTTTTTCAATGTTTGATGCTGAGGCAGTACCCCATAATTGGATTCCATAACACCAGATTGGCTTTAGAATTGCATTGTACAAAAAAAGTTTGCAATCCAATTTCAATGTAGAGTTTCTGCCGATTAGCCAATTAAGTTGCACTGCTTTTAATCTCATTTGTGTAAGTTTCGCTTCAATATGAGACTTCCAAGTTAAACGGCGGTCGAGGTGAATGCCGAGGTATTTGACTTCATTATGTTGAGGAATAATTTGATTATTTATTCTGATGGACGAGCAGGTATCTTTTCGCAATGTGAAAGTGATATGAATACATTTTTGTTCATTTACCCTGATTTTCCAAAGCTCTAGCCAATTCTCTAGTTTATAAACATAATTCTGCAAATTCTGTGATGCAACTTGGTGGTCCTTATGGACGCTGATAAAGGCTGTATCGTCTGCAAAAGTTGACGTGTGGATTTTGGGGTCTGACGGCATGTCGGAGGCATAAATCAAATATAAAGTAGGACCCAGTATACTACCCTGTGGCACACCTGATTCAATTGGCTGAGCGGTACTTAAAAAATTGCCTTCTTTGATTTTAAATTTGCGACCGTATAAATAACTTTCCATGAGTTTATTTAATTTTGTGCATTAAACCGTCATGCCAAACTTTGTGGAACGCTTGGGACACATCAATGAAAAGGGCGGAGCAGTATTTTTTGTCTTCAAACGACCCTCTTATCACATTTACCAATCTGTGTGTTTGTTCGATGGTACTGTGTTTAGCTCTGAATCCGAATTGATGATTAGGAATACATTCAGTGTCATTCAGAATTGGAGTCAACTTAGTCATTAACAATTTTTCGAACAGTTTAGAAATTGTCGGCAGTAGGATAATTGGCCTATATGACTCCACTTTGGTGTGGTCCTTCCCTGACTTAGGAATCATAGTGATCATAGACACCTTCCAATCTGCAGGATAGTATTCTAGGCGTAAAATAGAGTTAAAGATAAAGAGGATAATTCTTCTTGCTACACGAGGTAACTCCACAAGCATTTTATTGCTGATTTTATCCATACCTGGAGCCTTTCTAAGGTTCAGAGTACCAATAGCGTTTTGGACATCACAAAAGTTTAGTCTTAGAGGTACAGGAGGTCTTATAACAAGTGGTGGCAAATCAGATTCGTTATTCTTTGAGTTGTTTATAGTAAACACATTTCTCAAATGGTTAACAAATAATGTCCCTTTCTCGGAATCATTTCTAGCCCAGTCACCAGTCGTATTTCGCAAAGGATTTCGCAAAGGATTCAGATTGTGGGGTACTATCAAGACCTTCCAAGTAAGATCTAAGTGAGGCCGTTCTTTGGGTTTCTAAGAAATGTCTTAGTATATCTCTGCATTCCCGTAGCCTAGCTTTCAGTTCAGGAGACCTGTGAATTTGCCACTCTCTTCTAATTCTTCTTTTTTCTGATAGGAGATGTTCGAGTTCAGAGAAATAAGTTCTGTTTGTCCTATTTCTACATTCAACGTGATAAGTGGAAGCGTGATGCACAGCTCGTCGAAGGTCTTCGGTAAAGTTGCCAATCGACTCATCAATATCGTCGGTAGTTCTCAACACAACATTTTCCGTGCAATGAGAACTTAAATACTTTTTGTATTTTATCCAACTTACTCGGGTCTTAGTCATGTTCATAAATGGAGAACCACACACTTGAGGGAAATGCATTGAAATGATAGTGGGAGAGTGATCTGAGGACAAGTCCAGTGAAAGATCCACTTGCATCCATTCTACAGGGATATTTTTCACTACTCCAAAGTCAATAACACCGGGAATCTTCCGTCGGTCCGTCGGCCAATAGGTGGGATGTCCACTTGAGAGTACATCTAAGCCCATTTTAGCAATGGTGTTGAAGAGTACGCGACCCTTTGGGGTTACCAGACGCGAACCCCAAAATGTGTGTTTGGCGTTAAAGTCACCAGCAACTAAAAATCTAGCTCCAAGGGATTTAAAGAAGTCATGGTATTGGTGTTCTTTTATTGAAAATCGAGGCGGAGAATAAATCGATGATAAAACAAATTTGTATTGACAGAATTCAATGCAAATGTTTGTTGCTTGGAGGTAATCCTCACTTATGTTATTCATTAGATAATGCTTTATTCTGTTCTTTATAAGAATTGCCGAACCTCCACAAGCTCTTCCGCGGGGGTCTTTAGTATCGTAGAACACGTAGCCATTAATTTTGAAGTACCCTGTCGACGTCAAGTGAGTTTCAGCAATCATCATAACATCAATCTGCTTATCCATCAGGAAGTATTCCAGTTTATTTGTATGTTGGCGGAGGCCGTTCGCGTTCCAGAAACAAATTTTTAAGTAAATCATTTCTTTAATATGGCGTGCAAGATAGTTTTTTTTTTGCAGACGCTTGTCCAAACTATAGTTGTATTTTTATGTTGGCGGAGGCCGTTCGCGTTCCAGAAACAAATTTTTAAGTAAATCATTTCTTTAATATGGCGTGCAAGATAGTTTTGTGTCTGCAATGTTGTCTCTAGATTGTTGATATGCGGCTCAGAATATTGGGGTTTAGGTTCCTGCTCCAGACCTGGCATATTAGTTTTAACCACGTTTGCGTAAGAGACTTGTCTAGAATTAGGAGCGTTTTCGTGAGTAGTTGGTCGTACAATTTGAGGAAAATTCATACTCGACATGAAATTAGGTAGTTGATGATGATCAGGTAATACTGACGACTTATTGGTCCTTATGCCCTTCAAGTAAGTATAAACTGGACAACCTCTATAATTTGCGGTATGATTTCCTCCGCAGTTACTAAATTTTTTTATTTTTACGTCAGTTTTGGACTTATTACATTGAGCAGTTGCATGTAGTTCCCCACACGCAACACAAACAGACGGCAATTTACAATACGCTTTGGTGTGGCCAAAACTTTTAGTAACAAAAATGGAGAGACAAAAACAATCGGAACTAACATTTTTGCATAAAAAAACGGCAGCATTTGTTAAACATAAGGTTTAACAAACTTCTGCAAATGTACTACACGCAATTATTATATAGGATGTTGGAATGAAAACATGTAAGTATGGGAAAAAGGTTGGCGTAATTTAACTAATTACGTTTATATTATAGAGTCGCCATGGCTTGTTTTATGAGGAAGATGTGGCTATTATGCCAGAAGAAACGTTTTCTGTAAATTAAGATCGCTTGTAGCATTACAGTTTATTTTAATATAATAATTTACATACCCCTTATTTATAATTGGTTTATCCATTTCCACAAATATTTATTTATTTATTTAGTATACGGTGTAGTTTGCCGCAAATTTATTTTATATCCCGCTCTTTTTATTATTTTTTTTAAATTTATTTTTGTGGAACTGTAAAATTGTTCTTGTTCAGTGCTGTATTTTTTAGTACTTTAGTATGAAATTCAGAGTTGTATTACAAGATTTTGTGAGATTTTGCCAAAATCTCGTGACGAACTAGATTTTGTTTTGAATGGGAAATCTAGTAGAAATGAACAAGATTTCGCTCAAAATCCCTTAAGTACTAGATTTTGCGTAGGTGTATATGTAGTCTATATATATAAAATTCAATGTATGTATGTATGTATGTATGTATGTATGTATGTATGTAACGTATAGACTCCAAAACGGCTGAGCCGATTTTGATGAAATTTTCACAGCATGTTACTGTGACTCTGGAAGGAATAATAGGGTACTTTTTTTTGCCACGCCCACTTTTACGCCCACTTTTTTAAAATATTGTAATTGGAGACCAAACCTCTGGACCGATATTCTTGAAATTTTCACAGCACGTTACTGTGACTCTGGAAGGAATAATAGGGTACTTTTTTTTTGCCACGCCCACTTTTTTAAAATATTGTAATTGGAGACCAAACCTCTAGACCGATATTTTTGAAATTTTCACAGCATGTTACTGTGACTCTGGAAGGAATAATAGGGTACTTTTTTTTACCACGCCCACTTTTACGCCCACTTTTTTAAAATATTGTAATTGGAGACCAAACCTCTGGACCGATATTCTTGAAATTTTCACAGCATTTTACTGGGACTCTGGAAGGAATAATAAGGTACTTTTTTTTACCACGCCCATTTTTACGCCCACTTTTTAAAAATTATGTAATTGCTCCCATATAGTTTTTAACAGATTTACTTCAAATTGTATACACATTATATACTCCAGGCGAGGTAAAAATAAAGATTTCTTAAGCCACGCCCCTTTCACGCCCATTTTCACGCCAAATTTTTGAAAGTTTTATACTTTATTAAATTTTTACAATAGGATATTCTTACGAAATAATAAATTCTTGACTATGTAAGTGGACAAAGGGGCATGGCCTCGCCTAAAGCATTGCAATAAATACATTAAAATTAAATAAATAAATGTTTGTAAATATATAAATACGTTTTATTTTATTTTATGACGAGGGGGGGGGGTAGCAAAGCACACCGGGCTTAGCTAGTATTATATAAAATAAAAAGCAAATTACAAAATGTTATGATCATGCATTAAGAGTTGTTAAATGTATCAATAATATTATATTAATAATATTATATGAATAAAAAATAACAATCTTAAATTCATCACTCTGGCCAAAGAAAAAACTACAACAATAATATTATATGTTTTTTTTATGTTTCATAAATAAAACGCTACTTTAAAAAAATAAAAGCATTAAGTGGCACCGCAGAAATATAAATGGATTACAACAACAGCTGTTTATATTTTCATTGCTTTGTTTGATTAAAGTTTGTAAGTGTTTTATTGTTTAAAGATTTATTATTTTTAATGTTTTTATTTACTTTTTTGTTGTATTTTAGTAATAGCTTCTATAAAATCAACAAATTTCTCTTCAGTTATTATGTTATTTAAAAAGTACGACGAACAAATTTATTTTTTATTAAAATGTCAGATTTCGGGATTAGCTGCTGACAATGTAGCAGTATTATTGACCCTAGTATTCTATGTATTTATACACCAATCATAATTTCTGGATGGTTCGGAGCTAAGATACTAGAATGTCCATGTCTAGAATGTTCAGCCAAAGCCATTGAAAGTTAATGTTGCCATATTGATCAGCCATGATTATAACAGGGTGTTATCAACAAGGTCTATAAATAGAAACTTATACAATTGCAAATTTTAACATTAAAATCATATTGATTTAACATGTTCAATCAATTAAATCGTACAGTTATTTGATTTCATTTTGATTCAACGATTTTGTCTGTGTGCATTGTTTATTTATTAAAATGAGCTTAAAAATGTCAATTATTAAACATAAATTTTTAAATATGCATTTTAGTCCATAATCAAATCAATGAAGTCGTGAAATGCTGCGGATATGAGCGCCATGCCATATCACACCGCAAAAATGAACACCAACTAACAACTTTTATCAACTTACATGTGTATGTATGAAATATTTTTTTATAAGAAAAAAAAACTTATTAATTTAATTTCCATACATACATATTCAAGTAAATACATATACATATGCATGTGTATATACATATGTATGTAGTATGTTTGGTTATGCAGAACAATGATCATTTTGAATATTAAAAAGTGAAATTATATTAGTACATTATCACATAAATGACTTGTAAAAATCGCCTTTTCGTAGGTTTTACCATAGTCATTTTACAAATTAATACAAAAAAACATTTCCAGATATAATTATCCAAACCTTGACATTGGAGGCTGAAATTTAAGTATAAATAGTGAGTATGGAAATTATAGATGCAACAGTTGATTCGATGCATCGAATTTGTTAATAGCTTATAATATAAAATTTTACTAAAAAGTAAAGAAATAAATGTTGCTAAATTTGGAAAATGGACTATTGCTGGAGGTAATCCGGAGGAACTCAAAAAACTAAGAAAGTTTTATTTTTAAAATTTTTTTCTTTCAGGTGTTTTTTTTAATTTTGATACTATGTGACTCTACCGCGAATCATGAACATGGATCAAAAGTTCGCAGAAGTATTATTGATCCTTATGCACCACCACCGTTTGCACCATTTGGGGCTCTGCCTCCGTTTGGTGGTTTACCTCCATTCGGTGGTTTCTTTCCACCATTCCCACCTCCCTTTCCCCCACCACCGTTTCCACCACCATTTGGCGGAGCATTTCCTCCGCCATTAGGGCCGGCTTTAGCTTTGCCTCCACCGCCTGTTTTACCCTCACCTTTTCCAACACCATTTCCTTTACCATTTTATCCGCCCCCACCACCTTTTGGTTATCCATTTCCTCCACCAGCTTATCCATATGCGCCGCCAGCACCTGCCCCGCCACCACCAGCTCCCGCTCCAGCGCCAATTATTTTGCCAGCTCACACTGCGGCTACATTAAGTGTCGCATCATTATTACATGCTCTGATTGCAAAGAAATTTTATCCACCGGTGGTACCATTTCCTGTGCCAAGACCAGTACCGTTTCCTGTTACAGTCAAGGTAAAATAAATATCTTTTTATTAACTCTTTATTGCAATATTGATTATTATACCCTTCACCATCATGAGAAGGGTATATATAAGTTTGTTATTCCGTGTGTAATTTCCACAATAAAATTGTCCGACCCTATAAAGTATATATACTCTGGATCCTTATAGATAGCGGAGTCGATTAAGCCATGTCCGTCTGTCTGTGTCTGTCTGTTGAAATCAGTTTTTTGAAGTCCCAAAATCTTCAACAATTCTGTCAGAAATGCTTTCGAGAAGTTTGCTATTTAAAATCAGCAAAATCGGTTTAGGTCAACCAGAGTTATGGACCAATATGTGAGACAACCTCCATAAAAATTTCATATTTTTTGTCCATTTTATTGCAATATTTTGAAATATATTGCAGATAATACCATGAAATTTTGTATACGTTGTTTGTATGATAAAAGAAAAGAGTGTGCGGAAAATAGTAAGAATCGGTCCATGATTTCTCATAGCCCCCATACAAATATATGTATTCCCGAAATATGGCTTAATGATAAATAAATGCCTATAAAATTCGAACATCAAGACAAAATTCAACAAAAATAATTTTTATACAAAAAGAAATCGCAAAACGAAATTTTTTTTAGTTCTGTCTATGTTTGACCATGGACCCCATATAAAGTCCACTTCTAAAATTCATTTAAATACGCATAAAACAGATATAAATATTGTTAAACGGCTAAAATTTGACATAAATACTTTTTATAGGCAAATAAATTGTTGTACTAAATTTTATGGTAGTCGGCCCAGAACTGGTCATAGCTCCCATATAAGGACCACATCTGAAAAAGACATTTTTCCCTATATATATTGTAAAAATATCAGTACCGACTCAAAACTTTGCACAGATCATTTACATATATACAAAATTCATCCCACAAAATTTTGTGAATTTCGGTCTATTTTTAACCGTAAGCCCCATATAAAGCCCTCTTCCGAAAATCACTTTAATACTCATAAATTTCTTATAAATAAGGGTACCAATCCAAAATTTTACACGGATCATTTACATACATGCCTAAATCAAACTGCTGGATTTTGAGAATATCGGTCCATATTTGACAATATCGCCCACATAAGGTCCACTACCGAAATCCACGTTAATACTAATATATATCTTAAATATACCGTTATTATGTTGAAATTCGACGTGAAATATCCTCATTCGCATGAAAATAACTGTTCCAAAATTTAAGAAGATCGGCCCATAATTTCTCATAGCTGCATACGGTTAAAAATAGACCGAAATTCACAAAATTTTGTGGGATGATTTTTGTATATATTAAAATGATCTGTGCAAGGTTTTGAGTTGGTACCGATATTTGTACAATATATATAGGGAAAAATGTCTTTTTCAGATGTGGTCCTTGTATGGGAGCTATGACCAGTTCTGGGCCGACTACCATGAAATTTAGTACAACAATGTATTTGCCTATAAAGAGTATTTATGTCAAATTTTAGCCGTTTAACATTATTTATATCTGTTTTATACGTATTTAAGTGAATTTTGGAAGTGGACTTTGGTCAAACATGGACTGATTCTTACTATTTTCCGCACACTTTCTTCTTTTTTCATAGAAATAACGTATACAAAATTTCATGGTATTATCTGCAATATATTTCAAAATATTGCAATAAAATGGACAACAAATATCAAATTTTTATGGAGGTTTTCTCAAATATTGGTCCATAACTCTGGTTGGTCTAAACCGATTTTGCTGATTTTCATTACCAAAGTTACCTGCAAAATAAGAAATATTTTTCTGAGAGTGTTTTACACAGACGGACAGACGGACATGGCTAAATCGGCTTAGAATTTCATAAGGATCAAGAAAATATATACTTTGTTGGGTCTCAGATGAATATTAAAAGTTTCACACGGAATGACAAAAGTAATATACCCTCATTCACCACTCTTGGTGGTGGAGGGTATTAAAGAAATTGGTATCATTCAAAAGAAAAAATGTTATAGTTTATTAAACAAAAAACATTTATTGCAAAAATGTACATTTTAATATATTAAAATTCAAAAAACAAAAAAATGTTCGTTTTTGTTTTTTCTTTTTTCTACTTTTATCAATACATAATTGATGTGTAATTGCCAGTTTTAATTTCAAGTTTTTTTTCAATAAATTATTTTTGTTTGCTATAACATTTTTTCTTTCAAATGACACCAATTTCTTTTTAAGTTACTGTTACTTTTCTTTTTATAGAGCTTTGAAAAAAAATACACTGCACAAAATTAGCTGTGTGCCACTGTATGTACATATGTATGTGTAATTTGGAACCTATTTTCACTAGTCTAGGAAGAAGTGACGTTAGAATAAATCCGCTAAATTATTTAAACACAAAGATTTTCTGGAAATGAGATCTTCCTTTATCCATTAAACCATCGATATTATATGAATATTTAATTTACGTACATTTTTTAACAAAAAGCTTTTTTCATTGACATCTCAGTTCTCTCTGGAAATATAAATATGTAGTTGGAAAAATAAATAATTCGAATTTATCGAAAATTATCGCAGTAACCAGCACTTCAGTTTAAACAAGTAAGAGTGCTATATTCGGCTGTGCCGAATCTTAAATACCCTTCACCTAAGTGTAATAAGAAATACAGAAACTACACTAGACTAGAATATCCTAATTCTGGGTTTTCTATTCAGTCTTAGTGCAAATTTTATTAGTATTTGATATATTGTTTGAAAGACAATTTTACGACCAACATAATTTATGTAAAATATTTTCAAATGTTGTCTAATTTTACCATTTTTAATTGATTTAATTACCAATTCTTACCATAATTTACAGAGTCTGTCTGATGTTCATAATAATCTTCAGTGTAATTTAACAAACAGAGTATAAAAAAAGGGGTACAATTCGGTTTTAGTGATTTTGTTAAAAAAAAAAAAAACAAATAGGGATTTTAGAAGAGATACCAGCAAAAAAAATTTTTTTTGGCGGCCACGCCTATTTTCGAGGGGGCGGGCCCTTGAAGTTGAAAATATATAGGCCTATATCTCGGGAACTACTGGGTGTCTGATAATTTGTAATACATTAAATAAAAGGTATTAAAAATAGCTTTCCAACGATATATATCATGATTATAAAATATGGACCGAATATGGGTTAAATCCGAAAAGAATATTTTTTGACCCGAATTTCTTTGTTTTTGGAAATGCTTCTATATGGCAGGTATGACAAATTATGGGCCGATCTTCTTAAATTTTGGAACAGTTATTTTCATGCATATGGGGATATTTCACGTAGAATTTCAACGTAATAACGGTATATTTAAGATATATATTAGTATTAACGTGGATTTCGGTAGTGGACCTTATGTGAGCGATATTGTCAAATATGGACCGATATTCTCAAAATCCAGCAGTTTGATTTAGGCATGTATGTAAATGATCCGTGTAAAATTTTGGATTGGTACCCTTATTTATAAGCGATTTATGAGTATTAAAGGGATTTTCCGAAGAGGGCTTTATATGGGGCATACGGTTAAAAATAGACCGAAATTAACAAAATTGTGTGGAATGATTTTTGTATATATGTACATGATCTGTACAAAGTTTTGAGTCGGTAACGATATGTATACAATATATATAGGGAAAAATGTCTTTTTCAGATGTGGTCCTTGTATGGGAGCTATGACCAGTTGTGGGCCGATCACCATAAAATTTAGTACAACAATTTATTTGCCTATAAAGAGTATTTATGTAAATTTTTAGCCGTTTAACATTATTTATGTCTGTTTTATGCGTATTTAAGTGAATTTCGGAAGTGGACTTTATATGGGGTCTATGGTCAAATATGGACCGAACTAAAAAAAATTTCGTTTTGCGATTTCTTTTTGCACAAAACTTAGTTTTGCTGAATTTTGTCTTGATATTCCAATTTTATAGGCATTTATGTATAATTGAGTAATATTTCGGGAAGATTTTTGTATGGGGGCTATGACCATTTCTGGGCCGATCACCATAAAATTTGGTACAATAATTTATTTGCCTATAAAGAGTATTTATGTAAAATTTTAGCCGTTTAACATTATTTATATCTGTTTTATGCGTATTTAAGTGAATTTTGTAAGTGGACTTTATATGGGGTCTATGGTCAAATATGGACCGAACTAAAAAAAAATTTCGGTTTGTGATTTCTTTTTGTATAAAACTTATTTTTGCTGAATTTTGTCTTGATATTCCAATTTTATAGGCATTTATTTATCATTAAGCCATATTTCGGGTATATATATATTTGTATGGGGGCTATGAGAAATCATGGACCGATTTTTACTTTTTTCCGCACACTTTCTTCTTTTATAGTACAAACAACGTATACAAAATTTCATGGTATTATCTGCAATATATTTCAAAATATTGCAATAAAATGGACGAAAAATATCAAATTTTTATGGAGGTGGTCTCACATATTGGTTCATAACTCTGATTAACCTAAACTGATTTTGCTGATTTTAAATAGCAAACTTCTCGAAAGCACTTCTGACAGAATTATTGAAGGTTTGGATCCCGAACATATCTTGGGACTTCACAAAACTGATTTCAACATCCAGACAGACAGACAGACAGACAGACAGACAGACGGACATGGCTTAATCGACTTCGCTATCTATAAGGATCCAGAATATATATACTTTATAGGGTCGGAAAATTATATTGTGGAAATTTCACACGGAATGACAAACTTATATATACCCTTCTCACGATGGTGAAGGGTATAAAAACGGCAATAAAAAAAACCAGTAAGAAAGTATAGAAAATATATGGAAGATATGACCTATTATGGACCGGTCATCCAATTTATCTCGATATAAATAATTTTAAAAGATTTGTGGAGGTTAAAGTTGATTACAGGGAGGGTCTTATATGGGAGTTTCGTCTAATTACGGACCGACCATTATAAAATTAGATGTCATCATTTCTGTATATTATTTGTGTCGAATTTTATTTGATTACCAACATTCTTATTAAAAAGTTATGATTGTTAAAGTGATTTTCAGAAGTGGGCTATTTATGGGAGCTACGACTAATTATTGACCGATCATAATAAAATTGTACCGTATTATTTGTATACATATAAGATATATTTGCATTAAATATTATTTGGAGACCAACATTTTTAAAAGAATTATGCTCTTTTAAGTGATTTTCGAAAGTGGACCTTATATGGAAACTACGACTAATTATGGACCGATCGTCAGATAATTCTACCATATTATATGTATATGTACGAAACGTATTTGTGTTCAATATTATTTAGATACCAACATTTTTGAGAGAGTTATGCTCTTTTAAGTGATTTTCGGAAGTGGGCCATATATTGTAGCTAGGACTAATTATGGACCGATCATCATAAACTTCTACCATATTATATGTGTATCAGAGACCTGCAACGAGTACTAAATTTTCGGGTATACTTAATCATGCACATTGATTTTTATGATTTAATCGTTTTTGTTCAAATGCACAAAACGCTCGTTTACGCAACCGTTCGTTTCAAACATTCAGTTTTATTCCCTGGTTGTTTTTTGCGAACATGAATATTCTGACTGTGTCGTTAAATGTATGAAGCTCGTTTTACATCAAAGCCAACGTGTTGTTAGCCGAACATGTGTTTTATTCATTTGTTGTTTTGTGCGAACATGAATGTTCGACTGTGTCGTTAAATGTATGAAGCAGCTCATTTTACATTTTTTCTTTAATTTTTTTTTCTGTGCAAAAATATATTTGACAAATTGTACATATTACAAATTTTATCATTGCTTTGTCAAATAAGTTTTCTTTTCGACGAAATAATGTTAAATAGGTAGTAAATGCACATTTTTTATGTTTTCATATTTTTCTGCCAGCCGCTTTTTACTTATAAGTGGCTCGTGTGTTTTTAGTTCAATTCCAATCAGATCATGCACAACAAAGCCGACATGCAAAAAACAAACTGTGTATAAACAAGAATTTTTGTTTTCAAACATTGCAGTTCGAACCAAGTGTTGGAAATGATTTATACTCGTTGCTGAATTTTCTGTGTGTGCATAAAAAGTGAATAAGCATAAAATTGAATCATACTTTTTTGTATTGTTCTTAAAATTCAACGTTAGTGAATAAGTCGGCTCGTTCATACTTGTTGCAGGTCTCTGGTAGGTATGTTAGTGTAGGTATGTTAGTAAATAACGATACCACGTCTAATGATATAAGAATCTCGTCGTCTTCCAAAATTATTTCGTTTAATTTAGTTTTCAGTTCCAATGAGTTTTTTATGTTATACTTTTCCAATATAACGTTTTTCAAAATGGTCCCTATGTGTTTAGAAAGATCGTAGCACGGTACTTCTACAGAAGAGGATATTGGACGTAATGGCACATCCGGCTTGTGTATCTTCGGTAAACCGTGTAATCGTGGGGCATTGGCTGAATCTGAAGTTAGTTTGATTTTTTCATATTGTGTTATATGTTTGTTTTTGTATAGTTCCATCACAAGTTTATTATTACTCCTTTGTAATCTCTGGGTGGGATCTGTTCTTATGGTTTTATAAGTGGATTTGTCTTCTAAGAGTTTATTCATTTCCCTTTTGTAGTCTTCTCTATATATAATGACAGTTTTATTACCCTTGTCTGATTTCGTCACTACAATTTCATTTTCGTTTTTTTTAATAACTTTTTTGTCTCTTCAAATATGTTTAAAATCATAGCTCAGATTTACTCGATTTTACTCGCGAGTGAAAAACACTCGCGAAGAAGAGTACTCGAAGAGTACGAGTGCTACAAAAAGTTTACTCTCCACTCGTTTGTTTTAGGTGGGAGTACTCGCGAGTACTCCTTTTTAAAAATTAAGAGTGGGAGTAAAAATCTTCGAAATAGAGTGAGAGTTTACTCTTAAGAGTGAAATCGAGTGGAAAAATAGAAACTGTTTGTCTTTGCTGACTTATGTGTGCGTGTGGTTTTTGTTACTTTTTCAGTCTTTCTCATACAGTGCGCGTGTGCGGAGCAATTAGTTGGTTTTATAATAAAAGTTGTATTATATTTTTAAAAGTTTACTTATATTTTCTATATTATAATGAACAATAAAGACATAAATAATGAAACACGAAAATATTTTCTTCGCGAGCATTTTTGTACACAAAAACCACCGGTCCCTAACAATACATTCTGCTGCTTTTCTCTTCTCGACCTCCCAGTCCTCCCTCGTCAGTCACCTTTCCCCACCATAGTCTATACTTGCTACTACACACACACACACGCACACACAAATTGGCAAAAACGAACAGTTTCTATTTTCCACTGTATGAGAAAGACTGAAAGAGTACTCGGCAAGAGTATAATCTGCTCGATTTCGAGTGTATTTTACTCGCACTCGAAATCGAGCGAAGCATATGCGCTCTTATTCGAGTGGCATAGAAAAATAGAGTATACTCGATTTTTTTTTTCACTCGCAGGAGTACTCGCGCTCGAATTCGAGCGAGTTTCACTCTCTACTCGAATTCGAGCGAAGATTTCGGAGCTCTGTTTAAAATAAGTTTCTCTTTGTGATTGTTTCTCGATGTTCTTTTATAAGTCAGTATCCTGTTGGCTATTTTTGATCTAATTGTATCCTTCTCTCTATCATCCGTAAGTGTTTGAACCCATTGTTCCAAATCGGCTATTAAATTAATAGCAGAAAATTTTTTATTATTCACCGGTAATGCAAATTTAGATCCCATTGAAAGTAGCCATTTACTCTCTTCTGTAAAAGAAATGTTTGTCTTATTGACGAACCAGGTTGAGTTGAATTTTAAATTATATTTTTCCAATTCCTTCTGTTTCAACTTTTGTTTATATGAGAGTGACTACATTGACGACAGCAGGTTGTCCATGCGACAAAAGCAAAACAGTGTTGACCATATAGCAAAATGTGTAAAGCAAATTAAATGAAATAAAGAGCAAAAACCAAAATTAAAATGTTATGATCAGTTATGCATCAAGAGTTGTTAAATATATCAATAATATTATATTAAATTAATAATATTATATTTTATATTAATAAAAATGAGTGAAATTATTTAGCATGTCTGGAATCATATACACATGTTTTTCATGTTTCATAAATAAAACGCTACTTAAAAAAAATAAAAGCCTTAAGTGGCATCACTGCAATATAAATGGATTCTTGCAACAGCTGTTTATATTTTAATTGTTTTGTTTGATTAAAGTTTGTAAGTGTTTGTTTAAGATTTATTATTTTTAATGTGTTTATTTACTTTTTTGTTGTATTTTAGAAGCCTTTATGCCATTAGCCATTATGTTATTTAAAAAGTTCGAAGTCCAATTTGCAGCGTTGCCATTTGTTTGCATACTTTTTGGTCTGCACATAATAGCCATCCCTAAATAACGGCGGCAAGCGTTGTTTTAATATCAAAATTTCTCATGCTCATACATTTTATATGGTGCATACCAGAGACCTGCAACGAGTACTAAATTTTCGGGTATACTTAATCATGCACATTGATTTTTATGATTTAATCGTTTTTGTTCAAATGCACAAAACGCTCGTTTACGCAACCGTTCGTTTCAAACATTCAGTTTTATTCACTGGTTGTTTTTTGCGAACATGAATATTCTGACTGTGTCGTTAAATGTATGAAGCTCGTTTTACATCAAAGCCAACGTGTTGTTAGCCGAACATGTGTTTTATTCATTTGTTGTTTTGTGCGAACATGAATGTTCGACTGTGTCGTTAAATGTATGAAGCAGCTCATTTTACATTTTTTCTTTAATTTTTTTTCCTGTGCAAAGATATATTTGACAAATTGTACATATTACAAATTTTATCATTGCTTTGTCAAATAAGTTTTCTTTTCGACGAAATAATGTTAAATAGGTAGTAAATGCACATTTTTTATGTTTTCATATTTTTCTGCCAGCCGCTTTTTACTTATAAGTGGCTCGTGTGTTTTTAGTTCAATTCCAATCAGATCATGCACAACAAAGCCGACATGCAAAAAACAAACTGTGTATAAACAAGAATTTTTGTTTTCAAACATTGCAGTTCGAACCAAGTGTTGGAAATGATTTATACTCGTTGCTGAATTTTCTGTGTGTGCATAAAAAGTGAATAAGCATAAAATTGAATCATACTTTTTTGTATTGTTCTTAAAATTCAACGTTAGTGAATAAGTCGGCTCGTTCATACTTGTTGCAGGTCTCTGATGTGTATACACAAAACATATTTGTGTTCAATATTATTTGGATACCAAAATTTTTAAGAGAGTTATGCTCTTTTAAGTGACTTTCGGAAGTGGGCCTTATATGAGAGCTACGACTAATTATGTACCGATCTTCACGAAATTTGTAGATGTAATTTAGCTTCATTTAGTACTCATTTTTGGTGAAATTTGTGTGCATACTTGCATAATTCAAAGATTTATGACCGGTAAACCCCAATTTTGGGCGGACATTAGTATTGGGGCCAGGTGAAATAATGGACCGATTTCCACCAGTTTCAACTCCATCCATTCTTGGGCCGAAAATATATCACGTACCAAATTTTATCGAAATATCTTAAAAATTGCGACCTCTACTCTGCGCACAAGCTTTACATGGACAGCCAGCCAGCCAGACGGACGGACAGACATCGTTAAATCGACTCAGAAAGTGATTCTGAGTCGATCGGTATACTTTAAGGTGGGTGTTGCACCAATATTTCTGGGAGTTACAAACATATGCACAAATCCAATATACCCTCCCCACTATGGTGGTGTCGGGTATAAATTAAAAAATATCTCATACTCGTATAATACATGCAAAATAGAATATAATTTTACATACCACTCGCCATGAGTGGAAAGGAAATACATATGCATATGTACATATTTCATTATATATACTCGTATGTATGTACATATATGTATGTATGTAAGTTATTTCATTCATTTGCGACCTTAGGGTTTCAGTGCTTTACTTTATCATGATACGGATAGGTATAGGGATCTTCATTGTTCATTGATAATCTAGTCATTGGTAATGACTTGTAGTGTGTTTGTGTCGATAATTTAAAAATGTTTGTTTCTTCGTGGACAAGACCGATTCATATTATACCGTTTTTCTTCGTTTAGTTTCTACTTACATGCACATGTACTCGTATTTAATTGAAAATCTTTAAATAACAAAAATTACACGAAATATCTCGGAAACTGTAGTTTGAAATGATTAAAAGTATTTATAACATTAACGTTATTTATTCTAAGCTGTCTGAAAATGTCAAAATTTATTTTTAATTTTTATTGCAGGTACCTGTTCCTGTCCCCGTAGAACAACCACATCATGTAACCATCTTAAAGCCAGCCAATCATATTGATAATCCCGTTATCCATGCAGATCATTATCACGAAATGGATAATGAATGGCATTCCGCACCACCAAATGATTGGCATCCATCACCGCCTGATGACATAAATTTACATTAAAATCTAAACCTTAGTTATGGAAATTTACAAAATAATATAAGGCTATTCATTTATCAAAGATACATACATAAGTATGTATTAAAAATATTATTTAAAAAAAATCGAATTCTATATATATTTATTAAACATATATTGTACATTAAAATCTTTTATTTAACAATATACATATGTACAATATACTCGTACCTGCGCACAGCGATAATTAGTTTGAAATGTGTTGAGTTCTTATCGTGGGCACATGGCATGTTTACCGCCATCGATTGGTACGCAAGCACCGGTAATAAAACTAGCATTACTACTAGACAAAAATGCTATTGTTTCGGCCACTTCATACACGTTACCCACTCTGCCCATGGCGTGGGTGTGTTTACAACGTTCCAGATATTGAGCATATACCTCCTCGGACATACCACCTCGTTTATGGATGTCGGTTACTACAACACCAGGATTGACTGAATTAACTCGAACATTCTTGGGAGCCATCTCTAGGGCAACACATTTTGTAAATTGATCCAGAGCGGCTTTCGAAACACCATAACTTAATGCTCCAGCAAACGAACGTAGACCGGCTACACTGGACACATTTATTATGCTACCTTGATTTTCGATCAGAAAGGGTCCTGCCAATTTAGTTAGTACGAATACAGCACGCAAGTTTGTATTTAATATGCGATCAAATTGGTCTACATCAATGTCAAGAAGACCACCCGCAGCTAATATACCTGCATTGTTGACCAAAACGTCCAAACGTTGAAATTTGGTAATAGTTTCAGCAATAATTTTTTCCGCATCTGTGGTAACATCGGCAACTATAGGCAAGCAATTTACTTTCTCGTTGGCTTCTTTGCATTTTATTTCGGTGGCCTTAAGATTATCGACATTACGACCCACTATAACAATGTTGGCACCATTTTTCGCAAAAGTTTCTGCAGTTGCAGCTCCAATTCCTGAACTAGCACCAGTTATTAGCACCACTTTGCCCGTGAAATTCATTTTGTTAACTAAATTTTGTTATACGAGTATGTGCATACCAATGTATACTTGCAATCGAATTCTAACCAATTCAGCTAGTACTGTTTTAAATCTGATTTTTATACCCTACACCACCATATTGGGGAGGGTATTTTGGATTTGTGCTAACGTTTGTAACGTCAATAAATATAAGTTCAACATCCACCTTAAATTATACCGACCGACTCAGAATCGCTTCGATTTAACAATGTCCGTCCTTCTGTCTGGCTTGCTGTCCATGTAAAGCTTGTGCGCAGAGTACAGGTCGCAATTTTCAAGACATTGTCAAATAATTTGGTATATGATATTTTTTTTTGACCCAAGACCGGTTGAGATTGAAATTGATTAAAATCGCTCCATTATTTCACCTAGCGCATATCGGCCTACTTCCGAAAATAACTTGAAAGAGCATAACTGTATTAAAAATTTTGGTATCCAAATAATATTCAACAAAAATATGTTTCATACATATGTATATACAGAAATCATGACACCTAACTTTATAACGGTCGGTATATAATTAGTCAAAGCTACAATTATTAACACCCTCTTCGAAAATCACTTTAATATTTATAAATCTTTTAAATAGATCATAGTCAGGGCTGCTAGATAAATTTCGGAAAAAATCGGCAAAATCGTGATACAAAAGAAAAATCGCCATTTCGAATTTTAAAAATCGTCAAAAAAATCGGAAAAATAAAAAGTCACTATTTCTAATAATTATTTGAAATGTTTATTTAAACGAAATCATGAAAATTCTAGTTTATATAGTCTCTTGTACAATACATAAATTTTAACTTTTTAAATAAGAAATCACTCTCTTCAATTCTGACCCCTCAAGGCAAGTATTTTTGGATGAGAAGAGAAAAGAGAACAAAAGGGGTACAAACTTGATGGTACTATGGTACAATTTTCTTTTATGCTTTTGCATGTATATTTCCATTAAAAAGTACGAAAATGAAATTGACGTGTGTGAATAAAATGGCAAGTGCAAAAGAGAATTGTACAAAAACTGGTCAGCTAAAACTGAAGAGTGTGAAACAAGGCTTACAGTATTTTATAAAGAAATATCTGAATTTAGCATATTTGATTAATTTAGGTAAAGTACAATGTTAAAACTATTTAGTTTATTAAGTTTTAAATAACATTTTGAGTACAGAATCCAATTCATCCATCATATATAGGTGCTTATTTTCAAAAAATTCCTTGTTTTTGTTATTTAAATTTACTTGGCTGAATATTCTTTCGCCGTTTTGTTCAAACAGCAGAAGTTTTTGTAGAATTCATGGAATTCATCATTTAAAATTTCTTTTTATGTTTACATGTAAATAATTAATTTCTACTATTCTGACTCCATACTATTTGGAATTATTATTAAAATTAACAATTGTCAATAATTAAGAAAACACTACAATTAATTGGTTTTGTTTTTGAAATATGTCATGTTCTTCTTAATTTTATGATATTAAATGAGAAAAATAATTGTTGTCTTAAAAAAAAGAGAATTTGGTAAAAAAAAACATTAATAAAATAAACAAATGATAGGAAATTTTAATAATTCAGAAAATCGTCACTTTCAATGAAAAAATCGTCAAATCGTCACTTTGATATTTTTGAAACAAAAAATCGTCAAATCTGGCAGCTATGATTATAGTCCCATTGCCCATTTCTAAAAAAACTGTTTTTACACATATACATACTTGGTGTAGGGTATTATATGATCAGGCTTGGACGACGACACTTTCTTACTTGTTATTAATGGCATAACAAGTGACTCAAATTTTTCGGCCAAATGAGTACAAAAATTGGTTTTGGGGTTTTATAACACAAGTGTCAATTTCTATTGAATGAAAACGTAAGACTAATGGCATGTTTCTAGATAACACATGACTCAAATTTTTCGCCCAAATGAGTACAAATATTAGTTTTGGCGTTCTATAACACTAATGTCAATTCTCTTGAGTAAAAACGTAAGACTATCTTTTTTATGGTTTCTACATTTCTACAGCATAAACTGTTGTCCACTACCTACCTTAACTTTCAATTTCAATGTTAAATGCGATAAATTGAAACATTTTTCATTCAATTTATTACAAAATTAAAAAATTCATAGCAATTTAAATTCACATAAGTTATTTTTGTATTGTAAATAAAAAACAGCTGTTTTTATTTTGTTTTCTAGGGTTGCCCCTAAAATATTAAAATATTGAATAATAACATGGAAAAAAGTAAATAAAATATCTAATTAAATAATTTGGCAATAATGCAATATACCACTCGTTCCCCTAATACTACGTTTCCACGCTACATGCTTCGCTCTCTATTCATGCTTCACACCCCAATCATGTGCGAAACAACTTGCTTCACCATACAAAATTTTAAGAGCTGAATCTACTTGCGAAGCACGAAAAATAGCACTCTTCTCAAATTTTTATCGCAAGTTTATCTGCACTAGCTGTAAAAATTTAATATTATTGTTGTAGTATGTATGTATGTATATGTATTAACTGTATTAAATATTGTGTTAAAACAAGATATTGTTATAAATATTAAAAACTGGTAAAACCACTATTTAGTAACTGTATCTATTTGTTGTTGTTATAATATTTATACCAATAACTTGTTATATATACATATGGGAATATTCATGTACTAAAGAACTTAGTAATAATACATATTCTGTCACTCGTTAAGTAACGCTCAATCAGCAAAGTCTATTTATAATCTACTCTATAATAATAAATTTATATTAAAATAAACTCCAAGTTTTATTTGAGTTTATTACAATTGTAAACAAAGCCAATTATTTTCTTGTTGCTGGAAGTAAAGAAAGTAAATACGTACGAATGTGTTTTTTTCAAATAAGCGAACTAATTTCCACTCACTTTTGTTTGGCCATTAAAAAAAATTATTTTCCACAAATTGTAAATTTTGTTCTTTTTATTCTGTTTGTTTATTAAAGACAACTGTCAAATCGAATCAAGTTTTTTGGTTATGTAAACAGCATGATTCATAAACATGATTCAGAGAGTGAAGCAGGTGATTCAAGTCGTCGTGGAAACCTTGTATGAGAATACACTCGTTATTACTTCGTATACTTCTACGGCTTAAACGGTTGTCCACACTTTCACTTTCAATGTTTATTGCAATGGATGGAAACATTTTTCATTAAATGTTTCACAAAATTAAAAAATACCAATTTCAATTCACATAAATTATAATTGAATTGTAAATAAAACACAGCTGTTTTTATTTTGGTTTCTAGGGTTGCCCCTAAAAAATTAAAATATTGAATATTATACTATGTTTCCACGGTACATGCTTCGCTCTCTATTCATGCTTCACACCCCAATCATGAGCGAAACAACTTGCTTCACCATACAAAATTTTAAGAGCGAATCAAGTAGATTCATATTGAATCTACTTGCGAAGCACGAAAAATTGCACTCTTCTCTAATTTTTATCGCAAGTTTATCTGCACTAGCTGTAAAAATTTAATATTATTGTAAACAAAGCAAATTATTTTCTTGTTGCTGGAAATAAAGAAAGTAAATACGTACGAATGTATGTTTTTTTCAAATAAGCTAACTAATTTCCACTCAGTTTTTTTGTCGATTAAAAAAAAATATTTTCCACAAATTGTAAATTCTGTGTTTTTTTATTCTGTTTGTTTATTAAAAACAACTGTCAAATCGAATCAAGTTTATTAGTCATATAAACAGCATGATGCATAAACATGATTCAGAAAGCGAAGCAGGTGATTCTAGTCGTCGTGTAAACATAGTATTACCATGGAAAAAATAAACAAAATATGAAATTACATGGTTTGGCAATAATGTCATTTGAGAGTACAATAATATCAACGTTACAAAACGTAAGTCAGACGAGTGTATTATAGAAACTCATTTGTTTACGTACTCGCCCGTGTACCACTCGTTTGCTTGAGAATACACTTGTTATCTAGAAACATGCCATAATACTCACTTGAACTAAAATTAATGCACTACAAAAATATTGATTATGCCAGCGATTTTCTTGTTGATAAGATTGTACGATCAGTATGAGTGTGGTTAGTACATTCGATAACATTTCAATTAGCTTTATCAATTAATTTTAAGAAACAAAATACCTATAACAAAACTGGAAAAATTAAATCAAAACTGACACTAACTACGCACAATTGTTATATGGGTCGATTGTAAAATAACGTAAGCTATTATAAATCATGTTACAGTCTGAAACCAGCCATAGGCACTCTAATTATTTTATTTTGCGACTTAATAGTTAGTATAAAGTATTATAAATTACACATTGTTCATTCCAAAATTACACATTCGAGAAGAAATTACACATTTAAATTATTAATGACAGGATAGAAAGTAGATGGTCCTTTTGTGGATACCAGATCTTGGGTTTAAAATGACAGGCGGAGATGTTTGGACAAAATTTCAGATATTTGGCCAAGTGATTTCAATTGGGCCACGAATCTGCAAACTATTAAGAAAAAACTTATTTTTTAAGACCCATCAATAATAAAATCTTTTCAGTGGGGTGGGGTACCGATTCGAATATTTTAATATTAAGTGTTAAATATTTAAATATTTATTTATACGAGTAAAAGCATTGATTTTTAAATTTAGAAATAAAACTATAAATATATTAATCATAGAGTAGAAAACATAATTTTTAGAAGAAAAATTGCAAAGAACTTAAATTTTTCTCAAAAGTCGATAATAAAAATAAAAAATATGAAAATGTCCGTAATATCCATTATTGGAATTGTTACATAATTAAACAGGGGCTTGTGCCTATTGTTTTTAGGATGTTTCCTGCCTTTTTGATAGTATGAGGATAGTATGCGTCGACATATTAGAGATCTCAAAAATGGAGACACTTCAAGTTCTTAATTATTTTTAATTATTTTTTAAAAGTGCAAAACTGATCTGAAGAAAAAATTTTTTATAAATAACTAAACTCACTTTAACTTGATCTGCTATTAATTCTCCTAAATAAATCCATAATCAATATATATTATTAATTTTTACTTTAGATTAAATCGTTGGTGGTAAATTTTGCGACATAATGAAGATTTTGCAGAATAAATAGATCCAGTGTAAGTGCGACCTATAACCTATATGTGTAATTACACATAAAGTGACAACACTGGTAAAAAAGTGTAGTAAAAGTGTTAAATTAAAGAGAATACATTTTACGATATTCTTTATGTAGTTACCTACATAAATAAATATTGTGTTTTTATTTATTGAAAAGAATACATACTTGTTATATATTAGTTTTGAAAATGCTTGAATAAGAATAATCATATTCAAAACAAACACTTTTTACACCTTTCACCTCCTTAAGTATTGAATGATGGTATATATAAGTTTGTCATTCCGTGTGTAACACTGAGAAATACTCATCTGAGACCCAAAAAAGTATATATATTCTTGGTCCTTATGACATTCTAAGTCGATTGAGACATGCCCGTCTGTCTGTCTATCTGTCTGTGTAAAACACTCTCACGTCCAAAGGACACACCCGAAATCAACAAAGTTTACAAAACACCGTTTATAGTTCTCCTAAGCAGTTCGGTATAGTCGAACAAGAGTTATGGATCAAAATGTAAGACAACCTCCATAAAAAATTGATATTTTTAAAAATTTTTCTTGCTATACATATTTTTAAAAATATTGCAGATAATACCATGAAATTTTGTATACGTTGTTTTTATGATAAAATAAGAAAGTATGAGGAAAATAGTAAGAACATGTATGTTCATGATTTCTCATAGCCCCCACATAAAAATCTTCCCGAAATATTGCTCATTATGCCTATACAATTGGAATATCAATACAAAATTTAGCAGGAATAAGTTTCATGCCAAAAGAAATCGCAAAACGAAATGTTTTTTAGTTCGGTCCCTGCTTGACAATAGACCCCATATAAAGTCCACTTCCAAAATTCACTTAAATACGCATAAAATTGATATAAATAATGTTAAACGGCTAAAATTTGACATAATCCTTCTAGGTAAATAAATTGTTGTACTAAATTTTATGGTGGTCGGCCCATAATTGGTCATAGCATCCATACAAGGACCACATCTGAAAAAGCCATCGTATAAATATCTGTACTGATTCAAAACTTTGCAGAGATCATTTTTAGACGTCAAATGTGTTTCTGAAATTAGCATCACAACTGTTTGATGTTTTGTTTTTAGAAAATATTCGAGTTCGTTTTTTATGCTGGCGAATGCCGTTTGCGTCCCAGAAACATATTTTTAAACAGTTCATAGTCTTTAAGTACAGCTTGAAATAACATGGATTGCATTTGAGGCATTTCCTGCATCATGCATGCTACTCATAAAATTCGTAAAATTACTAACCGATTGTACAAGGTTTTCTAACTCAGACCATAAAGTGGATATGTTTCACCTTTCTTTAGTTTAACATCACCAGGTTCCAATTCTAAACGAAAAAGTGGTTGGGGGTTTTCATGATTTTAATGCTTAGCACGGTCTTTATCTTAAAGCCTTTAATTTCTAAACTGCTCTTTATTTCCTAGTTGGATGTGCTTTACTGCTCTTTAGTTGATAGGTATAGCAACTTTTTTGTACGGGATTCAAAATTAGTTACAATTTTACGATAATCATTTTCATTATTAATCTGAATTTTGGGTTTATTAGTATTACCTTTCTAGAATGGACCACAAAAAACGAATTTTCGTCAAATAACGAAATTAAATCATTCACTAGTTTGCTGGAGTTTTGTTTTCTCAAGTATATTGGTGGCGGTCTAAATAATTTTGTTATTGGGCTATCAGTTATTTCATTATCCAATATAGCAAATCGGTTTTCAAACTTCCGCCTGTCATTTCCATTATCCTTGGATACTTTTGAATTAGAAGCCACTTTGGAGGAATTTGGACTTCGTCCTCGTTTCAAGACAGTAATCCATTTGTACTGGAGATTTTTGGATAATTTCATCAAATTGAACACAAATATTTTTAATTTATTTGCCCTAGTTTTAGAGCTGTAAAATAGTTTTTCATTCGCAAATGTTAAAATATACAAACTTTTACTATTAACAATTGAAAAATACAAAAAACATTAAAAAAATCCTAGAACAATTAAGAAAAACATCAAAAAACCGGACAAAATTAACTGGGATTTCTAAATGCAATTTGTGATGCAAATTAATTATATGTAAAAACTAAATAAAACAACGCAATGTCTACTATCAACTGCGAAAAAGAAAAAAATATTTTTACCCGTTTTTTACAATTTTATGTTAGAACAACAAACAAAGATCTTTTGAAAATGAGTAGGCAATACGCTATATAAACTACTAAAAATTAAACTTAAATTAAACAAGTAAGAGTGCTATATTCGGCTGTGCCGAATCTTAAATACCCTCCACCTAAACGTAATGAGAAATACAAAAACTACACTGGTTATAGGACTAGAATATCCTAATTCTGTGTTTTCTATTCAGTCTTAGTGCAAATTTTATTAGTATTTGATATATTGTTTGAAAGACAATTTTACGACCAACATAATTTATGTTAAATATTTTGAAATTTTATCTAATTTCGACCATATATAATTGATGTAATTACCGATTGTTACTGTAATTTACAGAGTTTGTTTGATTTTCATTATAATCTTGATTGTAATTTAACAATTTATAAAATTAAAAGAAATTTTTTCCATTTTCACATCAAGTTAAGAAACATAGTATAAAAAAAGAATAAGATATAAGATGAGGCTTTTTTGTTTGAATTTGATCTCAATAACATTATTTACAAAAGATTTATGGGTGGCATAGAAGAAATGGACCAATTATGGAGCGATAACTTCTAAATCCAGTATCCACTAATGTGATTTCTATGTATTTTAGGATTATATTGGTTGAATTTCATCTCAATAGCTTTATTTACAAGAGTTGTATGGTTGGTTGTTATGCTCGGAAGTGGACTTAATTCAGGAGCTATTATTGACTGACAGGTACAAAATCCAGTAGCTTAATTGCCGTATAACCGATACTAATATGATTTCTGGATTAAAATTTCAGATCCATATAAAAGTTGGTTCGATATCGATGTTTATTAGACATTTTTGTGGGTTTATTTCTTTTTTGGAAATGGTTCTATATGGTAGCTATGACAAATTATGGGCGATCTTCTTAAATTTTGGAACAGTTATTTTCATGCATATGAGGATATTTCACGTCGAATTTCAACATAATAACGCTATATATAAGATATATATCAGTATTAACGTGGATTTCGGTAGTGAACCTTATGTAGAGGATATCGTCAAATATGGACCGATATTCTCATAATCCAGCAGTTAGATTTAGGCATGTATGTAAATGATCCGTGTAAAATTTTGGATTGGTACCCTTATTTATAAGAGATTTATGAGTATTAAAGTGATTTTCGGAAGAGGGCTTTATATGGGGCATACGGTTAAAAATAGACCGAAATTCACAAAATTTTGTGGGATGATTTTTGTATATATGTAAATGATCTGTACAAAGTTTTGAGTCGGTAACGATATTTATACAATATATATAGGGATGTGGTCCTTGTATGGGAGCTATGACCAGTTCTGGGCCGACCACCATAAAATTTAGTAAAGCAATTTATTTGCCTATAAAGAGTATTTATGTCAAATTTTAGCCGTTTAACATTATTTATATCTGTTTTATACGTATTTAAATGAATTTTTGAAGTGGACTTTATATGGGGTCTATGGTCAAACATGGAAGGAACTAAAAAAAATTTCGTTTTGCGATTTCTTTTTGCATGAAACTTATTTCTGCTGAATTTTGTGTTTTATAGGCATTTATGCGTAATTAAGCAATATTTCGGGAAAATTTTTGTATAGGGGCTATGAGAAATCATGGGCTGATTCTTACTATTTTCCGCACACTTTCTTCTTTTATCATACAAACAACGTATACAAAATTTCATGGTAGTATCTGCAATATATTTCAAAATATTGCAATAAAATGGACAATAAATATCAAATTTTTATGGAGGTTGTCTCACATATTGGTCCATAACTCTGGTTGGCCTAAACCGATTTTGCTGATTTTAAATAGCAAACTTCTCGAAAGCATGTCTGACAGAATTATTGAAGATTTGGATCCCGAAGATATCTGGGGACTTCTGAAAATTGATTTCAAGAGACAGACAGACGAACATGGCTTAATCGACTCCGCTATCTTTATAGGGTAGGAAAATTATATTGTGGAAATTACAAACGGAATGACAAACTTATATATACCCTTCTTATGAAGGTGAAGGGTATAAAAAAAATAAAATGCATTCTCCCAGTATGTAATAATGTGATTAATGAACATTTTATGTGCTAAATTTTGTCTCGATATCTAATATGGTATATTAAAAACATTTGTAAACGAAAAACCACAATACTCGTAGGGTAATTGTATGACTGCTATTTAAATATACTAACATAATTGTTCTAATTGTTATGGACTGTGATTCTTTCTCTCTAAGCAGCGTGTTGTTCTGTGGGCATACAAAGTTCTAACTCCGTAACTTGAAGGTAATAAGTTATTTATTCAAATTTATTCTTTATAATCTTTATACATATGTACTAGTAAAACTATTTAGAAAATAAATTATGTAAAAATGAATTTATTTAAGTTCTATTTTATTTGTACTTGGTAATAAAGCAGACAATATAGCTCCAACTGAAATTAGAAAATTTCAAAGAAATAGTAATTAATTATATGTATAACTTTGGTGCATTAAATCTGTAACTTACTGTACATAACAGCACCAACCATTACAAATGGCGGAATACAGCCAGAAGACATGAAAACGGGAAACAACACATTTCCCGTAATAGAACCCATACGACCAAACATCATTGATAATGAAACAATCATGGTTCTGAATAAAAATTGTAAAATCATTTTAAATTAGTCGTGTTGGCTGGCACACGTACGAGTAAGAGTACCAATGAATACGATATGAATTACGTACCTTAATGATGTTGGGAACAAATTAACCGATGTTCCTATGACCGATGTGGATGAAATACTTCCCATACAAACATATAATGATGATATAATTAGAGTTGTTAAAGCTGACGAAGACCAATATAGGGCAATGCCACATGTACCGGCAATCACAAGACCGAAAACTGGTACGAGTACAAGTACATTTCAAATATTTAAATATTTTATATGCAACTTTAAATATGTACATATGTATGTACGAGTATGCAAGTGTTTAAGAGTTATTTACCTTGTATACGTTTATTACCCAAAGCATTGATTAGTGAACCGGCCACTAAATAAGCCACGAACCCCGTTACAGCAACAATAATATTATTTGTGTAGGTCGCGGGTGTAATAACCTAAATTTTTTATAAAAAGAAAATAATACTCGTATATTATCTAGTCGCATTTTAAAATCATAATAAAACAGTAAAATTATTCCATTACCACAACACAGTTTTTCTCAGGATGTTGAACCATTTGTACCATTTCAGTCTTATTGACACTATATTCTAATATCGAACACATACTGGTAGCTTCACTCGATATTTGTTGATATTCATGTAACGATGCAAACAGTTGAGGTAACCACAGACGAATAGTATTATGTCTTGAATTAATCAAATATAAAAATAAATTAATAAAACTTAATTAATACGTTTAATAATAAACAAAAATATGGGCGTTAATCGATCATCTGGAGCCTTATTGTTGGTCATTTATTTGATTCTTAAAGTACATAAATATGTTTATATTATCAAGTAATTCAATAGATGACAATGTTATCAAAACGATTAAAGTGTGTTTTTACATGACTTTCATATAAAAAATATAAAAAATGTAATATTAAAAATTAAATGCACTTTTATTTCTGTTAATGTCGAACATTCGCTTGTGCGACTGTTCTGTTTAACGTCTGTTTATTAATTGTCTTTTAATTCTTAAGTCTATCTTTATGCAAATATAAATTATTATTCTTAAGCTTTGTATAGACGATTGTCAGATCTTACAACGTTGTGCGAAATACTATGGGAATATGCTGAGCAAGCATAATACATGCTTGCCAGTTATGAGCAGTGTGGACAGAAACACTTAACAAAGAATGAGTGTTCAGTTACATACAGAAGGTATGGTAACTGCGACTAGTCAAACACACTACATTATTATTATAGTGGACCCTTAAAATTTAAATTGTGTAATAATGTTTTACTCACCCTAACAATATAAAAAAATTTAAAATATTCACAATTAAGCACATTCCTAAATAAGGCTTAAAGAAGAGTAGCTTAAAACCGGTGCGTTGTTTGTAACGAGTTGGTTGAATATTATTATTGCTGTTTGTATTGACTTTTTGGTCCTTATCTAATTTATCGGCAGTAATAGCAGCTTCTATTGTTGCTATACTAACGTTATCTGGGGGATCAGAGTCTTTATGGTTGGGGTTTTCATTAACAAGGTGTTTGATCTGTAATGAATTTTTAAAGGAAATAAGAAATCTCTTTATTGATAACTAATTTGTATTTAACCCACTTGGCGCAACCGTTCCTAAAAAAGGACGGGTTTCTTATCACAAATTATGGGAAAGCTCTGTTCCGCGTGTTTTAACTTTTTATTAAGTGCTGTGCAAAAAGTGCTTTTTTTTAAATAGCGCGCGATGGAAAAAAACGTGTATTTAAATCATTTACAACTAGATAATTGCTATTGTTTTGTTTAAAAATTAATACTCGTAATAGTAACATCTTAGTTGAACAACAAATAAATGAAAAGCGTGCGTAATGCTTTATTGCAGCGTAAAAGGATAATGGCTAAATATGCGAGTACTACCTACTTTAATAATTTTCACTACATATTATTTATGTGTTTTTGCAGTAAGTCAAACCGAAAGGCATTGAAGCTTAAGAAATCTTAGAAGAACTGGATTAATGGAGTGATGATGAAGGTTTTGGCACCATTTACATCGCACCCCTCCCCCCCCTTCCCATCAACGCTAACGGCAATACAACGAATGAAGACAGTGGCGATAAAGATAATGTATGCCTCTACAATTTGTCAGGCGTTCAGCTATGTGCAGACGCAGAAATTAGGCATATCAATGTACCTGACTATGAGAGCGATGACGATAGCAACGTTGGAGTTTTGCTAATGAGCTCATCTGTTATTGTATAGATATGGCTGAACAAAATAGCGGGTTATTATATCGTTCGTATGGCGGAAATGTAGACCATTTAGCTTTCAGAAGAGTGATTGCATACGAAGGACTGGAATCTTTTAAAAGATAATCAAAGAGGGGTTCAAGCAAGTCCAGCGCCATCCTTCATATGTATTCGCGATTTGATGGACAAGGACACTTAGTAAATCACAAGAAAGGCTAACTTTTTTGCAATAAATGCAATGTCGCTTTGCAACCAAAGAATTACTTCTTGGCGTATCATACTCCAACTTAAAACATAATCGTTTTGCTATATAATAAAAAATCTTTAAGAAAACCATGAAAATTTAAGTTTAGAAATAAAAAAATTCCGGCCCTTTCTGGGTTAAATACAATTTTAATTGACTCCATAATTAGTGTGCTATAAATTTAAAATTATCGTTTCATTTACTACTTATATGACATAATTTTTTAATAGGAATTTACTTACGGGATAATCTTCCATAAGTTGTCCTTTATTTATGGCAAATACTTTTTGGAATACTTTTAAAGCTTCGGCATTTCTTCCTTGTGACATTAAAAAACGTGGACTTTCCGGAAATAATGATAAAAGAATACCGCTTAAAAGACTTGGAATGCAACAAATTGCGAAATAGATCTGCCAGGAATGGACTAAAAATTAACAATAATAATGAAATATGTATGTATGTACTCGTATGTATATTAGAATGAAATTTTCAATATTCGTAAGTAAATTTTTCAAACATGATTTCAATACTTACAATTCATATTAAATATCTGGAAATTCCACTCATGTGGCAAAATTAGCAAAGCTAAAACAGGTAACAATATCGAGGCCAAAGAGAACATAATACCAATTAACATCATAATACGAGGTCTATGTTCAGTGCCATGGAATTCCGTCAAGTATGACATCAGTACGGCGAATGGACCACACATACTAATTATGATAAAGGGAAAACGTTCCAATAAAACTGTTTTTGAAAAATCTATGTAAATGTCAAATTATTAATTGAAACTTACACAAGACCACCAAAAAATTTCGAAATCATTAATTGTGTAACACTTTGACTCAGGGCTCCACAAAGAACACAAATAACATCCATCCAGTAACCAAACACCAACAGTTTCTTTCGTCCTTTCTTGTCAGATAAATAACCCCAACCAATTGCCGATATGATCATACCTATTAAAAATAAGTTTTCATTTCAGTGTTATATTTCTGATAAGTATTTCAAATAAATATTTTAAATTAATCATTCCAGAAAATATGCATTATAGTTCAAAAAAACTTTCGGGAATAACAAGCATTATTATGAAAACTTACCAATATAATTACATTTTGATTATGCTCAATATCTAATCTAATAATCTCTGGATTCGAGAATAGATTTGCTACTTTCATTAAATACATTTTTACGGAAATTAAATTTGTACGAAAAATTAAACCAATAAAATGTTCATGCTAAACACTCGAGTTTTTAAATATTTTTTGACAAATTTGCTAGTAAATTTAAGAAATAGACAATGAAAATTCATACACCATTTCACAATTTTCAAATACACATAATTTTCAATTATATTTCAGAATTTTCTAGCAGTATTTTCGAAATTTTCAATTGTATTTCAGAAAATGGTATTTTTAAAAATGTTCCTACATTCCAAAAAAAGTTTTAATCTCCGAATATTTTCTCAAGCAATTATTTATTTTTTTTTTTGAATATAAACTAGGTTGGCAGAGAATTAATCCCTTAAATTGTCAGGCTATCCCACGTTCGATTTAAGTAAGTCCCAAGTCGATCTATACCTTTTTATAGGAAGCTGGAACGCTTAAACCGAAAAAGCCATTTTTTTTTTAATTTGTTTATTGATTAGAAAAAGAGATAATTATACTAGAATAAACACTAGTTAACAATAACATTTTTTTATATGTATATACAATGTCTCTAATTCGAGCGCTCTAGTATTCTTAATATAATTATATTTGGTTTTTACAATATTTGAATCAAACATTTTTTTTTAAATTAATAAGGATAATATATTATATATACATATTTACAAGATTAATTGCAATGAAATATTTAAAAAACATTGGTTTTATGAAAACAAAAAAAAAAACTTTTTGCAAACGTAAGGTCAAGGGATAAAAGAAAAGAAAAAAGTATAAATATTAATTATTTAGATAACCACCAAAATTTTTTGGAATTCGTTTTTTGTATTAAACGTAAATCTTTGTTTGATATGCTTGTACTGTATATTATATTCAACTAGCTGAACCCGGTGTGCTTCGCTACCCCTCAAAGCTGCACAACGACGAAGTTTTTATTACTTATCATATTATATATTAATATAATTTGATTATTTGGAAGCTTATATTGAATTAATTTATATATTAGGCCAGCAATCCATACACTATCGAAAGCTTTCTGCATATCAATTAGACATGCTCCTGTGCAGTATTGTTTGTGCCAATTCCAATTAATATCGGATGTAAGCTTCTGTATGACGTTAACCGTGGAATTTAGAAATTTAAACCCGAATTGCTTTTCACTTATAATCCGCTTTTTATTGCAAAATTTGCTTATAAAATTATTAATGCATATTTCATATATTTTGCTTATATGTATTAGGTAATATGATAATAGGTCGTAAATTTCTTGGTCTATTTGGTTCGTTGCCTTTCTTCGGAAGGATAACAATATTAGCCATTTTCCAATAACTTGGGAAATATAAGTTATTCAGCATATTATTGAATAACTTGCAGTATTTTATATATACCAATATTTGAGAAATCTTTTTCAGAACAATATTTGGTATGTTATCTATACCTGAAGACAATTTGCTCCTTAAACTGGAGAAAATATTTAATAAATTGTTTTTAGTTATAAAAAAAACTTGAGTTTGGAATTCATCTACATTATCTGATAGAAATGTGTCATTGAAGTTAATCAACGTTTTTTTATCTCTCGTAATTTCTTTTCACCTCTAAAAATGTATTGAAAGATTCATTTACTCTTTGGTGTATAACGTTATTCGGATTACATAGTTTCTTTACGTTCATGGATGTAGTTATTCAAACCATCTTTCTTTAATCATTGTGGATTTATTCCTGCGCTGTTAAGCAATGATTCAGAATTGTCTGGAATTTTTAACTCTTGATGGTTAAGGGGTGTAAATTTCTTAGTTTTTTTTTTTAATTTGGCAAAACATGTTTTTCGAATCTTTGACAGTTGTTCTTTCATATCTTTATTCAAAATGGAGACTAAATTTTCATTTATGAACTTTTTTATCAATTTTAACTTAGTCTTTGCTAAAATAAGGTCTTCTTCCTGTAATGTTTGTTCTAGCCTATTATGTTTTTTATTATAGTCAAAACTCTACTTTTTCCCGATATAACATTTTTATAGTTGAGTTAGTAATCTTCTTAAAGGAATTTTCTATTTTATATTTTGGGACTACTTCTTGGATTGTTGACGTTATTATGTTATTTAATCTATCAATATGAAGGTCTATTTCGGTGTTTGTTAAATTTCGGTTATTAGCTTATTAGGAATTAAGTATTTGTGTAATTTTGTTTTGAAATTTTTTCCAGTCTGTTTTTTTATAACTGTAATTAAAGTGGGGATTATCTTTTAAAAATAAGAAGTTTTCCCGTTCCTTGTTCATAATGGTAATCATTAGTACAGCAGCGTGATCGCTATCATAGTCCAATGTTTTAAGTGAATTTATGGTGTTAGTTTCTGTATTTATATGTATTCTACAGTCTGCTAAACAAATGTCGAAATAGGAATCTGTTCGTGGATAAGATGGGTATTTTGTCGGATATAGTTTGCATTTAAAACGTATTTCATGGTTTAGTAGCCATTCATTTAGTAGAATTCCTTTTTGATTGTTATTAGGATGGCCCCACATTGTATGCCTACAATTAAGAGCCCCCGCTAGAATATTATAATTGTTGTTGTTTTGTAAATCGATTGATTCAAAAAGCTCATAAAGTTCACTTTTAAAGCGGGCACCATTATTACCAGATGGGTAATATGCTGAGATAATGTATAATATTTTGTTTGCAGATAAATAAACTCGTATTATGCATGTTTCTAGGGTTTTGAAAGGATTTGTAGCGCTGTTTGTGTAGTGTGAATATTTCAAATTGTTTCTGATTAATATGGCTGTTCCTCCAGCTTGAGTTGCGCCTTTTCTATCGCTCCTAATTACAATATAGTTTTCAAATTGAAGTAGCATTATATCCGGATTATGTTTTGTAATAAATTGGTAGAGATCGTATCGCTTGCTAATTCGTATTAAAGAATTAACAATAATGTGTATTATTTTAGGTTTTTTCGAAATTATACCTGTTTGATTGTTTGAATGCATTATCTATACGTCAAGCATGGAATATATCCCAGCAAAAACTTTCATTGAAAAGTAATGAGTTAAAATACAATATTGTATCTATTCTTGATACTTGTAAATTTAGTTGTTTTTGAAAGTTTGCAATTTGATTACTTATGTATATGTGTCATGAAATTTTTTATTTCCAGCATAAATGAGTTGCTATTCATTGTTATATCTACTTTATTTGAATTTATATTTGGTGTATTATAACCCTTTACTACGTTTGCAAATGAGTATTCTGTATTAGTAAATATATTTTTATTGTATATTTTATTTTTTAATACTTCTTTTTTCTTATTACTTATTTTTTGTTTAAGCAGTTTGTATTTTTCGCATGCTTTGTACGATGCAGGATGCCCATACTTGTTACATAGAACGCAGAATAATTTCTCTTTTTCTTCGATTGGAACATTTTCTAAAGAACATTTGTTTCTTTCGTGGTCCATGTTACACTTCATGCATCTTCTTGGAAGGTAACAATTAGCCGCACTATGGAAAAACCCTTGGCAGTTGCGGCATTGCGGTATTTCGGGACGCTTGACTTGTTCCCAATGTATTACACGGTGAAGTAGTATTTTGATGTTGTACTACAAACATTGGCAGTTTGATTCATCTTTCAACAGATGCTTTGGTTGAAAAAACTTTAATAAATTTTATTTCATCACTATCATTTTTTAATAATTCAAATAATATATCATCAGCATCTACGTCGGCATCTATTCCTTTAAGTAAATACGTTTTTATATTTAGTTCTTTGGGTGTAAATGTAAAAAAATTGTGTTGGTTTTTTCTAAATATGCTTTTACTCTTTCGAAATTTTGGATTGAGTTCATAAATAAAGACTTTCTATTCTATATTCTTTTATTTCAAATTCATTAATCTTTAAAGCATTTTTAATAAATTGTATTAGTTGTTTTGTATCGATATCGATAATGTTTATTGGGGGTATTTTTTTGTTTTTGCATTTTTCCAGATTAACCACTGTATTATCTGTAATTACTCTAGAGGTATTGCTGGTTTGACTTGCTGAATTATTTTGAGGATTGTTTTTATTGTTTTTATCATTAACATGTTTCTCATATTTTTGTAATACTTCTTTATCGCATTGAGCGTCATTTTCTAAGTCAAGCACAGTATAGTCATTACTCGATTTAAAATGTTTTATAGCGCTCTTAGTTGACAAAAATTATTTTGTACCATATTAATTCGTAGATTTATTTTAAAAGTTACTTTTTTATAAAATGACAGTTAGACGGTAACGACGGGTAAAAAGATAATGAACTGACGTAAAATGTTTAATATATATTTTCTAATTCATTTAATTTGTTTGTACAATTTGTGTTGTTGCTGTATGCAATCAGAAATATAATTATGTATTAGGAAAGTACTTTTTCGATAGTCAACCTTCAAGGATTATTAAGTGCTTAAGCTAAAATATATATATTTTTAAGGGATCAAAGTTTAATATTATGCTACATGGGTATGGAAATTCAAGGAAAATAGCGAAAATACTTAATAGTTTTGGTGCTTTTTTGTAGCTTTTTTATTATATTTTTTTAAAGAGATAGAATTGGATTTTTAGCTTTGTACAATCAAAAAATTCTATTATATAAGTATTTTTTCTGTTTACAATAGAGAATCCCGTATATTAACCTTAATATATATAAATGCCACTCGACAATGCATATTCATGAACTGAATACGAAACCAATCTGAAACAATTTCTTGGCACAAAATTTTCAGCGGCAATTAGGATGTTACTTATTATGACCAAAAGACGTAAGAAGTTCAGATTGAACCATTTAAACTATTTAAATTTCAAAGATTTCAAAAGTTTACAAATTGTCAAAGAATCTGATTAACAATCTACGATTTGCATATTTAAATATTGGTAAATTTTTAAATTTTTGAGCACGCGAAGGTGTTTGAGAGAACCACATTTTTTAGGAACACCAATCAATGTCAAATAGAGGAAAATTTAAAGTGGTCAGCGATAAGGAGTAAAAGCTAAGAAATCACCAAGCAACGCCGGGTTAAAAAAGCTAGTATGTACATCTTATAAAGATAATATGTAGTACATGCGTTGAACAAGATAGGATTCGTTACTTAATAAAATATTTAGCTTACCACAATAAGTTATGGCATTTAGGATGCCTTTATCAAGAAGATTCAAATTTAAATCGCATTCTGCACTGGGAAGGATGTACGATATAACAGCCGTTTCAATGACCGATGCCATCGCAGCCGGACATGCTACCAGCAATAAAAATACATTAAAACGTCCAAATCCAGCTGCTGCAATAGCTTTTTCAAAATCAGCTGGTGTTTTAGCATCTTCGAGTGATCGAGCATTATCATGGCCCTTATCTACAAAGAAGGAAAAACAAATTATTGTTATTTAATGATAAGTATTAAAGACTAGAGATAATACGATTGGCTTCTGTCTGTCTATCTGAATAACTTTTACCATTTTTAGCTGTGTTTGTTATTATTGCAACCATTTTTATCACGCTTTCCTTTATTCCCCTTTTCTTTGATAAATATCCTAATGTAGAGGGATTTATCTCACAAATTACACGATTTTTTAAATTATTTCTTAACACCACATTTTACAAACAGCAATTTAAACGTTTTAAATGCCTTTTTTCATGCAGAAAAATAAATTCTTCTCCGCTTGTAGTCTAAAAACTTACTGACTTTATTTTCAGGTTGGAGTATCTATTCCTAAAATGTTTTTATCTCTAATCTTGTAAATTATCCAAAGTAAACATGAGAATAAAAACGAAATCATAAAGTGTGAAGATTCAATTACATCGAATAGTAAACACCCTTTCAGTCGATTTTTAAATAATCGTTGACTTAAATCGAACTTCTATACATTTTTGTACCCATCACCAAAAAGATGGGGGATATATTGCGTTTGTCATTCCGTTTGTAACACATCGAAATAATGGTCACAGAGCCAAAAAGTTTATATATTCTGGATCCCTATAAGATTCTAAGACAATCTAGCCATGTCCATTTGTCTGTTGAAGGCACGATATAGCTTCGAAAAAAGATATACACCGAAGTGTTTGGTTTTGAAAATGGGCAAAATCGGTCCAGTAGGACAAGTTCTGTTGAAAATTGTAGGAATCGGTCTACGATTTCTCATAACCCCCATATACATGTCTTTCCGGAATATGGCTTTATGGTACATAAATGTCTATAGAGAAGCCATATCGATACAAAATTCTGCAAAAATAAGTTTCATGCAAAGTGAAATCTTAAAACGTTATTTTGTTAGCATCGGCCCATATTTTGACATAGCCCCATATAAAGTCCACTTCCGAAAATCATTTAAATGCGCATAAACCTCTTATCAAAATCACTTTCAAGTTGGAATTAAACACAAATAGCCTAAACACTAAATTTTTTTTTGACCGGCCCATATTTCACCCTAGTCCCCACATAAAGTTCTTATAAAAATAAATATTACATTGAAATTCAGCACAAATAATTCACATATAAATACATTTAAATACAGAATTGCTCCCTTATGGGACTACTCCCGAAAACTCATTAATCTACAAAAACATTCATATCGAAAAGAAATTTTACACAGATCACTTATAACTATGTAAAAATTATACTATTGACTTTTGTGGAAGCTGATCCATAATTGACCATAGCTTCCATACAAGCTCCACTTTCGAGAAAACCACAGAGTACGCAGAGATGACATTTTGACATTTCATAAAGCCAAAATAACTTTCCAAGGGCCTAATTTATTGTGTGTTAAAGTAAACCGCTTTAAGTATACATATAAATAAAGTGAAGTTCTGAAAAAAAGAGACAAATATTAATTCTTGATTATAACTGAAATATGTCTAAAATTCATTATTGAGATGAAATTCAACTAAAATAAACCTAAAATAAATAGAAATTACGGTACAATATTATATGAACATCACCCCATAATAGGTGATTTGGTGGTGGGGATATACGATTCGGCACAGCCAAAAATAAACTCTTACTTGTTTAATTTAAATTTTTATAATTTCAAAGATAGCATTTTTTTAATTTAATCTATATTAATATATCTATATTTTATTTAATCTATATTTATTCCATATTATTAAAGTTGTTTAGGATTAGTTGTTTAATCCTAATCATCGATTTTCATAAAAAATTTAGTATATTTGTTAAGCTTAATTTCACTGTTGGGGTGCAATGTACACATACATAGGAACATAATTATGTATATGTTTAAAATATTCCGAAAAATACCTTAATCCCAATTTATTATCAAACAAACTAAAAACATATAACGAATCCATACTTGTAGGGTGAATTTTAAAGAGAGACAAAATACTGTAAAAAATACGCAATATTTCACGTTTGTTTTTGCGGTTCGTATCTAGTGTTAGGAATCCCGGGATTTCGGGATTACGCAGTTTTTAACAATCCCAAAATCCCGGGATTGAGCACTTAATCCCGAGATTTGACTTTTTAAGCTGCAATAAAAAAATCGTACATTAGAACTCTTAGTAATTCGAATCTATTGTTTGAATGCATTTACCGCTCTGAAATTAGAAACAAAACATTTGAATTTCACACAGTTGCTTTCGTTTAGTTTCAATAAAATAAAAACAAGAAGGGGATTCACCAAGAAATGGATAATTTTCATATTTGTTGTTGTAGATTATTGTCAGTAGTATTAATGCCATATTTTTGCTTCACACTGTAAATTCAAATTAAATAATACTGAATTTTATTAAAATAAATATAATGGCTTCTTACGTGGACTATGAAAAAAAAGTAATTCTACTGTTTGGAAATATTTCTTACGAAAAGAAAAGGGACAGACAGCGATGTGTAAGAATGGCGACTGCAAAAAGATTTTAAAAATTGGAGGTGGCTCAACGAAAGGTCTTTATACGCACCTATTCTCCATTCATAAAATTAACCTCACAACAGGCAATAATTCGGCAAAAACACAAAATGCTCTTGTTTGAAAATGAAGGAACATGTGGTGACTTTTTGCAATGAGCATACGAATTTGTAATGAATATTAAGCCAACCAGTGTAGAGTGTGAACGTGCTTTTTCTGCAGCCGTGGTATTCGCAACTAAAATAAGAAGTAGTTTGGGCGATGAAACTTTGGATGCGCTTTGCTTCCTCAAATCGTAATTTAAAAATAATAACGTATGACAATATCTATAAAAACAATTATCTTTTTATAATTCATTTAAAAATGTGTCATATTAGAAAAAATATTTTTTTTAATTTAATAAATTGTTTCTTATAAACCAATTTTTGAATGAGTCATGTTATTAATTTTATTGAAATAATATGTTAATATCTTTCAAAAACAAGTTTTTTTTAATCCCGGGATTAACCTCGGGATCCCGGGACTAGATAAATACAATCCCGGTATTGAAAATATAGAGCGGGATTGCCAACCCTATTCGTATCATAATACACAAATAAGAATATGAAAATGATTTACATCACAACAATTGAATTACAGAGCATCATATTATTTTTGTTTGCACAGTTTTTATGATGATCCCCCAACAACAGAAGATGCTCTTATTAAGTTTGGCAGTTATCTAAACTGATGGCAAAGGAAACTTTTTTTCACGCCGCTTATTTCGTGAATTTACTAAAAATAACACTACATGTTTCATTAATAATAATGCATTAATAGTGCCATGACACATACATATTCCACTTTTTATCATAATTGTTTACACATCATAACAGTGTCTGTTTTTATGGACACATACTCGTACATACATATATGTACTATTAGCGTCAATATAAAGTAAACACCTTATATTGTTAAAAAAAATATTTTATTATATACATATGTACACCTAATTCTGTTTTTACACGATAATTGGTTCCAGGAAACTCCTTGTAAAAAAAAACGTGTAAAAAACATTGATCGTGTGCAAAATATATGATTGGTTCCTTATCTCAAAAACCTATTGAAATTAGTGAAAAACAAGGATTTTAAGAACAACTATTCAGGTTTATATAAATCACATAGTACCTAGGTATACAATGTGTTTTTACACAAGCATAGTTATTAAAGAAAAAAGATGCGCACTCTAAGCTTTTTTATTATTTGTGAAATGAACATACATATTTCGCAGAAATTAAATTTAACTAAAAAAATTTAAGCCCAAAAATTTTGAATCGTGTTAAATATAATAAAATCGTGTAAAAATATGTAAAATTTGTTTATTATCAAACCGTATTTCAAAACCGTGTAAAACAGAATTACGTGTATACTACAACTACAAATTTAAATCAAAATATATACATACATACATATGTATATACATATTTATTACAGCTGACAATCTTCCAGATATAGAATTAACGAGTTTTTTAGTGAAATCCATTCAACAACAACTAAATAGCAACTGATGATTTTATGAACCACCATGGATATTGGCCCATTCCGAAATCAAATGTTGATAAATTTTGTGGTATTCTTATTACGAACAACTCTTAGAAAAATCACTCTTATGTGTAGATAAATTATGAATGAATGAATGACTTTCCGTTAAACATTTTCAAAATTGTAAATAAAAGGCACGACTTAGTTTTATTGTTTTTTTTTTATTTAAATTTTAAATAACTTGGTTAATACATAATATATTTTGAATATATTATTTGTTTCTGATTTATCTTCTCATTTGTATTATCTTAAAAACTACCAAAATAAAAATATTGATTTAGTATAGGTATATTTTGTTGTTTAATTCTATTTTGTTTCATTACTTGAAAATAATATTCGCTAATCGTTTTTATGATTTCTTACAAATTTGTGATTTTATTTATTAATTTTTATAATTATTTTTTTAACTGCGCAACGCATAGTTCACTTCATATTTTCTTAAAAATAAAGTTCACATCGAATTAATTGTAATCGAAAAGGTTTGAAGAGGGACAATAGAATTCGGAATATTTAGGTATAAAATTTACAATACATTACATTTAGTACCTACATCAGTTTACATGTATTCGTATTAATGTATGTATGAAGATGTTTTGTTTGTATGAATATTTGCAATGCAATAATTAAACAATAATAATAAAATATTTAAACGCAAAATAAAATAAACAGGGAATGGGAGAAATATATTTCCAAAACAAAGAAGGAAACTTTTATGAGTTAAAATAATAAAAAGAAAAAAATTGATCTAGACAAACATGTGCGACAGAAAACAGATTAGATTTCTCGTTTTTTTTTTACTATATAAACTTTTAATTATGTACTTTGAATTGCTTGGGAAGTTAACCAGCTAAAAAAGGAGGACTGTGGTGTTAAATTATACTAAAGGGCTCAAACTTCTGTTAGTTGTTATTAGATAAATGTTATTTGTTTAAATAATCTAAACCATAAAGTCGACACATAGAGACGATACACTTTTGATAAAAACAAATGCTTTGATAATTAATTTCAGCTCAATTCTATTCTATGATATAAACAATATTTAAAAATTTTTGTTTTGAATTTGTTTAGTTTTGTCTACAAAATAACAACAAAATATTTTAATACTTTTTACAATCTATGGACTTTTTAAAATAAATAGTACATATCGTCACCTTAAATGGCAAAGACGTAACCCTCATTATCATAATTTTACAGGAGAAGCAAAAAATGTTATAAAATGAAAATTGTTCAATTGAAAATCGCGATATGTACATATCGTCACCTGAAGTTTGTTGTCTATCTTAAGACAAGATGTGAAGAAATCGCGATTTTCAATTAAACAGTTTTCATTTTATAACGTTTTTTGCTTCTCCTGTAAAATTATGATAATGAGGGTTACGTCTTTGGGCATTTTAGGTGACGATATTTAGATTTTTTATGTTTTTTTTTTGTTTTCTTCACTCCAAAAGTTTGTTCTAAAAATGACTAATGTCGAATACGTATGTATTCAGTTTTAGTATCGTTCAGTAAATTTCTCCCTTTTTGCCTTTAAAATTAATAAAATGTAAATATTGTTTTTTTTTGTTTGTTGGTTTGTTTCGGTTTGTTTAAAAAAGCCCTTAATAATATATTGAGTTTCAGGATGTGTATATGAGGGTGTTTGAGTGTGTGTGTGTGTGTGTGGGGTCCGTGTCTATTTCTCTGCATAAATGTCGATTTCGTTTCACTTTTACTTTTTAAGTTAAGCACTTGATACAATATTTATACGACTCGGATTGTTGTAGTCGTATATAAAGATAGTCTCAATTGGGGCCATAACATCAAGCTCCACTGGTAACGGCATCATCACTATCTAAGAAATCACTTGAAGCTACTGGTACCACTTGAGGCTTATCGTCTGTATCATTAACATTATCACCATCGTCGTCGTTCTCAACATTAAGTGGAACCTCTGAGGTTGGCTCTAGGAAATCGTCGGCAACTTCTTCTTTGTTTTCGTTTGTAGGAGCTTTTGCTGCTGTTGTTGGTAGAGGCGGTGGCGTTGTTGAAAGCATGACTGGTGAAGTGCTGATTGCAGCTGCACCATCTCCCATGCCACGCTCGATTGGCATTGCAGTTGGTGTTATGGGCGATGTAGGTAGTGAGTCCTGGGACTGTTGACTGAATTCCTGGTTAGGACTTTCTCGTGTGAAGAGACCCATCTTGCCTTCAGATGACAACGAGGCTGCTGTTGCCGCCGGCGCAGCTGCTCCCACGGTATTTACATTTGGATCGCTGTTAGTTAAATTGGGTGCTGCAACAGGAGCTGGAGGGCCACTCACCAAATGTGGGGGAGCATGCTGAGGATGAGTATTATGACCGGCTACAGCAGTTTGTTGTGGTTGGCTGTGGGCATGATACCGTGGTATATCTGCTTTACGCCACAGCGTTATTTCCTGTTGTTTAAAGTAACGACGGTCTTCGGTGTCCATCAACACTAAGTTGAGAAAATATTTTACTGAGAATTTCTTGTTGATGTCACGCATCGTGGGTGTTAGATTGTAGCCGGCCAAAAATACACGTATTGGTATGCTTTCGCCCTTAACAGGTGCTCCATCCATTATTTCGAACTTGGCAATTGTTTCGTTTTCCGTAAAGACATTCGCTCCGCTGCCAGTTGATTCCCGCTTAATAATAGCGATTTCCATGTGTTTAATTTTAATGCGCACCAATAGAAAATATATTTTACCAATAATCGTGTCCTTCAAATGGTATTTACTCTTGTTGTATTCGAATTCAATATGTAGACAATCTTCAATGCCCACCTCCATTTTGATGGGATTATTTACATCTGGATAACTGCAGAGAGTATGTACAGCAATATCAACTTCTTTTGTGATGTCGCTGATGCGGCGTACTATGGTGACACGTAAAAAGTAACGCAAACGAACATTCGATCCATTGTAGATTTCAAATTGTTTCTCTACATTGGGAAACTCAAACGGATAACTACTGTATTGAATAAGATCTCCTGGACGTGCTAGCGCTTTGGCTAAACATTTAAACTCATGATGATTGCCACGGTCGTAGAACAGTTCAATCTGGCCAATGAATTCAATTTTAATACCCTGATGTTCCAATTTGCTACCGGGTTTTTTTAATGTCACATTAACCTACAAAAATTAATAAAAATATATTTTTTATATACATATAATTAATTTTTTAGAAAATATTTATTATATTAATAGCTATTGGCCTATTATAACTTCTAATTTGACAATTTTGAATAGAAAGACTGTTGGTTCTTCAGATGTCGCTATTTGTTAAAAAAGAACTGTCACGTTACTGATCTCAGTCTCCGGAGCATAACTCCGTTCATACGTCATATTTTTCATGTGTTTTCTAAAATGTATTCGACATGTTTAAGAAATAAAATATACATGAGAGGGCAGTCAAAACCTTCGTCTTACCACAACAAATATCATTGATTTACATGTATTTTTATGTTGTCTCAGAAAAAAATTCAAATAGTAAATATTTTTGCTCTCAGTTGCGACTTTGTATGGATTACACTTTGATTATACTGCAAAAGCAATTCGCAAAACCGTCACAAAATAATTAAATAATTCTTAATATAATTTTTAAAATCAACTAGAATTGTGTCTCTTAACATTTCCTTTAAATAAACCATTGTGCATCAATTCTTAAGCTTAACTCCTTAGTCCTTCAACCATGTAAAGTTCATTCCTATGAGAGAATTATTACCTTAAATTGTTTTTTATAGATTTTTCTTCAATTCAAGTCTGGTTAAATATTTAGGGCTGATTTTGTCAATTAAAAACTTTATTTTTGTAGAAATTCGAAAAATTTAAACTTTGTAAAATCGTTTGTTGATTTTTACTTAATTTATTATTAAGAACGTTTATTTGTATAATCACTTTATACTCGATCAATATTATATATTTAATAAAAGCTGCAAAACCACAACAGTACGTTTTTACTTCATTTACAATAAAATTTTAAAGTTTTAGATATATGTATTACTCATAATGTTATTGGAAGAACTCTATAGAAATAATTTAGCCCGGAATTAGTTTTAGAATTACAATTGTGGCCAATTATTTAAAATTAATCATACATAAGAGAAAAATATATATAACAGCAGGGCATAAAGAAAGTAACAATATTTTGAGTAGAGCTTTGAGTTTGTTCGTTATTTAAGCTGAACTACCAGTGATAAATAGCTTTGAAGACAATTAAGTTTCATGCTTAAAATATAACAAATAATTTCAAGCCAACAGAAACTCAAAATATATTAAGGATGGTTTTATAATTGGCTCAAGTTTCCCGTATTAGTATTTCGATACTAAAACTTATTAATTTGTTTGTATGTATTACATTTGTAATATTTATTTATTTATATAATTTACTGGTTATTGTTTCAAGTTGCATATGATTTTGAGTTTTAAAAAATTAGTGTAATTTAAATTTGTATTAAAAATAATATAAAACATTTTGTAAGTCTCAATAACTTTAATTAATTGATAATACTGTAATTTATTCATAAAAATTACAGATCGTCAGACATTGCACATTCCACACCGATTAGCCTTATTTGTCTAGCATATAATGGTTGGTTTGCATATGTACCAAGTTTAATTTGTAAGTGAGGAAGCTAAAAGAAGATTTCGTGCAAACATTTATGGATAAATATTTTACGTGTACGTCACCGTAAGTTAACTGATTTTTAACAGATTATTACTTTTTTTTATTGTTGTATTGTATTTTAAAGAAAATAAATGGTAAATAAATTCATAATTATTTTTTAGAACATTTTTTATTGTCGCTGCGACGATATAAAATTATATTTACATATATCAAAGTATTATTTTTCTTTATCTACAAGCGCTCTTATAGACTCCCCAACGAGTGCAGCGTGTTCCAGGCGGAGATCTATGCGATCTGGAAAGCCACGGAGCTGATGGAGGCACACGTCGAGAGGGAATCTACATTGACTATATACGTGCAGTCAGGCGGCACTAAAAGCTCTGGAGCGTAATCAAACACACTCCAACCTAGTGCAGGACTGTAGGAGAGCTCTAGAGGAGCTATTGGTACTCTACCAAGTGAGATTGTGTTGGGTACCAGGGCACTGTGACGTACAGGGAAATGAGGTGGCAGATGAACTGGCTAGACATGGTTCTGGTTTGGACCATGATACTAGAGAAAGAGGGGTCAAGCCACCTATATGTCACTTCTACAGGCTGATTTATGATAGATTCCGTGACTGTGCAGACCAATCCTGGGGCAGTAGGTCGGATTGCAGTGTCCAGGGCCTTATGGCCAAAACTAACTGCAAACGCGACCGAAACGCTGATGGCATTGGACAGGTATAGTTTCAGGATTCTGGTAGGAGTGATAACCGGGCATTGTTCGATTGTGGCCTTCATGTGCAATTGTCCTAGGTTGCAGGGTCATATACTTAAGTGGCTAAGAAATAGATTCCTGGACGAACTCACTAATGTTGCTGGCTGCAAACCGAGTAACATTCTGGGTTTCATTAGGGGAATAGGGTGGCTATTTAAGGGACATACTACGGCGACCCCAAATCCGTAAGGGGATATTTCTTTCTTTCCGTATTTCTCCCCTTATCAGGCGGTTTTGGTTGTTCTTTTTATATCTATCTTTCTACTCTCTATCTTTTCTACTGAAGGGAATCACAATGGACCACAGGGTCTCCGATTGGAAGTGCACATAGTGCACAACCCTTCCTATCGTATCCTTTATCTACAATCTGAAACTAAAGAAATGAAATAATTGGGATAGAGTAACTTCGGGCAATGTGGACTATTCATCTAATGGTGACCACCCGCATATTTCAGAAATTCCATGCAATATGGCAATGCCGCCTTGATGTACAGTTGCGTGCATAAAAATAGGAGTAAGCCAATTGAAAATCAAGAATTTAATTTTAAATAAAAAAACATGGTTTAATTAAATTTTTTTTACTGTAATATAATGTTGATTTAATCCTAAATTATTTAAATTATTCATTAATTAAATAAAGCTTTCAAGAAGTTAGTAACAGGAAGTTAAATAAAAACATGTCTTAAATCTGTTGTTCAAAATAATAAGAGTATTCAGTTTTCATTAATATTTAGTATTAAAAAAGTTAAAAATGCTTATGATTATTATTGGAAACTTTAAATACGATTAGTATTTGGTAGAATAGCCATTACTTTTTTTACAGCAGCACATCTGCGAGGCATGGAGTCAACTAGATCCTGGCATCGTTTCTTGCTCTACAGACCACAACTCAGCTGTTTTTGACGGTTTTCGTTCGGCAACATATTTTTTAACATCCTCCCATAGATGTTCTATGGAGTTTAAGTCTGGGAATTGAGCAGGCCATGACAACATCCACAACGTTGACACGAAACCACTCCTTTGCCAATTTGCTGGTATGTTTTGGGTCATTGTCTTGTTGGAAGACCAATTTAATCGGCATATTCCACTCTGAATATGGCAGCATTATTCTATCCAATATTTCCACGTACACTTTTTGGTCCATAATGCCTTTTATTTCGTATATTGGACCAACACCGTTGTATGAAAAACATCACCATACCATAGCTTTCACGCCACCGCGGTGCACCGTGTTTAACAGTCTTTCTTGTATACTGGACTGCATTTGCTGTGTTCGGAGGACGTCGTATGTACTGCCTGGATCCAGTTCCGTCAAACAAAACAATTTTGCTTTCGTCCGTCCACAAAACATTTCGCCATTTCTCCTTCGGCCAATTGATGTGTTCCTGGGCGTATTTCAATCTTGTCGCAGCATGTTTCTTCTTTAATAAGGGCACTTTACGCGGACTTCTAGCGAATAATTTTTACTCCAGCAATCGCCTACGAATAGTTACAACACTCATAGGAAGTTCAAGTTCTTTTTGTATTTTAATTGCTGACGGGGAAGGGTCGCCTTTGCTTATGCGTGCTATACGGCGGTCATCTAGACTCGATGTTTTACGCTTCCGACCTCAAGTCTCAGCTTTATTTTCGTAGGATAAGGCATTTGCAATCATCTGATTAGAGCACGATAGCATTTCTCTAATTTCTCTTTATTTTTTCCCTTGATTTCGAAGATTTTTAATAAGTTTACGCGTTTCTTCGTTACAGTGCTTACCACGACCCACTATTTGAAAATAAAACATTATTTTATGTAAAAACATTAAGTTACAACATTTTCGCATATGGTTTTCATATTTACTTTTTATTTCATATACAATTTATACACTCCACCACTTTAATTTTTTATAAATCGCAATTACTCCTATTTTTTTGATTCACGGATTTAATGGATAAATTAGGATATCACTCGAAAAAAATCACAGAAATAAAAGCTATCACGATCATTTCTTTATATATTGTTTTCTTACATTCCATTGAAACAACCCTTAGCTTTTTATATGGTTTTAAAAATACCAGACTAGCAAAATAACTTAATTTAAATAAGAAAACTATTACTCCTATTATTTTGAACGCAACTGTATGTTTTCCTAATTGATAAAAACAAACATCAAATTTGATTTTGAAGACATAATTGCAATGTTGACATTTTAGTTAAGTTCTGATTGTTGATGCGTGAGGTATACATTTTTATAGCGCAAGAGTTGAACAGTTTGTTTTTCTCATATATGTATAAAGAATTTAACTGGTCCGTTATTTTCTACAACAAAAATATACTTTTATTTGTAATTACAAGCGGTGAGTTAGTATTTTCAGTTAGTTTAAAATATTTCTTTAAATAAAGAAACTGAAAGTCGTCTAATGTGGACCACAAAGATTCGTATATTGTGGACCGGTGGTCCACATTACCAGACATGTAATTTAAAGAGCTATGTATATTTCAGCTTTTTTATAACAATGCCTAATATGGTGTTCACACATGCATTTTTAATTGAAATTTTTTAATTAACGTCGTAATTGAATTTAATTATCCATACAAAATTTCAATTAAGGTAATTGCTTCATTATCAGTTAATTATTCTAATAACTGTTAAAATTAAAAATACAACCGTGTGACAAGTAATAACTAAAATGGCAGTTGTTTCGCTTTTACATTAATAAAGAATTATTTAGGCTGAAAATTATAATATTAGAACCAAATAAATGTATAAACGCTAATTAATTTAGCAATTCGGAAATGCTAATGGAAGCAGGAAGATATGCAAAAAGCCGTAGAAGCAGTGCGAGCAAAAAAATGGCACCAAAACGTTTTGTTTTCCAAGAACAATTCTTATTAGAATGTGCAAGAGTAAAGCTAAAACATCAGATCTTTTCACTGAGCTTTCTGAGCTTGTTCTGAATAAGGAGATGGTAAATGATTTGCCAAGAAATGGAGGCCCGATATTGGGGTCTTCAACTGGCAAAATCAAACAACGTACCAAATTCGTTCCATTCGTTCTTCAGGAATGTGCTGGCAAAGATTGGTTTTATGCGACGGCATAAGCATGAATTAAGTTTGAGATAGCCAACCGGCACTTCCTTTGATAGAGAAAAGGCTTTACGAAAGAAAATATGGAATTTTTTTTTTAATATTTTGGAAAGTGAGTATAATGTTTAAAAATTTTCCGGCAACATCAATATGGAATGTTGATGAAACTGGGCTTTTTATTGTTCCATCCAAAATTCCAAAAGTTGTCGCGACTAAGGGAAAACGTCAAATTGGATCAATGACGTCTGCTGAACGTGGGCAATTAATAATGGTCATCACATGTATGAGTGCTGCTGGATCTTTCGTTCCTCCTTTTTTAATATTTCCAAGAAAAAATTTGAATACCCAGTTAATGAAGCACGCCCCACTTGACTCCGAATGTGATTGTCATTTATCTGGATGGGTTCAAACCGACATATTACTAACTGATTTCGTCACTTTTTAAAAATAACAAAAGCTTCACCTGGAGAGCCATTTTATTAATTTTAGATGGTAATTATAGTCACACTAGAAATAGTCCTTTTTAATCTCGCCCGTAAAAATGGTGTAATTTAAGCCACTGAAGCAATTTTTATGTTATTTTACGTTTTGTCTTGCTTATGTTTTGTTAGTGTTTGATAAAAGTTATATTTTATTTATGTTTTTATTGTTATCCAAAATTTAAATGAATAAAAATTTACCACAGGTAAAAGATAACTTCTGTTTACTTTTTTATTTGCGGACAATGTGGACCAGTATTCCACATTACCCACACATACTGGTCCACAATACCCGCTAAGTTTCTTTATTGCGCCATTTTGGTTTTTTAAATCCTACGCATTAAAAAATTTGTGGACAAATATATATAATTTTTGATCTGAAATATATTTAGACAACGCATCTACTATTTTGTTGATACAATGTTTTTTTATTTTTTACCGGTATTATGCCGACAATATCAAAAAAATCCACATTACCCGAAGTTACTCTACAGCATAAGAGTCCAAAACCACATATTTTATTCGATATGTTCGTAATAAAATGATTTACAAACAAGTTCAGTATCATATCATAATAAATACAAATCGAGTGTATGTTATTAACCGGTTTTTTCTTAAATATGCACTTATATTAAGCAAGAAACGTTCAATTATTATCAAAAGATTATTTTTACATTTCGTTAAAGATTTAAAACAAAATCAAAATTTATGACATATAAAGAGGGGGGTTATATCAAAGAAATATAGAAATAGCAATGGACTACGTAATACATCCGTTTAAAGTATGTTTTTCTATTGCTTTGCAGTTATTCAGGCAACAATATTTTAGTTGAAATTGTTAAAGATTTTTAATAAAAATGTTTTTAAATAAGTAATAAACAGAAGACGACGAATGCAAACACATTAATTAACAAACAATCGGTAGTTGGTTATGATGATAAAAGTTAGCCCAACCCGCTCCCTGTACGAGGCGATGCGGTGGCAATCTGTGTCATTTAACTTAAATGCAAACACAGCAAAAACAACACATCCAATTGAACACACAAACGCAATATGTATAAAAAAACCCGATAAAAAACGCACAATTATTAAATTTACATAATCTCTATTATTAGCTATATGAAAAATATGAATTTCCTTTTTAGTTTACCTTGCCGGACACTGTTTCACCATCATAATAAAGTAACATTTTTTCAATTTTACCATCCTCTCCCTTGACCTCTGTCATTTTTTTGTTCTCAGCTCCATCGAAAACAATATCGATTTCGGCCGATTGTCCAAACCCTAAAAAGTTCATATTCGTTTTGATTTTTTAACAATTTGCTGCAGAGTTCTCCTAACAATTGGAATGTTTTTAACGTTTAAATATACTCGTAAATAAAAGTTATTAACAAAAAAGTGTAATTTTTTGGGCGTTTTGTTGAAAAAAATTCTTTTGCTCCGTTTGATTTGTGAATTTTGATAAGTTTGACATTTCACAGTGTTGCCGTACTTATATAACTAACTGAAAAAGTTAATTCGGGTAAAATTGTATCCGTCATCTATAGTGTGGCAGTGCTAAGTAAGGTGAATTTCTTAAGAATGGCATAGCCAGTTTTATTTTTTAAATTTGCTTATTGTATGTAATATTATTAACAAAAAAGTGTAATTTTTTGGGCGTTTTGTGGAAAAAATATTTTGCTTCGTTTGATATGTTATGAATTTTGACATTTCACTGTGCTGCCGTACTTATATAACCAACACAAGACGCGAATGCTTCTTCTATACCAAAACACTCAGATTGAATTTTTTATAAAATGGAAGTTTAAGCCCCGGTTTACATGACGATTTTTACGACATAGCTTTTGGTTTGTTGTCGAGCGGTGTAGTGAAGCAAGCGGGCAGTGTTGCCAGAGAATGAATTTCAAAATATGCTAAAACTTGAAAAACTAAGTGCTAAAATGTTCTACAGAAGAAAAAATAAGTGCTAAATATAAATTGTAGTTTTTTTCTAATTTTGTTCATAAAAATTGTTGATTTGTTTTAATAGATTACATTTCATATATTAATTTAAAAATTTCCGTGTTCATTTACTTACCACACCGAAAGAAATTTAGTTGAAATATTAATGAAAGTTAGTTTTTATTTCTCCAAAAGTATTTTTTGGAGTAAAATAGTAAAAATTTGTTCGATAAAAAATTTTTTATTATCAAGCAAATTATGATAAAAAGCATTTAGCATAATTTTTAAAAATGTCAATGCATTTTCGAGAAACAAAATGCTAAATCTAGCACTGAAAGTGATAAAATGGCAACACTGCAAGCGGGGTAGGAAAAAGGACACGATTTCTGTTTTCATGTTTTTATACCCTTCACCTTCATGAGAAGGGTATATATAAGTTTGTCATTCCGTGTGAAATTTCCACAATATAATTTTCCGACCCTATAAAATATATATATTCTGGATCCTTATAGATAGCAGAGTCGATTAAGCCATGTCCGTCTGTCTGTGTGGATGTTGAAATCAGTTTTTTGAAGTCCCAAGATATATTCGGGATCCAAATCTTCAACAATTCTGTCAGAAGTGCTGTCGAGAAGTTTGCTATTTAAAATCAGCAAAATCGGTTTAGTCAACCAGAGTTATGGACCAATATGTGAGACAACCTCCATAAAAATTTCATATTTTTTGTCCATTTTATTGCAATATTTTGAAATATATTACAGATAATACCATGCAATTTTGTATACGTTGTTTGTATGATAAAAGAACAAAGTGTGCGGAAAATAGTAAGAATCGGTCCATGATTTCTCATAGCCCCCATACAAATATATGTATTCCCGAAATATGGCTTAATGATAAATAAAAGCCTATAAAATTCGAACATCAAGACAAAATTCAACAAAAATAATTTTTATACAAAAAGAAATCGCAAAATGAAATTTCTTTTTAGTTCTGTCCATGTTTGACCATAGACCCCATATAAAGTCCACTTCCAAAATTCATTTAAATACGCATAAAACAGATATAAATAATGTTAAACGGCTAACATTTGACATAAATACTCTTTATAGGCAAATAAATTGTTGTACTAAATTTTATGGTAGTCGGCCCAGAACTGGTCATAGCTCCCATACAATGACCACATCTGAAAAAGACATTTTTCCCTATATATATTGTATAAATATCGGTACCGACTCAAAGCTTTGCACATATCATTTACATATATACAAAATTCCTCCCACAAAATTTTGTCTATTCGGTCTATTTTTAACCGTATGCCCCATATAAAGCCCTCTTCCGAAAATCACTTTAATACTCATAAATTTCTTATAAATAAGGGTACCAATCCAAAATTTTACACGGATCATTTACATACATGCCTAAATCAAACTGCTGGATTTTGAGAATATCGGTCCATATTTGACAATATCGCCCACATAAGGTCCACTCTCGAAGTCCACGTTAATACTAATATATATCTTAAATATACCGTTATTATGTTGAAATGCGACGTGAAATATCCTCATTTGCATGAAAATAACTGTTCCAAAATTTAAGAAGATCGGCCCATAATTTGTCATAGCTGACATATAAGAACCATTTCCAAAAAACAAAAATTTCGGGTCAAAAAATATTCTTTTCGGATTTATCCCATATTCGGTCCATTGTTTTTTATCATGATATATATCGTTGGAAAGGTATATTTGTAATACCTTTTATTTAATATATTACAAATTATCAAGCACCCAGTAGTTCCCGAGATATAGGCCTATATATTTTCAACTTTACGGGCCCGCCCCCTCGAAAATAGGCGTGACCACCAATAATTTTTTTTGCTGGCATCTCCTCTAAAAGCCCTATTTGATGAAGTTTTTTTTGAGCAAAATCACTAAAACCGAATTGTACCCCTTTTTATACCCTTCACCTTCATGAGAAGGGTATATATAAGTTTGTCATTCCGTGTGAAATTTCCACAATATAATTTTCCGACCCTATAAAGTATATATATTCTGGATCCTTATAGATAGCGGAGTCGATTAAGCCATGTCCGTCTGTCTGTCTGTCTGGATGTTGAAATCAGTTTTTTGAAGTCCCAAGATATATTCGGGATCCAAACCTTCAATAATTCTGTCAGAAGTGCTTTCGAGAAGTTTGCTATTTAAAATCAGCAAAATCGGTTTAGGTCAACCAGAGTTATGGACCAATATGTGAGACCACCTCCATAAAAATTTGATATTTTTCGTCCAGTTTATTGCAATATTTTGAAATATATTGCAGATAATACCATGCGGAAAATAGTAAGAATGATGATTTCTCATAACCCCCATACAAATATATATATTCCCGAAATATGGCTTAATGATAAATAAATGCCTATAAAATTGGAATATCAAGACAAATTTCAGCAAAACTAAGTTTTATACAAAAAGAAATCACAAACCGGAATTTTTTTTTAGTTCGGTCCATATTTGACCATAGATCCCATATAAAGTCCACTTACAAAATTCACTTGAATACATATAAAACAGATATAAATAATGTTAAACGGCTAAAATTTGACCTAAATACTCTTTATAGGCAAATAAATTGTTCAACTTTACGGGCCCGCCCCCTCGAAAATAGGCGTGCCCGCCAACAATTTTTTTTTTGCTGGTATTTCCTCTAAAAGCCCTATTTAATTTTTTTTTTTTTTTTAGCAAAATCACTAAAACCGAATTGTACACATTTTTTATACTCTGTTTGTTAAGTTACACTCAAGATTATTATGAACATCAGACCTATAAATTATGGTAAGAATTGGTAATTAAATCGATTAAAAATAGTGAAAATTAGACAAAATTTCAAAATATTTAACATAAATTATGTTGGTCGTAAAATTGTCTTTCAAACAATATATCAAATACTAATAGATAAAATTTACACTAAGACTGAATAGAAAACACAGAATAAGAATATTCTAGTTCTATAACCAGTGTAATTTTTGTATTTCTTATTACGTTTAGGTGGAGGGTATTTAAGATTCGGCACAGCCGAATATAGCACTCTTACTTGTTTATACTCTGTTTGTTAAATTACACTCAAGATTATTATGAACATCAGACAGACTCTGTAAATTATGGTAAGAATTGGTAATTAAATCAGTTCAAAAGTGTGAAAATTAGACAAAATTTCAAAATATTTAACATAAATTATGTTGGTCGTAAAATTGTCTTTCAAACAATATATCAAATACTAATAGATAAAATTTGCACTAAGACTGAATAGAATACACAGAATAAGAATATTCTAGTCCTATAACCAGTGTAGTTTTTGTATTTCTTAGTACGTTTAGGAGGGTATTTAAGATTCGGCACAGCCGAATATAGCACTCTTACTTGTTTTTAAACTAATTTAGCCGCTGAACTTTTTGAGTTCTGGTCACACTGGTGACTGTATCATACTTGATACAATGCCGACTCCGATAAATCTTTATAAGTATTAAAATATTTCTGGTAAGCACTTTTTTAATTAACGACGAAAGTTAAACGTCAATAATGTATATTTAGTAATTTGAGCAAGAATAATGGATAAACTGCTGCTACAACCGTCTAATGGATTGGAAAAATAGAAGACGTGAAAGTATGCCATTCGGTATCCCAATGACTGAAAAAACATCAAGATAAGGAAAAAATTTAAAAGGTCATAAAAAAAAAACTGACACATACGAACGCCAAACCCTTTGAGGGTTTTACTATACTGACCTAGTACCATCACCCTGACTTGGAATTTCTCACCCCCAGATTGGCTGTTGTACTGTGTATTCCGAAACTAGTTTTTTATGTCGTATTTGAATAAGGTTATTATTCCTCCTTGAACGAGTGAAAACGAGCCGATTAAAAAGATAAGATGAATCGTTTGTAAAAATTATCTTATGTAGTAATGTTAGAGATTTTATTTTTAGAAAGTCACAAAGGCTTACTCCCAATAATTTTGTTTGAAAGGGTGAGATGTGAGACGATTTTCTTAAGTTAAATACATATGGGACAATCCTGCGTTACGGACGTTACATTCGCACGCAAATTTGCTTGTTAAAATTGACACAGCTGGCGTTCACATTGGAATATTTTCATGATTTTTTTTTGCAAAATGCAGTTATTTGGGAGTAGTACTTTAAAACTTGTTTTAAACTTAAAGGTTAACTGTTTTTGAAAAAAAGTTATTAAACACACTTTTTGTTACTTTGAGGTGAAGTTCTTCGGATTCTCGGCAACCTAGAGCTATTCTAAGACCAGATTCAGATTCAGCAGGTGAAAATTCATTATAAACCTCATAATATTAAAATAAATTTTTTGTCATTTATATTTAAAAAAAAGTGTAATAAAGGTATTCCTTTTTTTTCATCAGATTAAAGTGCATAAAAAACTCTGTATATAAAGCTAGTTTGGAAATCAAAATTATTAAAATTCATTCTGTTAAATTTAAAAAGCCTTATTTTCCGTTACGGACGTTACACACAGTGTACCCATTTTTAGTTCAAATTATTAATATATATTAGATAACTTACAAATATGATTTTTATCTTAAATAAAAGAAAATTAAACATATTAAAGTTTTGCTAAACGCTAAATACTGAAACGACTGTTTTGCCCACTTTTTTGACCATGGAAAATACCCTTTTTTTACAAGAATAAATGAAAGCAAGAGGTACGTTTAGGTTAGCCTCTGCCAAGAACAAACAAACCACCGTAAAACCTTATTGCTTATATATTTTGAAGCTTGAATATGTATCCTATTATTCCATTAACAAACATTTGGATTTGGGCAACTTTAAATTTCTGCCTTTGGTTTAAACATTTTTGGATTAGCCCATATCTCAAGATTGAATTATATGCTGAAGTGCTTTTGTAGTCAGTACAGAAGTGTTGGAATCAAAAAGGTTTTTGCCAGCTTTATGCGTATACCGGTGTCAGGTGTTGAGTTTTCCATAGTCTACGTAATATTGAAAAGGTTTTTCCAGTAGCACTGATAATATGATCTTACGTTACGTTGAAATATACAAAAAAAAATTATCTTAAAATTGATACAGGTGGATTTAGACGATACTACTGTGCGTATGACTTGATGAAGAGAAAAACTTTTCATTTTACTTTATTTAGAACATTTTAATTGGAATAATTCGATTAATTTTAAATATTGAATCGAATTATTCGTTTTATTCGAACAAAGGAAAAGTTAAATAATTTGGTTACCCTATTATCTATTTGGGGGATGGGGTATTTCGCAGAGGTGCACTTGTGCGGAAAGCTATCAGCCTGTCATCCACTTGGGGATGACAAGAAGCGATTCCTCTGCTCGAAATTCCCAAGCAGCTCACTACTTCCGGTCTTATACCAAGTATCCCCTGGTAATGTCTTTCAGACACCCGTCTGTCGACAGCTAGAGTGAGAAGGCACACAGCTGAATAACCTGAATGGCATGCTAAAACCGATGCGTCTCAGGTAACTAGGTGGCCACCGAAATGAAGAGGCACTGAAATTCAACTGTTTGACATGCCTAGAGGTTGTTGGCAACCCCAACACTAGGATCGGATGGGAGGCCTAATCAGTCCCTCAATCTTAAACTGAAATGATTACTGAAATAGCAACAAATTAGCGGCCCTTTGTTCATACTAGGAACTACAGGACATAATATATATTATCTATTATGTCATTATAAACTAAGGTGTACAAATTTTAAATGAAAGGAAATGTTTGACGCATTTTAGATGGATAAACTTTCAATTTGCTGCGTTGATGATGCGTTACTGCATTTAAGACCTCTATCAAAAAAGCGCATCATTGCAGTTACATACATATTTGTAATGGTTATTTAAGCCTACAAATGTTTAAGAATAAAAAGACCTTCCCATTTCGCAGATTTTTCATCAAGTTAATTTGCAACCGAACTCCTGATATACATAATATTGACTATTTGCCTACTTGGTGTTCGCTCATATTTTCCAAAATTGTATTAACAAACCTATAATAATAAAAAGACCTTCCAGCAGTTCCCATTTAGCTGATATTTTAACAAATTATTTTACACCCAACTTATTACAACTGACGACTTGGTGTCATCTCTTATTTTCCAAAATTGAATTAACCAAAACTCGATACACAAAAAATACTCAGATTTAAACTAAATTATTAGAGACATATTCCGAAACTAATAAATTTAACTTCCTTCAAAACTTATGGCGACTTTCTAAATTCTTTACAGAAGAGTATATACATACATACGTACATAGTATATACATAATAAAGATGTTTTAAAACGTCTACTTGTTTTTGCAAATAATATTTATTAACAATTTATATTTAAAAGTTGTAAAAAAGGAAAATATACTATATAAATAACGTACAAAGCTACAATATTTAAAGTAAGTAATAATACAAATACATATTTGAAAGCTCAATTTAAGCATACGCGTTTAAAAACACTTGACTGGTTCCTTAAGAAGTTTTGTCCATGCAATCGGATCATTTGCATTTTGTAAATCTGAACGATACAACTTTCTGCCTTGACTTTGGAATTCCGCAAATTGTGCCACAATAGGATCACGGCCACATGAAGCCACAGCCACCACTTTGTCTTGTTCGTCAATGAAATAGGCAACAAATTTCAAATTTTCCAAATCGCCTTCGATGAGAACATCGGCATATGAGCCGTAGCCGGAATAACGGAAACCTTTGCCAAAAAGCATAGTAAAGAAGAAAGGCACTGCTTGTAGCTCCTGAGCGACATTACTGGCCATATTTATGGCCGCAATGCGACCATGATATTGAGCCAATTGGTAATGGCCAATTGTGGCACGTTGGTTATTGTTCGCAAATACTGGAGCATTAGCAATGTCGCCGCCAACATAGACATCATCGACCAATGATTTTAAATTCATGTCGGAATCAATGGAACCATTGGCATTGATTGGTAATCCAGAACCCACCAAGAATTTAGTATTGAATCTTGATCCAGTTCCCATAATGAGTATGTCGCAGGGTAGTTTAGTGCCATCACTTAATACTACTTCGGTAATTTTGTTGTTAGAATCGCCAATGGCTTCGACTATACCACTGTTCATCACCATATTGACGCCTTGATCACGGAATAAACGTAACACACGTTCTCCGATGACCGAACCAAAGCTCGCCATAAGAGGAAATTCTGTGCGCGATATTAGTGAGAGCTAAAAATATAATAAAATGATGAGATCAATGTGATTCTCTTTTAAAATATATTTACTTTAATTAATAAGCCTATTTTTTTTTATTAAATAATTTTTAAGCTTGAGGTCGCTTTTTGTTTTTTATAAAAGATTTTTTATTTTTATATATAAATTACTCAAAAATAAAAAATCTTTTATAAAAAACAAAAAGTGACCTCAAGCTTAAAAATTATTTAATAAAAAAATCATACAAAAAGGTCGAAGAAAATAGAATAAAATTATTTAATAAGCCTATCATTTTCTAATTCTAAGTGTTTGAAAATATTTGTATGGAAAAATTCTGCATTATTTTTTTTTGTTTACAAAATGAGAGCCTCAGTTTTTGCTCTGAACACCAGGGGGGTTATTGTGTATTTCGATTCGAAAAGAAAATCGTTCGAATTTGTATATTTTTTACATTGTATTTCGAAAGCTTTTGCTATCGATTCGAAATACACAAAAACCCCCCAGAGCAAAACTGGGGTATTTCTATAAATGGAAACAGATTGTATGAATGTCTGTACTTAATATCTATGCATACTTACACTTTTGACTTTCTTCACCCAATTTTGTGCAGATTCCAAAGCAATAAAGCTCGACCCCAAACAAACAACATTCATTTCGGGTTTAATCATTTTACTTATCTTTTCGACGTCTTTAAACTCACGCACTACGACTACACCTTTGAGATCTACACCCTTAATTGAAGGTTTGCTAGCACTACAACCAGTTGCTATGAACATTTTGTCGTACTTGAGCGTTGTATCGTTGGACAAATACACTGTCTTGGCTTCGCAATCAACCTTAGTAGCTTCGGTTGACATTAAGGTTTCAATGCCATACTCATCATAAAATTCATGTTTGCGGAACTGAATGGATTCAATTTTTATATCACTCGCTTTGGAGATTTTTACACGATCGTAAGGCAAGTATTCCTCCTTGCAAATCATGACAATACGACCGGTAAAGCCCTCCTGGCGCAAAGTTTCCGAACATACAGCTCCGGCCGGTCCACCTCCGATTATCACGTAGCAAAGATGGTTTTTGAGATCACGTTTCACCATATTTTTGAGACGTCTAGAACTCTCAAGATCTTTGCGATTAGCACGTAACATGACTTGGCCATCCTTTTCAACTTTTACCTTGAAACAGGGCAGAGAGTCGAGACCTGGGAAATCTTCTATGTCACCAGTATCAATATTAAAACAGGCTCCATGCCAAGGGCAACGAACACGTCCATTACCCAGTACACCGGTATGCAAAGGAGCTCCATAATGCGTGCATTTACTGCCAACCGCTTTAATTTGATTATTCTGTTTGACAACTAGAACTTTGGTGTTTTCATCGAAATCAAATTGTTTCATGTCATGTTCTTGCAGGTCGTTGACATTACAAACGGCTACAGAGTCAGTATATTCTTCGCTCATTTTCTTTTCGCAGGTAGACTGATATGATCCAGAGCCGGTGGTACCTAAGTAAGTAACAAAAGGAAAATCCATTAATTTCTCAAATATTTACATATTGTACTTAAAAATATACATATGTACATATGCATGGTGTAACTATACATATAGTTACTATATATATAGTTACATTTAATGCAGTTTGGAAAAAATATATTAAAAATTGCGTTCAACATATTCAAACCATTTTCAAACCTTTTAAAAATAAAACTATAAAATTGCCAGATTAAAAACATTTTAAAGTATTTTGAATTCGTAGCTCAAAGTCAAAACTTTGCAATAAAAAAACGAAATGGTAAATATATGGGCATATCCTGCTTGACGAACGTTACATTCGTACGCGTTTTCGGACTAAAATATACACATTTTTTGGTCTTTAAAAGCTCATACCTTAAAATTTTGGATAGTGTTTAGTGGGATTCAAGTGTACTTTCAAATTGCAAAAAACATAATTTTTTAACATGTATTTGTTGCGAAATAATTGATTACAAAGTTGCGTGACGCACGTTACAAAAAGTGGAAGTAACTTTGAAAGGTGTAGTGTGTTTTCGTAATTTTTAGCGAATTTTTCATAATAAAGCACACAAAAGCTATTACTTAAAAGAAAAATTAATATAAGAGAATTCTAAAATAACTTATTTGAACCCAAAAAATTTTCTTGTTTTTAATCAAAAGCCGTGAACCCATCGTTACGCACGTTACGTGACATATAGAAAACACAATTCTATTTTAATTGAAATGAAATTAAGAGCTAGGCAACATCAAATTAAAATAACAGTCGCAAATATATATTTACCAACAAAGTTGACGAAATTGTTATTGATTTGCTCTTTGGTATCTATAACAAAGATCAATGTAACAACACTTTCGCATAAAGGCTTAGAATAGAGATAATAATAGAGATAATTGCAAATATAATTCAGATATAATTCAAAAAGCGCCAAAAATATTACTTAAAAAGATGTTTTTTTAAATTAATAAGAAACAGTGATGCCAACTCTAGCGCTAGATCAACGGTTCCAAAACGGTGGCCCGTGGATCCCCAGGGGTCTGTACTGGTATTCCAGGCTGTCCGCGAAGAGTTTAAAAAAATTAAAGAAAAGGTTTTTAATGTAATTTTTGGGATAACTCAAACCGTGACGCACGTTACAGAAATTAATACGCTACATTTTTTTTTAATTTTAAAATTTTAATTTTTTATTTAATTAAAAGCAGCACATTAACTTGATTTAAAATTATAGACGACTATCAAAAAAATTTCATTCTACTCACAATATAAAAAAAACTTTATTTTCCGTGACGCACGTGACAACGCATGGACTTGTCATTTCATACCTAATTTCAATATTTTCAAAATAGTAAATAAATGTTTTTTATTACTAAAACTCAAGAGTATAGAATGAATAAAAATATGGCTTTCAATTGGGTAATCTATATTAACACTAAAGTATAATGATATGAACACCTAAAAGTTTTAAAATTTTTGTATAACATTAAGAGATCTGAGGTAGGGTAGGATTTGGCAAGCGTTTTTGTATTAATAATCATGATAATAATTTTTTTTGTGTATATTTACAAAATTAGATATCTCGTCTAATGTTCCATTAAAAAAATACAGTTTGATCAATTTCAAAAATTTTTGTTTGGTGGACTGTTTCTGGGATTTGCCCATATACAATAGTTACATGGTATTTAAAATAAAAATCAAATTCGTTTTGTTGCAGAAACACCTTTTGATCAAATTGATATTGCTTCTGGCAGTCTCGAATGATTTTGGCGATTTAACGGATGAAGATTAGGAAAGTTTGCTTGAACTAATAATAATCGCCTATGTTCTATATTCCACTACGAAGTGAAACTGAATTCGTTTTAAATTCCACATAAAAAATTTCACGGCGTTCTGAAAAACGAGTGAAACTTTTATTCTACGATGAACCAAACTAAAGATGAGATTTTACTTTTCAAATCAGTTTCACAAAATTAAGAACACAAACTTAATGAAAATGTCATTTCCACTTCATTTTACAAATGTAGAAACCATGTGAATGAGTATTATGAAACATTAATCCTTGAACCAATTATTTTTAAAATGGGTTTAGCTGAAAATTTCAACAAAAGTGATTTTATTGAACCAACGCCAACAAAATTCAATAAAAAGGATGCAACCGTAACGTTAGCAAAAACGCCTGAGGAATTATAATCCAATTCCAACCATAGTAATGGCTATCGGTGATGTGAAACGCAGAGACACCTGGGCTGATATCAACTAATTTTTTACTGGATCGATTGGTGAAATTTTCACAACGTATACTTGATGATTTAAAAACTACTAACAACGAAGAACAAAAGTAAAATTTTAGGGCTGATTATCGTTCACAACACTAAAATGTTGTGTTGTCTCGACTACAACACAACATGCATTTTTCATACGATTAACCTAATAAGTGTTGTGAATCGTAATCGCAGTTTACAACATACAACATCAAAATACTTAGTGTTGTGAAAGGTAATCGGAGCCTTAATTATTATACTATGTTTCCACGACGACTTGAATCACCTGCTTCGCCTTCTGAATCATGTTTATGAATCATGCTGTTTACATGACTAATAAACTTGATTCGATAAATAAAATAAATAAATAAATAAAATTAGTGGAAATTAGTTAGCTTATTTGAAAAAAAAACATACATTCGTACGTATTTACTTTCTTTACTTCCAGCAACAAGAAAATAATTTGCTTTGTTTACAATAATATTAAATTTTTACAGCTAGTGCAGATAAACTTGCGATAAAAATTAGAGAAGAGTGCAATTTTACGTGCTTCGCAAGTAGATTCAATATGAATCTACTTGATTCGCTCTTAAAATTTTGTATGGTGAAGCAAGTTGTTTCGCACAGGATTGGGGTGTGAAGCATGAATAGAAAGCGAAGATGTACCGTGGAAACATAGTATTAGATTATTAATGGATTGAATAAATTGCCAATAATGAATTAAAATTGATGAACGATTATTTATTTTGGGTTAGTATTTATAGAGACTATTTTAAAGCGGAGTAAATTATGCATATTGGATTTGTTTAAAAAACTGTTATGTCAAATCTTTTCAGAGAGTACATTTTTCTATAAAAGTCCTTGCTCTGTAAAAATTTTTTGCTAGTATTTTTAACCGCAGATTACAGGGGAATATACATAATTCAACAATTCGTTTCAGCGTTGTCAACTTTGAAATTTCAAAAAAAAACGCACCAAGTTTAGAATTTTGTTTCAAATATTTATTGAATAAATTTGAAATTTTTTAATATCATAAATTCTACAAAAAACTTTTTATCAACGATTATTAGTAAAAGTAATAATAGTAAAAGCCTTTTTTTTTTAATAAATGAGCTAATAAAGATAAAATAAGCATTTAACCACTCAAAATTTAACTCACAAAAAGATATTAGGAACTAAAGTACTAATTGGTAAAAAAGCTAATTTCAGTACATATTTGGTACTTTTTTATATACTTTTGTTTTCTAGTTAAAGTATGTACTTCTATTTGATTTTTTCCAATAAAATTTATTAGGATTCCACTCGTAATCTAACCCTGCTTGTTCGTCTACAGTTCAGAACACCAAACCATCAGGTTATACAAGAATTTTTATTTACACGTTTAAAATGTTAATTTGTTTTTCAAACAAAGATTTTTGAAGAATTTGATTTAATTTATCATATATTCGTATTTAAAATACATTTTTTATCCTATAGATTTCATGAGTTATGAATTATTAAAAAACTGCAATTAAAAATTAGTAAAAATAAAAATTTCATCACATTTTCGAATAAATTAAAAAACGCACCGAAATACACAAAAAAAATTTTCCAGTGTTGAATGAAATAGTGTATTTTATTGTAGAAAGATTTTTTCTCACACTGAAACAAAAAGTTGTGTTGAATTTGTTTTGGTGTCACCAAAAATTAAAAAGCGCACCAAAATTAAAAAAAGCGCACCGCGCACCAACTAAAGAATTTTTCGCACCAAAAATTTTAAAAAGCTCCAAGTTGACAACGCTGCAAATAATTGATAAGAGCATCTTTATTAGTGTGATCAATAACATCAGAATTGCATGCTAATTATTGCATAGGTGCAACGATAATAATTTGTTATTATCTTTTATAATTTATTCTTAATTAATTAACTGAAAGTCGAGTAAAAAGGCCGTGGTTTTTTAATTTTTTTTGCATTTCTGTTTTCTTTAAAAATCGTTTAAAAATGTACAAATTTGTAAAGCCTCTTTAAATTGTTTATATAAAGATATTTACAGTCATTTAACATGGAAAAATGGTTTTAAAAATAGTGATGTGTTTGACTTTTTTAAACTTTTTATGGTTAAAAATATAAATGCGCAGTGTACTTACGATAAAGATAACATTTTTGAATTTTTAACCTAACCTAAAAATAACGATAATTTTGTAAATAACGGAATTATAAAAAAGTCGAGGGACAAAAGTTGTTTCTGATACCCTAAAGAATCATTTTCAACAGTAAAAAAGTTCTTTTTCGCAAAAAGTCGATTTTGGCATATTGCTACAAGTTACCTTTTTAAGTTCAAAACAGCAAAATATTACTATTAGAACTTTATTAATTAACTTTTATTTTTTCCCATACACAAGCGATCCACCCACTTTGTAGTCAATGCGCGGGTCTTACATTGAAAATATTTCAATAAAATTTTAAAGACTTCTATTTGAACTAGTAACACAATAAAATTTTGGTATTAGAAGACGATCTAAGACAAAAAAATTTTACCCCACCCTAATATCATACTTGTACATAATGAAACCAAAAATTATTCAGTCTTATTTCATGGCTGTTATAAAAAAAGTAATATTAATTTAAATTTTTAATGGATTTAAAAGTAAGATAACTCGCGACGACTATATTTATTCGTATGGCAAATCGTCATAAAATTTATGGTGTTTTGTAGGCAAAGTGGATTTTAGATATTGTAGTAAGTCTTCGAACTTTCTAGTCTTTAGTTTTCTTCTTTCTTGATGAAGTTGGTGTAAATGCGACCACTCTAGTACGACTACATTTTCAGATGGAGATTTTTCCATTCATCAGGAAATCTAAGCTTGAAATTAATTTCACCATTTGGTGTGTATTGTATTCCTCGAATGTCCGTCAGTTTGGAAACGCCTTTTCCACAGCCAGGGCGAATATTTTTACAAAATTGTACATTGTTAAATTTTTTAAAATATTAATGATCCAAATAAGTAACATCATGACGATTAATGTCATGTCTGTCAATGGTGTTGATACTCAAAACAACGAGATTGTAAACAATGAGAAATAATATATGTCAATTGGTTGGACTCTCAGACTATTCCGCGCGAAACAATTGATATGTCAACATTGAAAGTAGTGAGATATTACACAAAGATGTGATAAATTGGACTTAGCGCCTTTACTCATCACTACAAAACAACAACAACAACAAATGAGATAACTATATATTTTTTTTGTAATCGATGTATTTTTACTTATTGAACACAACTGCATCAAAATCTCAATTTCTAAAAAAGTGGACTTAGAGCGTTTACATGTTAAGCCAGCGATATTAATATTTAATTTAACATGTCTTATTTCATTAAATAATTACTGTAACGTATTATTACATTACAGTAAATAAATTTTGAAATATATAAAATTAAAAAAAGATAAAATAAACCAAATATGTAAGTATGTATATTAATTCATATTACTTGCTTATTTTATTATACAGTAAATTATTTAAATTCTTTGAATCAAATTGTTCGATTATTTGTAGGATCTTTATTCGAATGGATATCCTAAATATCTGTACCTCTCATGTGATAATCTTGTCAATGACTTAAAATCGCTGATTTATTTCAAATATATTCTGATTCTGCTCCACATTTCACAGTTGTTAAACACATAATAAAGGGTGTCCCAACTAGAAGGCAATTTTTAAATTTTAAATAGAACACAAATATTTAAAAAAAAATCGTGAAACTTTATTATATCGTAAAGTAGACAGAATGAGGTTATGTATGGAACAAGATATCGTGCAGATAGCTGCCGCGGCTTTGCTGGCACACACGCGATCTTTTAATGAAATTTGCAATGACCTTTTTGCATAAATGCTGCGGTATTTCATTAATGCAGCGTCCAATTTCCTCTTTTAAGGCTTGGGTCGTCGTCGGCTTATTCGCGTAAACCATCGACTTCAAAAAACCCCAAAGAAAAAAATCTAAAGGTGTTAAATCGCACGATCTAGGCGGCCAATTCTGGTCTCCAAAACGCGAAATAACACGACCGGGAAATGACTGATGCATTTTCTCTGGCTGTATTACATGTGGCGCCGTCTTGTTGAAACCACATGCCCTCCACATTCAGTTCTTCAATTATAGGCAAGAAAAAACTGGTTATCATTTCACGATACTGAACACCATTGACACCATTGTGTTCTAGTTGAGACACCCTTTATTATATAATAAATAGTTCAATTTGTAAATATTTGTTATTTATTGACACGAGTATTCATTTGGAACTGAACTAACGAACGAAATCCAAAGAAGCTAACAAAAACTATCGGAACCCATGTACATATTTATGTCTGACTGGTGTCCATGGTGTAATTATACAAGGTGAGTGCAAATCGGCAACAAATACAGCACAATACGGAAACAACAGGCATTTTGTTTGTGTAAAATAATGTACTATGTCAAAAATACTTGAAAAAGTATTACTTTTGACATAAGTAAATTGTAAACAAGTTACACCATGACTGGGTCTAATTAAAAGATTTGCTGTTATTTATTATATTATTATCGCTTATGCGAGTATTGCTTGGCATTTTTTAAATAGTCTTTAAGTTTGTGATAAGATAAAAAAATGTTTAAACAATTAAGAAAATATGGAACGTAGATTGAATTTCTATGGAGCACATACGAGTGAACATACTATTTATCACTTTTTAAATAAAATTAGAAATACATATATAATAACCATAAAACGTCCGGTAGAAAGTTCTTGGTAATTAACTACCGAATTTTTTAAAACCCATTGCATTGAAATAGAAATTTGGCAGTTATGAAACATAATTTTGGCGCAATGGAGAAACATACACAATGAATATTAATGAAAATAAATAAATTTTTGAATCAATCATTGAGTGATTTGAAGATTGTAATTCCACAAGACTTAGAATGCTATTCAATTCATTAAATGTTGATCAAACTAGGCCTAAATTATAGGAATAACTTAATAACAACTGTATGTAACTGAACACTCATACTTTGTTGGAGTGTTTTGTCCACACTGCATATAGCTGGCCAGTATGTGTATTGCTTGCTCAGCATTTTCCCACCGTAGTCAAGGTGGCTAGTCAGAAGGCTCATGAATGTAACAAAACATATTCATGGGTATTTAATGGTTTCCATTTTCCATGGGAACCTAAAATATGTAACTATAATTAGTTTAGGTTAGACTTAAGTTTTATTCTAAAAATTAATGAATAAAGAAACTTCCAACAGAACAGTCGCATAAGCGGCTGTTCTCAAATAAATAAAATAAAGTATTTTATTAAATATTACACAACCTTTTAATAAAACAAATTTAAAATATTTTTTTTTCAACTTTTAAACTTTTCTAAATATTACTGACAAAGTGAGTATAATTTGTTAAACAACAGATTAACTTGTAACAATTTTGATACGGTTTAGTTTCGAAAATGGGAAAAAACTCCAGAAATGAGACGGTTAATTGTGCAATGTTAACAAAATGAAAAACTTTCAGTGTCGGCTATTGCACAAAAGTTTTCTTGCTCAAAATAAACGGTATTTGGTGGAATTCACTTGTGCAAAAATACAAAGTAGTTTGCAACCCCAGGTAGGAAACCTAGGACACGAAAGACGACATTAGCAGCAGATAGTTATTTGCAGAGCCAGTAAAAAAATCCATTTTTATCTTCGCGCGAAATAAAGGCTGAAATTGGACAGCAAATAAGCGCAGAAATGTCTACACGGACAATAAGAAGACGCTTAAATGAGTCAGGACTTCGTGGGAGCATTGCACAAAAAAACCTCATGTCTCAAAAAAAGTAATCATCAAGCGGTTGCGTTTGCAAGAGAAATGCTCAGAAAAGATCCGCGTTACTGAAAAAAGAGTTCTCTGGAATGACAAATATAAGTTTAACTTGCTTCAATCTGGTTGAAAATCGTATGTTAGACGTCCTCCAAATAAAGCCTTAGACTCCAGGTACACTATTAAAACAATGAAACACGGTGGCGGGTTCATTATGGTCTGGGGTACCTTTTCTTGGCGTGGTGTGGGTCCAATTGCACGAGTTCAGGGAACGGTTTGAATGGAGAATTTTATGCTTTCGAATACAATCACAAAATATGACCATGTTCTTTTCAATCCACATCATTTGAGAAAAGCAATACATGATACCAGCGTTGAAAATGCTGACTATTAATTGGCAAAAGCACAAAAGTTTTCACGACGCAATTTTTATTGGAAAAATTGATGCAATTATTTCCTTAAAATTTCTTCGCTGTTTATACAGCACAATATAATTGTTTAAATCACTTGTATTATTATTTGTGTGTACTCGTCTAAGCTAACAGAATTACTACGTGTAAATTGGGACTTAGTTTACATTTTTTCAGCACAATAAATGACTGTGTTTTAAATGACTAACAAAAAAATTTGTTAGTGAGGAAGCAACAGCGCATCACAAGCCAAATAAAACAAAAATTAAACCATTGACTGTAGTTTACTATGTTTGACAGAAACAGAAATAGTTAAAGTTAAATTTTGAAAATGTTGCTATGCTAAAGTTAAGCAGGTCTTATTTTCGTTGGAGGGCTTGTATAATTGTATACAATTTGTATACAAAATTGCGTAAGAATATTTCTATGTATGTATGTATGTATGGGTTATTTGTATCAAGATTTATGCGCATTTAAGTAATTTCCGGAACTGCACTTTATATGGGGGCTATGTCAAAATATGGACCGATAACAAACAAAATATCGTTTTGAGATTTCAATTTTGTGTAGGGGCTATTAGAAATCGTGATCCGATTCGTACCATTTTCAACAGGACTTGTCCTTCTGTAATAAATGAAAAGTGTGCAAAATTTCATGATATCATCTGAATCATACCGAACCGATTTTACTCATTTTTAATACCAAACATTTCGGTAGATCAGGGAATGTTTAGTAAAAATTTCGTTGTTCTATGACTTTTTTTTGAAGCTCTATCGTGCCAACAACAGACAAATGAACATGGCTAGATTGTCTTAGAATCTTATAAGGACCCAGAATATATAGACTTTTTGGCTCTACGACCATTATTTCGATGTGTTATAAACAGAATGACAAACGCAATATACCCCCCATATTTTTGGTGGTGGGTATAAAAATAAAATATGACGAAACCCATGCATTGTATGTCTTCTGTAATGTCACCTAACCGTCACAAAAGCAACGAATGGTTTTAATGCTGATTGAGTGTAACGTACAAATTCAAATTTTACTTTTACAGTTTTTTTAATTTTTATTTGTAGTAATACAAAAATTTGTATTAATAATAAAGAAGAATTGTAAAACATAAGTAAATTTCGTTCATAACATGTAATAAGAAATATGTTAATTCCCGAATTCTTTTTCTCCATAAATGGTGAGTTAAATAGATGATGTTTACAAGTAGATCTTGGACAATAAACATTTCTGCTGACGCCCTTCCAGTGTGCCATTTGTCTAGAAAAATATAACTTTACAATTGTATTCTATGAAAGAAAAAATTTTCTCTAATAATAGTTTTTTTAATGGTATGAAAAACACCGCAATTTACTTTTTCTAAAATTTCTGCGTGCTTTATTATTTGAAGTACTAAAAAACCTATCAGTAGGCCAAAACTATACACAAAAACATTAATTACTCCAACAGGTCAACGAATACTGAACGAATGCGATTTTTAGTTTGTTATGTGAAAAATAATAGGGACAGTGCCCACCCAAACTTACATTCTTTCCTGTTGAAACGATTTATTTTTTCTAAAGAAAGGTTAACAAAAAACTTTTTACTATTCCTATAATATATTTGGATTTTTTTTTATGATTTTGTATGAATTTATACAGTTTAACGTGTAAAAAATAAGGACTCTTCATGAAATCTTAGAACTTAAACTTAAAACTAAAATGATATTTATACTGAATTTTGTTGGATAAAGTCTTAGTACTTTGTTGCGGATTCTCTGTTATCCAGAACAGCAGAACATCTACTAGGCATTGAGTCGCCCAAATTTTGACAAACATGTAGCGGTATTGCGTTCCACGCATTCTGTATAAAATTCTAAAGCTCGTCGCAATTTGATGGACACTTTCCCCTGATTGCCCTTTTAACTTCGTTCCACAAATTTTCTATTGGGTTCAAATCAGGGAACTGTGCTGGCCATTCTAAAGCATTAATTCTGTTGTCCTTGAACCACTTCTTTATGTACTTTGCCGTATGCTTTGGGCCATTAACCTGCTGGAAGAGTCATTTTAAAGGGAAATTTTCTTCGGCATACGGCAGCAAAATTTCAGTGTAATCAACCGATTTTAATTATTTTCTTGATACGATATAGAGACCCACACCATAATAAGAGAATTAACCTCACACCATGTTGCTTACATCACCATGTTTGACCGTCTTAAAAGTATATTTTGGATTGAATTATTGATAGATAGGTCTTCTAGATGGTTTACAGCTGTTACGAATGTTAAGCCATTTTTCTTTAGGCCAAATGATATGATTTTTAGCAAACTCTAATCTTTGTTTTATATTCTTTTTGGATTAAAATGACACTTTTCTTGCACTACGGGCTCTAAACTCCTCACTAAAGCTAAATTTAGTTCTATTCAGAACTTAAACTCGAATACTTTATGGCCCATATGAAATTTCACATAAAGATTCTGTTTCATAGTACCTCCAATTTATACAAACATGTTCCCCTTTCTATTCTATTGCACTACTCAGTGTTGGCGTTTTAGCACTTTCAGTGCTAGATTTAGCATTTTGTTTCTCGTAAATGCATTGAAATTTTTAAAAATTATGCTAAATGCTTTTTAGCATAATTTGCTTGATAAAAAACAATTTTTTTCTCAAACAAATCCTTACTTTTTTACTTCAAAAAAATGTTCAGACTTGCTCAGGTAAGGTGGACGAACGAAATCACCTGCTCTATTGCTAGGTCCACTTGGCCCTTATTTAATACGGGAAGGACGAAATCTTTACTTAGTTTTCGTCGCGACCTAATTAGGCTTATTGCCTCTCTACTTACAGGTCACTGTACTTTTGAGACACATGCCAGAAGACTTGGTCTACAATATAATGACTTTTGTAGAAGCTGTCATAACGAGGAGGAGACAGTCATCCACTTCCTCTGCGAATGCCCGGCCCTATCGATGAAGAGGGAACGGATACTCGGGCACCCTTTCTTCCATGTTTGGGTGCACTATCCAGGATTAATCCAAAATGCATCAGCACCTTTGCTAAGGAGTCTGAATGGTTCGACATGGAAGCAACCGATACGGTTTGAAATCGATAGGTCGCCCACCAACGGGTATCACAATGGGACCAATATAATGGACCCAAGTGAGCTATTTCTGAAAACGGCTACCCATATAACTTAACTTAATCTACTTCAAAGAATACTTTTGGAGAAATAAAAAATAACTTTTATTAATATTTTAACTAAATTTCTTTCGGTGTGGTAAGTAAATGAACACGGAAATTTTTGAATTAATATAAGAAATGTAATCTATTAAAACAAGACAATAATTGTTATGAACAAAATTAAAAAAAAACTATAATATATATTTGTAACATTTGAAATAAAAATTGTATTGTTACATTGAAAAAATTTAGCACTTATATTTTCTTCTGTAGAACATTTTAGCACTTAGTTTTTCAAGTTTTAGCATATTTTGAATTTAATTTTCTGGCAACACTGGCACTACTGTCATTTATTTTATTTCATTTCTCTCATTTATTTTGTAATTATCTGAATTCTCTTAGCAACGCAACTACGAGCGTTGTCAACTTTGAAATTTCAAAACGCACCAAAATGGAGAAAAAAGCGCACCATTTACAAAAAAAAAACAAGTTAATAATTTCGTTTTTTTTTCAAATATTTATTGAATTAATTTGAAATTTTTTAATATCATAAATTCTATAAAAAACTTTTTATCAACGATTATTAGTAATAGTAATAATGGTAAAAGCCTTTTTTTAATAAATGAGCTAATAAAGATAAAATAAGCATTTAACCACTGAATATTTAACTCACAATATGATATTCGGAACTAAAGTATTAATTGGTAAAAAGCTAATTTCAGTACATATTTGATACTTTTTTTATATATTTTTGTTTTCTAACTATTTAAAGTACTTCTATTTGATTTTTTTCCAATAAAATTTGTTAGGATTCCACTGGTACTCTAACCCTGGTTGTTCGATTTTTAAAGAATTCGATTTCATTTATCATACATTCGTATTTAAAATACCTTTTTTCATCGTATAGATTTCATGAGTTATGAATTATTAAAAAACTGCAGTTAAAAATTAGTAAAAATAAAGATTTCATCACATTTTCGAAAAAAATTAAAAAACGCACCGAAATACACAAAACAGAATTTGCAGTGCTGAATAATATGGTACTCAAACAGGTGTATTTTATTGTAGAAAGATTTTTTCTCACACTGAAACAAAAAGTTGTGTCGAATTTGCTTTGGTGCCACCAAAAATTAAAAAGCGCACCAACTAAAGAATTTTTCGCACCAAAAATTTAAAAAAGCACCAAAAATGGTGCGAAACGCACCAAGTTGACAACGCTGGCAACTACTCACAGCAACGAAATTACTAATTTAGACCGCTTGTAAAATAAAAAATCAAACAACAAAATGAAGAAAAAAAACAACGAACTAATGAATAGATAAATTGTACTATCGAACTACATACATACATACATATGTATGTGTGTATGTAAGTGTAACTGGATAACCTTGTGCGAATGCAAAAAAATATTTCTTAAAAAATTTAATTATTATTCTCTTGTTGGCTTTATTGTTTGATTATTTGTGCTCTGTATGGAATGTCATTGTTTAATATGTACTGAGAAATAGTTTTTTTGTTGCTTTAAATTTTTAATAATTAACACTTTAATTTTACAGACAAGTGCGAGCAATTTTTACTTCTAGCGTTTTTACATTTAAACTTACGTTATTCAGTTTTAAGTGAATTGTTGTTGTTTACTCAAATGAAATAAGTTTTATACTAATCATTGACTAATAAAGTCACTCGCTTTAAACTAGATATACATATTTTTAAATAACATGTTTATTGCCAGTATTGTTGTTTGTGTCACCATTCTCCTCTATTGTCATTTCGCATAATTCCACCACAGTCTTAAATTCCACCAAATTTACGTTGTTCTTTAAATATGAACGAACAATTTAGTTCGACAATTAAAATTGTATGTGCACTGATAATTTTACTAAAGATGCAACAAATATTGCAGAATAACACGAAATTTAACACTGTTCATTATTGTAACAAATCTCTAAGATTTATATGAAACCACTTAATATATCAGGGCTATCAACAACAGTTACTTTACCTATGGCATATCATAGAAGAAACTTTGAAATTTGTTACTATGAATTAAATTTAGTTCGAATATCGCATTAAAATATTAAAAATTCACTATGAATTGAAAAATCAACATCTGTGTGCCTGATCGCGGAAGACATCTGTCCGGTATCTTTTTTCATTTATAATTGTCAATCCTTAATATCTTATTATACCCTCCATCACCAAATTTGGTAAATGAGTTTTTCATTCCATGTGTAATATTGAATAAAATAATTTTATTTTATCATTCTTGATCATTTGTACTTCCATTTTCGAATGTATGTGTGGAGAGAATTTTTAGCCAACTAAAACTTATTAAGACTGATCTTCGTAACCGACTCAATACTGATACAATAGCAGCTTTAATAATGGTGAAAGAAAACATTAAGGAAGTTTCAACATACGATCCACCTATATCGATGATTACTAGTAGTGCGAAGTTGTTCTAAGGAAATATGAACATATTTTTCATTTTCAGGAAATTTATAAACGCCTTAACTCGTATATTAATTTTTACAAAAATGAATTTGTTTTGATAACATCTAATTAATATAATATAAGTTACATATAATTAATTTTAAAGTTTGCTTACTGTATTTTGAAAATTTTATTTTATATAATTTTTTTTATATAATTTTCTGTACAATATTCATTAAATATGAAATAAAAATGTTATGTTAATAAATGTTAAACGTTAAAAATATGTATCTTTTTGGAGACTCGAATATATCTTTCTCGAAATTTCACTGGCAACACTGATTGCCTGTGTAAAAGGCTCTCTCGTCAAAAATACAAAACCAAAATAAACAAAATGTACATAGAATCCAAAAATATATGATACATAAGTATATTACAAAATTTGTTTGGTATTTTATTTAAATGTATTTCAGATAATCCCATGAAATTTAGCACACGTAAAATCTAAATTAAAAGGATAAACTCTGATAAAAATTATAAGAATCGGTCATGCAGATTTCTTTTCAGAATATTTATCTATGGTAGATAAGTACCTATAGAATAGTGATATATGTATTTACTAAATTCTTTGCTACGTTTTTTTTTTTAGTTTAGTTTTAGTTTATTTTATAACCGTTTTCGATTTTTACTCCGTGTACAGTTTTACGCAACGTAATATTCACTTAAAAAAAACTTTTTTCTTAGAAAATTATTTAAATTTAGATGCACACAATAATACAATTGTCTATTTAGTTCAAGACAAAATTTTATAAAAAAAATAGTTGATGAACATTTCCAAAAAATACTTATACATATTTATGTAGTATAAAAAATAAGTCTTAAGCTAGATTTACACGATTGAAATTTTCTTCAAAATGCTTTAAACTCGTGTAAACAGAAAAATTTCTTCAAAATTTATTGATCAAAATGTATTGAACAAAACTTTTGAAGATTTTATTGATGCCGTGTAAATGAGCATCAAAATCGCATCTAGCAATAGTGATAACAATAAATAATTTGACAGCACATTCATTCTTTTGATTCAAAACCATATCAATACTTATACATGTGCTGGTGCTATAATATTGCTGCGTTTTCCAACTAATGCCCCGATTGAATTGGGAAAATTCCACATTTTATTTATTCTTTGGGAAATACTCTCCCATTCCTCTTCTGTTGCTGGCATCTGTACCAATAGATATTATTTTTGATATGTTTTTTTATTTAATAAATTAGGTTTTACCTTTAAAAATTCATCTTTTAATACTTTATATAATGCACCGCAGACTTCAGGCACAATATTGCATATCGATGATCTTGGTCTTTTAAACAAGAACATCATACTTGGGTAACTGTCCCAGTCACTAAAAATCTCAAAGTAATTGCCAGGCGTTTTCCGGGGCAGAAAGATTCCCGTATATTAGTATTAGCCATAGCTTGGGAATTTCGATTAGAATTAGAAATCATTACGATTAGAAAAATAAAATAATCTAATCATTAGAATTAATCAAAAATCTAATCACAATTAGTGACGATTAGCATTTCTAATCAAAACAACAACAACAAAGTGAACCAGCTGTGTCAAGTGTTTAGTTTAAGAACAGGGTGCACCGTATGCAATTTTATGCAATATTCAAAAACTGTTACATTATGTAAATATAGCAACAAATGTGATAAATAAATATTTTCTTTTCACAAAAATAGTTAAAAATAGTTAAACTAATCAAATCTAATCAAAAATAATCAAGAAATCTATTCAATTATTTTTTGGATTAGATTTGATTATAAATGCTAACCCAATATGCATTGGAAAATTATTTCTCCAATGTTAGAGAAAAGCTTAATTCTCAAGTTGATTTCTAATGTAATTCTCAACTTAAGTTGAAACATTTTTCTCCTTTTTTATTTTCAACTTGACATCAATTTGAGATTTAATATTTTACCCAATCTTTGAGAAAAATTTTAATTCTCAAGTGGATATCTAACACTTCTCCACTTGAGACCAAACATTTTTTGAACTTGAATACGATTTGAGATAAATTTGAGATTTTTTCTAATTTTTTTATTCTCGTATGACAGTATAATTATATTAAATGTCAATTATAATTTTGAATTATTTTTATTTAATAAATAAATTAAATCAAAAGATTGACAACTTCCAAAAAAATGTGCTCAAAGGTATAACGCATTAAGCATATTTATAAAAACAAAAACACAATGCACATTTCCAATATTTTTAGAACACGAAATCACTCAGAAATTACTAAAAAGAGTACTGGAAGAGGTAAAATCGGGGGGAAATAAGACGACCTTAAACCGAAAGCCAATTTTGCCAAAAACACCATTTCAGCTAGTGTCGGATTTCAGCCTATTCGAAGATAAAATTCAAGCATCTGAAAACAAGTTTAACGACCAGGTAAGTTTGACAAAAATATAAACAAAATTCCAAATACTAAAGTTTAATAATTCATCTACTAGGTTTCCGAACTTATGGCGTTAGTATGTGGCAATTCCATAAAATTTTTAAACGGATGAGGTAGCTATCAAATATTCCTGGCAAGAAACTAAGACAAAAGAACCTGTACGAGCTCTAAGTGTCACAGCGGTATTAAAACGTAATTATGTTCTTATGTTATGATTGAAATTAATATTAACTAAATCTAGTTAATCTTTCCAGAAGCTTATAATCAAAAATTTGCTGCTGCATCATCGGACAGCGAGTTCGAAAGAACTCTAATATCATTTTTCCAACACGCCAATAACCGCCTTCATAAGAAGAAAAATTATGCAAATGGTAAAAAGGAAAATATCTCATATTAATTAATGTTTTTTTTATTATTAAAAATAACTGTAATGAATTGTTTGTTATCAATTGTTTTTATGATCTCATTATTTTATGTTTTTTTTTTTTTATTTAATAAATAAGTTACAAAACTAAGTAAAAAACATTGTTTATATCTTAAAGTTATATAAATAAGCTTTCTTTAATATGGCAATTCCGTACCATACATTTGAAACCAATTGGAGAAACTTCTTTGATATCAAGTTGAGAATCACAAATTTCTCAATTTGATAACTAAGAAAAACACCATATTAAAAATGTGCCTTTTAAGTTGAGAAGACTATAATCGGACTATTGAGGTGCATTTGAGAATTAACGTTGGAGATTTGAGAATGGTATTTGATATCAGATGCATCTCAAGTTGATATCAAACAATAATGTTTATTGGGAATCGTCACTAATTGTGATTAGATTTTTGATTATTTCTAATCTAATCAATTAGCAATCGTCTAAAATGGCTAACTAATCATAATTAATCAATTGTTCAGCACAATTAAAATTTCTAATCCAATTGCTAATCATTAGGATTTCTAATCATTATTCCCAAGCTATGGTATTAGCCTTCTCTATTGATGGGCTGACGAGATTAAGCAAATAATCAAAATCGTCTGTATAAGTAAGGATCATTCCTTATCAATCGCTCCCTAAAAGAGACATAGCTTCCAAAAGAAAAGGTCGAACCCTATGTTCCTTTTGTTTTCTTCTTTTTTTTTTTTGCATTATTATCAGCTACTTTTTCCTCCAATAGTAAAAATGTTGATGCTATGATGATTGTGTCGTCGTCCATACTTATTAGTTTTTTTTTTTTTGATAATAATAAATTATTTCACAAAAGAAGCAAAACAGGTGATCAAAGTCAATATTTTCAATATAAAAAGTTTACCAATAGTGTAAATTAGCTTCCACAAATTTTGATCAAATTTGTATCAAAAGATTTTGAAATATATTGAAAGAATATTTTGATCAAATTTTTGAAACGTGTAAATAGAACATCAAAATAAATTTTTAAAATTTTGATAAGACTTCAAAATACCTTCAATCGTGTAAATCTAGCTTTATTTGGTTGCCATTTTATTTTGTTTTCAATTATATTAAAGCTGTTAATATGTATTTGTAAAGAAAAAGTAATTTGGTACCTTCTCCAGTGTGTTTATATTTTAAAAAATAAATTACAAACCATGGTGTGTGCAAATCGGCAACATATACAACATAATACAAACACAACAGGCATTTTGTGTGTGTAAAATAATGTACTACTGTCAAAAACACTTGACAAACTATTACTTTTGACATAAGTAAATTGTAAACAAAGACAGTCACTTTTTTTGATGTTTTATAATGTTAATAAACTGTCAATTATTTCATGTCAATTTATTTTTAAACAATTTTTTCTTTTACTTATTCTTATTTTATTATTACTACTTTATTAAACTGGTAACGCCAATACGTAATAGCTAACAACTATGTATGTATGTGTTCTGAAGTTATAAATTAATTAAATATGTACACGCTTTTGAACTAAATGGTCGTGTTATATTTTTTGAACCTATACGATTAAGAACCCATTTCAAATTACTAATTACGATGGAACGTAACAATATTACGTTCCATCGCGCTATCTTCTAGCAATTTCCTGCGGCATCTAGGATGGTAAGAGAAAGTTCCTTTCTGTGGCCGTTAAAACTTAATGTTGCCGTACTTCGTGTTATCAACAATGTTTTTAAATAAAAACTTCTACTATTGTAACTGTTGATAAGCATGCTGTATGTTGATGCCATCCGTTAAATTTAAATTGAAATACAATTTCGTAACAATCATTGTTTCCAAAAATATTCATGTCTATTCGACAACAGGCGCTTCACTTCGACGATGGTGATGAGTCACTTTCGACGTTCACCATTCGATGCATTCTAAAGTACGCGTGATGTCTTATCGGTAAAAGTTGTCAAAATTATGTCATCACTAAAGCAATTGATTGTGAAATTATTCTTAAATTTTGCGCCATAAAAGTTTAAAGCAAATACCAATTTAACAAAATTTTAAAAAAGATTAGCTATGGATTCCATTGCGTTCTATATTGATGAAAGCATTGGAAATCTTCGACGCATTCTTAAAGATTTAAGAAATAATGTAATGGATACATTTTCAATGGATGATATCAGGTATTTATTTATGAAAAGCTAATAGAATCCCACTTTTAATCCGGAGAAAAGTTTTAAAAAAAATTTTAGGATTAACAAAGAAGCATTCGAATATATCTTGCCCGAATTAGAAGACAAAATTGATCCACAAACGCGGCACGGATGCTTAACTAGAATCTTAAATTGCAGTGGTGACGTTTGTTGTTCGACCTACACAAAAAAAAACATAAAAAATAAATGAAATTCAAGTTTTTCTTTTATTTTTGCAAATACTTAAATTTTTAAATAAATTGTTAAAAATCACTATTGCTTTATTTATTATTTGTCTATTTTTCAATTTTTAACGTGGCAAAACTGGCGTCGAGCAAAAATGACAGATAAATATGGTGATAATGTATTTTAGAATACATTTGAGGTGAAAAAAACATACATATGTTTTCGGTTGCACATCTCATACTATGTTTCCACGGTACATGCTTCGCTCTCTATTCATGCTTCACACCCCAATCATGTGAGAAACAACTTGCTTCACCATACAAAATTTTAAGAGCGAATCAAGTAGATTCATATTGAATCTACTTGCGAAGCACGAAAAATAGCACTCTTCTCTAATTTTTATCGCAAGTTTATCTGCACTAGCTGTAAAAATTTAATATTATTGTAAACAAAGCAAATTATTTTCTTGTTGCTGGAAGTAAAGAAAGTAAATACGTACGAATGTATGTTTTTTTCAAATAAGCTAACTAATTTCCACTCACTTTTGTTTGTTCATTAAAAAAAATTATTTTCCACAAATTGTAAATTCTGTTTTTTTTTTATTCTGTTTGCTTATTAAAAACAACTGTCAAATCGAATCAAGTTTATTAGTCATGTAAACAGCATGATTCATAAACATGATTCAGAAGGCGAAGCAGGTGATTCAAGTCGTCGTGGAAACATAGTATCAAAATCAAATGGTTCTTGCATGCACATCACTAGCGATGTATTATAGAATAGCAAAAAGTGAAATAGGCACGTATTTGTGGTGAAAGTGAGAATAGGAATAGCTACGATTGTCTCTGTAATAATTTTGTCTCGTAGTTTATTAAAATAATTAAACAAATGGATAAAAGATCTTCGAAGGCCTTCTAACGATTATAAATTTAGTTAATTCAAATTAAGTCAATTGCACTTTAAAAAATTTCATCCTAGCTCGCCCAATATTTTCTTTACAATATATTTCTTACATATATAACTCATATTTTTATGTCTTCAGTTTAACTTAATAAGGATTCATTCACTGATATAAACCAATATTTCACATGGAAATAACTATGCATTACCCCTCTTCAAGTATGAAAATAATGGTTTATAAATCAATAACTTCTTTACTACTACATACATTCTTACTTATTTCTTTATTTGTATACCCACCACCAAAAATATAGGGGGTATATTAAGTTTTCCATTCTGTTTGTAACACATTAACATATTGGACGGATAACCAAAAAGTATATCCAGGGTCCTTATACAATTCTAAGACTATATATTTATTTCGCAAAATTGTTTGTTTATCAGAAAAAAATCAGACAACCTCGATTTTTTCCAAAAATCTTATTTATTTCTATTTTCTTTAAATATAATGCACCACAATTTGGTTTAGTCGGTTTTAGTGACTTTTTTTAAATCACTATCAAAATTTTATCACTAATAGAATTTTAAATTCTGATTAAAATAAAAAAATAAAATTGGGGCGGTCACGCCAATTTTCGAGTGGGCGGGGCTCCAAAGTTTGTAATATATTGAGCTATATATTGAAAACCACAATTTTTATTAGACGATATATATAGCATATGATAGGTATTTGAAAGACCTCTCCAACGATATATAACATGACCTATTTATATGGACCACCTATTGATAAATTTCGCAAAATTATTTTTTGATCCGAATTTTTTTTAAAAAATCTAAAAAATCCGGAAAAAAGGTCTATATGAGTAAGTACAAAAATTAAAATTTTTTTAAGTCAAGAAATTAAGCTTTAATTTAAGGTACAATATGACCATGTAGGTAATATAAATCCGAAGATATTAAATAAAGATTATGACATGCGAAGCCGGTGTTCTGTATAACATAGAGGAGAAAATCCTATCCTGCATACAAAATTTTTAAAAAATGTGTGTTTTGAATTTTTCATATCTTATAATTCTATGATTATAGTACCTACAGACACATATGATACCTTAAATTAAAGCTTAATGTTTATTTATATTAATAAACTAAAACAACACTTATATAGACTTTTTCTTAATTTTTTCGGGTCAAAAAATATTCTTTTCGGAATTAACTCATAGTCGGTCCACATTTTATAATCATGATAGATATCGTTCGAAAAGTATTTTTAATACCTTTAATTTAATGTATCACAAATTATCAGAAACCCAGTAGTTCCCGAGATATAGGCCTATATATTTTCAACTTTACGGGCCCGCCCCCTCGCAAAATAGGCGTGACCGCCAACAAATTTTTTTTGCTGTTATCTCCTCTAAAAGCCCTATATGATGAAAATTTTCTTTTTTTTTTTTTTGAGCAAAGTCACTAAAACCGACTTGTTCCCATAATTTATATTTACTGTTTAGAATGTCTTCTACGGTACATAAATACCTACAGAAAAGCAATATCCACCTAAAATTAAACAAAAATAAGTTTTATGTAAAGAGAAAACACAAAGCGATATTTTCGATTGGTCTATTTTTGATCATAGCCCCCATATAAAGTACACTTCCGAAAATCACTTGAATGCGCATAAATCTGTTACAAACGTCATTGTCAAGGTGAAAATCAACATTAATAATCCTCAATTTAACCTACACAAATACATAAATAAAAAGTCATCAAAAATTTATTCTGCAGATTAGACTACGCCCAAGCCAGAAATCATATTTAAATTATTATAATGCCAGAAGATTGTCTTTAAAATAAAGTAATACTATGTTTCCACGACGACTTGAATCACCTTCTTCGCTCTCTGAATCATGTTTATGAATCATGCTGTTTACATGACCAAAAAACTTGATTCAATTTGACAGTTGTTTTTAATAAACAAACAGAATAAAAAAAAACAGAATTTACAATTTGTGGAAAATATTTTTTTTAATCGACAAAAAACTGAGTGGAAATTAGTTAGCTCATTTGAAAAAAACATACATTCGTACGTATTTACTTTCTTTACTTCCAGCAACAAGAAAATAATTTGCTTTGTTTACAATAATATTAAATTTTTACAGCTAGTGCAGATAAACTTGCGATAAAAATTAGAGAAGAGTGCAATTTTTCGTGCTTCGCAAGTAGATTCAATATGAATCTACTTGATTCGCTCTCAAAATTTTGTATGGTGAAGCAAGTTGTTTCGCACATGATTGGGGTGTGAAGCATGAATAGAGAGCGAAGCATGTACCGTGGAAACATAGCATAAATTTCATGTCAAATACAAAAAATCTTTGTTTTATTCAATATCAAAGTTCTATACATCTAAAAAAAATACCCTTTACAATAAGCCGTATAAATATCGTTATCGATAAAAGATGTAACACAAATTTGTATGCATAAATCACTTTATACTATGTTTCCACGACGACTTGAATCACCTGCTTCGCCTTCTGAATTATGTTTATGAATCATGCTGTTTACATGACTAATAAACTTTATTCGATTTGACAGTTGGCTTTAATAAACAAACAGATTAAAAAAAAAATAAAGAATTTACAATTTGTGGAAAATAATTTCTTTTAATTGACAAACAAAAGTGAGTGGAAATTAGTTAGCTTATTTGAAAAAAAAACATACATTCGTACGTATTTACTTTCTTTACTTCCAGCAACAAGAAAATAATTTGCTTTGTTTACAATAATATTAAATTTTTACAGCTAGTGCAGATAAACTTGCGATAAAAATTAGAGAATAGTGCAATTTTTCGTGCTTCGCAAGTTGAGTCAATATGAATCTACTTGATTCGCTCTTAAAATTTTGTATGGTGAAGCAAGTTGTTTCGCACATGATTGAGGTGTGAAGCATGAATAGAGAGCGAAGCATGTACCGTGAAAACATGGTATTACTTGATTAGTACACAATTATAAATAGAAAAATATCGGTAGTGACTGTATTACCTACATACTGGTGGTGGGTATATAAGATTCGTCACAGCCGAATACAACGTTCTTACTGGTTATTATACGAATAAATTCTTACCATTTTCTGGTTGATTTGCGCAGGCATCAACGTTGGTGGTCACGTACTCCTTACAGTTGATGGAACCCATATTTAATAGACGTTTTTGATTCCGTTGTTGATGTAGTGGTAGTTGCTGTGGCAGCTGTTGCTGAAAACAATGACGCAATGACCTTGGAAAAGAACGAAAAAACAATTTTGGCCAATTCACTGCCGATGTAAACGTCGACGATAAAGTGTAAAACCTGTTGATGATTTATGATGTTTATTGAAACTTGAATGAGTTGAGTTGAGTTGTAAACCACAAATATTCAAGTTTATTTATTTTTTATTTTTCTATTGTTTTAGTTTTATTTTTAGTTGTTTTTAAGACTGTTTACTGACCTTATAGAACGATTTAAATTTCTATTTGATGTAGTTTTAACGGTTCGGGGTTTTCCACAATTATTTTTATTAGAATGTAACAAATGTTTTGAAAGACTATTCAGTGATGGTAATACTAGAAATCTTAACAGTTTTTTCGAACAAATGTTTGCCACTACGGAGGATTGAATGTGTGTTAATCTGATAAGATTAGTATGGAACTTGTGTTTTTTATTGCTTTAATTTTTGATTTCTATGAGTAGGTATTTATGGTTTCATTTTAGAAATTAAACACTTGACTTTTTATTGTTAAATTAGTTGATATTTATAATGATTTACTTGTAAATGTTTAATTTGAATATGTTCAATATGATTCGTACAATAAAATTTATTATTTTATTTCGCTTTGAATGTAAAATGCCGCCGATTTCTTGCACAGATGAATGGTTACTGATTGAACGAACGCAATATTTGAATGATCTATTGCATGAAATTCTTCGGTATTGAACTGTGCGTGTGTATGACCAATACTCACAATCACCGACCGCCTGTCTGACTGGCTCAGTACATTTATGTGTAACGACTACGCCAGCAAACAACCAGACAACAAGTGAGAAAAAACATTCAAATTAACTTGAGGTACATATAAAGTTTTATTTTCTATAGAATTGGGGATTTTTTATAATGAGTTTCATTTGTTTTTATTTTTCATTGTGTCTATGTGTATATGTACATACATATGTATGTATGTGTTTTCATATTGCATTTTGTTTTGCTCGCTCTTCCTTTTAGCCAGATTAAAGCACAAGTAAAACAAAATTTAATAACAATGAAAATACAATCTCACAACAGAGATGGAAAATGCCTTTTTGGATTTTGTACCAACTATTAAATAAAAAGGTCTTAAAAGTGCTCCACGGTACCATTTTTAATATTTGATAAATAATAACAAAACTTAATCAGAAACTTACTTTAACAAAAAATTCGATATAGTCATTTACGGAAAAAAATTTAACATTACCTTATACGAGTATAACGAATGTTTAAACAATTTTAACTCCAACGACCAAATTTTTAACATTGTCATTTTTGTATAACAATAATGACTCAGAAAATCTTCAAACTCTAATGAAAATTAAGCTTTGGTATTGATTTGGTGATAAAAAGGAATACGGTGTAAGACTTCTTCAAAGAATCACAATCTAACTCTATTGGAAAATGCTGCCAGATAAAACGTTTGCTCACGGTATACAACTATGTTCTAGGAAAAAAGTTATCAAAGGATAGAGTAACAATTTTATATTAATGCATTTGAAACAAAGATAAATTAGAGGCAAAGATATAGATTTCGTTTCGTTATAAAATGTTTCTGTAAATTATCTTTATTCGGGATTTGCCTGTATTTGTTTAAATGTATAGTTAGGCTACTTCTAAATCACTAAGAATATTATTTTCGTTTATTATCATGATTACCTATAACATTCTTATTTATGAAGTAATGTGAATTAATATTTCAGAGATTGCTATTTTTCGATGATTCAACCAGTAATTTATTATCGTCATAACCATCTTATAGATTCATATTTAAAGATGATATGGATATCAGTTCCAAAGTGTTCATGTAATTGAATAAAATCATCTCTTCTACTTGCACTACTATACAAATAATTTAAATCATATATTTATCTATATATATGTACATACATATATATCTTCTAGGATACCAAATGCAATAGTAATTTGAAATTGTACCAATTGACTCGTGGTAGTACCACGGTACCAAATGAGTCTAAAATGTATCCAAAAAGTACAATTGTACCATGTTTGGGAACACTTACTCACAACCTCTCACAGTCCAAGTAAAATCTTCTGTACCACAAAGTATACTTTGTGTTCTGCACGAATATCTAAACTTAAATAGATTCTAAAGAGATGTTAATTTCAAAACTAGTTTAAAAATCGCAAAAAAATCTGTAGATATGTAATAAGCGATTTTTAACCACAATGGACCACAAGGTCTCCGGGTGGAAGTGCACTTTATGCACTACCCTTCTATCCTAATAAGCGATTTGCAAAACAAAACGACAAACCTTTCAAAAATGTCCAGTATACTTCATGCAAATTCTTTATGTTTTAAAACATTTGTTTTGTAAAGTAAGGCCCATATACATAGTTCAATATTTATTTTGTCAAACTAGTATAGTTTTCACATACATATTATACATACAACATATTTATATTGAGTTTTGAATATGCATTTAAGATATTCAGGTATGTGATGGAAAACGATAACGATAACGAGTGAGTTTTTGAAGTCCATTTTAAAGTATTTCTAATTAAATTTTTAAAATTTTTGTTTTAAGATTTTCTTTAAAGCAAATTATCTTTATATTTTGTGGGATAAAACTGTTTTAATACAGAAATATTACGAAAAAATTAACTTTTAAAACTCACTCGTTATCGTTTTCCATCACATACCTGATTTATATACTATATGTATTTAAGATATTTATTAGAGTGTATGACTTCGCTTAATCTCAGAAAGAATCAAAAGTGATCCTGAGCAGATTGGTGAAGTCCACACTATGTTGGTGTGGAGTATAATGAGACAACACCAAAAATGAGAACCATAATACCATAATAGGTATGTACAGTGCAAGCTCGGTATTCGCAACTACCCATTATCGCGACGGCCCGGTTATCGCGAAAAAAATTTACGAAAAACGGGTTCTATTTTCGCGACTTTTATCTGTTTTTTTTTTAATTTGATTACAATGTCGTGGAACGCCTTGCTCGAATTCGGTAGTGAATGGAGTGAAGAGGATAACATGACATAAACAACTGGATTCAAGAAGAATTTCAAGTGGAAAGTAATGAGGAGCAAATGGAATTATCAGATACGGAATCGAAGGATTTATACAATAGTGGTCAAGTAGAATTCAAAATTAAAGTGGATGATTGTATAACATCGACAAACATATGCATACAATGGGCTTTGGAAAATGATAAGCCGACAACTGCACACTACGTGATTCAGCTTTTATTTTAAAAAATAATTTCCCAAAAAAGCAACTCAAAATCTCCAATTTCTTTAACAATCCTTAAAATGTAAATATATCAATAAAACCAACTTTAATTTTAAAAATTACATACAATTTTTCAATAAAATTTTGGGTTCTGTTATCGCGAAAATTCAGTTTTGACAACTGGCCTGGTTTTTAATTAGTCGCGAATACCGAGCTTGCACTGTACCTCCATTTTTTAAAACAAAAAAACAAACATTTTTACAAAATTGTTGAAAGAAATAAAAACTTGAAATAGACAAGACTAACAATCTGACAGAGTTAAGATTTAACAATGGATTCTCAAGCATTGTTAATTGGAGTATGTATGTTTACGTCGTAAACTTTACGAAAACTTCTCTTTTGTGCTAGACCACAACTTGGTGGTGTGTGTGTGTTAATGTAATAGTTTTTTATTTCATGACCATGGTAATAACATGTTACCGCAATACAAACCACAACAAATGAAAAAACAATTCAAAGTCGTAAGTTTCAAAAAATTAAAAATTATACTTGTACACACATACATATACACTTGCACATTGATGGATTACACAAGATCTAGAAATTTAAATTATGACAGAAAAAAGTGAACGTATTTAACGGTAACAAAAATGTTAAAAAATGTTCAGTTTTGTTTGTTGGCATAAAAAGTTAAAAGTTGTTACACAATGTTTATCTATCCGCATGGGTTTGGAAATAAAAAAAAAATGTCTAACACTTTTAAATAATAAGATGCAAAACATTACAAACACATCCATATGTACCTACTAGTGAATGGTATGAAATGTTAATAATCGATTTTCGGTTATTCGATGAACCATTTTCAACTCGATTATTATAATCGATTAATCGAGCATAATACTACGTTTCCACGGTACATGCTTTGCTCTCTATTCATGCTTCACACACCAATCATGAGTGAAACAACTTGCTTCACCATACAAAATTTTAATACTATGTTTCCATGGTACATGATTCGCTCTCTATTCATGCTTCGCACCCCAATCATGTGCGAAACAACTTGCTTCACCATACAAAATTTTAAAAGCGAATCAAGTAGATTCATATTGAATCAACTTGCGAAGCACGAAAAATTGCACTCTTCTCTAATTTTTATCGCAAGTTTATCTGCACTAGCTGTAAAAATTTAATATTATTGTAAACAAAGCAAATTATTTTCTTGTTGCTGGAAGAAAAGAAAGTAAATACGTACGAATGTATGTTTTTTTTCAAATAAGCTAACTAATTTCCACTCACTTTTGTTTGTCCATTAAAAAAAAATATTTTCCACAAATTGTAAATTCTGTTTTTTTTTATTAAAGACAACTGTCAAATCGAATCAAGTTTAATAGTCATGTAAACAGCATGATTCATAAACATGATTCAGAAGGCAAAGCAGGTCGTGGAAACATAGTATTATTTTGCAAAATCAAAACTATTTTTTGTTAAAAACGTATTTTTTTTATTAAACGAAAGTTTATATCATTTCCTTCAAGAGGCAAAAATATAATTTTTTTAAGCGAACCGGTTGTTTATTGTTTCGAATATCACCACTGCTGATAAGGTAGTTGTGCTGCCACAAAAAACTAACTCCTTCTTGCAAATGTGCTGTACTTGCCTTTTTTCCATTATTCATTTTTTTAAATATTGCCAAACGTGGCTTGGTGCCATTTTTTCACTTTTAACTAAATTTTACTTCCAAAAAACCCGCGCTTTTAGTTTTACAGGTTGATTTTTTGATTAATCGACACCAAAAGTCGATTTCAGTATAATACTACGTTTCCACGGTACATGCTTCGCTCTCTATTCATGCTTCACACCCCAATCATGAGTGAAACAACTTGCTTCACCATACAAAATTTTAAGAGCGAATCAAGTAGATTCATATTGAATCAACTTGCGAAGCACGAAAAATTGTACTCTTCTCTAATTTTTATCGCAAGTTTATCTGCACTAGCTGTAAAAATTTAATATTATACTATGTTTTTACGGTACATGCTTCGCTCTCTATTCATGCTTCACACCCCAATCATGAGCGAAACAACTTGCTTCACCATACAAAATTTCAAGAGCGAATCAAGTAGATTCATATTGAATCAACTTGCGAAGCACGAAAAATTGCTCTCTTCTCTAATTTTTATCACAAGTTTATCTGCACTAGCTGTACAAATTTAATATTATTGTAAACAAAGCAAATTATTTTCTTTTTGCTGGAAGTAAAGACGTACGAATGTATGTTTTTTTCAAATAAGCTAACTAATTTCCACTCACTTTTTTTGTCCATTAAAAAAAATATTTTTCACAAATTGTAAATTCTGTTTTTCTTTATTCTGTTTGTTTATTAAAAACAACTGTCAAATCGAAACAAGTTTTTTGGTCATGTAAACAGCATGATTCATAAACATGATTCAGACTGCGAAGCAGGTGATTCAAGTCGTCGTGGAAACATAGTATTATTGTAAACAAAGCAAATTATTTTCTTGTTGCTGGAAGTAAAGAAAGTAAATACGTACGAATGTATGTTTTTTTTTCAAATAAGCTAACTAATTTCCACTCACTTTTGTTTGTCAATTAAAAGAAATTATTTTCCACAAATTGTAAATTCTTTATTTTTTTATTCTGTTTGTTTATTAAAAACAACTGTCAAATCGAATCAAGAATCAAGGTCATGTAAACAGCATGATTCATAAACAAGATTCAGAGAGCGAAGCAGGTGATTCAAGTCGTCGTGGAAACATAGTATAAAGAAAGTAAATACGTACGAATGTATGTTTTTTTTTTCAAATAAGCTAACTAATTTCCACTCACTTTTTTTGTCAATTAAAAAAAAATTATTTTCCACAAATTGTAAATTCTGTATCTTTTTTATTCTGTTTGTTTATTAAAAACAACTGTCAAATCGAATCAAGAATCAAGGTCATGTAAACAGCATGATTCATAAACAAGATTCAGAGAGCGAAGCAGGTGATTCAAGTCGTCGTGGAAACATAGTATAAAGTTGGTAGTGTAAAATCGACCACACAATAATCGATTTTTGAGAGCAATAATCGATTAACGACCATAATCGAAGTCGATTTACCATGTAATAAATCCATGTTGAATTAACTCATATTTTTTTTTAGTTCTCAAAGTAGCTTTTGATAGCAATATTAAAAAATGTAATAGTGATTTTATAATATTTATCAATATGTTAAAGCTTGTAAAAAAATTGTACAATAGATGTTAGGTTAGGATGTGCTATATAAAATTTTAAGCTTCTACCTATTTTATTTTATTTGATATAGGTATACATTTTAGTACTTACTTCTTATAGGCAGTACCATGTCAATTTACTCAAAATCCTAAGATTTTAATTTTCCAAGATATAAGAATTTCAGAATTTCATTTATTTTGCATCACCCATTCTTCTAAACTGAACAATTTGTGGTTTAGATATACATACATACATTCATATGTAAAGGGTGTCCCAACTAGAACGCAATTTTTAAATTTAAAATAAAACACAGATATTTAAAAAAAATTGTGAAACTTCATTATATCGTAAATTAGACAGAATGAGGTTATGTATGGAACAAGATACCGTGCAGATGGCCGCCGCGGCTTTGCTGGCATACACGCGATCTTTTAATGAAATTTTCAATGACCTTTTTGCATAAATGCTGCAAAATCATCTTCAGTGACGAGGCCCATTTCCATCTTGATGGCTTCGTCAATAGGCAGAATTGACGCATTTGGAGTGAGGAAAATCCTCGAGTGATTCACGAGAAGCAAATGCATCCTCAACGTGTCACTGTGTGGTGTGGTTTTTGGGGGAATCATTGAGCCTTTTTTTATGAAAATGAGGTAGTTCAAGCACATGTGGTTTCAACAAGACGGCGCCACATGTCATACAGCCAGAGAAACAATTCAATTGCTGCATCAGTCATTTCCCAGTCGTGTTATTTCGCGTTTTGGAGACCAGAATTGACCGCCTAGATCGTGCGATTGAACACCTTTAGATTTTTTTCTTTGGGGGTTTTTGAAGTCGATGGTTTACGCGAATAAGCCGACGACGACTCAAGCCTTAAAATAGGAAATTGAACGTTGCATTAATGAAATACTGCAGCATTTATGCAAAAATGTCACAAAATACGAATATTCACCTATTGCATTTATTGAGATATGTATATGCACTGCTACACGTTCAATAAATATCGAGATATTTCTAATATCACATTTTTTCTTGTCGGTTTTAAAACTAATTCTGACAATATTGGTTTCTATGACACCCCTGAATTATAATTATGATATAAAAATTTAATTTAATTTTTTTAACTTTGTATGTGGGGTGTCACTCTCGCTCACACTCCCGCGAACATATTCATATGGACATTAAAGTTGCTCTTACAAAATTTGAGAAGTCTAGCTGTTATAGATTCCCAGATAATTCAATTTATATGGGAGGTGCCACGCTTACTTTTGGTGGTATGACTATTTTCTTCATAAATTTTAGAAAATTGTCATTTTAAGACCTCTAATTAGAGACAAATATTTCAAGATATTTTTATTGAGAAAATCTGTTTTGACAAAAAAGTACAAAAATGGGGATACAGTTTTTAGGCCTTACAAATTTGAATTTCAAAAAGGTAACGAAAAGGTAGACGCATTTTTTTTATGTTTATTCATTTAGAGCAGGAGTGCCCAAGCCCTACTCTTGGTGCTCTTTTCTATTTGTAAAAACTCTTAGCTGTAGGCTGTGTGCTTTGTATACTCATTACAGCACTCAGCACTAGCAATACGAAATACACAAACAACTTTACCTTATTTGTCGTACTTCACTCTATACACCAGGGGTTTCCATTTCATAGCTCAATTGAGCCTACCACTACCAAGACATATTTTTATGCTCTTCAATTCAGTCGTCGATGTGACTTCGACAAGTGCACATGTCTAGCGGATGCTATGTTATTTTTTTCAGGTTAACAGATGATGACACTCAAAAAATATTGTGCGATCAAAAATGCTTTTGGTAACATACATAGCAAATTATAAAATATGTATATTACTAACATTTTTTTGCGGCTTTTAATAAATACATTCTCTCAATTTTATTACTCTCTCGTACTCACTAATACATAAACAAAAAATTTTTGGAAGCCCCTGCTATACACGCAAGCGCAAAGCAACAACACTTTCGTATGCTCTACTGGTAAATATTGGTGACTGCGATCGTCAATGTAGATTTTGTTTTTGTTTAACGTATGATACCGTTTAGAAAAGTGTGTTGTTTCTTTGTATGGATTGGCTTTTACAACAAAAAAATACTGAAAAAAAATTAGTTTTTATTTAAATGTATTGGTGTTTGCTCTTACATAAGCAACTTTTGGGCACTCCTGATTTAGAGGATACAAAAGGGTACCCGTTGTCTAGTATCTATAATTTTCAAACACTATCCTCGCGTTTTTTGAATAAGGGCAGACAAACTTAAAATTTTTATTATAGCTTTATTAGTTTTGGAGATACATAGTTACCGGCTGTTTTCATAAACGCAGTATGCAATGCAGCATTTCATTGCATAGAGTTCATAATAGCATTTAGAAATATAATTTAAAAATTTTTGTTTTAAGATTCTCTTTAATAGTCAAATATCTTTATATTTTATGTGATAAAAGTTTTTAAGGAAGGAATCTAGTAACTGAATTTAAAAGTTCTAGCTTTAAAGGTTTAGGCTGTGTAATAATGAATGAATGGAATCTTTTATAAATATAGATAAAACGAAATATGTGAAAACGTTAAGATTTTTTTTGGATTCTTACTTAATCAAAGTGGACATATCGCATTTGCTCACTTAGCTAACTATATAACCAAAATCAGAAAAACGTTTGCCAAATTCTTGAGAATAAAAATTAATTAAAATAATGATGGATTTAAGAAATTATATTTTAGCTATACCATTACAAAAACTATCACTTAAAAACATAAATAACAGGTTATCTGATATTTAAAAATAAAGAAAATATTGTAACCCCTAAAAAACGTATTCAGTTCGACTACCGTTAACAAAATAATCGAAAATACCACTGTTACTATTTAAATAAATTAATATTTTGAAATTACATTTTTTTGTGAACCATATGTTCTAAACTTGGAAAACTTTGCCTTAAAACTATTAACCACCCTACTAGGAATGTGGAGATTTTAAAATAAATATACATATATATGTATGTATGTAGGTAAATCCAAAGTTTAATAGTGGAAGTGTAAATATTAACAACTCTCCTAATAATTACACCTGGTTATTTTATTATGCAAACAAAAAAATATTTTCAAAATCACACATGTAGTAGCAGTACATCGTAATATATTCAGTGTAATTTCAGTGTAATTCATGTAGTATTATTTAATAAGTTATACTGATAACAGGAATAAAACGATTTTAATAATGTAGTCCGCTGATAGCACTGTTTTTGGACACGTTTACAGATAACATTAATATTTTTAAAATTTATTTTTTTTTTAATCCTCTAATAATTATGTACATATACATATGTATACATCTATATAAATATGTCTGTAGGTATATCAGAATAATTCAATTTACGAACTTTTTTTAATGTTTAATCAACGAACCCGCTTTTGTTTATGAATAAATTTAGTTAGAAGAAGCAAGCAGTGTTGTCGGTATTTGCTCTATCCTCATACCCATTGAACACTGTTATATCTCCAAAATTCCACCGCAACATATCAATAAAGCCAACTGAGATTATATGATCAATCTTTGAACGATCTGTATAAAATTTGGTCTGACTCAGATATTTATAAAAAAAATAATTTCAGTTAATAAATGGTGGTTCAAAAGTGAAACATATATGTATACGCAATCCGAAAATTGTATCTCTATTTACAAAAAATCCTCTATTTAGGGATAATCACAAGAACTGGCAACACTGAAAATCAAGTGTAAATGAAAAAGCAAAAGCAACAAGAACGAACAAGCAGAAAGAAAGAAATCAACAATGAACAGCTGAATGACTAAATTTTTCCATCTGGCAATATCTACGAATTAATGTCATTCACAATAAGACTAATGGTTGTGGAATTAAATACCGCACATAGCACCTTTTTAGATAGAGATGGTAATTTTTTTACTTTAATGTGATTCATCGTTGTTAACATTTTACACAAAAATTCCCGTATTTTGTTTTTAAAGTTCGCATAAATACAACAATCACCGGGTTTTATTTTCTAAGACACAGCAACAGCAAATGAACAACAAAGCCAGCAGAGAGCAAGCAGTCCCCGCCATCCAAATCAATCCAACAGAGGAGGCAGAAAACTAAAAACGGCAACGACGGACAAAATGAAGGTGGTGTGTATATATGTATGTAAAAAGAAAGTGTGAGTAGTTTGAAGGGAAAAAAAATCTTCATCGCCTCCCACCACCCTCCAGAGAATTTTTTGGCTCTTCTGGTGAATTTAAAAAAGTGGTGAGTTTTTAGAAATTCACCACAAATACCGTTATTCGAAAATTTTCACGGTCATTGAAATTTGTCACCCTAAAAGTAGGCAATGCGGATTTTTTTACAGTTTCACGGGGTGGTTGCTGAATTAACTAACAATATATAAAGAATACTTTTTTTTATAGTAACATACTGCGTGTTTGTAAATAGAAACTTCTACTGATGCAAATGCTCATAAACTGTTGTATGTTGATGAACATGCTGTGTGTTGATACCCGCCGTTAAATTTAAATTGGAATACAATTCCGTAACAATATGAAAACTTTTGGCTAAAAAGTACCGGAGGTCCGCCTAATATTAAAATGGAAGTTTTCAAATAATCGTAATTAATTTTAACGTCAAAATACATTCTACTCTATATTTTTTTTTCTAGAATTTATTATTTAAAATTTAAAAAAAATTGTCCAAATGCATCGCTGGTTTTTTGCTGATAATGAAATAGTGTGTAAAGGACCATCGCCGTCACCCAGTTCAACTGAAACACCGAGAAAGTATTCGCCATCATCTCTTCCTGATACAGACTGGATATTTAATGTTAAATTCGACTGGCAACTATGCTCCAATGAAACTTTAGCAATTAGTGGCAGCTGTGCCATCTTAGGCAAATGGAACGTTAAATATTCATTGCCTCTAATAAAAACGAGAAATTCGCCATTTTGGAGTTTAACAGTAACTTTGCCACGGAAATATGATGTAAGTTATAGATATTTAGTATGTGCTTTAAACGCCAGAGGATGCAGAATTGTTCGGTTTTGGGAGACACACTTTAAAGCCCGTCTAATAAGTCGTTGCCAAAGACAAGACTTCGAATCTGTTGAAGTTGACAATTTTGGGATTTTGAATAATAAACTGAAAATTGAACGCGGTTGGATCAGTCCTTACAACACAGTGATTCAGTTTAAATTCTATCAAGCTCCCTTTGTGCTGAAACCCCGTATTCTTAAACCGTTGCTTCATGTAAAAATCACACCACTAAAAATTAAGGATCGAAAGGAATGTGAAAAGGAAACAAATCCAAAACTGCAAACAAAAATTTCTATAGAAAGTAATGAAGAGGAACTAAGTCAAACGTTTGCATATAGTGAAGTTGCATCACTGCAAGATCAGAACGGCGAATTTCATAAACAACCCAAATATGGCACTCCTTGTGGATCTGATGAATTATTAATCTTTAATCTGACATTGGATAATATGGAGCGTACCGCTTACCAAATCGATTTATATAATTATTCAACAAAGGCAGCACCAGACGTACCACCACATCATTTTGGCTACCAGTATATTTTTCCTCAAGAGATAAAGGGTTCAGAAGGAACAGTTCAGCTGCTAATAATGTGTGGCACTAAACATCGTACCATTGGTACCATGAAATGTGACTACTTAGTAGTGAGATCAATTCAATCACACGATTTCAATATGGAGAAAACATTTCAACGATATTGGCATAATAAACACGAAGGAATATATATTGGTCACAGAGGTTGTGGCAGAAGTTTTTGGTTCCAAAATAATATTCTAAGAGAAAACACTATTAAATCATTCAACTTGGCATTTGAACATGGCGCAGAAATGGTTGAATTTGATGTGCAATTAACTAAAGACTTGATTCCAATACTCTATCATGATTTTCAATTGTACATCTCGAAGAAACTTGATATTGATACAGAGGAGTACGATATAATGCAGCTACCCTTGGCAGCAAGTGAAATAAATTTCCTCAAACCATTCGGAGATACTATTAAGAAGGATTTAGTAAGCTTACCTCTTAGTAAATTTACACTAAACCAATTAGAACGTGTTAAAGTCTATGACACAGCTAAAGGCACACAATGTGTTCTTAGCACGCAAGACAATCGTCCATTTATAACTCTGGAAACAGTTTTAAAACAGGTTGATTGTAAAATTGGGTTTGTTATAGAAATTAGATGGAATGAAAAATTTATCGTTGATAAAAATGAACTTGTTGATGCAATACTGCATGTAGTACTCCAGGCAGCAGGTTCCCGTCGTGTTATTTTCTCATCATTTGATGCTGATATTTGTACCATGGTACGTCTAAAACAAAATCGTTATCCAATATTGTTTGTAATTCACGACACTTCAAGTGAAGAAACATACTCAGATCCACGTTGTACTTCTATTCTTAGTGGTACTTATTTTGCCAATGCCATGGAACTTTTAGGCATTATTGTGAATTCAACAGACTTAATGGAAAAACCTGGAATAGTGTCGGACATACATGAGCGAGATCTTTGTGTATTTAGCTGGGGACAACAAAATCGTACTGAAGACTCACGTAAATGCCTGAAAGCATTGGGAGTAGACGGTATCATTTGCGATCGCATTAATCATGCTTTAGAACCTATGGACTTGAAACAAAACATATTTCGTATAGATCTGATTGATACAATTGTACAAAATAATTCAATATGTTTTACCAAAAGTAGATAAAAATACTACAATTATTATGAAATTGATTTGATTTTTAGTATAAATATTGTCATAAAACATAGTTCTAAATTAAATTTTAGCCAATACATACTACATAGTGCTTATTTGGTCATAACAATAATTGTTGTTGAAATAAATTAATAAGAAAATTATGGGTATACCTTTTCATTTAATTATATCATTTAAATTGGAGGACTTCCACAGAGAAGAGGGCGTAGAGTAGCATCTTATCCCGTAGCTGGTTTATACTGCTACTACAGTATAAAGCTAGATTTACACGATTTAAATTTTCTTCAAAATTTCTCTTCAAAATGCTTTAAACTCCTCGTGTAAATAGCAACATTTCTTCAAAATTTATTGATCAAAATTTATTGAACAAAACTTTTGAAGATTTTATTGATGCCGTGTAAATGAGCATCAAAATCGCATCTAGCAATAGTGATAACAATAAATAATTTGACAGCATATTCATTCTTTTGATTCAAAACCATATTAATACTTATACATGTGCTGGTGCTATAATATTGCTGCGTTTTCCAACTAAATTCCACATTTTATTTATTCTTTGGGAAATACTCTCCCATTCCTCTTCTGTTGCTGGCATCTGTACCAATAGATATTATTTTTGATATGTTTTTTTATTTAATAAATTAGGTTTTACCTTTAAAAATTAATTTTTTATACTTTATATAATGCAGCGCAGACTTCAGGCACACTTGATCTTTTAAACAAGAACATCAGACTTGGGTAACTGTCCCCAGTCGCTAAAAATCTCAAAGTAATTGCCAGGCGTTTTCCGGGACATAAAGATTCCCGCATATTAGTATTAGCCTTTTCTAAGCAAATAATCAAAATCGTCTGGTGACATTCTCACAAAGTTTTGTATAATAATCCTTATCAATCGCTCCCTAAAAGAGACATACCTTGCAAAAGAAAAGGTCGAACCCTACGTTCCTTTTGTTTTCTTCTTTTTTTGCATTATTATCAGCTACTTCTGCCTCCAATAGTAAAAATATTCGTGCTATGATGATTGTGTCGTCGTCCATACTTATTAATTGTTTTGTTTTATAATAATAAATTATTTCACAAAAGAAGCAAAACAGCTGATCAAAGTCAATATTTTCAATATAAAAAGTTTACCAATAGTGTAAATTAGTTGCAACAAATTTCGATCAAATTTTTATCAAAAGATTTTGAAATATATTGAAAGAATATTTTGATCAAATTTTTGCAACGTGTAAATAGAACATCAAAATAAATTTTCAAAATTTTGGTAAGAATTCAAAATACCTTCAATCGTGTAAATCTAGCTTTATTAATTGTTTTTTTTTTTATAATAAATTATTTCACAAAAGAAGCAAAACAGCTGATCAAAGTCAATATTTTAAATATAAAAAGTTTACCAATAGTGTAAATTAGCTGCAACAAATGTTGATCAAATTTTTATCAAAAGATTTTGAAATATATTGAAAGAATATTTTGATCAAATTTTTGAAACGTGTAAATACAACATCAAAATAAATTTTCAAAATTTTGATAAGATTTCAAAATACCTTCAATCGTATAAATATAGCTTAACAACTATAAAATCGTAAGATACATGTCATTTTGATTGAAGAACCATTGACCTTAGGAATCAAGATTACCAAATTGTTTACACAGTGCTTAATTCTTTCCCCATATAAAGCCTAGATTTTCCACAGATTTTTCAATATTTTTGACCTTAATCCGATCCGATCATCATCACTTCAACATACATATGTACATAAACACTTATGAAATCAACTAACTCTTACACCATACATTTTAAATTACATATTATTTTGGTTGATCTTTTATAATTTTTTACGTAACTGGTCTCAAGTCATTTGGCGCCGGCTGATATTGATGGAAAAACTACTGTACGAGTAAGTTAATCAACCAAATTTAAACCATACTCACACAATTTTACCTTTAATAAACGAAATATAAATATTTACACTTTTTTAATTTATTGTTCTTTACCTTAGGATAGGAAGGATTGTGCACTAAGTGCACTTCCACTCGGAGACCCTGTGGCCCATTGTGATTATGATTGTTCTTTTTCTTACCCAAAACAGTCACCATGGTTGGTTGGTTGATTGGTTTACGTGGTGGCCTGCTACCTGCCAGCATTCAAGTGAAATCTTTTGATTCCGTTTTGAAAACATGTGTTCGTTGAGTATCGAGAGTTTTAAACTGAGTTCATCGCAGAAGACGCCTGACCAAAGCCACACTCTATCTTTGAACCATCAGTGTATACTCTTATGTCTTATTCATCAATCATGTGAACCTTTCCATTCACGTTTGGATGGAATAGTGATTTTGAACCTCTTATCGAAATCTATGAGTGTAATAAAGAGGAAAGCAAATTCAAAATTTTTGCATGTCCATACTTTCTTGATCTCCAACAACCAGAGAGAATAAATGGCCATTAAGTGTATATTAGTATTCAGAGCTTCTGAAGGCCTAGTTCATAGTGCTTCTGTAATACAATTTCCTCTTTGTTGCAGTCCACCACACTAGCGATCCATACGTCAGTATTGGACATATTATGACTGTATACATCCAATTAACGAGCCGAGGGCCGAAGCAACATCCAGCACTGAACATTTTACTGCAGGTGTAGTAAGCAACCGTTGCTCTCTTCACCCTATGAGAGTTTGGAGTTCAGTATAACACCTAGATATTTCGCATTGTCCAAGTTACCGTGGTAGTCTGAAGTGTGGTATCTTGGTCTTTGTGGTAAATAACACCAGTTCTGTTTTGCTTGGGTTTACTCCTAGTCCAACTTCTTTGGCCCAGTTCTATGTCTAAGAACGCTGCCAACGTGTATTGTTTGAATTTCAGAAATCTCTTATTTGCCCTTACTACCTCATGTAGAGCAGTTTCCGCATGTTGGATTCTTGAGAGTAGTGCGAAACTCCCCAACTTTTGTCTTATTGGGCGGAAGTCTTTTGCGCTCTCATGACTTCTTTTGGGAATAAAAATCACTTCCACCTATATCCAACCAAAAGGAACATTCTATCCTGAAAGATAATATTTACATCAATTTCAGATGTCGAAACTCTATGAGTCATTTCATCAGCAGTTATATACTTGCAGCCTAGAAAGTGTGATTCAAGTAGAATATCTAGTGACTCTGATGAAGATTCCGACCATGAGTCATCCAATCTTTTGACATATATCGGATTAGAGTGTTCCTTGGCCAAAACTTTACTCAGTCGTGCGGAGTCCCTAGTATTTTCATTGGATTCGCAGAATCCATGATTTCATTACTGTCCCAGATAGTATACCTAGCATTGGCATCACAACCTAGGATGATAACCTCGTTCGGTTCTACAAGTTTTGAATGTTTTTCTTTTTTGAATTTGTTGCAATAGAGGAAGTTCGGAAAATAGGTAATGGAGATGCTGGCAAAATGAAATTAGCTCAGAATTTGAAATATGCTTAAATGGTACATAACTACCTCTAAAATTGAAATATCAATGCAAAATTCATCAAAAATAAGTTGCACGTAAAAAGAAATCTCAAAACGATATTTTGATTGGTTTGGTTCATGTTTGACCAAAGTCCCCTCATAAATTCCACTTCCGAAATTCGCTTAAATACGTATAAATCTGATATAAATATTGTTACCAGGTTAAAATTCGTCACAAATTCTTACAGATGTATAAACCATCTGTAAGAATAATTGATCATAGCTCCCATATAAGAACCACACCCGAAAAGTCATTATTCTTTTAATATATCTTACAAATATCGATGCAGACCAAAAACTTTACACAAAAATTATACTAAATGATCACTTAAATACTCATAAATCACTTATAAATAATGGCACCGATACAAAATATTGCAAGGCCAAAATCAAACTGGATCTGCTGGATTTTGTGAATATCGCTCCATATTTAAAAATGTCCACCATATAAATTCCACTTCCAAAAATAACTTAAATCTCTTATAATCTAATAAATATCTCCATCCGTCTGTTGACGGCACGATAGAGCTTTGAAAAAAGATTTATAACAATGAAATTCTAACCGAACATTCTTTATTTCACCGAAATGTTTGGTATTGGAAATTTGCAAAATCGGTCTAGTAGGATCACACTTTATTTTTATTATAGAAGGACTTGGAAGTTTTAAGAATCGTTTCATACTGGTTTCTAGCCCCCGTACAAATGTTTTCCCAGAATATGGCTATAAGGTACAGAAATGCACACAAAATTCAACAAAAAAAGTTTTATGCTAAGTAAAATCATAAAAGGATATTTTGTTTGCATTCATCTATATTTGACCATAGCCCCCATATAAAGTCCACTTCCGAAAATAACTTAAGTCGTACTGAATTTTATGATGGTTAGTATATATTTGAACATTACTAAAATACGCATAAATCTGTTATAAATATCGTTATTATTTGAAAAAAGATTTAGAACAATGAAATTCTAACCGAACATTCTTTATTTCACCGAAATGTTTGGTATTGGAAATTTGCAAAATCGGTCTAGTAGGATCACACTTTATTTTTATTATAGAAGGACTTGGAAGTTTTAAGAATCGTTTCATACTGGTTTCTAGCCCCCGTACAAATGTTTACCCAGAATATGGCTATAAGGTACAGAAATGCACACAAAATTCAACAAAAAAAGTTTTATGCTAAGTAAAATCATAAAAGGATATTTTGTTTGCATTCATCTATATTTGACCATAGCCCCCATATAAAGTCCACTTCCGAAAATAACTTAAGTCGTACTGAATTTTATGATGGTTAGTATATATTTGAACATTACTAAAATACGCATAAATCTGTTATAAATATCGTTATTAGGGTAAAATTTGAGACAAATAATAAATATATATATAAAAATCACCGTACCGAATTTTATAATGATCGGCTTATAATTGGTCATAGCTCCCATATACCATATACCACTACTGAATAATAGCAATAACGAAATAAAATTTTACACAGATTACTTCTAATGTACAGATTGATATTATGATATAATACTGGATATTGTGAAGATCATTCCGTAATTGTACTTAGTCCTATATCATCCATAAAACTTTTGTATATTCTTATTTTTGAAACGAAATTTTACCAAAATGAAACGCGTCACAATATTGGACCTAAAAAAGTATCTGTTCTTATAAAATTCTAAATGTACGGTCACAAAAGCAAATCTTTTCCGAAAAAGACGTAACCACTAAATAAAATATATTTGAACTTGTTTATTTATTTAAAACTCCGTTTACTTAAAAGAAGCCACAACAAATACTTAAGGTACGGTCACACTTGGCAAATATTTGTCGAAAAAGACAAAGTAAAATATATTTGAACTCGTTTATTTATTAAAACAAGTAGAAAAGTATAGTCGGTCAAGCCCGAGCATATAATACCCTACACCCAGTATATGTATAAAACAGTTTTTCAGAAATACCTGTTATATGGGAGATATAACCTATTGTGGACCGATCATCCAAAAATTTAGTGTCATCATGTCTGTGAATATAAATATTATATGTGTAAAGCTTTATCTCGATATAAATACATACTTTTAAAAGATTTATGGAGCTTAAATTGAATTACGGAGAGGGTCTTATATGGGAGTTTCGAATAATTATGGACCGACCATTATAAAATTAGGTGTCCTTATTTCTGTATATAAGAAACTTATTTGTGTCAAATTTTATTTGGATACCAACATTTTTTTAGAAATTTATGATCGTTAAAGTGAATTTCGAAAGTGGGCCTTATATGGGAGCTACGACTAATTATGGACCGATAATAATAAAATTGTACCGTATTATTTGTATGCATATGAAATATATTTGGGTTCAATATTATTTGGATACCAACATTTTTAAGAGGGTTATGCTCTTTAAAGTGGTTTTCAGAAGAGGGCCTTATATGGGAGCTACGAGTAATTATGGACCGATCTGAAAAAATTTGTAGATGTAATTTGGCTTCATTTACCACTCATTTGTTTTGAAAATTCAATTTGAAATTTTTAAAGAGCATAATTCACTCAAAAATATTGGTATACAAATAATATTTAATACAAATATATCTCATATGTATACAAACAAAATAAAATTGTACCGTATTTTATTGTGATCGGTCCATAATTAGTCGTAGCTCCCATATAAGTCCCACTTCCGAAAATCACTTTAACGATCATAAATTTCTTAAGAATGTTAGTAATCAAATAAAATTCGACACAAATAATATACAGAAATGATGACACCTAATTTTATAATGGTCGGTCCGTAATTAGTCGAAACTTCCATATAAGACCCTCCCCGTAATCAACTTTAATATCCATAAATCGTTTAAAAGAATTTATATCAAGATAAAGTTTAACACAGAAATCATGACACTAAATTTTTGGATGATCGGATGATCGGTCATATACTGGGTGTAGGGTATTATATGGTCGGGCTTGGCCGACTATACTTTCTTACTTGTTTGAGTAAATATTTGCCTTAAGTCTTCAAATCTACGACGATTTAACTTTATTGCCTACTGAAGTCCTTAAGAACTTAAGGAATAAAAATGACTCGAAATATTACTTTTTGATTAACAATATTCGGTATTGAAATGGACGAAATCAGTCTAACCAAAAATTTTAGAACAAAATGTTAACCCGTTCGACGTTTAAAAACAATTTACAAAAAAATTTACAAAAAAAAAAAATTTACAAATAAAAGGTTCAACCGAATCTTAGTGAAATTTATTCTTAAAATTAACTAACTTAACTTTATATAAAAATCGGTTCCCGTATTGCATTGGTGGTGGGTATATAAGATTTGGTACGTCCGAGTGTAACACTCTTGCTTGTTAATTTTATAAATTCTTAAATTACACACAAGATTCTTATGATAAACTTTAAATTATAAAAATTTTTAAAACATTTTTAATAAATAATGTTTACGCACAACTTTCGTATTTCAAAATACTAGTAAAGAACTGAATAAGGATATTCTAGTCCTAATACCAGTGCAGGTTTAATAATTCTCATTATATTTAAGCGGAATTTATTTCAGATTCGGCACAGATTATTCGATAATATGTTATATTCAAAACCGGTCGATTTTTCTATGAACTTCCTAACCGGCAGAAAAAAATATAGAAATATTCATGAAAAATGAAAGTAAATCGAGTTGTATCTGTATACATGTTTGTTTATAAGTTTATGCAAAGCAACTGAAAGGATTTGCAGGGATGATCCGATAGACTAGACGATACTGTGCTGGACTATCAGCTTGGGTGTTTTCTGCAGACAAGACAAAAAATACTAATAAACTGAACTAAATTAGGATATTTTAGATCTAATACCAGTGTTGGTTTTGAAATTCTCATTATATTTAGGTGGAGGGGTTTTGTAGATTCGGCACAGACGAATACAGCACTTCTAACGTGTTTAAATTTAAGCTTGTATAATTAAATAAGCATTGCTCAAGGAAAGATATTTCTCTCGATTTATTTTAGTCACTCACACATTTTTTTTGTCTACTATTTCAACATTGTGAACATACATTATTTAGTAAACATTCTCTTTGTTAACTTTACTGATAATGTGTTTAAATATGAAGCAAGATCAAAAAACCCAATATATGTATGAGTTATAATGAGATCTGCTTTATATGTTGTTTATAGAAATCCTTAATGTCACTGCAAACACTAGCAAATTTTGTTTATTGTGTATTAAAGATGATGATGATGTTGTGGTTGTTGTTGTTGTTGTTATTGTTGTATTTATTTTTAATCATGGAAAATATTTTTAATTTATACTTGTTTACTTCACATTTTATGCACCATTTCCATTTTAATCTTTCTACGAAGAGTTTGGTTGCTTTGGTTTCAGTTATTCTCATCTTGAGCAGAATTCAACTCTCGTAAATCACTTCCTAGATGCGTGATTAATATGAAAATGTTAAAAATAGTATTTTATATTTAAAAAACAAACAAACAAACAAAATATGCATAACAGCAATATTAAATTTAATCGCATTCTCTTGAGGAATCCCTGACAAAACTGTCAGTTAAAAAAGCGTAAACAAATTATTTATATTTCACTTGCAACGACACAGACACTCAATATCAGATCAACATAATATATGTACAATGTACATACTCGTACATACATATGTACATATGTAGATCTATCTGTAACTTTGTGCAGCAGCTACCCAGCAAGCCATATGAGTCCGAAAAGAGTATTTTCTGACACCTTTTTCGGAGCGTTAACGCTCTTAATGAGCCCCAAAAACAATCATAATTGCTCCGAAAACCTTCAGAAAAGAGGGTCGTTACATTCGAAAATGGTTCGTCAGAAAGAGCTCTTAGATAATATTAGAAAAAAGTCTGTTATGAGTGTTTTTTTTGGGCTCTGAAAGAGCTCTTAGATAATGTCAGAAAATAGTATTTTATAAGTGTTTTTTGGGCTCTGTGTAATCTTGTTTTTATCATCCTTTTTCGGAGCGCTCCTAGAATGGTATGCTGGTTATGTGTGTGTGCGGGTTCAGCTAGAAAGCTATATTCGATTATACCGAATACTTATAATGTATGCACCGCCGGAGTATAACAATATAAAATGAACACATATTTTTAAACCCTACACAACCATAGTGGGGAGGTATATTGGATTTGTGCTGATGTTTGTAACGCCCACAAATATCAGTCCAACACCCACCTTTAAAAAGCATTGCTTAATGTTTGTTTGTATTCAAATAATATTCAATACAAATTTATGATGATCGGTCCATAATTAGTCAAAACTTGCATACACAGTTTTTTATATTTTAATACGATATAAAACATACGCATTATACGACTTTTGTTTGCATGCAGATAAATCGAATATGTTCAATATACAAACATATAGCGTGAGAAATTGATTCCTATACGGGTTCTCGTTATCCGATTGCTATTACATTTTGCATCAGTTAGTTTAGCTACTAATGAACATAACAATATCCATGTAAACCAAATCAAAATGTTTTTAAGACCAGGTTTTTATGTACATACATGTTAGACTTATATGCTAGCAAAAACATATTTAAGTTTTAGCCTTTGGTAAAATGTATTTATATATTTACAAAAATTTATATATTTTAATTTATTTATTGCAACGCTTTAGGATAAACAATACTTTTAGTGTGCCCATCAGGAGCATACACATATAAATCGGTGGGTTTTCCTACACGGGATATTAACCTTGAGCTTTGTTAACAGTCATCGACAACGCTAACCAAACAGGAAACTGCAACTGTTTAAAACCGAATGGTAAATCTGTTGGTAGCATTGGAATGCGTGGCAAAAGTACATCTATACCTTTATATGTATTTAAATTATTTCTCAGTTTTTTTTACTGCAAGTCGAGTGCCATTGCAAAGCCGTGGTGATCGATATTACGCAGTAAAATAATTGGGACTCCAATTTTAAGTTGTAGCACATGTGGTGAAAAGCCTGCCACATCGAGTACTCAACAGGATAATTAACGGCCTTACGGGTTGCTTGATTGATTTGACGGATTTCAAAGTGATATTCATATGGAAAATAATAGGATACTGAAGCGCGTCATATGATGCATTTCAGTGGGCGAAGCCATGCTCCTTTGTTCGTAAGAATATCCTATTGTGAAAATTTAATGACGATCGGTCCAGTAGTTAAGACTATATTACGATTTTTAGTAAGCCTAAAAAGGGGCTTGGTCCCACCCACTTTTCTCCTGGTACGTATTCCTAAATATGCCAATACCATATGCACCAAATATCATCGACGAACATGGGCGGTGCCACTCCCGTTTGTCCAATCAAATCATCATATAGCCTATTATTCCTTCCTTCACAGTAACATGCTGTCAAAATTTCAGGAATATCGGTCCAAGACAGACAGAAGATAATAAATGTTTAAATAACAATTAAACTGTTCGACAACAACTAACAACAATACAGGAAATTGTGTATTTCCAAATATTAATTATCTACATAATTGCTTTCCAAATGCTACGAAAATAAGAAAATATTGTCAATAAGTATAACAAATATCGAAAGCAAATACAAAAAGATAGAAAATATTTTTAAAATTCTGCCTAATTAAATTTTTATTATTTTTTTTTATACCTTAATTCTTCCCTATCTGACAATCTCTGTTAACTCAAATAGTTAATGTAATGGGTATTAAAATAACGTAAATTTTATAAGCTAAAAACGGGAATAACCATTTGGATTAAATTGCATGATGTTTATAATCAAGAAATTTCAACTATTTATTTAATTAAATTCTATGAAGAAATAAAAAAACACTAACATATTGTCTGAAATTTTCAAAATTATTGAATTAAAAAAAATTGTTTTTTAAATTTTGATAACCCATTGAATGCGCCTCTCAAAGGCCTTTTATATGATACCAAATTTACATATAGTTCCTTTGGAAGAAGTGTGAAAAAAAAATCAAAAAACCTCTAAAAAGGACCTTTTTATCCTTCCATCCAGCTCACCAAATATTGACCCCAGGACAAAAAAATTGAGACACGTATGAATCAAATTTTCATAATAGTCGGGAACATCCGAAATTTTATTTTGGGCCACCCTAGTATACATATATACATAAGTTTGTCATTCCGTTTGTAATTTCCACAATATAATTTTCCGACCCTATAAAGTATATATATTCTGGATCCTTATAGATAGCGAAGTCTATTAAGCCATGTCCGTCTGTCTGTCTGTCTGTGTGTCTGTTGAAATCAATTTTCTGAAATCCCCAGATATCTTCGGGATCCAAATCTTCAATAATTCTGTCAGATATGCTTCCGAGAAGTTTGCTATTTAAAATCAGCAAACTCCGTTCATAAATAACGGAGATATGAGCAAAAATTCGAGACAACCTCTGAAAATTTCATCAAAAAAAAAAACTAAGTGTATTAATATTGTTACGAACAAACCCATCAACAGATGGCGTTGATCACACAAAGTGTATTTATATGGTTACGAAAAAATTCATCAACAGATGTTCATCGACATAATTATGCATCCACAACAAAGGTGAAGGGTATATATGATTCGGCATAGCCGAATATAGCACTCTTACTTGTTAATAATAGAACCCTTTATCAAACGTTTTGCTGTAACTATTAATAAAGTATATTGGTGGAGATAAGATCATCCAAGTTTTGGGCGGCTTGTAGTTTAAAAATTCTCAAAGTTGTAAGAACTGTGATCAATCGAATATAAGGCAGAAAATATTCTATTAATTGAATATTCAATAACTATCTATTTCTTGGATAAATATAGATATCTGTCTAGAGATTGATGATATGTAATATCTGCAGAGAACTATGATAACATTAACATTTATTGCTACCAATAACGCCCAAGAATCATGTTTAAAAATAAATCTGTTTTGCACAGGAACTTTCTAATTTCTGATTAATGTTCAAGTGTAACAATTATCATTGGATTAATGTCCAATCTTCAAAATAACATGACTATTTTATTTCTGAGGATAACGATTTTTCACATTGGATGTTGTACGTTGCGTCTCTAGTTAACTTTAAAATTTGTTTTTTGAATTTATATATGTATATGAAAATAATTCAAATTTGTATTGTGTTGGAAAGAGCAAGCTTTGAAAATTATAAATAAAAAATGATATTGGACTGATGACACGTATAAAAGCTTCCACTATTGATATCTCAAGAAGTAAAATGTCGAAACTTTCATGTTATTCCATGTACCCCTGTTGAAATACTGAGTTCTTGTTGAAAATTTAATGATTTGTAACTATTTGATGTCAAAATCTTTATGTTCTACTCCACGAACATGAATTAATGTTCAGTTTGTTGTATTTTATTACAATTGTTCTAAAGAATTTGTTTCAATACTTTTCCCCCATTATCTCCCAGAAATATTCCAAAAAATTCCAATTCACCAAACTTACTGTCCTGTCCCCAAAACCACCGTAAATCAAGGAATTGTTGTCTTAGCAAATAAGCTAGCCAAGTTTTTTCAGAAATATTTTTAAAAATTTGTGATCACTCTAACCCACTGTAGGTACATACAGCCATTATTAAGTATTCAACACATTCGAGACAGCAGGCTACCCATGGTGAAATTAAATACCAGGTGACAGCATTGCTACAACAATTACAACAAGGCAAGAACAACAGGCATTTTTCTATATGAAAAACTTTCGTCACTGTCAAAAAGTTTTTTTTTTATATAACTTTTTGACATTTTCAAATTCACCATGAACAATCAGCTGGCGCTACGCTGTCACCTAGTATTTAAATTCACCTTGAGGCTACCGACTAAAATATGTATGTCAAAAATAAAATACTACACACGTTTATATGAAGCATTAAACACATTCGAGACAGCAGGCTACCGACTACAATATGTCAAAAATAAAATACACACGTTTAGATAAAAGTGACTATATTGACGACAGCAGGCAACACGACTGCAGGTTGTTGTCCATGCTGATTTTTTCGTCGCTGTCAAATTAAACTAATTTCTAATTTTGTTGGCGACAAAACAAAAACAGTGTTGACCATATATCAAAATGTGTAAAGCAAATTAAATAAAATAATAATCAAAATACAAACTTAAAATGCTATGATCATTTACGCATCAAGAGTTGTTAAATGTATCAATAATATTACATATATTATATTAATAATATTATATTTTATATTAATAAAAATGAGTAAAGTTTATTAGCATGTCTGGAATCATGTACATATGTTTTTTATGTTTCATAAGTAAAACGCTACTTTGAAAAAATAAAAGCCTAAGGTGGCATTACTGAACTATAAATGGATTACTGCAACAGCTGTTTGATTCAAGTTTGTAAGTGTTTTATTGTTTAAAGATTTATTATTTTTATTGTTTTTATTTACTTTTTGGTTGTATTTTAGTAATACCATCTATAAAATAAACAAAATTCTCTTCAGTTATTATGTTATTTAAAAACTTCGAAGAACAAATTTATTTTTTTATTAAAACGTCAGATTTCGGGATCAGCTGTTGACTATGTAACTGTCGTTTTCAAAATAATTAAGTAGGTGGCTACGGGGCTGCATAAGTACCCAGCGGTATTTGCACTCGTGTAGTTGTTGTTGTTGTAACAGCAGTAATTGCTGAGTTGACAGGCCTTGGCCGAGTGATCTCGGGTCATTCCGGTGCGTAGAACCGGCTGTCGTGGGAATGTCGTGTAGTGGTGTAGCCTGCTGTCTAGAATGTGTTTAATGCTTTTGTCTAGAAGCATCGAAAATCGAAAAAGTGCAAAATAAATACATATGTATGCATATAATTATTCACATGTGCATATACTTACATATATATATGTATGTATGTATATGTATATATATCATACTTAAAAATTACAAAGAAATAATTAATTAGTTCATTAAACCTTATAATTTGTAAACAAATTAAGTTTAAATATTTAAATAAAGGGTGTTTTTTTTAGATGTAGAGAACTTTAAGTTGGCAACACATTTTTAACTGGCGTCCATTTTGTCACCTGTCAAGTGATTTATGTTTAGTTTGGTTTGGCATTTCAACATGAATAGATGACTGACACCTGAACAACGCTTCCAAATTCTGCAAATTTATTTTAAAAACCATGGTTCTGTTCGAAGTACGTACCGCGCACTACGTTCATTTTACGGTCAACACAATCGTCTATCAGACCAATTAATTAAATTAACTATGGAACGTTTTCGCACCACGTATGTATATTCTAAATGACAACACGCATCCACAGAGACGTCGTACAGTGCATACGAAAGAAGTCATTGTTGCTGTAGAACGTAGCGTAAAGGAAGACCCGAATCCGTCTATCCGCCATCGTCCACAGGAATTCCACTTTATTTTCCAAAAAGATCTTGGTTTGCGTGCTTATAAAATTCAGTTTGTGCAAGAATTTAAGCCACACTGCCGTTGAATTTTGTTTACGATGAAGCTCACTTTTGGTTAAATGGATACGTCAATAAACAAAACTGCCGTATTTGGAGTTATGATAATCCTCAATTGTATTTTGAAACACCGTTACATCCAGAAAAACTGACTGGTGACACTATAAAACCACGATTACTGACTTTTTCATTCATCAATTGAACAATCATAATGTTCAGGAGTTGTGATTTCAACAATCGATTTATTGAAGAAAATGTACGCATAGTTTCTCGTTTCGGACCCGTGAATTGTCCTCCAAGATTGTGCAATTTAACGTCGCTTGTCTATTTTCTGCGGAGCTATGTGAAGTCGCTGGTCTACGCCGATAAGCCTGAAATGATTAACCACTTGGAGGACAACATTATACGGCCAAAGTTATATTTAAATTATAATGGCAGAAGATTATATTTCGAATATGGTAAATTGCATGTCAATTAAAAAAAAATCATCTTTGTTTCATTACACTTCAAAGTTCTATACATCTAAAAAAACACCCTTTACATGCATATACAGTGGTGGCCATATAATTAAAACAGTCATCAGAATAGTAACTTATTCAATTTATTTTCTATCTATAAAAAGAAAACAAACATTAAGTTTCACAACTTAATCGTGTTGGCGCTTTATCCATACCTAACAATGTAAAACTTTATGATTTTGCATTAAACAACTTTTTTAAGACTTACCGACAATATTTTTGTAACAATTTTATATAAAAAAAATAAAACAAAATAAAATTGCAAAAGAAACATTAAACATTTTAATTTGGGTGAGATTGGAATTATGTTTTCATTATATGGCCACCACTGTATGCCTGTATATTAAAACCTTACATATGGATTGAATAGAGTCCAATAATTGTATAAATATAATTAAACAAGTAAACAATTCTTAGAAATGTACACAGATATACACTGTAAAACAAATGTTTAAATGCACATATATACATACTCGTATATATAATTATCAATATCTATTCTTTGTACATATATAAAAACGGTATATTAAGTTTACCATTCCGTTTGTAACACGTCGAAATATTGCTAGTAGAATAAATAAGTATATACATATATATTTTTGGGTACTTACACAATTCTAAGCCCAGAATCCCCTGAGTTACGACCGCTACTCATGCAATGCATTGTGTTGGTAAGAGGAAAATAGGTTATGGGAGGAAGGATAGAGGGAGTAGTGTTTGTGAACATTTGATTTGAATTTTGCTATATTGAAAGTGGCAGGGAATACTTCTGCTGGTAGTTTATTCCACATACGGACAGTACGGCTAAAGAACAAATTTTTCCTGTAATGTGTTGTGCGACAGTGGGTCCAGTTGACTATGAATGGATGGGCCCTGACTGAAGAACGCGTAGAACAGTAAAACACACTGCGACGATGCTCTAATGAATCCAGAGATCAGTTATGAGTACTGAAAAAGTGAGTATACTCGAATCATGACTTATAATTTGTTGTACTTATACGTACTCATACTTGTCTCAATATCATCAAACCACTACTCATCTTTAAAGTTTGAAGTACTCATTATATTCATGCTTAATCTCATGTATGATGTTGTTTATTTACACTCTCCTTAACTCAATGTACGTAGACAATAAAAAAATAAGTATGACTCGCATACACTAAACCGAGAGTCGTTCATTTTTACAGTCCGCTTATAAAAATTATATAAGATAATAAATGTTATATTTTCCCCAATATGTTTTCCTATAAACTTGCTTGTATGTTTTTATATTTTTAATTATTTTGTATAAATACCTAACGGAATATGCTGAAATTTTTTTCAATCCCTTAACTGAGTTGAATACTCTATGAGTATGTGAGTATTTTTCTTAAAATGTAAATCTAAATACCGTGGTTTATGAATCAAACATATTGGGAATCGTATGAGCTCGATGTCGGCGTTGTACTCATACTTATATCCACCCGCATTTATAAGTCAACGTTGTTGTGAGTTTGAGTAACTCAGAGTAGTTAAATTTCAATGATGTAAAACCACTTACTTAAAATGATATGAGTAGTTGTGAATCGTAAAAAAACGATTCATTGCCGATCTCTGAATGAATCAATAGAGTTGGATCTCCTACTATCACCGATCTAAGTAATGCGTTAGCACATTTCATCTTCACTAGGCTTTCTACTCGGTAATATTTTCACAAAAATATTATTTAAAAATTCTCGAGAAATGAAACCCTTATATCACTACTCGTATTATATTATTAACCATAAAATACTTCTTTTAAAACGCATTTAGATCACTTATTCGATGTTATTTTTGGTCAATTTTATTTTTAAAAAATTAAACGATTTTTTTTATAAAAACTCCAGGGAATAGGAAACATAGTCTTTCTGTAATCCCATGTCACAGAAAAAGCGATTAGTTTTGTTGACACCACTGTTTCCTATCCTATATTATGTGCGTTGCTTTTATTCAATCATCATGCGTTTAAAATATGTAATTCAGAGTCTTGTGGTACTGCTCTTCTCCACTGTAACACTAATCTGTCATCAGTCATTAGTCGTAAATCGAATTTTAATGGTGACATATTCTCTAAACTTAACACAACTTGATAAGCCTTTAGCTGCTAAGACTTACTCCCTGGTTCAGTAAAACGCACAAAACGTTTGTCTAGAAAATTCATATGCAAATCGTTAAAAATGTTTAATTATGTACGAGGGTAAAAAAAAAAAAAATTCAATGAAAACTGTTTTGTAAACCCAATTTTAAGTGAAAATCAGTACGGGTTTTTATGCAAACCCGAATATCTCCGGAATTTGCGCACATTCAGTGTCGTATTATACGTTAAACTAGAGGTACCATTTTGATCGCGATTTGAAATATTTTACTATAACCTAAAAATAGTTTTTTTATAAGCGATGTTCGCTTGTATTGATAACACATGTGGGTCCATAGTTTATCAGGGGAACCTATTTATTTGGAAAAAGGTACAGCATGCTTTAGGTATAGGAACTTGGATCACTTCATGCTGAAGGTTTTTAGATACATCTGGTTGAAGTGGTTTTAATTTCGGCAATACAGAAACTTAACCAAAATTATCGCACCACATATCACCACAAAAATCAGAAATATTTATTTAATTTTATTAGACACGCAAGTAGCAGAAGAGCACGTAAGTATTTATCAAGCAGTGTATGCTTGCATACAGCTTGGAAATAAAAACAAAATGATTTATACATATTGTTGTTGCTGTTATAATTATTTATTATAAATGCAAAGTTTTTGTTTTTAGTTTATGGATCATATCAAAGCCTAGATTATTTTATTGTTTTGCATCTACAAATGACCTGAATTCTAAATATTTAATTTTTCCTCTAGCTAAAACAAGTGGGTTTTCCAAATAAACCTTCCTTCCAATGGTTTTCAGACAGAGACTTACATATGTATGTGTTGAATGCATTCAAAACTATTAATTAACTATATGAGTTGGGCATACATACATACATATGTATGTATGTGCAGACACGTTTTTTTTATTTTTTTTTATTTTGGTCCACAACTCTGATCAGTATACGATAAGAAATTCTTATAGGATGTTAATTTAGTAGGTAAAAAAGTAGAGTTAGTTAGTTAGGCTTAAGGCCCAACTATAATGTGCATATGCTAGCTTAAGCAAACGTGCGAACACATATAAATTGTATGCGGCAAACTATAATGTACTTAACGAAACTTTTCGTTAAGTTTTTCAACTGTCATTTGCTTAAGCAAAAAGCGAAACTGATCGCATATTCCGTACGGAATCAGCTGTTTGTTGTTTGTTTGTGTTTTTAACAAAATGGAGAAAGAAGAAAATACATTTATTTTAAATTTAATAGAAAATGTGGAAAAAATAAGCGCCTTTACAATAAAAGAGGCCCTTTTTATTTTAACAAAAATGTCTTTCTGTCGCGGTTTATTTCTCTGACAGAACAAGAGCGTCTTCTTCTTTTACAGTGTAGTTCACTTATTTATTTTAATGTGCGCAGGCCTTTAAGCGCTAACTTTAATATTTTTATATTATTTAAATTTTTTAAGTTTTTTCTCCATTTTTGCAAACACAATACGAAAATTAACATAACATATGTAAACGTTTATTATTATTTACAATGTAGTGCTGCCACAGCTGTACATTTTAGTACTTTTGCCGATAAATTAAAAAAAAGGAAAAATTATGCGTTTCTGGTACGAAGTTTTCTTTTAATTATAAAATAATATAATAATATTTATAAAATATAGTCATTTAATGGGTTTTTGTTAAAATAAAAACATTTTTTAAACATAAATGAGCAACTGTGGACAAAAAGTTTCAAAGTCATTGTAGCCATCTAAAAGTTAACTCTGAACTGGTTATGCATTTGACAGTCTTTTCGTTAACTTTTGCAATTTGCTTAAGTTTGCTTATGCACATTATAGTTGGGCCTTTAAATATTAGAAAATATCGTAACATGTCACACGTCGTTGTTTATGACTTGATATCAGCTGCATCATCTCCAAAATACGCAATGAAATATTTCTAAATTATAAATAATATTCTTGTAATTCGCATCATGCACTTATTAAAAATATTTTGTTTTAGAGCTAAATTTAAAATTTCCATGCAATGTAAGAAGTTCAGATTTGGAGCAGCAGGCCGATGTTACCGTTATTATTAAAAAAACATTACCGGAATATCTGCATATACCGTCACCGCTAAAGCACCGCTGCCAAATAATTCGATCTGTTGGTTAAACAAATTATTACAAAATGTACTTAAAATCAGTTACATCGTGCAGCATTTGTAAAACAGTATTAATACAAATGTATTGGATTCCCGCAAAAATTTAACCTATGTTCGGCTTTAATTTGGTATTTCATGTAGTCTAAAATCTGTTTGAAGATAAAAATATTAAAGATTTTCAAAAACCTTAAATTGAACATTTTTAGGTACCATAAATAAATCTGGCTAAAATCTGTTTTTAACAATCAACAAAATTCCAGTTCGTTTAAAAGTGGGTCTAGGTCAATTTGAATGAAACACTTTCGCTCTGTGGTATGGAGTAGGGTATAGTAAACGAAATAAGACGGAATAAAATGTAAACAAACCGAGCAAAACATATGTACGAGTACATATGTAGATGAGACGAGAGCAAAGATAAGCAAGCCAACATTCATCACAACAAATGAAATTTCAAAATGCAATTTTTTGTTCGATCACTGTATGTGAGAGCGTGGTGGAGCGAGGGTGTGATGGGGGCAATTGATCAATATAAATCCGAACCGGTTTTCACATCAGACGGCCATTCAACGTGATTAAGTCGTGATCTAGTTCTTATTAACAAAAATAACAACAATACAATAATAATCGATAATAATGAAATTATTTTTAGCACGCGCCATGCCGTTCCAAGCCCAGCCAGTCAACAATACTCATTGAACGATCGATCCCATCATTTATGGATTTATGCAGACATTATGTTTTGAATTTATCGCCAGTTTCCATCTCTTCTCTGTGCATTTTTTTATTACTTGTATAGACCAAAGTCTGGAGATTGGTGATGGCGTTGATACCCGCATGCACTTGGAGCGAATGTTTGTGTGTGAAAATTTTTATTTTACATGCTGCGTGCCGCTTGCCAGTCAATCAATATGTATTATTGTGTGCTCTCTGCTCCATTTTCTTCCCTTTCGGGGCAACTTAAGTTGATTGTTTGAAATACAATGTTTCTAATTAATATCATTTATTATTTTTTTTTTTTGACGGGTGAGGTAGGGTTAAAAATGCCTTCGCATTTACAGTGACCGTCGTCAACTGCTTTGAGTGGTGTTACCACTAAAACATTCCCTGCTCCTTTTCTGGTTAGACTACCTTTCCGGAACAGTTTTCCATTGACGCCTGTTCCTGAGTCTGAGTTCGTAGGGACTCGTTTTGCTGTAAAGCATCGAGGTGTGTCTTCTTCGTTTTCAGAATACGCTCAACATAACTTCCGACAGCGCTCCATTTGTCTGCGGATTCGAGCATTCTATCGACCCTCCTTTCCCTTTGGTTTGTTGATCTGCGCACATAACGTACTCGTACTATATGTATTTATAGTTTTAGCATATTGCGTGTTATTTCTTCATTATTTGTTTTGTTTTCGGTTTTTGTTGCGTAGTAGGTCAGGATGAAATGGCACGGAGGCAAAGAAAAGAAGAAGACTCTTTAAAGTTGTTTTTCTTTTTTTTATTGAAAATATGATTGACATTAGCGGCTATTTGGCGCCATTTCTACAAGTCTCTTGTAAGAACAACAGTTACTTGCTGCAGAAATACAACTAAAACGTCTGCTATACTAGTAATTAATCGAGAATTTTATAGATTATTTGGAAACAAAAACAAAACGCATTTACATTAATTGAATACACTACACAGTAGAACGGAATAAATTTAGTTAGAAATAAATTTAGTTTTTTTTTTTTTTTTTTTTTTTTTTTTTTAAAGAGAAGTACACTCAGGCAATTAATATGCCTATATATAATTGCGTTACTTTCTTTGGAAAGGGGATAGTTGAAGAAGTAAAGGTGGTGAAAGAAGAAAGCTTTTTTTTTTTATATCACAACTCTGTAATTGCGCATTATGTTTGTTTTTAGTGCAGAATTGCAGCGCCTCTGGTGGTGTGTAGGCGCATTAATGTTAAAGCTTGATTTTGTAGCCTTTATTTATTTATTTTACTTTGGTGGCGTTTGAATGCTATACCACCGAAGGAGGGCGCTGTGATAAATATTAGTTATAATGGATAGAAAGAAAACTAATAATTCTCAGAAACTGATTTTGTTTGAGTGGCAGCGGCTGGGAATCGAACCCGGGCTACAAATACCAACTCATGCTTAATGATCAAATGCGCTAACCAATTAAGCTACAGCACCCTCAAGTTCTTACGAATGAAATGAAATTTCAGATTATTTAGTGCAGCAGAGCAGTTTTTACGTTTGTTATCAACATAAAGCTCTGAAATTTTTCAATAACATTAATAAATGGAGGCCATACCTGATAACTTTTTCCCCTCAAGGGATAGTCCCTTAAAGAATATCATGACCGAAATTTCTCAATATGTACTAATCAAAAGTATTGCTCTATTGAAAGTGATAGGAAAAATGTATATGAAAGTGATATTGGGGGGGGGGGGGGGGTGTGGTGCTTACATTGATGGTGACTATGTTTAAATGTAGCTTTACGAGTTTACGTACGTCCGACGAAGAGAAAATCTTGCTTTTAAAAACCTTTAATTACTCGTATAATTTTAATTTAATTAAGGAAAAACAAAAATAACTCGAAATTCCAAAAAGCAATATACTTTCATGACCGGCAATTTGTGATGCAAATTTATAAATTGCAACAATTTTTTTCGGATTTTCCCATTTTAAGCAATGTCTATTATCAATTACAAAGAAAGAAAAAGTATTTATACCAGCTTTTTATAATTTTAGGCATGAATGAAAATCATATTTTTTTTAAAGAGGCAATTAATATGCCTATATATTAATTAATTGTGTTACTTTCTTTGGAAAGGGATAGGTAGAAGTAGAATAGGTGGTGAAAGTAGAGAAAAGCTTTTCATATGCCAACACTGTAATTGCGCATTATGTTTATTAATAGTATAGTATTGCAGCGCCTCTGGTGGTGAGTAGTCGCATTGATCAAAGCTTAAATTATTGCCATTATTTTAATTATTTTACTTCGGTGGCGTTTTAAATGCTATATTATGATAGTTATGATAGGATAGAAAAACTAATAATTATCAGAAACTGATGTTGTTTTGAGTGGCAGCAGCTGCGAATCGAACCCAGGTCACAAATACCAACTCATGCTTAATGATCAAACGCACTAATCAATTAAGCTACAGTACCTTTCTCTTGAAAATGAATAGGCTATGTGTAAATATTCCAACTAAACTAAAATATTTTTCAACAGAATTAAAACAGCATTTCTGCTGGTGTCTGTATTGCTCAGAAATAATACCTGTTAAGGATCCATCTACTCATCAGCATGTTCTCTACTGGCTTTCTATGTAAAACTTGATGTCAAACTACAGGAACAAGGATGAAATATGTATATGGCTATGATCGCTTTAGTGATACTAAATTTCTTGCCGCTTTTGGAAAGCTCTGATCTGATTTTAAAATATGCCCGAGAAAAAATATTCCTATGGAGTAATTCCAAAATTTTTTTAAACCAAAAAAATTAAAATCATTTAATTTAATCTTGCGCATTTTATGACGTACATTTAAATCAAACTCATGTCATTAATGGTTCATATTTTATATCCCTCGGATATTTTTGTGAAAAATTAACAATGTTTAGTATAGAATAACTTTGACGCGTTCAATTCTAAAGGCTTCATTAGTCTTTACTTTCTGTTGCTGTTCTGTTCCGTGTCGTTCTGTTGTTAAATTTTTGTAGTTAGTTTTTCCGTATAAACGTATCAGGTAAACAGACAACACACCGCGAAAATAAATCAAAAAATACAAATCAAAGTTTTTTTATTGTACAATATGTCATTACTTTCGACTAAAGTAATGAGTTTTCCGTCATCCATCGATTATTTTTTATATTTTTATAACTTTTATATAAAAACTTAATTAAATTCAAAGAAATTGAAAATTTTTGTAATAAACCAAAAATTTTTATTGTTGTGCAGATGTCAGCTGTTTTGTGGTGTCACTTATAATTACTTAGCAAATTTTTGTTTTCAACAGGTTCGTCCGCAACGGCACGGAAAGTAACAAAACAACTAACGACTTCTACACATTTTCTATTTAACAGAATCAAGTCAGCTAATTCGGAACGGAACAGAAAGTAGAGACTAATACTGCCTTAACAATGTTGGTTTTATGTTTACAAATATTTTTATTTTATTATTCTAAACGTGATTCTAAATTTCAGATGGGGCACACATTTTCAACAGTTCTGCTAATCCGACAAAATTCAAAAAAGGGTATATTTCGATGGCATTAAAAAAAACTATGCTCGTCGCAGAAACTGAATTCTTTATGAATTATATGTATGTATGTATGTACGTATGTATATCATCAAGAAATTTTATCTCAGGTTAATTAGATTGACATTGTGTTTATTTTCCGATGCAGTGTTTTTGTTTGTTTTTTTTAATGAAAAATAAATTTGATATTTAATTTATTTGCTTTAAATCAGTAGACTTGTTTATATTTTTTAATGGAAGAAAGTTCATTAAATTCTCCCACGTTTAATTTTTAAAAATTTAACAAAATTACCAATCAATAACCAACGGTGGTTGCTTAATCGAATATTTACTTCTAGGTGCATTCATCTTTCACCTATCCATTCATTCAAAGGAGTTTTGCCACAGGCTTGTTGTGTTTGCGTATGTCATGCATGACATTTCTACATATGTATTTCATTTGCGTTACCATAAACGCAAAGGAATTTTTTGCTTCCCTTGTAAATATAAAATAAGCAATTTAAAATTACTAAATTAAAAAAACAAGTAAGAAAGTATAGTCGGTCAAGCCCGACCATATAATACCCTACACCCAGTATATGTATAAAACAGTTTTTCAGAAATGGACCGATCATCCAACAATTTAGTCTCATGATTTCTGTGAATATAAATATTGTGTATGTTAAACTTTATCTGGATATAAATATTTTTAAAAGATTTATGGAGGTTAAAGTTAATTACGGGGAGGGTCTTATATGGGAGTTTCAACTAATTACGGACCGACCATTATAAAATTAGGTGTCATCATTTCTGTATATTATTTGTATCGAATTTTATTTGATTACCAACAGTCTTAAGAAATTTATGATCGTTAAAGTGATTTTCGGAAGTGGGCCATTTATGGGAGCTACGACTAATTATGGACCGATCATAAAAAAATTGTACCGTATTATTTGTATGCATATGAAATATATTTGCGTTCAATATTATTTGAGAGAGTTATGCTCTTTAAAGTGACGTGGGACCTTTTGCATTTTATATGACGATATATTATTTATTTTTTTTTTTATTTTTTGCGACTTTGTCCAGTAAAGTGTCAATAAACGGTACTTTTGTTTGCGACGATCTTTTTTGCGAGTTAATGTCTCATAAATAGTCTTGTAGAATTGTTCGAGGTGATAAGCGAGTCAAACACCAGTGCTGATTTAAAGGAATTTATTCTTTATTCTTTATTTTTAATATTAACTATTTTTCGTGTAAAACTAAGACCATTATTTCGCTCTCTGTTACCTGCTAAGCACTAACGTCTGTTTCTTATATACCCAGCACAAATCTATGTACATATGTAGAGTCAATTACTATTATGAGTAATAAATTTTACTTGCTGAATTCAACCAATATATATACATATGTACATATACTTACCCAGCTAGCAATTGGAAGATTGTTTTTGATAATATCAGCAAAATAAGTCTTTTATGACTGCCTCAGATGACCAAAAACTGATTAATCAGTTTGGCAATAAAAAAAAGACTAAAAATAGACTCATTTAAATGTTTCGAAAGCGACTAATTTGAAAAACAAAAACAAAATCTGCTGAATGTGCGGAATCATAATTTAATCACACAGGTGCTCATACTATGACTGTTTTTATGCTGTGTTTTTTTAACGGGATTTGTTATTTTAAATTTTATAACGGGACATTTGTGATTTGAAAGGCAGTAAGTAGATTTTGTGATTTGTATTATTTCTTAGTTTATCTCGTGCTGTCCTCGCGTGTGCATTAAAATAAGTATAATACAAAAGTGTTAAAAATTAAAAAAGTGAAAAAAAACAATAAGGTGATGTCAGCCAAAAAAATCAAAAGAGTGGCTAAAAACGAAGCCCAAAAATTATTAAATTTTAGCAACAGAAATACTTGTTCTTATCAAGAAAGTTATTAAAAAGAACAAGACGTTGACGAAACAGGCAGTGAAAATAGTTTTTCTGAAAATGCAAGCGATGTTTTCATTAGTAGTGAAAGTGATATTTCCGATAATATTGAAAATGAAGAATCACCTGACTTATGTGAAGAATTGGCTAAATGGGTCATCAAATTTAATATTAGTTTTATTGCAGCTAATGCGCTTTTAGGAATATTACTGAAATGCAATATGAAAGAGCCGAAAGATGCTATAACTCTATTTTTCGAGACTAAATGAAAAAAGTACAAACTTCATAAAAATAATAAAATTATTTTAAGTTCATTTTTAATTTTATATATATGAATCCCATGAATTTGTTTTTCTTCTTTTTTATTACTTTTATGATAAAATACAATAAAAATTTAAAAAACTGCTTTAATTTGTATAATAAAGAACATTAGAAAAGTAAGTAAAACCATATGCAATAACAATTTGAGGAAGACTCCCATATGATTAGTAATATGAGTGCTAGATGACTCGAAAAGGAATCAAAATAGATGAGAAAGCGACTGCGCATATGATTATAAAATAACTTTAAAAACATTCATAAATGAGTCCCAAATGATTGCAGGAAAGTGACAAAAAGGTGTCGTAAGAGTTCAGAAAACCGAGTCATAAAAGACTCTTTCAGAAGAGTCGCGATTTTCTCCCGACAAAACATTCATTTTCGACTCAAAAGCGAGAGCATAAGTGATTATTTTAATCGCGGGGGGGGGGGGGGGGGGGGGTCAAAGAAGATTCATATTTGCTTAAAAATTTCAAAAAATGCTAGCTGGGTAGTAGTAAAAACGAACAAATTTGTTCATCTACTATTTATGTATGTATGTATGAATGTGTTCTATTGGTTGTAATGATTTTGTTCATTGTTGAACACAAACAAATATTTGATACCGCTAGGTTCTTCTTTTAAAACCCAATCGAGCCTTTAGCAGATTGATAGCTAGATCATCTTAGAATTTTATAAAAACCCTGGATATAAAATTAATTTTGTGGGTTTACGGCCAAAATGTCGATGTGATGGAAAGGGAACGAAAAATAAATACAACCCATAAACAGACTTCTGAAGATTCCAAACAAATACTTATGTATATATTTTTATAAACAGAAAACTTAAAAAAATAAGCTAGAGTGCTGTGCCGAATCTTTAATACCCTCCACCTAAACGTACTAAAAAATAGAAAAACTACACTGGTTATAGGACTAGTATATCTAAATTCTGTGCTTTCTATTCAGTCTTAGTTTGAAAGACAATTTTACGACCAACATAATTTATTTTAAATATTTTGAAATTTTATTTAATTTTGACCATTTATAATTGATGTAATTGCCGATTCTTACTATAAATAACAAATTTGTTTAACAATTTATAAAATTAAAAGAACATTTTTCCAAATTTACAACAAGTTAAGAAACAGAGTATTAAAATGTATTAGATATAAAATGAGGTTTTTTTGTTTGAATTTGATCTCAATAATATTATTTACAAGATATTTATGGGTGGCATAATAGAAGTGGACCAGTTATGGACTGATAGCTTCTAAATCCACTAATGTGGTTTCTACGTATTTTAGGATTTTTCATTCGGGAGCTATTGTCAATTATTGACTGACAGCTACAAAATCCAATAGCATAATTGCCGTATAACCGATATTAGTATGATTTCTGGATTAATATTACTGATCTATATAAAATTTGGTTGGATCTCGATATTTATTAGACATTTTTGTGGGTTTATTTGTTTTTCGGAAATGGTTCTTATATGGCTGCAATAACAAATTATGCACCAATCTTTTTAAACTTTGAAAAAGTGATTTTTGTGCATATGAGGATATTTCACGTCGAATTTCAACATAATAACGGCATATTTAAGATAGTATTAACGTAGATTTCGGAAGTGGACCTTATATGGAGTATATAGTTAAATATGGACCGATATTCTCAATATCCAGCATGTATGTAAATGATCCGTGTAAAATTTTGGATCGGTACCGCTACTTTTAAGAGATTTATGACTATTAAAGTGATTTTCGGAAGAGGGCTTTATATAGGGGATACGGTCAAATATGGACCGAAATTCACAAAATTTTGTGGGATGATTTTTGTATATATGTGAGTCATCTGTGCAAAGTTTTGAGTCGGTACCGATATCTTTACGATATATATAACAATAAATGGCTTTTTTGGATGTGGTCTTTATATGGGAGCTATGACCAATTATGGGCTGACCACCATAAAATTTAGTACAACAATTTATTTACCTATAAGGATTATTTGTCTAAAATTTTAACCGTTAAACGTTATTTATAACAGTTTTGTTCGTAGTTAAGTGAATTTTGAAAGTGGACTTTATATGGGGCTATGGTCAAACATGGACCGAACTAAAAAAAATTTCGTTTTGCAATTTCTTTTTGCATGAAGCTTATTCCTGCTGAATTTTTTTATTGATATTTCAATTTTATAGGCAATATTTCGGGAAGATTTTTGCATGGGGGTTATAAAAAATATGGACCTATTCTTACTATTTTCCTCACAATTGGAAGAAATTTTTTTAAAAATATCAATTTTTTTGGAGGTTGTCTTACATTTTGATCCATAACTCTTGTTCTATTATACCGATTTTGCTGATTTTAAATACCAAACTGCCTAGGAGAACTATACGGTTTTTTGTAAACGTTGTTGATTTCGGTGGTGTCTTTTGGACATGAGAGTGTTTTACACAGACAGACAGACAGGCGGACAGCCAAGCATGGCTCAATCGACTTAGAATTTCGTAAGAATCAAGAATATACATATATACTTTGTTGGGTCTCAGAGAAGTATTTCTCAGTGTTACACACGGAATAACAAACTTATAAATATCCTTATTCACCACTTATATTGAAATTTTTAAAATAAGTTCATTGAATTCTTTAACAACTCTGGTGCTGTTATTCATTTGAGCTGAACATTTTTAAACATTGTTGCCATAAAAATAGCATCAACTACTGATGAAGTAAGTGCACTCGAGTAAGATCTTATCCCAACCACCTCATTTTCTTTACGATTGTAAGATTTGAATACGCTTCAATAATCCCCGACAAGTTGAGCTCGTTTATGTATTTTTAATCTGCAACTTTATACTAAAAGTAACTTTAATATTGTAAATTTAAAATTTAGGACTACGTTTCTAAAAATAACATTTTGGCATCTTGACATAATGGCTGAATATCAATATACTGTGAGCGTCAAAATGAAGTCAACACCACATATATTAAAAGAAAAGCTTAATTATTTTATTGCATTTTTATATACATGTAGTTATTTAAGTAGAATTGAATTTCCAAAAAAAAAAAAAGAAACAAAAACAAATGCGTATACAAATTCAATTGATTTATTGTTAAAATAGACGATTTTTTATCCGTCAAAATTCAGTAAACAGTGACATTATCCTTATGCAAATAAACTCCTGTTATTCCAAAAGTAGTAGCATTTCTTTTAGTTTTTATTTGTTTGAAAGTATAACGAAATAATTGCGATTTTCATAATTTATCATTGTAAGAGATGACGTTAAGCAATAAAAATGACTGTACAATAAAAAAAAAATATAAATAATTTACCAAACACAATACCGTAAATTTGCCTGATGCAAAACGACTAAAGCGTCTTACGAAAACTGAAGTAAGAGCTGCTAAAGCAAAAGAAGTACAAGTAAAACCAAAATCTAGTGCTGTAAAAATAGCTGAAAATCTTACGAAAACTTCTGGAAAACCTGTAAACGCGAGTACGATTAGAAGATCTTTGTACCAAAGAATCCTTAATATCGAACAAACAAACAAACAATCCAAACGTGGCAAACCAAGAACGAAGTCTTTTGTAATAAATATGTTAACAAGGCGGTTACACATGTCGGCGACTCAGTAATGGTCTGAGGTTGTAGGAGGCATCAGAGATCAATAATCTTACATTCTTAGAATCTACAATAAAGAAGTCAGATTATCTCAACATTTTCTCCCTAGTGTAGAGAAATTAGAACGTAGAATTGGATTTTCCAATATCAAAAAGATTATTTATTACTTCTACCTAATGGACAAAACTAAGACCGAAGGGAGTAAAAATGGTATCCGTAGAACCCTAGATAAATAAACATAAAGTACCAAAGAAAGGGTAAAGCAGGTTATTTTCAATTTGTTTCTAAACTAAAATTAACGAACTAATTAATATAAAATAAGATTTAACCACTCAAAATTTAACTCACAATATGCTATTCGGAATTCAAGTACCAACTTGTAAAAAAGTACTAGTTTCATTAGACATATTTTGATTCTAAAAACGTTGATCTAGAAAATTTTTATGAAAATCACTAATTTTAAATATTTTTTTTTAATGATTTTCATACAAATTTTAAAAGCAAACATCCTATCAGTTTTATTGAATCAGGCCATAATATGTAAATCTAAACGGATGAACCGATTTTCTTGAAATTTTCACAGTGTATTCCTGTATGCCTGCAAGAAACATAGATTACATGCCCACGTACGAAATAAGTATTAACAGTCGTATTTCTCGAAAATTGCTACAGCTAGACTCCTCAAATTTTGTACTGAAAATTTCGACATCCAGAGAAATATTTCCATATAAATCGGAGGACAAGAAATAGTAGGCGTTGTACCCCTAACATAATGTAAATGTTAAAAATCTGGACAAATTTAAAATCTAGACCAGGGGTGCCCAAAAGTTCCTTATGGAAGAGCAAATACCAATATCTTTAAAGAAAAACTAATTCTTATTCAATATACATGCATATGTATGTTGTAAAAACCAAAACATTCAAAGAAAAAAGAAATAAAATACAAAATTTTTTAAACGGCTGTGCCGAATCTTAAATACCCTCCACCTAAACGTAAAAAGAAATACAGAAACTACACTGGTTATAGGACTAGTACATATATAATAATTCTGTGTGTTCTATTCATTCTTAGTGCAAATTTTATTATTATTTTATATATTGTTTGAAAGACAATTTTACGACCAACATAATTTATTTGAAATATTTTGAAATTTTATCTAATTTTGACCATTTTCAATTTTATTTCATTACGATGGGGGTAGCGAAGCACTCCGAGTTTTAGCTAGTGAGTTATATTTTGCTTAACTTACTTATGAATTATGCAATATATTAGGTGTTTACTTTACATTGATGCTCACAGTATGTACTGTATACATATGTTTATGTAAGTGTTGCAGATTTCTTAAAATGCAGCACCATAAAATGTTCTTAAATAATTGTTGGATAATAAATAAATACAATTTTATGTAAAATTTTTAAGTAAATCTGTGGTTCTAAATAAAACAAATAAAGAATACTTCGATACACCAGTTGGAACCCCTGAAAATTCTCCAAAAATAATTAATTATAAATAATGTATTTTCTTAAACAGTTTGGTTTTGAAAATCAGCAAAAACGCTATTGTAGAATCAGAATTATGGACCAAAATGTCAGACAACAACAATTTTGTATACATTATTTGTATGATAAAAAGAGAAACTGTTATGAATATAGTAAGAATAGGTGCATGATTTTTCATAGCCCCCATACAAATTTATTCCCGAAATATGGCTCAATGATACATAAATGCCTATAAAATTGGATTATCAATACAAATTTCTGCAAAATTAAATTTCATGTAAAAAGAAATCGTAAACCGAAATTTTGTTTAGTTATGTCCATATTTAACCATAGACCCCATATAAAGACGACTTTCAAAGTTCACTAAAATACGTCTAAATCTGGTATAAATATTGTCAACAGGATAAAATTCGGCACAAATAATCCTTATAGATGCAAAAATTGTTTTGATAAATTTTATGATGGTCTGACCATAATTGGTCTTAGCTCCCATATAAGAACCACATACGAAAAAGACATTGATCTATATACTTACCTTATAAATATAGGTACAACCCCTGAAAATTTCATCAAAAAAACTATCAAACAAAGTGTATTAATATAATAAAGGGTGTCCCAATTAGAACGCAATTTTTATATTTGGCGCCATTTGTAGTCTCATTGTTTGACATTTGAACAATTGTTATTGTTTGCTAGTAGAAGGTACGAGGTTAGTAAAAATGGAGCGCTACACGAATGAACAACGCATTCTCATTGTGAAATTGTTTTACTAAAAATTTACCAAAAAACTGAAGCCAGCTGATTAATGGATAAATTTGCCGAAACTGGGTCTGTTAGTGATGTAAAGACAACAACGCGCCTTCGACCAGCTCGATCGACCAAAAATGTCGCAGCTTTACGTGATGATGTCGCTCAAACTCCATCCACCTCAATTCGACACCGAGCTCAGCAAATTGGTGTCTCCAAATACACTATGCAGGGAATTTTGGCGAAAGATTTGCATCTTCATGCATACAAAGTTCAATTGACTCAGGAACTGAAGCCAGCTGACCATGGACAGCGAAGGGAGTTCGTTAATTGGGTATTGGAGAGACAACATGAAATAGCTGATTTTGCCGATAAAATCATCTTCAGTGACGAGGCCCATTTCTATCTTGATGGCTTCGTCACTAGGCAGAATTGTCGCATTTAGAGTGAGGAAAATCCTCGAGTGATTCACGAGAAGCAAATGCATCCTCAACGTGTCACTGTGTTGTGTGGTTTTTGGGCTGGAGGAATCATTGGACCTTTTTTTATGAAAATGAGGCAGGTCAAGCGCAAACAGTCAATGGTGTTTGGTATCGCGAAATGATAACCATTTTTTTCTTGCCTAGAATTTAAGAAATGAATGTGGAGGGCATGTGGTTTCAACAAGACGGCGCCACATGTCATACAGCCAGAGAAACAATTCAATTGCTGCATCAGTCATTTCCCGGTCGTGTTATTTCGCGTTTTTGAGACCAGAATTGGCCATCTAGATCGTGCGATTTAACACCTTTAGATTTTTTTTCTTTGGGGAAATTGGACGCTGCATTAATGAAATACCGCAGCATTTATGCAAAAATTCCATTAAAAGATCGCGTGTGTGCCAGCAAAGCCGCGGCGGCCATCTGCACGATATCTTGTTCCATGCATAACCTCATTCTGTCTACTTTACGATATAATAAAGTTTCTCGATTTTTTTTTAAATATCTGTGTTTTATTCAATATTTAAAAATTGCGTTCTAGTTGGGACACCCTTTATATATATGTACATATGTATGTATATAATATAATTATGCATTCACAACAAAGGTGAAGGGTATATAAGATTCGGCATAGCCGAATATAGCACTGTATGTATGAATGTGTAAATTATTACTAGTTAGTTACTAAGTAGACGAACGATAATATTATTTAAAATATGTACGAGTAATTTTTGTACATATTTCATAATCATTTGTTTATTCTTATTATATTTCTTTTCATAATTATGCTCAATGTGAGACTGAATGAATTTTAATAATAGACTGTGTAGACGCCAAACTGCCTGAACCCCAATACTTTTTTAATTGATAATCAACATGTGAACATGCATCAATAGATCGATTGATCGAAATAAAAACAAAACGAAAAACATACTTTTAATCAGAACGGGGCTGAATGACATCTAGTGAATCAGTTGTATAACGTGCACACAATCATAATAAAAATTATTCTAAATTTTGTATTGGATTGATTGGGTGTATTAAACTGATACTACATACAAACACAGCCAGAACAATAAATTAATGTTTGAGACGGTTGTCTGTCTGTACACTGAATAAAAAACAATACGAAACAATTGAGTTTTAAAACAACATACACTCTGTCGATTATACGTAAAGGCACATGTGCAAAATTATTAAGATTTTCCTCATTAAAGATGCTGGAACTGGAATAGGATCGTATTTTTGTTTATGCCTTTGTCGATAATACTATTTAATTTAGCATCGACAGGGATCTACGAAACTCCTAGATTGATGCAGTCAAGGATATTTTTTCATAAAACAAAAATATTTTCAAAATAGGAGCTAAAAGGGCAAAAAGGGCGTCATGGGTTCTGCTACGCCTGTTTTGCTAATAAAATCTGATAATAATTCGTAGGAAAGTGGTACCGAGGCATTGTAGTTTTCTCTACAAACTTTCTATGTTTAAGTGATGTTAGCAACGAGGGACTTACAGATCAACATACATATGCACATATGTATGTATATATGTATGTATGTGAATTAGTAGATTTAATAGTGGGTGAAGAGAAAATTGAAGCCCTTTAAATCTTGTCGGTCCTGACCTTTTCCAAGCGTTATTAAACCGATCGATATCGATCGATAATTAGGGGTGTCAGGAATCTGATATTATAGGTAGACCTATTCCTAAAGAGGAAAGATAAACCACAAAACAGCAAAGCACTGTAGAAATCAGTCTGCCATCTTTTTTAATAAAAAACAGTTAAGAATATTATAATTTCGCCTAAGTTCTTAAAAGGAAATATCTTTCAACCATAATGTTAGCATAATACAATCATGAGCCAATCAAAACGGCTTGTAGCTCAACCAGGTCAAGAAGGATTGTCAAGGGTCTCCAAGTGTAAACTTGCTTATTTATGTATATCAATCCATTATTAAATGCATTTATATAAATTTCCCTTAGTGCATTATTTCATATTTAAAAAAATATAGAAAGACGAAAAAATAAATAAATAAATAAATACATATGTATGTATGTATGTAAATAAAAAAAACCAGAAGTTAATAAAACTCTTAATATTTGTTGATAATGAATAAACGAAAACAATAACAAAATGGTCTGGCCCATCAGTTATGAATAAGAGTTTGCCTCTAGCTGCTCTCTCAGATGCTTGTGTAATTTTAAGCGGACCTTCTTTTAAAAAACGGCTGTGAACGGAGGCACTTCAAGGCCTAGAACACGAATTATTTTAATTTTTACATATGTACATACATATGTACATATATTGTTATAAAAGCGCAGTTATTATTGAAAATTAAATTAAAAATAAATTCAAATAGCGGAAATTGTATAAATAAATTTGACGCCAAAAGCTATAAATATGTAGCTAAAACGTCCTAACGTGCGCCAGCAGATTCAAATTTAAAAATACATTTTTAAACCAAAAAAGTTTAATTAAATCACGTTGAGCGTGTAGTGGAAAACCGGTAAAAACCAATTAAAAAGATTACAGATTCAAAATCAAACATTCTCAAACATACCTTCCTCATCATATGTTTGTTTGTATGTATGTATGTACATATGTACATATACCTACAAAAGTATTCGGTTTGTGTAAAATGTTTGATTGCAAACAAAATTTTTAAATACCAATAACAAATAAATAAAAAAAAAAAACGAAAAACATCTTTAGCTAAGTTTAGCCTGGCGCCAGTCTAAAAATAGACTGACTTGATCGGTCTACAACTTACAACAACCAGCGATACAAACAACCAACCAACCAACAAACCACTTTATTATCGTAATCTCTGACAAACAAATAGTTGCTCGTAAACAAGCAAGCAAACAAACAAACGCTCTAAAAATAAACCAGCTGATTTTGTTGCCGTGAAAAATTTGTTTTTGTCTTTTTGTTTACAACATTTGACAACAACAAGCTGATAAAGTAACCAACAACAACAACATTAGCGACCGACTTATGTTATCTGCATATTTATTACATACATACACTTACGCTGGACTATATGCTTGTTCATTACATGCAGTGTTTGTTTAAGGAAAAACTATAAATAACACGAATGTTTGCTGCGCGTCGTAATAATACTAATAATAATAGCAACAACAACAACAAAAACAACATCATAAGTAAATGTGGCCAACAATAACAACGACATCGAGTGTAAACAGCGTAAATAAATAGTGAACAAACAGTGTGTATATCTGAAGAAAATCTCCCCAAGGAACTCGAACAAACAAGTCGAATGTTTAACTCTAACGGTGACAACAAATATTGGAAAATCACACCGAACAACAACAACAAGAACAAAAACTAAGGCAGCAGCAACAACATTAAAAAAAAACACAAAAAGCGCGTCGTCAGACTTTTTACCATCGCGCACCACACATATACAAACACACAAAGGTTTCAACGTTCATTGCAAACAAACTTAATGACCAGAACTATGCAGAGCTCGATACGAAACAGTGTAGCGCTCGCACCCTGCACGAAGTCTTCTTCTAATTGAACTACAAAGAAAACACAATTCAATTGAATTAGTTTAAATCGTCCTAAATTCTCCGCTCCATCCAGCACCTGAATAGTTAATCCAATCAGATTCATATCGAACAAACTTTCCTCGAACACATAAACAAACTAAAGCCTCAGTTAAACGGCCTGTTGCTTAAAAATTGCTAATTTCTCTTCAAAAAACAAAATACATAGTTTCAAAAAGGAGAATAAAAGCAGAAAACTAAAATTGTGATTTAAAAAAGCCTGTGTGTGATAAACAAATAATAAATTTTTTATTAACTTATTTTCAAATAAAACTTCATAAAAATGTATTGTTTGTCCTTTTGTATCAACAAATTATAAAACAAAAAAACACTAAAAATTTAAAGTTCCTGATTACAACAACAAAAATATATATTTAGAAAACTTAAAACAAATCGAACATTAATCCGAAGCCTGCGAATCCTGCATCAGACAAGGAAAAGGGATTTTATATAGAAAGCTCCCGCTGTATGTATAATGCACAGCAGTCGTATCTCACCAGTTTGCAGGATTGAACAGTTAGAAAACCACAAAAGTAAGTAAAATTTTATTAAAATATTTTCCTAGTTTTCAAATAGACCCCCTATTACAGAGTCTGAAAAGAATTCTTTAAACAAATTCGGAAATCGTATTGTATTGTTCTTAGTTTGTTATTAGTTTTTGGAATGTACTCGTATCTATGTACATTAGGAATGGCAAATGAAATTTTCAATATTTACCTATTTCAGTAATAATGTGTACATTTTTACACCAATTGTCCTAAAATGGGTAAAACTTTGCTGTCAGCCTATAAACCACATACATACATATATATATGTACATTAGTTATCGATGTTCTCGACTAATATGAAAATTTGATTCATTTTAAGAATACGTTTCATAATTTTTTTGTCCTGGGCTCAATATTTGGTGAGTTGGATCAAAGGATAAAAATGTCCTTTTTAGAGGTTTTTTGATTTTTTTCACATTTCATCCAAAGGAACTATATGTAAATTTGGTATCATATGAAATTCATTCAATGGGTTATCAAAAATTAAAAAAAAAACTTTATTATAATAATTTTGGGGTACTACCAGATACCGTTTCACCTCTATATTATATTCCTCATTTTTCTAAAGTACCAGCTATTTAAAATTTCAAACGATATCTATTCAGCATCATTCATATTCATTATTTTATGTATATATTCATTTTTTTATATGCCAATCCTTCAAGAGATCGGGGTAAGAAATTAATCAATCTATGAATCCTGTAAATATAATCGTTTTTATACCCTACACCACCACAGTGGGGAGGGCATACCGGATTTGTGCTGTTGTTTGTAACGCCTAGAAATAATGCTCCAACACCTTAAAGTATACCAATCCACTCAGAATAACTTTCTGAATCGATTTAACGATGTCCGTCCGTCTGGCTGTCCATGTACAGCTATGCGCAGAGTACAGGTCGCAATTTGGAAGATATTTCTAACTTTCTGAGTCGATTTAACGATGTCCGTCCGTCTGGCTGTCCATGTACAGCTATGCGCAGAGTACAGGTCGCAATTTGGAAGATATTTCGATAAAATTTGGTACGTGGGTGGATGGGATTGAAAGTGGTGGAAATCGGTCCAATATTTCACCTGACCCCCTTACAAATGTCCTCCCGAAATTGGGGTTTACCGATCATAAATATTTGAATTATACAACTATCCAAACAAATTTCATCACAAATAAGTGGTAAATGCAGCCAAATCACGTCTACAAATTTTGTGCAGATCGGTCCATAATTACTCATAGCACCCATATAAGGCCCACTTCCGAAAATCACTATAAAGAGCATAACTCTCTCAAAAATTTTGGTATCCAAATAATATTGAACGCAAATATATTTCATATGTATATAAATAATACGGTATAGTTTTATTATTTTCGGTTTATAATTAGTCGTAGCTCCCATATAAGGCCCACTTTCGAAATTCACTTTAACGATCATAAAATTCTAAAAAATGTTGGTATCCAAATAAAATTTGACACAAATAAGTTTCTTATATACAGAAATGACGACACCTAATTTTATAATGGTCGGTCCATAATTATTCGAAACTCCCTTATAAGACCCTCTCCGTAATTCAATTTAAGCTCCATAAATCTTTTAAAAGTATTTGTATCGAGATAAAGATTAACACATATAATATTAATATTCATAGACATCATAACACTAAATTTTTGGATGATCGGTCAACAATAGGTTATATCTCCCATATAACGGCTATTTCTGGAAAAACTGTTTTATACATATACTGGGTGTAGGGTATTATATGGTCGCGGTTGACCGACTTTACTTTCTTATTTGTTTATGCTGGCAAACATAATGTTTTATTTTGACATTTTGTATTAATGGTTAATGTGTAAATATTAAGGAATCAGAATTATCACAGTATGGTGGGCCTACCACTAATGATGCATTACAACTGAAAAATAAACAAGTGAGAAAGTATAGTCGGTCAAGCCCGCCCATATAATACCTTACACCGAGTAAATAAGCAAAAACTGTTTTCACAAGTGCGCGCTATATAGGAGCTATGACCTATTATGAACCGATTATCATAAAATATAGCAGCATGACTTCTGTGCATATTTAAATTATTTGCATTAAATTGTGATTTTCAGAAGAAGGTTTTATATGAATGATATGACTAATTATAAAATAAGGTTGCCATGAGTTTTGTTTATATGAAACTTATTTATCTTGATTTTCAATTGGATAGCATTAGATTTTAAGGAGATTCATGCATGTTGAAGTGATAAAGTGGGAGCTATGACTAGTTATGAACCGATCATCATAAAATTAGACCCAATATTTGGTTTACGTACGAAATATATTTATTGAATTTTTAAGATATTTATGTTCGTTAAAGTAATTCTCGGATGTGGGCCTTATATGGAAGCTATATGGATTTTAAAAATCGACCGATCTGCACAAATTTTCAAATATGATTTATTTTTATATAAAGCTTATTTGTGGAGAAATTTGTTTTGACATCAATATAAAAACTCTGGTGATTCTGAGTGGATCGGTATTACATACTTTAAGCTAGTGTTCGAATATTATATAATATTAAACAGAGCTGATTGTGTAAAATTTCGTTATGATATCAGTAGTTCTCTACAGAATTATTTCCGATATAAAAGGTTTTTGAATCTCAAATATTTTACATCTCAGAATTTATGCGTTGAAAATTTCATACAGCGCTAAACATTTCTCCGTTATCAGTAAAAACAGAAAATTGGCTTATTTACTATTAGGTATACGGATTAGGCGACAGATGGGTTTTGCACTTCGGGATGATGAAAAAATCATAAACAGCTCCCTTTGCATTGCGAACACATACTCGAATGTAGCTGACATTTAGTTTCAAATGGTAGATTTCTGTTTGTAATATAATTTATTAATACTAAATTACTTCTAAATAATGCAAACGGTATGTAATAGACATTACAAATATGTTAACATTTCATCGTCAGGCTTAGAAGTAAAGCAAATAAATTTCACTTAATCGAGGACCCACTGTATATTATTTTAATCTTAAAAATGTTTTAAAATATTTGAAAATAAAAGCTATTTTTTATTTTCAAGTGGAAAATAATTGCTATACGAGTAAGTTTCTCTCTTTGAATACAATACAAACTCTTTTACAAACAAACACGAAACTACGAGTATATATACCCTGTCGGACTTTGAGTTAACTTAAAACTAACTCATGGTCAATCCAAAATAAGTCACAAGTGACTCAAAAGCTAACTCATTTTCCATGTAAAATGCTATTCAGTTTTTCCACGCGTTGTCATTAGAATGAGTCAGTACTCACTCCCTCTGCATAAGTTTCAGCTAACCACAAGCTAGCTCATTATAAGTTAGCTATAAACTAACTAATGATTGGGTTAAAAAAATATTTAAAATTAAGAGTTATTCAAATTCATATTAAATGTTTGTTATTATTTTATATTTTTCTTAAAAAGATGCTTTAGTTTTATAAAACTTGTTACATCCACCTCAAATTACTAGATAAACTGAATGAAAATGAAAACAAAACACATATGTACTTACAGTTTTAACTGTTATGATCATGTGGAAAAAAAGTAAGAACTTTTTTTTTTGTTCTTTGAATTTTACTCTCTTTAATGATTGTTTAACCTTTAATTAGGCGCATGGGGTCAGAAGAAATTAATATTGAAAAATTTATACGTTAAAATGTTCGAATAAGTACTGAATTTTATTTATATTTTGTGTTTTTAAATGAAAAAATTTTATGTTTTCGTTTTTTTATACATAATTAAAATAAATAACTTTGAAAATTTAATAAAACATACTCATTTTTATTTTTTTGTAATCCTAAACTTGCAATAAACTTTGGGGTCAAGTAAGACCCCATGCAATTAATTGCGTGATTTTCTTGATGCGCATAATTAAAGGTTAATTCTGCACCAGCTTTGAGTGAGCCAATGATTAGTTTAATACTTATCAAGAAGAAGTCAAATGTTTTAAAAAACAAATACATAGTTCATCTCTGCATCATTTTTGAGTTACTTCAGGAGTCAGTTGTAAATGAGCTAGCAATAAGTTAACTTTATTTTGAGTTAGCTCACAAAAATCCGACAGGGTATGTACATTATGTGATAAGATTTCTATTTATGAATGTATGTATGTACGAGCATGTACATACACATATTTTAAATAATTTTTATTTTACTTATTAAAAACGCACTTTTCTTTTATAAATTTTATATTTGTACTCGTACATACATATAAACATACAAATTTTTATTTATATATATATATGTATAGTTAGTTCAATAAAATCATAAATACATATTAATAAATTTTGTTTAGTCGTTTATTTTGTAAATAATCAGTATTTTTTTTTGATATGTAGTTATTCCCTTCCACATTTTGTGGGATTGTATTTGCTGATTAACTAGCTGTGACAATTAAGTTTGAAAAATTTAAGAAAAATATTTAGACCCTGACAGAAAAATAATATGAAAAACAATAAACAATAAAGATTTCTTCTTAAGTTTTAATAAATAATACATACATACATACATATGTTGTATGTTCAATAATAAAGTACAAAACAAAAACATTATTTCGACACGCACAAGTAGTTCATGTACATATTTAATAAGTTTATTATGTTTTTCTTTATTTTTGAGTTAAGACAAAATGTAAATTGTAAAGCCTTGATGTAAGACCTACATAGTTGTTTATTTTAGTTTGGAAAAGGTTAAATGTGTACATACTACGAAATATTTTTAGCTTGAAAGACACAATGTTTTTATTTTGATTTACTGTAAACCTTGCTCAAAATCATTTTAATCTTCCGGTTTATTGTTTTGTTTTTTTTTTTTCAGTAAATACATACATATATTGAAACGAAGATGAAGTTCATTCATTTAAAAGTTGCTTTCAATGTCCTGGGCGCTTATTTTCTAATGTGGAACTCGTTTACATTCCAGCTTTAAACCCAAATATCTTCTAATTATTTGATATCATTTAAAAAATCACGCATTGGACATTACTTAGATATAAACACTTTTTTCATATAAAATTGTTTTTCAATTTTAAGTTAGGAATTATTACAAATCAGAACCGAAAAAGCGAGTTCGCATAAAAATTATTCTCTGGAGGAAAACGTTTTTATCAGCTACACATGCAGAAAATGTAAATCCCACAGACTTTTGTATTGCGAAATATTCCATCGTGAGCTTTATTTCTTATGATCTCTTTGCCAAACAAACAATTGACCTAAATTTAACTGTCATTGCTTGACAGACGTTTTTCTGTTTCGATCACGGTTGGGTCGTTTCCGAACGAGATACATTCGATATCTTTACGGATGGTTTCAAGTTTTCGGCTGGGCTGGTTAAGCTTTTACATTACCCGATTTCGAAAGGTAGTCTGTTTCAGTCTGCAGGATTAATGCTTAGACTAGAAATTCTAATGTGACCACATCATGCTCGTTATGGCCAATATCTAACTATCTAAGACAGCTGTGTTGACATAATACGGCTTATTATGCTTTTCCAATGAGTGCTATAGAAATTGCCACGATGGAGACTTGAAGGAAACTGTTGAACATTCCGACTCTATGATTAAACTAGGACTGTGATAACGGTTAGTTCTCTTTTACACGATCTGAACAAATTAATTAATAGTAAAGAAATTTACTAAAATTTACAAAATACTTAATAAGTTGGCTTTCGCTTTCACTTTAGCAGACGTACATAGATGACGTGCAATAAACAAAGGCCATTCAGTAAGTGAACAATAGTCTAAGTAATCCTGCCAATAAAATAAAGCGATTCTTTTCAATGTTTTCTGTAAAATGTAAAAGTCACGCGATATTCAAGGTCAATAGTCAGAATATTGTAAAATCTAGCATAAGAGCGACCAGAATTTTTAACCTGATGATGTCATAGAAACTGAAAAATTGGCAATCTTTAAACATTCTGTGACAGGAGTAACCCAAACTATCTGATCTATTTTGGGTTGTGTTATAAAATGTTTAAGATAACTAGATAGATTCAATAAACATTACTTTAAAAAAAATCTATTATAATTAAGATAAATTTTTCATTAATAACCGATAAGCATACTTAGTGAAAGATAAAATGTTTTGTTATGGTGAAACTTGAATCTTTAAATCATTACAGATGGTGTTTCCAAAGGCATATTTAACGTACTCGTCGTATCGTACTCCCATCAGTACCTGCACTTCAATTAAGGCCTCACCAGTTCGTCTGATGAGTTTACCAGCGATATTAGTTGGTATTTTAGTTCTTGTAGTAGTCTCGCCCCAGCTACAAGCTCAACCCTTAACACCGAGTGACAATAGTAATAATTTCGAATATAAACATTATTGCAGCAATTCATTGTCTGATGTTATACGACTTCTCTGTGGTGGGCCTTACAATTCGCAACAATATGCTCAATATAGTAAGTTTCCCCTCCATTCCATAAAATAAAAAACATACTGCGTCCAAAATTATTGACTGATTTGATTTTTTTTTCTGTTTTTGTTTTCTTTTCTTCTTCTTGCTTTCTTAATATCAGCGGACAAAAGTGGTACGTTTAGTTCGAATTCTATGAAACGTCTTGCTAGTGATGATGGAATCTACTTTAGGACTCTCCAGACCGAACGAATTCATGAATGTTGTCAAAGACCCTGTGGCTATTCCGAATTGAAATTGTATTGCGCACCCATTTGAAGTATGAACGAATGCGAGAGAACTAACGCAGTTTCTCAAGATCTCCCACAATTGTGACGAGATATTTATCTTTTAAAAAAATATATATTCTTAGGAATAATAACTATAAGACAGCTTTTAAAAAATATAGTTTAATATAAATATATGTATATATATACTGTTGGACCTCGGTTATCCGTGAACATCAATTATCCGGGAAAGAAGCAGACATTTTTTTTTGTTTTGCACCGATTTAATTTTTTTTGCATTGATTAACCGTGATTACCTCTATTATCCGGGATTATAAGCATATTTTTTTGATTACTTTTGAACAATCAAAGAAAATGTTAACAAAACGAAAAAAGGGAATTCCCTCATTTGCATACGATTAGTCAGTAATTTTTTTAAGACATTACTAAACTTGAAATGTTTATGAATTGTCATTGTCACTGTTTTCTTTTTATTTTATTTTTTACATATGTATATTATTTCAACATGTACATATGTATGTACATACAACACTTGAAGTGGTTATTATATAAATATGTATGTACAACAAAGTCCATTAATTAAAAAATAAAATTATAAAAAAACTATTCAAAATTGTCCCTCAATTAACCGAGAAAATCGATTATCCAGGATGGTTCCGGTCCCGACCATCACGGATAATCAAGGTCCTACTGTATACATAGGTATATACAATATATGTATGTATATATACACATGTATTTATATCTAGGGAAGGGTAGTATGTAAATAGAGTAGAGATGGAACTAAACGAAAGTTGAGATGTTTACTGATACAACTTACAGATATCCCTAAATACCGACGGAAAGCGGAACGTATTTTTACGCTGAGCATTAGCGCTGATACCCCATCCTTAAACAAAAGCGGCAACGTTATGTCAAAACGATAAAAACAGGGTTATCAAACAAATAAATAAACGACCATTTTTATTGTAACAGCTGGACATTGCTGTTTATTTCTCTTTTTTTTTTGTTTTGTTTTGTTTTGTTTTCTTTTGCAACTTACTTTACTGTTAAACGGCTTGTCAAAATCGGATTTTCCAATAGCAAAGCGTTGCCGCCGTGTTGTTTCGGTATGCTACATACAAAATGTATCAGCATGACAAATTTTGACATTTAAAAAACGCTTTCCGTCGGTATTTAGGGATAGCTGTTAGTACTATATATTTAAGAAAATTAAACTATTAAGTTGTAATAAATATTTGAGAATTAAAATAAAGATTAAATAAAACTCGAGTATCTAGCAAATATACAAACTTAATTAAGAATTGTAAACATAAACGTCTTGTTAAACACATATGTTATTTAATGATCCGTAACACTGCTTTCTAAATCAACTGTAAAAGTAAGAATATTTATATTCTGAAATTTCTATCAAGATAAGCAAAAAAATTTGAGGAGGTGTGGGCCCATTAGCTCAGTTGGTTAGAGCGTCGTGCTAATAACGCGAAGGTCGCGGGTTCGATCCCCTCATGGGCCAACGTTTATTTTTTAATGAAGATTAATGCTAGGAACACAACTGGGACGAACGACGAATTTTTGATCGTGAATACTTCGCCAAAAATAAAACACGTTTGTGTATATAAAAATATACACAATTCAGCGTCGACTGAATTTATCATACGCGATGATTGTCAATGACTAATTCGTTGTATTAGGCGGAATTCGTCGTTTTTCCTAGATGTGTTTTAGCATAATTGCACAGTCTATAAATAGAGCCTGACCCTAGGCTGCTAAATTAAAATATATTTTGTTATATTCGTTTGTCGGTTTAAAATGTTCAATGGAATAAACACGTATTTTAAGTAACACGTAACAAGGTAAAATTCAAATATTGTCATTGTCGTTATTGAATTAGTATCGACATCAAAAAACTCTCTTATTTTGCAATAAACAAAATCCAAGAAACTTTTATAGCATTTTTTTTATTTGTTTTTAGCTCTTCTTAGCCTTTTTAACAAAATCTAGCACTATTTCCTAATTAATGTTTGCCAACACTGTCTGAGACACGCAATGGTCAGACAAATTCATAATAACTAAAACAACAATTGATTTCTAACCGATTTATGGCATATATGTAACTATTATAAATATTTTCTAAGTAATATAAAAAAATATATTACCATATCTTATTCGTCAAATAAAATTACATATGAATGAAATAATAAATAATTTGTTTTTTTTAATTCTCATGTTTCTCACTGAATCTATATATTCGATTCGAAATTCTCAGGAGATGGGTTGTAAAGAAAAAAATTCTAAAATTCCGGGTAAAACTGGGATTTTTTTTGTGTGAGTCCAGTTAACTTTAATTTAAAAAAAAAAACCCTAAAGTATGCTGTACAAATTTAGATATTTTATTTGGATTCGAGTTTTTTTTAACTTTTGGGGTTTTATTAGTCGTTATCGAATAATATGTATCGAAATTTCCCCCCTGTCATTAGAAATTTCGATACATATTATTCGATAACGACTAATAAAACCCCAAAAGTTAAAAAAACTCGAACTCACGAGTAAGTATTCGATCGTATACGACTGCCAGAATTAGCCCCCAGGGAGGTTGTGATTACATCTTATTATATGGTGTTCACACATGCATTTTTAATTGAAATTTTTTAATTAACTCCCTAATTAAATTTAATTATCCATACAAAATTTCAATTAAGGTAATTGCTTCATTATCAGTTAATTGTTCTAATAATTGTTAAAATTAAAAATACAACCCTGTGACAAGTAATAACTAAAATGGCAGTTGTTTCGCTTTTACATTAATAAAGAATATTTTTAGGCTGAAAATTATAATATTAGAACCAAATAAATGTATAAACGCTAATTAAATTAGCAATATTGAGCATGTGTGAACACTTTTTAATTAACCAATAATTGACTCAATTAAAAATGCAGGTCTTAACACCATATTATTATATATCTATATAGTACATACATATATACAAATTAAATGGCATCACGTGAAAACGGCTGGAGCGATTTGGCTGTTTTTTTTTATTCAATTCAAAACTTTCAGGAGATGGTTTGTAAAAAAAACTCGGCAATTTTAAGTTTTTAATATATTGACTCCTTTTCACTTCTCATTTTTCTTAATAAGCGAAAGTTTTTTGATATACAAATCAAATCAGCTAGTTTGAAATAAATTTAAAATATAACGATTTCGATAATATATCTACTGACATACATTATGTATGTATACTATAATAATTATTAATGTTTTTATTTTTTCAGAAGATGTTTTCCGCAAAATATATAATCGCAACTCAACGTCGTATCTTAAGTTTAACAGCAAATACTTTAGTCATTTGCTTAATTGTGATAATTTACATGCCCACACCTGCCCAAACACATCCCATGTCACCGCAAGATGGTCATGTGCCCAATAGGCGTTACTGCAGCACAGCATTATTTGAGGCCATACGAGTCATATGCGAGGGCCGTACCAATTCACTATCCAGTCGATATCGTAAGTAATTTACAGAGCAATTCTCTCTTTGAATCCACTAAAATGAATCGTTTATATTGTGTTTTTTGTCATTTTGCAGCTGATAGTTTTGGCAATCGTAGGCCGAGTCTTCTACGGCGTCTACTACCAGAAGAAGATGTCATATTTCGTCCTTCGTTTAGTGGTGCTGTACACGAGTGCTGCCGTCGTCCATGTGGTTATTCCGAATTGCATGCATATTGTGAAGATTAAGAAATAATTAATTAAAATTCATTGTCATTTCCGATCTTCATTATCATCGTCATTTTTTATTTTATTTTTTTTTTATCATTTGCAATTAATATGCATACGATACATACATACATAAATATGAATTATTTTCTTTTATTGTATTTTATTAACATACATATACATTAATGCATGTTTGTTTGTTCGTTCGATCATTCATTTTAGGCTGTTTAGACATACATATTTGTTTAAGATTTTTTGTTATTATTATTAATTTTATTTTAACATTTTAGGTTGTCTTTTTCTATTCTTATCTACATACATACATACATACTTATATTTCTCATAATTCTAACAAGCTGTGTGTATATTTTTTATTTTCGTTTTAGCAAAATGTTGTTAGCAAATTTTTATTTGAATAAAAAACTTAAAAAAAGAAATTGTTATAAAAATTTTATTAAATAAAATTATTGAAAAAAGATAATTTGTTTTACATTTAAGACTTCAATTTATATGTGAGAGATGAAATGAATTGCTTACCAACAAAATCTGGTATGAATATGTACATGTGCAGTGCCGGTCAAAATAATAGCGCCACAGAAACTTAAAGCAATTATCATTATTACTAAGACTTGTTGCACTGGACCTTGTTTGATGAAAGAACGAATACAACCCCAGCTGACACCTTCGATATGTAAAACGTAGTCACAAAGCTCGTGCTCAAAGGTTTAAGGGTTGAGGTTTGTTTTATGGAAAAACTGTTTTATGTAAAATAAGAAATCTAAGATTACAAGTAGTCCCAAATCGGTATTTCCAAGCGATAGCAAAATTTAGGATCTTCGTTTGGACAGAACTGATATCGGGCAAACTCGAATTCAACCCAAGAGCGAATTCGTTCCATAACTACTTGGGATTACGAAGAAATTTCCAAAGTCACATTACCATTCCGCCAAAAATATTTAATAAGATGTTATTCATAACAGCGATTCCTAAATGACCGTTTGAGCGCGGTGCAAATATTGAATATGTATTAACATATGATCAAATGCTTGATTGATGGTCATAGAATTTGAAATTATAGTCTACACAATTTAATTGATATACATGTGGTCTTCAAACTAAAAGATTTTGAATCGCAATCACATTTATTAACAAGTTTTTTTTCTATTTATTTATTGTATCTTCATTAGAAAAAAACCAACTAACAATTAGCCAATTCACAATGTGTTCTAAAGTACTAAGTCATAAAATACTATTTTAAGGCACTGTTGTGAACGGCCTGTCGTATATTATTTATTTTCATAAACGTCATTACTGAATACACACATTCAATAAACATCAAACATCAAATATAAATAAAAATATTTTAAGGGCGCAATTATTAAAATAAAAAATGGCCAGCAAAAGAGAAAAAAAATTATGGAGGAATTGTGTGAAAAATATGCAATGGATACAGAATCAACACAACTCAGATCCTTCCCTTCTTCTTAGTAGAATATAGCCACTATTATTTAATATGTTGCGGGCTAATGGGCTTGGTGTACTTCAAGCTTTTTTAAGTGTTTTTCTACATTTTCCTGGATCTCAGTTATTGCCAAAGACACGTTTTAGGTCTTTATGAATATTCGAACATTTTACATACCAAGGGCAACTATAATCATTCGTAGCAATTTGTTTTGGCGTCTTTAAATTCTGCCTACTTTTAAAGCTGGGCCGTTCCCCATAGTTGAACTCCATAACACCATATAGGTTTAGGGATTGAGTTATTAAGTAGGAGTTTACAATCTAAACTAAGCTTAGATTTTCTGATAATGAGCCAATTAATTTGGATTAATTTCAATTTTATTTGAGTCAATTATGCAACTACAGCGATGCCAACTTAGCCCTCAAAATGCAAAAAAAGAAGATTGGGCCTAAACTAAAAAAACGCGTAAATCTAGCACGTTATTACCTTTTGCTTGATATGGCTACATTTTAGTTTTTTCGTACTTTTTCTTCCTTTAATCTAATAATATAGAAATATGTAATGTTATTGGTAATAACCCATTCCTTAAACTGTCCAGTTTTGCCAAACACATATTGACATATCCGTACTCAAACGCAGAAGTTGAGAGGAGTTTTAGTGTCATGAATTTATTCAAAAATGAAATTAGAAACAAAATGTCATTAAATACGTGTAACAGTTTATACACATTTAATATAGCCTAAAAAGAGATAATGTATTTTGTTAAAACTACAAAATACCTGAAGAAGTGTGCTCAAAAATTAATTCGAATGAAACATATAAAACAACTAAATATTTTATTGATAGTGTCTTATGGACTGAAAATGATGACGAACAAGAAATCGAAATTTTGTTAAGTAACAACCAATTTTAAATGTATATATGTATATGTACTATTTAATACTATGTATTTAATCTTAAACATTAAAATGTAATATGAAATGTAATTGAAATATGTATCTTCTGGTAGTAATTGTTTTCTAATAAATCTATATATATATATAAAAGAGTAACGTGACTGACTGACTGACTGACTGATTCATTTATCATCGCACAGCCCAAACCGCTAAAGCTAGAAACTTGAAAATCGGGTAATGGGTTCCTTTTACAATATGTAGATCCACTAAGAAGGGATTTTTGGAAATTCGGTTTTTAAGGGGGACAAATGGGGCAAAAACGGTTAAAACCAGTACCTCTATATCTCCAAAATAAATAAACTTAGAAATAATATTTTAAAAGCGCCTTTATTCACAAACAGAGCCGACAGGTGTCTGGTACTTTTTTGAAATTCGAAATTCAAGTGACCATATGGGGTAAAAATAGTCCCCGTAGAACGCTCCGTTAACATATATATCTCCTACATAAATAAACATAGAAATACTATATTAAATGCATCTGGCTCAGATCAATAAAGACTAGAATTTTTTGGTACTTTTTTGAAATTCGAATTCCTATGGCCTAAAAATTGTATTCTTTTTTTGGTAATTTTTTATCAAAATGTATTCTCTCACTAAAAATTCCTTGAACTATTATTTTCATATAGTACGTATTACGGATAATTAATAGGTACTTTTTCTAAAATCATTTTTTCACGGGTGACAAAAAAGAGACAAAAACGGGGTAAAAACGGACATTTGATATTCACCCCTATCGTGAATAAAAATTCCACATGAAATTTGTTCCCTTTTATTTTTTTAACATTGAATTTTAATAGGATAAAGTGATAAGGGAACAAATTTCATTTATTCACGATAGGGGTGATTATTTATTCAATTTAAAAATAAAACAAGTAAGAGTGCTATATTCGGCTGTGCCGAATCTTAAATACCCTTCACCTAAGCGTAATAAGAAATACAGAAACTACAGTAGACTAGAATATCCTAATTCTGTGTCTTCTAATTAGTCTTAGTGCAAATTTTATTAGTATTTGATATATTGTTTGAAAGACAATTTTACGACCAACATAATTTATGTTAAATATTTTGAAATGTTGTCTAATTTTTACCATTTTTAATTGATTTAATTACCAATTCTTACCATAATTTACAGAGTCTGTCTGATGTTCATAATAATCTTGAGTGTAATTTAACAAACAGAGTATAAAAAAGGGGTACAATTCGGTTTTAGTGATTTTGCTCAAAAAAAAAAAACAAAATCAAATAGGGCTTTTAGAGGAGATACCAGCAAAAAAAATTTGTTGACGGTCACGCCTATTTTCGAGGGGGCGGGCCCTTAAAGTTGAAAATATATAGGGTGTCTGATAATTTGTAATACATTAAATAAAAGGTATTAAGAATACCTTTCCAACGATATATATCATGATTATAAAATGTGGACCGAATATGGGTTAAATCCGAAAAGAATATTTTTTGACCCGAATTTATTTGTTTTTTGGAAATGGTTCTTATATGGCAGCTATGAAAATTATGGGCCGATCTTCTTAAATTTTGCAACAGTTATTTTCATGGATATGAGGATATTTCACGTCGAATTTCAACATAATAACGGTATATTTAAAATATATATTAGTATTAACGTGGATTTCGGTAGTGGACCTTATATGGGGGATATTGTCAAATATGTACCGATATTCTCAAAATCCAGCAGTTTGATTTAGGCATGTATGTAAATGATCCGTGTAAAATTTTGGATTGGTACCCTTATTTATAAGCGATTTATGAGTATTAAAGTGATTTTCGGAAGAGGGCTTTATATGGGGCATACGGTTAAAAATAGACCGAAATTCACAAAATTTTGTGGGATGATTTTTGTATATATTAAAATGATCTGTGCAAAGTTTTGAGTCGGTACCGATATTTATACAATATATATAGGGAAAAATCTCTTTTTCAGATGTGGTCCTTGTATGGGAGCTATGACCAGTTCTGGGCCGACCACCATAAAATTTAGTACAGCAATTTATTTGCCTATAAAGAGTATTTATGTCAAATTTTAGCCGTTTAACATTATTTATATCTGTTTTATACGTATTTAAGTGAATTTTGGAAGTGGACTTTATATGGGGTCTATGGTGAAACATGAACCGAATTAAAACAAATTTCGTTTTGAGATTTCTTTTTGTATAAAACTTATTTCTGCTGAATTTTGTCTTGATATTCCAATTTTATAGGCATTTATTTATCATTAAGCCATATTTCGGGAATATATATATTTGTATGGGGGCTATGAGAAAGCATGGACCGATTCTTACTATTTTCCGCATACTTTCTTCTTTTATAGTACAAACAACGTATACAAAATTTCATGGTATTATCTGCAATATATTTCAAAATATTGCAATAAAATGAACGAAAAGTATCAAATTTTTATGGAGGTGGTCTCACATATTGGTTCATAACTCTGGTTAACCTAAACCGATTTTGCTGATTTTAAATAGCAAACTTCTCGAAAGCACTTCTGACAGAATTATTGAAGGTTTGGATCCCGAGTATATCTGGGGACTTCAAAAAACTGATTTCAACAGACAGACAGACAGACAGACAGACAGACAGACGGACATGGCTTAATCGACTTCGCTATCTATAAGGATCCAGAATATATATACTTTATAGGGTCGGAAAATTATATTGTGGAAATTTCACACGGAATGACAAACTTATATATACCCTTCTCACGATGGTGAAGGGTATAAAAAAAGATAAAATATTCTTCCATCCACACAGAAAAAAACCCAGAACATGCTATTCATGACTCAAATATAAAGGTGTAAAAAGAGTCAAATTTCATAACACTTATATTGGTACTTTTTTGAAATTCATATCTACTATTTTATTCTCGCAAACTATGCATCTGATCATGTTAATATTGTTGTGCCGGGAAGGTTTCTGAGTTGGTACGACCACGCCTACTTTAACGCCTAGTTTTTTTAAATTGATTGATTGCTTCTGCATGGCGTTTTACAGGTTTACTTCAAACAAGTTGTATACAAATCTTACTGAAGGCGAGGTAAAAATAAAAATGTTATGTTCCACGCCCACTGTCATGCCCCATCTCAAAAAAATGTTAGTATGTATGTATGTATGTCCTTTATAGAATCGTAAACTATGCATTTGCTCATGTGATTATCTTTGGCAAAGTTGTTGGGCATGAGCCCGGGAATGATTTCGAGTTGGTATGAACACGCCTACTCTAACATCCACTTTTTTAATTAATTCAACGCCTGCCGGGAAGGCCAGACCGCTGGACCGATCTTACTAAAACTTTGACGGGATATAACTAAGACTCCGGCATGACTAAGGATACATTTTTCGAACGCCTTCTTTTTTCAAAATGAACAAAATCAATTCTTTCTTTCAAATTAATTTTAATTGGTGGCGTAGCAACGCGCGCAAATGTCATCTAGTTATTTTATAAAAATGTGTTTATTGTTCTGATTTTTAAAAGAAGCATTTTATAATTTAGACCCTTTTCGCACTTTATCGAAAATTTTGACAGGATATGGCTTTAAACGTATTTTTTTTTTCAATTAAGCCCTTTTTTACGCGTTTTGAGTCTCAAAAGTTGGCATCACTGTGCAACTATATGGGATTTCCATGTACGGCGACGATAGAGGTTTATTGCTTGATTATTGATGTAAATAGGAAAGCATGATTCTCTACGCAATGCGAATGTTATGTGTGTGCATTTCTGGGGCCAAATTACCGTATTCGATATCGAGTAATAGCGTGTTCACATATACACCTTAATTGCGTTAATCGTAATTAACGCTATTATTGAGCTCAATATCCCATATAAAATCTCAATTAATTATTGCGCAATAAGTACGAAATTGTTATAATACAAAATTGTATAAAATGGCAAATGTCAACAAAAGAAAACAAAAGAAATCATTGAAAAATCAATGTAAAGGTAAGTTTGTTAGAAACACAACAACCATTAAGAGTATTTTTTGTATTGTTTTCCAATTGCGTATGCTTGAACACTTGAAATAATATTGTCAATTAACCGAATATTGACTCAATTAAGTTTCATATCTGAACACGCTATAAAATTGATCGTAATTTTCCTATTTGAGATTATGGCATTCGATATCGAGCAAGAAATTTAGTACATTTTATCATAATTTCGATATCGAAATCATTTTTCGATACGATAGCTCATTCGATCACGAATGCGGTAATTTGGGCCCTGCTCATTAACTTTTATCCTCCACTGCTTTAAACATTTTTCTAATTCAAATATGTGATTTTGTAAGTAGCGAGATGCTTCTTGAGGGTTTTCATGAATGCTTAAAATAGCAGCATTATCAGGAAATGTAGATATGTGAGTATGATTGCTTGTTGGCATATTCCCAGGATACTTCCTTGCTTCAAAACGTTGTGAGTTTAAAAATTTCCATATTAAAGCTTAAATGTTCGAAGAGTTAAATAGCTTTCCAATAACATGTCACTTTATCAAACGCTTGAGGAAATGTCGATAAAAAGAACAGAACAATATTTTTTTCTTCAAATGTTTTTTTACGATATCGAAAAGTCTATGTGTTTTTTCGATAGTACTTTGTTTCCTTCTAAATCCAAATTGATGATTCGGAATACAATTATTTTTAATTAAAATCGGGTATAACTTGTTCATGAGTATCTTCTCGAATAGCTTTGATTTATACCTACGACAATAGGCTGATGGGTTTATATGATTCTACTATTGTGTGATCTTTTCCCGGCTTTGGTATCATGGTAACCAGTGAAACCTTCCATTCTTATGGATAATATTCAAGGCGTAATATAGCGATAAAAATAAAAAGTATTATTCTTATTGCTATCCGGGGTAGCTCCATTAGCATCTTATCACTGATTTTGTCAATACTTCTTAGAATTTAAATCAATAAAAGCTTTTTCGATCTCTTGAATCTCAAAACGTAGGGGTACATCTGCTTTTAAATGGTGTGTGACTGGTGGCAAGTCAATTGTTTCATTTTATGTGTTTGGGGTAAATACTTTTTTCAAATGATTAACAAATATATTTTCTTTTTCAGTGTAATTTCTTGCCCAACCACTACTTAAATTTCGCAAGCGAGGCTTACATAATACAGGTCAGATTGAGCAGTTTTGGGTATTGTTCCCCTTTTAATGTAAGTATTTCGTTTATTTCATTGGCCATATTTTTAGGCTATCGACAATTGCAGAGTTGTTTATTAAAGTGTTAGCTTTCACAGCTGCTGGTGACAGATTGGCTTTTGTTGTAATGCAATTATTTATAAACAGAGCCGGAGAACAAGAACGTTCGCGGTTAATGGGTTCGACATTTAAAAATGCGCTGTCATCAATTCTTTTATTATTTTATTCTTTATCACTCTCTTCTCACTGCGCTCTAGGCTTGAGAAACTCATAAAACAACCTCTTATTGTTTAAGCAATCTCTTATTTAATAATTTTGCAATTGTTTTTTTTTTCGTTTTTATACCCTCCACCACCATAAGTGGTGAATGTATTAGTTTGTCATTCCGTGCGTAAAACTGAGAAATATTCATCTGAGACCCAACAAAGTATATATATTATTGATTCTTATGAAAGTCGATTGAGCTATGTCCGTCTGTCTGTGTGTCCATCTGTCTGTCTGTTTAAAACACGACATAACCAAAATCAACAGGGTTTACAAAAACCAGTTTAAAATTCTCCAATACAGTTTGGTATTGAAAATGAGCAAAATCGGTATAGTAAAACCGGAGTTATGGACCAAAATGTGGGACAACCTCCATAAGAATTTGATGTTTTTTATTCATTTTATTGCAATTTTTTTAAATATATTGCAGATATTGCCATGAAATTTTGTATACGTTGTTTTTATTATAAAAGAAAAAAGTGTGAGGAAAATAGTAAGAATAGGTCCATAGTAAGAATATGTCCATGCAAAAATCTTCCCGAAATATTGCTCAATTATATATAAATGCCTATAAAGTTAGAATATCTGTACAAAATTCAGCAAATGTGAGTTTCATGAAAAAAGATATCGCAAAACGATTTTTTTTAGTTCGGTCCATTCTACTAATATGTACCTTAAATATACCGTTATTACATTGAAATTCGACGTTAAATGTCCTCATAAAGTTCATTATTCCAAAATTTAAGAAGATCGGCCCACGATTAGTCATAGCTGCCATATAAGGAGCATTTTCGAAAAACAATTGCACCCACAAAAATGTCTAATAACAATCGATATTGAACAACCTCAGACATTTTAATACAGAAATCATACTAATATCGGTTATACGCCAATTATGCTACACCTAAGTGTAATAAGAAATACAGAAACTACACTAGACAAGAATATCCTAATTCTGTGTCTTCTAATTAGTCTAAGTGCAAATTTTATTAGTATTTGATATATTGTTTGAAAGACAATTTTACGACCAACATAATTTATGTTAAATATTTTGAAATGTTGTCAAATTTTTACCATTTTAATTTATTTAATTACCAATTCTTACCATAATTTACAGAGTCTGTCTGATGTTCATAATAATCTTCAGTGTAATGTAACAAACAGAGTATAAAAAGGGGTACAATTCGGTTTTAGTGATTTTGCTCACAAAAAAAAAAAAAAAAAAAAAAAAAAACCAACCAACCTCTCCAACGATATATATCATGATTATAAAATGTGGACCGAATATGGGTTAAATCCGAAAAGAATATTTTTTGACCCGAATTTATTTGTTTTTTGGAAATGGTTCTTATATGGCAGCTATGAAAATTATGGGCCGATCTTCTTAAATTTTGCAACAGTTATTTTCATGGATATGAGGATATTTCACGTCGAATTTCAACATAATAACGGTATATTTAAAATATATATTAGTATTAACGTGGATTTCGGTAGTGGACCTTATATGGGGGATATTGTCAAATATGTACCGATATTCTCAAAATCCAGCAGTTTGATTTAGGCATGTATGTAAATGATCCGTGTAAAATTTTGGATTGGTACCCTTATTTATAAGCGATTTATGAGTATTAAAGTGATTTTCGGAAGAGGGCTTTATATGGGGCATACGGTTAAAAATAGACCGAAATTCACAAAATTTTGTGGGATGATTTTTGTATATATTAAAATGATCTGTGCAAAGTTTTGAGTCGGTACCGATATTTATGCAATATATATAGGGAAAAATCTCTTTTTCAGATGTGGTCCTTGTATGGGAGCTATGACCAGTTCTGGGCCGACCACCATAAAATTTAGTACAGCAATTTATTTGCCTATAAAGAGTATTTATGTCAAATTTAGCCGTTTAACATTATTTATATCTGTTTTATACGTATTTAAGTGAATTTTGGAAGTGGACTTTATATGGGGTCTATGGTCAAACATGGACCGAATTAAAAAAAATTTCGTTTTGCGATTTCTTTTTGTATAAAACTTATTTTTGCTGAATTTTGTCTTGATATTCCAATTTTATAGGCATTTATTTATCATTAAGCCATATTTCGGGAAGATTTTTGTATGGGGGCTATGACCAATTCTGGGCCGACTACCATAAAATTTAGTACAACAATTTATTTGCCTATAAAGAGTATTTAAGTCAAATTTTAGCCGTTTAACATTATTTATATCTCTTTTATACGTATTTAAGTGAATTTTGGAAGTGGACTTTATATGGGGTCTATGGTCAAACATGGACCGAATTAAAAAAAAATTCGTTTTGCGATTTCTGTTTGTATAAAACTTATTTTTGCTGAATTTTGTCTTGATATTCCAATTTTATAGGCATTTATTTATCATTAAGCCATATTTCGGGAATATATATATTTGTATGGGGGATATAAGAAATCATGGACCGATTCTTACTATTTTCCGCACACTTTCTTCTTTTATAGTACAAACAACGTATACAAAATTTCATGGTATTATCTGCAATATATTTCAAAATATTGCAATAAAATGAACGAAAAGTATCAAATTTTTATGGAGGTGGTCTCACATATTGGTTCATAACTCTGGTTGACCTAAACCGATTTTGCTGATTTTAAATAGCAAACTTCTCGAAAGCACTTCTGACAGAATTATTGAAGGTTTGGATCCCGAATATATCTTGGGACTTCAAAAAACTGATTTCAACATCCAGACAGACAGACAGACGGGCCTGGCTTAATCGACTTCGCTATCTATAAGGATCCAGAATATATATACTTTATAGGGTCGGAAAATTATATTGTGGAAATTTCACACGGAATGACAAACATATATATATACCCTTCTCATGAAGGTAAAGGGTATAATAATAAATTTATCCCCTGTGTATTCCGGGAGTTGTACATGAGTAAAAGTTTTCACCAGGAAAATTATTGTGTTGTTCATATATCATTCCAACCGTGGAAAGGTAATTAGTGTTTGACCAACTAATTCCTTGCTCGTTTGACAAAATATGTATCTTGCATTATATTGCCTTCGAAGAAAGACAGTCTTGCAACAAAACATTTCATCAAATGTAGAGCAAAAAAGGAAATTGGAGATATTTTGGCCTTCTCATAAATAAATTTATTTGAAAACCTTTTATTATAAGTTTTAAAATTCTTACTTATGCATTTTCTTAAAATGTGTCGTTCAAATATTTCCATTTTTCTCATTATTGTTTTTGAAATGCTAAACCATATTGGAAATGCATATAGAAGTATTGGTCTAATACTTACTTTATATAAAAGTAATTTAGTCGTAATTGGCAAAGTGCTACTATTAAATAGTTTTGAAAAGGCACCTTTAACCCGATTAGCTTTCTCCAAATTATATACAACATGCTTGTTGAACTTTAAAAGCTTACCAAAGTTTACTCCTAGGTATTTTATATTGTCCTTAAATATGATTTCAGAACCATTTAATTTTAATTTCAAATTTTTGCTCTCCGGAACAACAATATATTTACACTTTCCGGAAGCATTTCTTAAGCATATAGCATTACTCTTCGAGGCGTTTATTTTTATTCCCCAATGAGAATAATATTCATCGACATATTTAAGGTGTGCAGAAACATTTTGTAGAGCAATTTTTGGTGACTCATTGTGAGCATAAAGTAAAGAGTCGTCAGCATAAAGTATACCTTTGGAATTACCGAATTTATGTGGAAAATCATACATAAATATGTTATATAAATGAGGTGTCAATACAGAGCCCTGCGGAACACCACAAAAAACATCACCATGAGAGGATGAAACATTGTCAACCTGGACGCAGAATCTTCTGCCATCGAAAAAGCTTTGAAAAAGTTTAACTATTGACGCATCAAAACCGATCTGAATCATTTTGTATAGTATGCCGTTTTGATATGCTTTATCAAATGCTTTTTCAATGCCAAGCGAAACCGCGACAGTGCATTGACCATTTCTCAAATGTTGTACTACATCAGTATGGAATTTTAAAAGAGCATGTACAGTAGAATTACCCTTCTTAAAGCCAAACTGACTTTGAGGAATATACTCTTCATTTAAGCCTGTATTCATTTTATTTCGTATAATTCTCTCAAATAGCTCTCCCAGATTAGAAAGTAATGAAATTGGTCTAAAGTTATTTATATCGTTATTATCTTTATTTTTTGGAATTGGAACAATTTTTGCTATTTTCCAAACATTAGGAAAATAACTATTATTTAAACAATTGTTGAAAAGTATAGTTAGGTATTCTAGGGCTTTAATCGGGAATTTTCTTATCAAATAATTTGATATATTTTCCAAGCCACTAAATTTCTTATTATTTACCGATTTAGAGATATCTAAAATATCATTTAAGTTTGTAAATTTTAAGTTGCCATGATTATTCAATGCAGTTGAATCATCGTCAAATATTATTGAAGTTGGAGCTTGTGAAATTTTTTCATTGATAGTTTCATCTATTTCTGAAATATGCCTATTTGGTGGTGAACTTTGATATACAGTGGCAAAGTGATCTTTAAATACTTCTACTTTTTGATTTAGTTCTTCTATTTCGACACCATTTACCGTTACTTTTCTAACAGAAGAACGCTTTCTATTTCCGATCATTTGAAACATTTTCTTGTAGGCCCATGGACCTGGTGTGATTTGATTTAATCTTTCATTAAACAAATTTGCCTGCTCTATTTCAATTTGCTCCTTTATAATAATTTTAATAATTAATTTGCTTTGAAATAAGTAAATAATCAGAATTTCTCCTGTTTAACCCATTACCGCTCGCTGTACTATAAATAGTACACAACTTAAAGTCGAAGTAAAAATTATATAATGCTGTTTTTCGCTTTGGCAATGCTTTTTGCCAGTCAACAAGAGTACATGCAATGTTCTTATAGCTGTTGTAAATCATAGTTGAAAAATAACAGTAAGGGAAATCCCCGTTTTGACTTGCGGTTTATTTCTTGCTGGATTGCGAGTGGTTATTTAGTTTATTTTATATTATTTGACTTTCAAAAGCGTTGGAAAGCATTTTATCTACTTGATAACACCACATTCTAATTAAATCAAAATAAAACGGTTTAGTTCGTATAGAATTTGTTGAGCTGTAACATACTAAGTGCGGCTGTACTAAGTTTAGTACACCGGGCGTTCAAGGTAATATAAAGTAGTACGGTGAAGACATTTTTATTTTGGCACTGTTTTTATATTGTTTTTTTATTACCGCCTTGTTATTAACATTATTAAAATAATTTATAATGGGTAAACCTGTGGGCGTTGTCGAGCTTCGAGGGTTATTGTTATACATTTGATGTATGCATATTGTTGAAAAACTTCCGAGGCTACCATTGATCCTCTTGGCACTCGTGTTGTAAAGAGTATGCTGGCAAAAGCGCCAACAAAACCAGATTTTTGTAAATCTGAAGAGCCTTGGTTATAGAGCTACTGAATCCTTGCTCGAACACAGTACTAAACGATGTCTATTGATTTCATGAGAAGATAGGCCTAGAGCTGAATATGATTATAGTTTAGATAAGACAAGCGAAATTCTTATGGTTAGATGGAAAGATAACAATGTTTGCACGATTGGAACAAATTTCGTTACTTTGGAGCCTATGGGGAAAGTTAAAAGCAGTCTGTAGGAATGTACCGAATTACTGTGAAAGACAAGAAGTGGTGTTGGGTTTTGTTTACTTACGTATTGGATATGACTATTTCAAATGCATGGATGTTATATTGCATTATAAACCCTGATAATCATGTTGATCAATTATGGTTTCGCAGACATATAGCACGAAGCAACAAAAAGGATAATAAGTATAGGCAAACATCTTCTAGAATTGAAGAAGAAGACAAGAAAAATGATGCCCACAACTCCCAAAAATTACCAAGTCAACTTAAATGTGCTATGTGCTCAAATCGAGTTAAAACGTCATGTAAAAAATACCTGAAAATGCTATATTTGGAAAAAGGGTGTTTTGCAAAATACCACTCATAAGCGCCTATTGTAGTAAACTTTGTACACCTCTAAAAACACAACTTAGAATATTTTTTTCCCGTTTTTTTCTTTGTTAGTACATTAGAAATGATATTTAAAACTAATAATAAAAAATTAATTTTAAAAATTGTTCATGGTTTTTATATGGGCGTTAATGGGTTAAGGGTCTTTGGAATATTCCCTTCAAATCCCTTTGCCAGCCATATTTAATCCTTAACAAGTTTTTTACTTTATCGGATACAATAAACTTTCGATTGTTGTTATCGATTTTCTTGGAATGAATTCCAGTCATAAATAATAAATTCATCTATAAAGCTATCTATTTCCCTATTTGATAAATTTCTATTTTCCGGTGGAAAGTGATTTATTAAGGTGTTACTTAAGTCAGTTTTGAATGTGTTCCAATTAGTGTCTTTAAAAGAGATAAAATTATCCGGAGGTTTGAAAATATAATTAAAATCCGATAAAGATATTTGAAGTTGTAAAGGAATGTGATCCGAAAAAGTTGGAAGTGTTGATGTTTTAAAATTTGGTAAGGTAAGTTGGATATGAATCACAAATTCTTACAACAGATACAGATTCATCTTGTAGCCAACTCGATAGCACTTCACCATTAAAATTGTTATTAACATCACCCCATAAATTGTGTTTTGCATTAAAATCAATACAGTAGTTTTGACTTAATTGCCACTCCTTTAGCTGCCAATTTGAGATACCTGCCAAAAACCACAAAATTTCACTCATTTCTTCAATTTCGTATGAAATGTACTTGTTTAAGTGCCAATTTCATACGTGCCAATTTAAGTTAGCTGCCACAAATATTTGGAATTATTATCCCATATTCGTTGATAATTTTTCATTTAATTACCACAAAATTTTTTTCCAACTGTTGCTAACGGAAAAATATTGAAGTTCAGTATCTACCTCCAAATACTACTGCCATACTACAGCCCTTGGATCAAGGTATTATGCATACCTTTAAATCTTACTATAGACAAATTATTGTTAAAAAGCAAATATCTGCTTTGGAGAGAGTAGTTTCTAAAACGGTCATGGTGGCTGGTAAATCCAGGGACTATTTCATCAAAGAATTAAAAAATGTATTTTTAAGGCTGGATTTAATAAAGCTCCTGAAAGAGACCTTATCATTCAAAATACAGACTTTCTGGAACTGATACCAAATTATTCAGACTATATTAACTGTGACGGCGATATTGATTGTTACGGAGAGTTATCGGATAATGAAATTCTCGAATCTATTAAAGAAACTACGCACTCCTACTGAGGATGAAGACATTGAAGATGAAGGAGACACTGAAGAAAATAACGTCTCATTCAAAATTCAATCGACTAAGGAGGCATTAGAAGCTTTGAATGTCCTCCAAAAATATTGTATGCACCACGAGATTGATATAATTCCAAAAACTATTGCGGATCATATCCTAAAAGGGTCTATAAAAGCTTTTAATCAAACTTTAATTACTGAATATTTTTTTTAATGTTACTTTTTAATTACCTGTTCCTTGTTTACTTGTTCCTTTTAATTTATATTATTTTTCCTGAAGTACCTTTATGTTGTTTTATTAATAAATAATAAATGAAAAGAATATTTATATTTTTTTTCAAGTTTTGGTTGTAAAAATAGGATATTGTGCGAATCGCACTTATGGGCCACTTCTATGGCTGGTAAACGAATCAGATAACTGGCAATTTTTGGCAGTTAAAAAAATTTAACTTAAGTGCCATTTTGACTTACCTGCCACAAAATCCGTGCAAAACACGGTGTGGCAGTTAAGTCAAAATTACTGTACCTATTATTAGTCCATCATAATTGTTGGAAAAATTCTAAATCGAAGATAGACCCCTAACAATATTGTTGCGGTTACAATTACATTGAAAATATATTGAACCACAAAGAATTTTCTTAACACTACCATTTATACACACGTTCAATTCAACAAACAAATTTGGAAACTGCAGATTTGGTATACTAATCCTAGAAAATGAAATGGAATTTTTGAGAGCTATGCCAACACCTAATGAGATTTTGTCCCTCAGAACAATATAGTCATCAAAATATACATTTGTGTCCAAGGACAAATGTAATTCTTGTAAAAAGGCAATTGCAATTTTAAATTGATTTAATAATCTATTAAGTTTAATCTTTCTCCCTATATGGATAAGAGAACCAACATTAAACGTTATTAAATTTAGAGAATTACGGACTATAGACATTTTGAATTTCATTAATTAAACTCAAGCATTCTTTTTTAGCTTGATCTCTTGTCATTGACTTGTAATTTCTCATAAAATTATCAATTTTATCTTCCAAAGTTATGGGTTCTGGGGCAAATATTGTTTTAGCAAGTTTCATGAATTCCTGAATTAACTGAAGCTTTTCAGGTTTATTATGTGTAGATACTTCATTCAAAACATTGAACAATCTGGCAAAAGATTTATTTGTATCTACATTATCAGATGAATTCAATGCCATTGCGACATTGCCAGCAGCTGATATTTTCCTAGCCTTAGCTTCCTGAAGTGATTTCTTCCTAAAAGAGGCGTATTTTTTATAAGCGGAACAGCCCCTGTAATTGGATGTATGACCATTCTCTTTACAGTTCACACAGAATGGTAAAACATTACTTTCTGGGACAATAGTACATTCGCCAGTTGCGTGATTTTCATGACATTTCACACAAGAAAATGGACGATTATAATTTCTTGAATAATGACCCCATCTTTGACACCTCCAATATTGAGGTATTTTTCTGTTTGACTTTGGACGTTTCCATGAAACTACCTGATTAAGGATATACTTTATTCCGAGCAACTCATTACCCTTGCGATTCGGTTTAAGGATTACTAAAAAATAAACCTGTATCGATTCCCTGTTTCCTAGAGTATTCCGTAGAAAACTTTGAAATAGAATCAACGGTATCAGGGATAATTTTATCAATCTCAGACTTAATATCGTTAATATTAGATTCATGATACAGGCCTCTACAAACTAAGCTCTGACGTTTATATTCTTTAGGAGTATATGTACATATATGAAGGAATTTCCTTTTCTTTTAATAATTTCATCATTTCCGTATGTGCAGATGAGTCTTTAAGATATAGTTTACTTTTGTATTTTGATTGATTTTTTATTTTAAATTCTACATTTTTAGAATTTAACTGGTCTATAAGAGCTTTCACATTAACATTCGCTGGCGACTCGCGAAGAATGATTCGCGAATAATGATTCGCTAATGTTGATTCGCCAGCGATTCGCTAATGTTGATTCGCTGGCGACTCGCGAAGAATGATTCGCTAGCGATTCGCGAATAATGATTCGCAAGCGATTCGCTAATGTTGATTCGCTGGCGATTCGCGAATAATGATTCGCCAGCGATTCGCGGATAATGATTCGCCAGCGATTCGCTAATGTTGATTCGCTGGCGACCCGCGAAGAATGATTCGCTGGCGATTCGCGAATAATGATTCGCTAGCGATTCGCTAATGTTGATTCGCTGGCGATTCGCGAAGAATGATTCGCCAGCGAATTGCGGATAATGATTCGCCAGCGATTCGCTAATGTTGATTCGCCAGCGATTCGCGGATAATGATTCGCCAGCGATTCGCTAATGTTGATTCGCTGGCGACCCGCGAAGAATGATTCGCTGGCGATTCGCGAATAATGATTCGCTAGCGATTCGCTAATGTTGATTCGCTGGCGATTCGCGAAGAATGATTCGCCAGCGAATTGCGGATAATGATTCGCCAGCGATTCGCTAATGTTGATTCGCTGGCGATTCGCGAATAATCATTCGCCAGCGATTCGCTAATGTTGATTCGCTGGCGACTCGCGAAGAATGATTCGCCAGCGATTCGCTAATGTTGATTCGCTGGCGATTCGCGAAGAATGATTCGCCAGCGGTTCGCGGATAATGATTCGCCAGCGATTCGCTAATGTTGATTCCCTGGCGATTCGCGAAGAATGATTCGCCAGCGATTCGCTAATGTTGATTCGCTGGCGACCCGCGAAAGGCTATGTAGAATATATAACAGAAATATTCAAAAATAAATGTAGTGTAACAATTTGTTTTCAAATAAATTGTATATTTGACTTGAAGGTAACTTCGATTAAAATTTTTGGAAAATTTGTTGAATAATACTCGCAAGAGGAATAATTCTCATTTAATTTATAATTAAAAAAAGTTAAATATACAAAGTTTGAAAATAAAACACTATGACACAAAGAATGCTGATGACGGCTTTAGCAGGCCAGAAAATGCATTACATTTTGCTAGTGTCTCTTTGAATTTTTTTGTATGTTTTTACATTTATGCTTTCCAACGGAAGGCTATGTAGAATATATAACAGAAATATTCAAAAATAAATGTAGTGTAACAATTTGTTTTCAAATAAATTGTATATTTGACTTGAAGGTAACTTCGATTAAAATTTTTGGAAAATTTGTTGAATAATACTCGCAAGAGGAATAATTCTCATTTAATTTATTTTGTAATTATATTATAAGCCTTGAATAATTTGTACAAATATTTTTCTTTATTGTAAAATAAAAATACGAACTTGAAACAATAATTTACAATATCACGAATAATGATTCGCAAGCGATTCGCTAATGTTGATTCGCTGGCGATTCGCGAATAATGATTCGCCAGCGATTCGCGAAGAATGATTCGCCAGCGATTCGCGAAGAATGATTCGCCAGCGATTCGCGGATAATGATTCGCTGGCGACAATATAACACCCGAACACGATTATGTCGTCGACATATATAAACACTTCGGCGCTCAAACCGCTCAGTGCTATTGTTAGCATGCGCTGGAAACTGTTGGATGATATTTTAAGGCCAAAAGGTAATCTTGTAAACTGAAAGTGACCATTTCTTGTAGAAAAGGACGTTAAAGGTCTGGAATCTTCGTCTAGATTGATCTGGTGGAACGAACTGCTCATATCTAGTGTAGAAAAATATTTTGCTCTTCCTAATTTATCGAGTACATCTTCTATTCTGGTTAAAGAGAACTTATCGTTTACTATTTTTTCGTTTAATTTACGAAAATCTATAACTAGACGCCATTTGCGCTTGCCATTCTTTGATTTCTTAGGCACTACTAATAGTGGTGAATTATGCGGGCTTACAGATTGTTCAACAATTCCATCTTTCAACATTTTGTTCACTTGATCATTTATTTCATTCATCTGCGATTCAGGTAATCTGTATGGTTTAATATAAATTGGCGTGTTATCAGTTGTTTGTATATGTTGTGTGTAAAAGTTATTGACAGTGAGTTTCTCACCCTCAATATGAAAAATTTCATTATATTCAGCGATTATATTTAGTAATGATTGTTTTGCCACAGGTTCTATTGATTCAATGTTTAGCTCTTCTGAAATCTTTTTTATTCTATTTATATTTTTAGTGGTAGCATGCTCTCTATAACTATATATGTGGTAATCATCCAAATCGCTCCTATCTAATTCTATGTTGTTTACGTGGACATCGTTATCAGTTATGTTTAGAACTTTTATGTGCTGCGTCCCTACTGCTGGTATAATGCAACTTGCCACAAATACTCCTGGAGTTATTTCCTTATTCATAATAATGCTCTCTTTGTTAGTACGTATATTTATGGATATAATTGATTCTGATCGTGCTGGTATACAAATGTTAGCATGATAGACGCATTTAGGGTTAATTGGTATTACTAATTCCTCATTAGATATATTAAAAGTAGTAGTATAAGTTTCAAAGTCTATTTTGCACTTGAATTTTTCTAGAATATCTCTACCAATAATTCCATCAGTTGGTATTGGTAAGTCATTAGGGACTATATGAAATCTATGTTTTATATGTTGATTCTCAAAGTGTAAATCTAATTCTGTAGTGCCGATGCTTTCGGTCGTATCTAAAGTTATACCACTCAACGTTGAAGTGTTGGTTTTGTCCGTTATATTAATTTCCCCTTTTTTACAAATGGATATATCTGCCCCTGTATCTATTAAAAAGCTTAGGCTTCCTTTCATACTTTTACAATTTATTTTTTTTTTTTTTTTTATTACATTTAATTTATTTATTGGATCTTCAGAAATGAAATGACAATAAGTTTTCAAATCTTAATACTAAAAGAAAATAATAAGTCCAGCCAGTGCTAGACAAAATATTATGATACTACAAACAATTTATATCCACTGATCCAGTCATCTGTTTTGCGCTTGAGTTAAAGCAAGGGTATCCCTCCTTCTCAACCGAACATGGCCAGTAAAGTTAAGGATGTCTCGTGCAAGTGGGTTTGGATGGTGTTCAAGTTTGCTGACATATTTTGAGGCGTGTTTTGTAAATTCGACTTTCACCAAAGGAATGCCTAGATCTTTGTGGATTCGAGAATTTTTAACATACCATGGAGCTGCAGTAATTGTACGTAGAATCTTATTTTGACCCCTTTGAATTTTTTCAATGTTGGATGCTGAGGCAGTACCCCATAATTGAATTCCATAACACCAGATTGGCTTTAGAATTGCATTGTACAACAAAAGTTTGCAATCCAACTTTAATGTAGAATTTCTGCCGATTAGCCAATTAATTTGCACTGCTTTTAATCTCATCTGGGTAAGTTTTGCGTCGATATGAGACTTCCAAGTTAAACGACGATCGAGGTGGATTCCGAGGTATTTGACTTCATTGTGTTGCGGGATAATTTGATTATTTATTCTGATGAACGAGCATGTATCTTTTCGCAATGTGAAAGTTATATGAATACATTTCTGTTCGTTAACCCTGATTTTCCAAAGCTCAAGCCAATTCTCTAGTTTATAAAAATATTTCTGCAAGTTCTGTGATGCTATTTGATGGTCCTTATGAACGCTAATAAAGGCTGTATCGTCTGCAAAAGTTAAAGTATGTATTATGGGGTCTAACGGCATATCGGATGCATAAATCAAATATAAAGTTGGACCCAGTATGCTACCCTGGGGTACTCCTGCTTCAATTGGATGAGCGGGGCTTAAAAATCGCCTTCTTTGATTGTAAATTTGCGACCATATAAATAACTTTTCATAAGTTTGTGGGTGTTAGCAGGCAGAGTTAATTTAATTTTATGCATTAAACCTTCATGCCAGACTTTGTCGAACGCTTGCGACACATCAATGAAAAGGGCGGAGCAGTATTTTTTCTCTTCAAACGACTGTCTTATCACATTTACCAATCTGTGTGTTTGTTCGATGGTACTGTGTTTAGCTCTGAACCCGAATTGGTGATTTGGGATACATTGAGTGTCGTTCAGAATTGGAATCAACTTAGCCAATAACAATTTTTCAAACAGTTTTGAAATTGTCGGCAGTAGACTAATTGGCCTATATGACTCTACTTTAGTGGGGTCCTTCCCTGGCTTAGGAATCATGGTAATCATAGATACCTTCCAATCTGCAGGATAGTATTCTAGGCGTAAAATAGCATTGAAAATAAATAGGATAATTCTTTTAGCTACACGAGGTAACTCCACAAGCATTTTGTTGCTGATTTTATCCATACCTGGAGCTTTTTTAAGATTCAGAGTACCAATAGCGCTTTGAACATCATTAAAGCTAAGTCTTAGAGGTACAGGAGGTCTAATAACGAGTGGAGGCAAATCAGATGCATTATTTGAGTTGTTTATAGTAAACACATTTCTCAAATGGTTAACAAATAAAATCCCCTTCTCGGAATCATTTCTAGCCCAGTCACCAGTCGGATTTCGCAGAGGAGGCTTTCCTCTAACTGGTCTTTTTAAACCTCGTGCCGCCTTCCATAACGAATAGTCAGATTGTGGGGTACTATCAAGACCCTCCAAGTAAGATTTAAGTGAAGCCATTCTTTGGGTTTCTAAGAAATTTCTTAGTATATCTCTGCATACCCGTAGCCTAGCTTTCAGTTCAGGAGACCTGTGAATTTGCCACTCTCTTCTAACTCTTCTTTTTTCTGACAGGAGATGATCGAGTTCAGCGAAATAAGTTCTATTTGTCCCACTTCTGCACTCAACGTCGTATGTGGAGGCGTGATGTACGGCTCTTCGTATGTCCTCAGTAAACTTGCCAATCGACCCATCAATATCCTCGGTAGTTCTCAACACTACATTTTCCGTGCAGTGGGAACTTAAATACTTTTTATACTTTATCCAACTTACTCTGGTTTTAGATATGTCCCGAAATGGAGAGTCATTCCCTTGAAGGAAACGCATTGAAATAATAGAAGGAGAGTGATCTGAAGACAAGTCTAATGAAGGCTCCACTTGTATCGATTCTACAGGGATATTTTTCACTACTCCGAAGTCAATAACATCGGGAATCTTCCGTCGGTCCGTCGGCCAGTAGGTGGGATGACCGCTTGAGAGTACATCTAATCCCATTTTTGCAATGGTGTTGAAGAGTTCACGACCCTTCGGATATTCATACGAAATAATAAATTCTTGACTATGTAAGTGGACAAAGGGGCATGGTCTCGCCTAAAGCATTGCAATAAATACATTAAAATTAAATAAATTAATGAACATGTCGAGAAAGCCGCAGAACATGCTTCTTCCACTTACCGCCCGAATAGGTACAACAGAGTTTTTTCTGCAGATGTTGAGCAACTATTGTCTGAAAAAAGGAGAGTCCGAAGAGAGTGGCAACAACACAGATCGCCCCAACTTAAAACTAGGTTGAGAGAATGTACCAAAAACCTTAGGATCTTGCTAGAAGCGCAAAAAGCAGTGTCTCTCAAACAACATCTGGAAGGTCTAGACGCAACTTCCCAGTCAAATTATTCATTATGGCGTGCAGTCCGAAATCTGAGAAAACCCGTAATCGCAAAACCTCCACTGCGTACTTTGAACGGATCTTGGGCACGAAATAACGAAGAAAAAGGCAACCTTTTCGTAAGTCATTTAAAAAATGTATTCACTCCCAATACGGATACTGACATTAGCGAACTACCGCCTGTTGTTGCCAGACCACCTGTACAAATAAGATTTCAATATCTGGAGGTTGTTGAGGCTATTGATAATTTAAATGTTAAAAAAGCACCTGGGTTTGATAAAATCAGCAATAAAATGATTTTTGAGCTGCCTCGCATTGCAAAAAGATTAATCCTCTTTCTTTTTAATGCCATCTTACGGCTTGAGTACTACCCTCCGGTTTGGAAAATTGCACTAGTAAAGATGATTCCTAAGCCGGGAAAAGATCCTTGCAAAGTTGAGTCGTATAGGCCAATAAGTCTATTACCAACTATGTCCAAATTATTCGAGAAATTGCTTATAACCAAGCTGACTCCGATTTTGAATGAAAACAACTGCATTCCCAATCACCAGTTTGGCTTCAGACGTCAACACAGTACAATAGAACAAACACATAGATTGGTACAAGTCATAAGAAAAACCTTTGAGGAAAAGAGATACTGTTCGGCACTCTTTATTGACGTCTCTCAAGCTTTCGACAAAGTATGGCATGAAGGCCTGATATCTAAATTAAAGCAGAACTTGCCGGTGAATCTTCAACACCTACTATGGAAATACTTAATCGACCGTCAGTTTATGATTAAAGAAGGTGATTATTTAAGCCGTCCTCAACCTATAGGTGCTGGCGTCCCTCAAGGTAGTATCTTAGGACCAATTCTATACTTGCTGTACACAGCAGACATGCCAACAAACAATGAAATTCACACGTCAACATTTGCTGATGATACGGCATTTCTCAGTACTCACAAAGATCCAAAAGATGCCTCGATTCAATTACAGCACCACGTAACGCAAGTGGAGAAATGGGCAAGACAATGGGGAATAAAAATAAATGAACAGAAATGCACCCACGTAACTTTTACTCTACGTAGGGAATCATGTCCCCCTATTCGTATTAATGACCATATAGTGCCTCAAAACTCACACGTGAAATATCTTGGTATTCATCTGGACCGTCGCCTCACATGGAAACCACATATAGATGCTAAGCTGACTCAAATGAAACTGAAAGCAGCCCAAATTCATTGGCTCATCGGCAGAAACTCCGTCCTTCGGCTCGATTGTAAGCTTCTACTCTACAACTCAATCTTAAAGCCAATTTGGTGCTATGGTATCCAGTTATGGGGCACTGCCTCCAACTCCAATATTGAGAAAATTCAACGCCGTCAAAACAAAATTCTACGAATGATAACTACCGCTCCTTGGTATATTAAAAACAACAACATACACAACGATCTTGATGTTCCACTTGTCAAATGGGAAATAACTAAGCTGGAGACTCATCCAAATCCCCTCGCTCGAGACATCTTACAACATCCCGGTCATAGCCGTTTGAGAAGGAGGGACACCACCGCTCTCAGATGAATAAATACAAGTTGCTCATTATATCCTATCGAATTTGAAAACTAGATTTTGCCTAGCATTGGCTGGACATATCTTAATTAACTTTAGTTTTAAGATTTGAATACCTATTGTTAGTTCATTTAAAATGAAGATACAATAAAAAAGAATATGCAAAAAAAAAAAAAAAAAAAAAATTAAATAAATAAATGTTTGTAAATATATATATACGTTTTATTTTATTTTATGGCGAGGGGGGGGGGGGGGGTAGCAAAGCACACCGGGTTTAGCTAGCTATATTATAAGCATTGAATAATTTGTACAAATATTTTTCTTTATTGTAAAATAAAAATTCGAACTTGAAACAATAATTTACAATATCGCGAATACTGATTCGCCAGCGATTCGCTAATGTTGATTCGCTGGCGATTCGCGAATAATCATTCGCCAGCGATTCGCTAATGTTGATTCGCTGGCGACTCGCGAAGAATGATTCGCCAGCGATTCGCTAATGTTGATTCGCTGGCGATTCGCGAAGAATGATTTGCCAGCGATTCGCTAATGTTGATTCGCTGGCGACTCGCGAAGAATGATTCGCCAGCGATTCGCGGATAATGATTCGCTAATGTTGATTCGCTGGCGATTTGCGAATAATGATTCGCCAGCGATTCGCTAATGTTGATTCGCTGGCGATTCGCGAATAATGATTCGCCAGCGATTCGCGGATAATGATTCGCCAGCGATTCGCTAATGTTGATTCGCTGGCGATTCGCGAAGAATGATTCGCCAGCGAAGTGCGGATAATGATTCGCCAGCGATTCGCTAATGTTGATTCGCTGGCGATTCGCGAAGAATGATTCACCAGCGATTCGCTAATGTTGATTCGCTGGCGATTCGCGAATAATGATTCGCTGGCGACTCGCGAAGAATGATTCGCTGGCGATTCGCGAATAATGATTCGCCAGCGATTTGCGTGTAGAAATAAAATACTTTGTTTATACTTTAATTATAAAATTTTGTAAATATATTATAAGCCTTGAATAATTTGTACAAATATTTTTCTTTATTGTAAAATAAAAATTCGAACTTGAAACAATAATTTACAATATCGCGAATAATCGTTCGCCAGCGATTCGCTAATTTTGATTCGCTGGCGATTCGCTAATGTTGATTCGCTAGCGATTCGCGAATAATGATTCGCCAGCGATTCGCTAATGTTGATTCGCTGGCGACCCGCGAAGAATGATTTGCCAGCGATTCGCGAATAATGCTTCGCCAGCGATTCGCGAAGAATGATTCGCCAGCGATTCGCTAATGTTGATTCGCTGGCGGTCCGAAAAGAATGATTCGCCAGCGATTCGCGGATAATGATTCGCCAGCGATTTGCGTGTAGAAATAAAATACTTTGTTTATACTATAATTATAAAATTTTGTAATTATATTATAAGCATTGAATAATTTGTACAAATATTTTTCTTTATTGTAAAATAAAAATTCGAACTTGAAACAATAATTTACAATATCGCGAATAATGATTCGCAAGCGATTCGCTAATGTTGATTCGCTGGCGATTCGCGAAGAATGATTCGCCAGCGATTCGCAGATAATGATTCGCCAGCGATTCGCTAATGTTGATTCGCTGGCGATTCGCGGATAATGATTCGCCAGCGATTCGCTAATGTTGATTCGCTGGCGACCCGCGAGGAATGATTCGCTGGCGATTCGCGAATAATGATTCGCCAGCGATTCGCTAATGTTGATTCGCTGGCGATTCGCGAATAATGATTCGCCAGCGATTCGCTAATGTTGATTCGCTGGCGACCCGCGAAGAATGATTCGCTGGCGATTCGCGAATAATATTTTTCTTTATTTTGAATATTTTTCTTTTTGGAAAATAAAAATTCGAACTTGAAACAATAATTTACAATATCGCGAATAATGATTCGCCAGCGATTCGCTAATGTTGATTCGCTGGCGATTCGCGAATAATGATTCGCCAGCGATTCGCTAATTGTAATTGAGTTACGAGTGAGTGTATGAGTGTAGGAGTTTATACTAAATACCGGCGCTAACTAACGCCACTGGTATGGATAGATAAAGGCAGTTTTATATGCCCGGTTCTATTTCCTAAATACTGGCAGGTTAATATGCCATAAATGAAACAGTCAGATTAATAGATTTCTTTATTAATTTTAGTGATCCTTTTATACCAGGATAACGGTATCCTAAAAGTTACATAGTACATAATAGTTGTTGTATACAAATCTACACTTCCATTAAATCAATAACAATAAAATAAAATCAATATTTCCAATACAATAGGGTAGTGTAGATTTGTATGAGTAAAAATAAAATTAAAAATAAAAATAAGTAAAAATAATAATTACGCTAATTATATTACACTACACCAACCCTTAAGAAAAATTTTACATTTTAGAAAATATTTTATAAAATTAAAAAAATTTTTTTTTTTTTATACATATATATATTTTTTTTTTTTTTTTTTTTTTTTTTTAATATTTTTTTAAATTATTATTATGAAATTCCTTAATTGTATTTTCTAATTCTAGAACAGAGTTTACTCCTTTTGTTTCAATTACTCTATATGGACCATGGTATGGTGGTTGGTTTTTCTTTCGATTAAAATTTCGGACAAGAACCATATCACCCTTTTTTAACTTTAGAGGATTAATATCTGTACATTGATCAACTCTTCTCTTTTTTGAATTTTCTAAATATTCCTTTGCTTTATCTAAGGAGAATCGCAATCGCGCCTTTAGTTCTTGAGCATAATTTTCAGTATTGTAAACAGGTCTTGAATCAAGAACATTGTCATTGGGAAAGCTTGGCAATCTTCCAAATAACAGCTCGTATGGCGTGTAGGTTGTATATATGTGCGGTGTTGTATTATAAGCAAAACAGAAGTATGGTATCCATTGATCCCATTCATCGTTCTTGCAAAAATTTAACATGAATTCGTTTAACACCCTGTGATTTCTTTCTATTGAGCCAAGTGTTTCGTGGTGATAGGGCGTGCTAAAAACCTGGTTAATTTTTAGTAAAATGCATATTTCAGACATTAATGTATTTAAAAACTCTGTACCTTTATCTGATTTGAGTATTTTAAAGTGGCCGTATACTAAAATGAAATTATTAACTATAGCTTTTGCAACTGTTTTGGCATCTTTGGACTCAAGGGGACATGCCACAATGTATTTGGTAAGGTCATCCTGCATAGTAAGGATATATCTGAATTGATTAAAATATCTAAGTGGGCCTACCGTGTCTATCGAGATTACTTCAAAACTATTTCCTGGAGTATCAGTAATAATTAATTTTTCTTTCGTGTGTTTGGTTTGTTTGTTGATTTTGCATTTTTCGCATTTTGATATGTGTGCTTTAATCATTTTACCCATGTTTTTCCATATATATCTCTGTTTCAGTTTCAGAGTGGTTTTTCTTATACCTAAGTGACCGCCTATAGTTGAATCATGATACTCAGTAATTAGTTCGTTCTGCAAATTCTTGTCAGTTATGCGTATTGGCGTTTTATATATCAAGATTTTCAAATTCTCATTTTCTTTTCTACGTAATTTATTAAAAATATTCTTAAATTCTTCAATATTTATTGTCTTAAAAATAACATCAGTCGTACACAAAGCAAGTTCCTGTATATTTTGTGATAGTGTTATCGGTAGGAGTTTCTCCAGAGACAGCTGAGTGTTCACTGGATTATCGCAACACCTTATGACTACCTCCATATCAGTAACTATTATATGAGGTTCTTTTAATTCATTATCTATTTCAAATCTTAGTTTCATCATTTTTTTTGTATCTGAAATTGACGTGCATTCCCATGCGAAAAGTTCACGTAGATTTTTATTAGAAATACATTCGTTATCTTTATTAACTTGTTGATTTAATCTGTTCTTCATACTACGGGTTATAGCCAATATATTTTGTTTGTCGGGTTCTGTTTCAGTGGGGATCATAGTCTTTAATGTGTTGGTATCTATAGTAATTCTTGATAATGCATCAGCATTAGTGTTCATCTTGCCCTTTTTGTACGATATTTCGAAATCATAATCGCATAGATCGAGTCTAATCCTAGTCATCTTGGATGATGGATTCTTATGTGTAAATAATGATACTAACGGTCTGTGGTCTGTGACTACATAAAATTTTCTACCGTAAAGGTATGGACGAAAGAAGTTAATCGACCAATGTATGGCCAGAAGTTCTTTCTCAATGACGGATTTATTTAAATCATGTTTCGACAATGATTTGCTTGCATATGATATGGGTAAATCAGAGCCAATCTCTCCCTGTGAGAGGACTGCCCCAAGTGCAAAATTAGATGCGTCTGTTGTTAAAATAAAGGGTCTTTCAAAATCTGGGTATTGTAGGATAGGGGGGTTTAGTAGTTTTGATTTTAATGTTTCAAATGATCTATGGCAATCTTCATCCCATACAAAAGGTTTATCCTTTTTTAATAATTGATTTAAATTTCTCGCTATCTGCGCAAAGTCTTTAACAAATCGTCTGTAATAATTACAGAACGCAATAAATCGCCTGACCTCATCCGCATTCTTTGGTGTTGGATAATTCCTTATCACACTGTCCTTGTTTGGATCTGTACATATTCCTTTATTAGTTATCAAGTGTCCTAAATAAACTACTTCAGTTTTTAAAAAACAGCATTTGCTAGTGTTTAGTTTCAAGTTATATTGTCTTAAACGCTCAAATACCTTTATTAAGTTATCATGGTGATGTTGCATACTACACCCGAACACGATTATGTCGTCGACATATATAAACGCTTCGGCGCTCAAACCGCTCAATGCTATTGTTAGCATGCGCTGGAAACTGTTGGATGATATTTTAAGGCCAAAAGGTAATCTTGTAAACTGAAAGTGACCATTTCTTGTAGAAAAGGACGTTAAAGGTCTGGAATCTTCGTCTAGATTGATCTGGTGGTACGAACTGCTCATATCTAGTGTAGAAAAATATTTTGCTCTTCCTAATTTATCGAGTACATCTTCTATTCTGGTTAAAGGGAACTTATCGTTTACTATTTTTTCGTTTAATTTACGAAAATCTATAACTAGACGCCATTTGCGCTTGCCATTCTTTGATTTCTTAGGCACTACTAATAGTGGTGAATTATGCGGGCTTACAGATTGTTCAACAATTCCATCTTTCAACATTTTGTTCACTTGATCATTTATTTCATTCATCTGCGATTCAGGTAATCTGTATGGTTTAATATAAATTGGCGTGTTATCAGTTGTTTGTATATGTTGTGTGTAAAAGTTATTGACAGTGAGTTTCTCACCCTCAATATGAAAAATTTCATTATATTCAGCGATTATATTTAGTAATGATTGTTTTGCCACAGGTTCTATTGATTCAATGTTTAGCTCTTCTGAAATCTTTTTTATTCTATTTATATTTTTAGTGGTAGCATGCTCTCTATAACTATATATGTGGTAATCATCCAAATCGCTCCTATCTAATTCTATGTTGTTTACGTGGACATCGTTATCAGTTATGTTTAGAACTTTTATGTGCTGCGTCCCTACTGCTGGTATAATGCAACTTGCCACAAATACTCCTGGAGTTATTTCCTTATTCATAATAATGCTCTCTTTGTTAGTACGTATATTTATGGATATAATTGATTCTGATCGTGCTGGTATACAAATGTTAGCATGATAGACGCATTTAGGGTTAATTGGTATTACTAATTCCTCATTAGATATATTAAAAGTAGTAGTATAAGTTTCAAAGTCTATTTTGCACTTGAATTTTTCTAGAATATCTCTACCAATAATTCCATCAGTTGGTATTGGTAAGTCATTAGGGACTATATGAAATCTATGTTTTATATGTTGATTCTCAAAGTGTAAATCTAATTCTGTAGTGCCGATGCTTTCGGTCGTATCTAAAGTTATACCACTCAACGTTGAAGTGTTGGTTTTGTCCGTTATATTAATTTCCCCTTTTTTACAAATGGATATATCTGCCCCTGTATCTATTAAAAAGCTTAGGCTTCCTTTCATACTTTTACAATTTATTTTTTTTTTTTTTTTTATTACATTTAATTTATTTATTGGATCTTCAGAAATGAAATGACAATAAGTTTTCAAATCTTAATACTAAAAGAAAATAATAAGTCCAGCCAGTGCTAGACAAAATATTATGATACTACAAACAATTTATATCCACTGATCCAGTCATCTGTTTTGCGCTTGAGTTAAAGCAAGGGTATCCCTCCTTCTCAACCGAACATGGCCAGTAAAGTTAAGGATGTCTCGTGCAAGTGGGTTTGGATGGTGTTCAAGTTTGCTGACATATTTTGAGGCGTGTTTTGTAAATTCGACTTTCACCAAAGGAATGCCTAGATCTTTGTGGATTCGAGAATTTTTAACATACCATGGAGCTGCAGTAATTGTACGTAGAATCTTATTTTGACCCCTTTGAATTTTTTCAATGTTGGATGCTGAGGCAGTACCCCATAATTGAATTCCATAACACCAGATTGGCTTTAGAATTGCATTGTACAACAAAAGTTTGCAATCCAACTTTAATGTAGAATTTCTGCCGATTAGCCAATTAATTTGCACTGCTTTTAATCTCATCTGGGTAAGTTTTGCGTCGATATGAGACTTCCAAGTTAAACGACGATCGAGGTGGATTCCGAGGTATTTGACTTCATTGTGTTGCGGGATAATTTGATTATTTATTCTGATGAACGAGCATGTATCTTTTCGCAATGTGAAAGTTATATGAATACATTTCTGTTCGTTAACCCTGATTTTCCAAAGCTCAAGCCAATTCTCTAGTTTATAAAAATATTTCTGCAAGTTCTGTGATGCTATTTGATGGTCCTTATGAACGCTAATAAAGGCTGTATCGTCTGCAAAAGTTAAAGTATGTATTATGGGGTCTAACGGCATATCGGATGCATAAATCAAATATAAAGTTGGACCCAGTATGCTACCCTGGGGTACTCCTGCTTCAATTGGATGAGCGGGGCTTAAAAATCGCCTTCTTTGATTGTAAATTTGCGACCATATAAATAACTTTTCATAAGTTTGTGGGTGTTAGCAGGCAGAGTTAATTTAATTTTATGCATTAAACCTTCATGCCAGACTTTGTCGAACGCTTGCGACACATCAATGAAAAGGGCGGAGCAGTATTTTTTCTCTTCAAACGACTGTCTTATCACATTTACCAATCTGTGTGTTTGTTCGATGGTACTGTGTTTAGCTCTGAACCCGAATTGGTGATTTGGGATACATTGAGTGTCGTTCAGAATTGGAATCAACTTAGCCAATAACAATTTTTCAAACAGTTTTGAAATTGTCGGCAGTAGACTAATTGGCCTATATGACTCTACTTTAGTGGGGTCCTTCCCTGGCTTAGGAATCATGGTAATCATAGATACCTTCCAATCTGCAGGATAGTATTCTAGGCGTAAAATAGCATTGAAAATAAATAGGATAATTCTTTTAGCTACACGAGGTAACTCCACAAGCATTTTGTTGCTGATTTTATCCATACCTGGAGCTTTTTTAAGATTCAGAGTACCAATAGCGCTTTGAACATCATTAAAGCTAAGTCTTAGAGGTACAGGAGGTCTAATAACGAGTGGAGGCAAATCAGATGCATTATTTGAGTTGTTTATAGTAAACACATTTCTCAAATGGTTAACAAATAAAATCCCCTTCTCGGAATCATTTCTAGCCCAGTCACCAGTCGGATTTCGCAGAGGAGGCTTTCCTCTAACTGGTCTTTTTAAACCTCGTGCCGCCTTCCATAACGAATAGTCAGATTGTGGGGTACTATCAAGACCCTCCAAGTAAGATTTAAGTGAAGCCATTCTTTGGGTTTCTAAGAAATTTCTTAGTATATCTCTGCATACCCGTAGCCTAGCTTTCAGTTCAGGAGACCTGTGAATTTGCCACTCTCTTCTAACTCTTCTTTTTTCTGACAGGAGATGATCGAGTTCAGCGAAATAAGTTCTATTTGTCCCACTTCTGCACTCAACGTCGTATGTGGAGGCGTGATGTACGGCTCTTCGTATGTCCTCAGTAAACTTGCCAATCGACCCATCAATATCCTCGGTAGTTCTCAACACTACATTTTCCGTGCAGTGGGAACTTAAATACTTTTTATACTTTATCCAACTTACTCTGGTTTTAGATATGTCCCGAAATGGAGAGTCATTCCCTTGAAGGAAACGCATTGAAATAATAGAAGGAGAGTGATCTGAAGACAAGTCTAATGAAGGCTCCACTTATATCGATTCTACAGGGATATTTTTCACTACTCCGAAGTCAATAACATCGGGAATCTTCCGTCGGTCCGTCGGCCAGTAGGTGGGATGACCGCTTGAGAGTACATCTAATCCCATTTTTGCAATGGTGTTGAAGAGTTCACGACCCTTCGGGGTCACCAGACGTGAACCCCAAAAAGTGTGTTTGGCGTTAAAGTCACCAGCAACTAAAAATCTAGCTCCAAGGGAATTGAAATAGCTGTAGTATTGGTGTTCTTTTATTGAAAATCGAGGCGGCGAATAAATTGATGATAAAACAAAATTGTATTGACAGAATTCAATACAAATGTTTGTTGCTTGTAGGTAATCCTCACATATGTTGTTCATTAAATAATGTTTTATTCTGTTCTTTATAAGAATTGCCGAACCTCCACATGCTCTTCCGCGTGGATCTTTAGTATCATATAACACGTAGCCATTAATTTTGAAGTACGCTGTCGCCGTCAAGTGAGTTTCAGAAATCATCATGACATCAATCTGCTTATCCATCAGGAAGTGTTCCAGTTCGTTATTATGTTGGCGGAGGCCGTTCGCGTTCCAAAAACAAATTTTTAAACCAATCATTTCTTTAAAATGGCTTGTAAGATAGTGGATTGCATTTTCAGCATTTCCTGCATCATGGATGTCATAGTGGTCGTAAAAGTGTTCATAGTTTGGACAAGAGTCTGCAATGTAGTCTCTAGAGAGTTAATATTAGGCTCGAAATATTGTGATTTAGGTTCCTGCTCCAAACCTGGCATATTAGATTTAACCACGTTTGCGTAAGAAACTTGTCTAGACTAGGCGCGTTTACATGACTAGTGGACCGTAACAATTGAGGGAAATTGTTACTCGAAGCAAAATTAGGCTGTTGAGGACGATCAGGTAATACTGACGTCTTGTTGGTTCTTATGCCTTTCAAATGAGTGTAAATTGGACAACCTCTATAATTTGCGGTATGATTACCTCCGCAGTTACTGCATTTTTTGATTTTTGAGTCAGTTTTCGACTTATTGCATTGAGCAGTTGCATGTAGCTCCCCACACGCAACACAAACTGACGGCAATTTACAATACGCCTTGGTGTGACCAAATTCTTGACAGTTAACACACTGGACGGGTCCCTGACGCTTATGCGGTTCTTCCACGGTGATTCTACGATGCAGAAGGTAAATCAGATTGTAGATGGGATGGGACTCGTTTTTCTTTAATACGACATCTCCAGGTTCCAATTCCACCCTAAACATAGGCTGTGGAATCTTTTCACGGTTTCTAATATTCACAACACTCTTAATTTTGAACCCTTTGTCCATTAAGCCAGTCTTTATCTCCGCAGGGTCAACACATGGGTCTATACCCTTTAGAACGACTTGGAGACCTTTTGCGCTTTTGAGCTGATAGGTGTAGAAATCCCTAGCCTCCCTCTCCAACTGGTTGGACAATTTTCGAAAATCATCTTCCTTTTTCACTTGAATTTTGGTTTCGCTGATATTTCCATGTTTAATTGATGTTACGCTAAACATATTTTCACCTATTACCGAAACAATTCTTTGTACCAATTTACTGGAAGTGGGCTCTCTCAGATAAATTGGTGGGGGCTTAAACGTCTTCTTAGGAAGTTCTGGCTCATCCGTCTGGAGGAGAGCAAACCTATTTTGATCATTACTCACGGTCTTAGGAGCTTTTGAATTTGATGATACTTGAGCAGATGTTGGGCTCCTCTGTCGCTTAAGAACTGTGACGTATTTATCCATACCTACTTGTTTTCTAGGTTTGATTGCACTATTTGATGTAGAAGGTGTTGCTGTTCCTTCATCTATTGAAATTACTATATTGGGCGAACAGGAACGACGCCGTTCCACGGCTCTTGCAGTGAGAAGATTCTCCACAGATTTTTTTATGGATTCTTCCTCAGAGACCCATTTAGTTTTTCTAGTTGAGCTAAGCTCTTTCTCAGAATTACATCTGAGAGGAACACTCATACAGTTTTTATACGATTTTTAATGTTTTTTTTTTTTATATATATTTTAACCTATTACGATTTTTTTTTTTACTTTTTGTTTAATTTCAGCTTTTTACACTTTTTCACCTATTACGATTTTTTCACCGAAAATTCAGCCGCACTAAAAAAACACGTCCGAACAGTTCGATGATTTAATTACAATTTATGGTAAGTGGGTTATTATTGTTAGTGCAAAAAGTGTACAGTTTAGGCTTTGGATAACAGTTTTTGTTATCCGGCCCTATTAGTTTCCCTGTCTCTCTCTACTAGCATCTGTATTCGTGTTATTAGTGTCATTATTTATGTTTTGATTGAAATTATTCCTATCTTCTCTATATCTGTTATTTCGGTAATTGTTATTATTGTTATTATTATTTCTGTTTCGATTGAAATTATCTCCATTTTCTCTATACCTGTCATTTCGGTAATTTCTATTGTTGTTGTTATTGTTTCTGTTTCGATTGGAATTATCTCTATCTTCTCTATTTCGGTAATTGTTATTATTGTTATTGTTGAATCTATTATTGTTCTGGTTATAATAGCGTTGATTATGTTCTCGGTCTTCATAAGTGTTATTTCGATAACTGCGATTGTTGCGTGGGCTGTAGACTCTGCTATCATAATTATACCCTCGGTAATTTGGGTAATTATTTGGGTTGTTGTCATGGCTATTGTTCCTATCAATTCTAAAAATATTATTTGTAGTTTTATTCCTCTCCGAGGTTATGCATTTTTCCACTGCTTCATTTAATGTTTTTGGACTACTTGCTATTAAGAGGTCTTGAAACTCTTGATTCACTCCCTTCATGAAAACATTAAGAGCCATGCTCTCACTAATTTTATATATTACATCTTTTTCTCTCTGTGTAGGGTTTTCAATTGCTTGTATTTCAAATTTATTTAATTGGTCTGATAAAAGAGATATTTTCTCCCTAAATGTAGATATATCATCGTTGCCTTGTCTTAGAGTACCAAATTCTTATAGAACTTGTTGCAAAGAATTGGGATTTGGATACGCTGTAGTCAATGCATTTTTCAAATCAGGAAAAGTTACGGGTCTGTTAGCACGTCCTATTACGCTTCTAACTTGTGCCGTCAACTTGAAATTAAACACATATTTAATATATATCTCCCTATCCTCGGTTCTTAAAAGATCGTGTAAAAGTTCTGTTTGGACCAAAAAGTCTTCTAAAGCTTCATACGATCCCTTAAAAATCTGCAGATTCTTGCCTACTACCGTTATGTCGAATTGTGCCATATTGTTTTCCACTAGACTAGCTCCTGTATCTCTGAGTTGTTCCTTACTGTCTTTTATGTTTAAATTATGCACTAATATAATGGCGTTATTGTATAATTTTTGTAGTTCAAATATTAACGATTTGCATTCGTCCTTTTTTAAAGCTTCAGAATATCTATCTAATTCTTTCTTTATTTGTTCAAATCTAATTAGTTTCTCTGTTTTATATTGTAAAGTGTAAACTCTGTTTTTTTGTTTCTTTACATTTATATCAAATTTGCGTAATTCCTCAATATATTCTTCAATTCTTTCCATTAAATTTTAAATACAAAATATTACAATTAATTCACTTAATAAAATTCTTAAAAATTTAATATAATAAAATTTAATGTGCGATTTTAATTTGGCAATTCTTAAAAAAATGAAATGTTTAATATGATAAGATATTTAGATCTGGCAACTACTAATTGTTATTATTTAACAGCTGTGTTTTGCAACACTAATTTAAATGTAGACTTGGCAGCACTTATTTGATTTTGACATTTCCAATGAAAAATATTTTTTTTTGTTATAAATGAAGTAAAATTGTTTTAATATTTTTGTTTAATAAACATGCAAATATAAAATTTAAATTGTTTTATTTTTTTTTCTTTTTTATTTTTATAAAAATTTAATTATATATTCAGTTCATTGTATTTTTTGTGTAGAAATAAAATACTTTGTTTATACTTTAATTATAAAATTTTGTAATTATATTATAAGCCTTGAATAATTTGTACAAATATTTTTCTTTATTGTAAAATAAAAATTCGAACTTGAAACAATAATTTACAATATCGCGAATAATGATTCGCCAGCGATTCGCTAATGTTGATTCGCTGGCGACCCGCGAAGAATGATTCGCTGGCGATTCGCGAAGAATGATTCGCTGGCGATTCGCGGATAATGATTCGCTGGCGACCCGCGAAGAATGATTCGCCAGCGATTCGCGGATAATGATTCGCCAGCGATTTGCGTGTAGAAATAAAATACTTTGTTTATACTTTAATTATAAAATTTTGTAATTATATTATAAGCCTTAAATAATTTGTACAAATATTTTTCTTTATTGTAAAATAAAAATTCGAACTTGAAACAATAATTTAAAATATCGCGAATAATGATTCGCCAGCGATTCACTAATGTTGATTCGCTGGCGATTCGCGAATAATGATTCCCCAGCGATTCGCTAATGTTGATTCGCTGGCGACCCGCGAAGAATGATTCGCTGGCGATTCGCTAATGTTGATTCGCTGGCGACTCGCGAAGAATGATTCGCTGGCGATTCGCGAATAATGTTTCGCTAGCGATTCGCTAATGTTGATTCGCTGGCGATTCGCGAAGAATGATTCGCCAGCGATTCGCGGATAATGATTCGCCAGTGATTCGCGGATAATGATTCGCTGGCGATTCGCGAATAATATTTTTCTTTATTGTAAAATAAAAATTCGAACTTGAAACAATAATTTAAAATATCGCCAGCGATTCGCGTGTAGAAATAAAATACTTTGTTTATACTTTAATTATAAAATTTTGTAATTATATTATAAGCCTTGAATAATTTGTACAAATATTTTTCTTTATTGTAAAATAGAAATTCGAACTTGAAACAATAATTTACAATATCGCGAATAATGATTCGCCAGCGATTCGCTAATGTTGATTCGCTGGCGACCCGCGAAGAATGATTCGCTGGCGATTCGCTAATGTTGATTCGCTGGCGATTCGCGGATGATGATTCGCTGGCGACCCGCGAAGAATGATTCGCCAGCGATTCGCGGATAATGATTCGCCAGCGATTTGCGTGTAGAAATAAAATACTTTGTTTATACTTTAATTATAAAATTTTGTAATTATATTATAAGCCTTGAATAATTTGTACAAATATTTTTCTTTATTGTAAAATAAAAATTCGAACTTGAAACAATAATTTACAATATCGCGAATAATGATTCGCCAGCGATTCGCTAATGTTGATTCGCTGGCGATTCGCGAATAATGATTCGCCAGCGATTCGCTAATGTTGATTCGCTGGCGATTCGCGAATAATGATTCGCCAGCGATTCGCTAATGTTCATTCGCTGGCGACCCGCGAAGAATGATTCGCTGGCGATTCGCGAATAATGATTCGCCAGCGATTCGCTAATGTTGATTCGCTGGCGATTCGCGAATAATGATTCGCCAGCGATTCGCGGATAATGATTCGCCAGCGATTCGCTAATGTTGATTCGCTGGCGATTCGCGAAGAAGGATTCGCCAGCGATTCGCGGATAATGATTCGCCAGCGATTCGCTAATGTTGATTCGCTGGCGATTCGCGAATAATGATTCGCCAGCGATTCGCTAATGTTGATTCGCTGGCGACCCGCGAAGAATGATTCGCTAATGTTGATTCGCTGGCGACCCGCGAAGAATGATTCGCTAATGTTGATTCGCCAGCGATTTGCGTGTAGAAATAAAATACTTTGTTTATACTTTAATTATAAAATTTTGTAATTATATTATAAGCCTTGAATAATTTGTACGGATAATGATTCGCCAGCGATTCGCTAATGTTGATTCGCTGGCGATTCGCGAATAATGATTCGCCAGCGATTCGCTAATGTTGATTCGCTGGCGATTCGCGTGTAGAAATAAAATACTTTGTTTATACTTTAATTATAAAATTTTGTAATCTATATATATAAAATTCAATGTATGTATGTATGTATGTATGTAACGTATAGACTCCAAAACGGCTGAGCCGATTTTGATGAAATTTTCACAGCATGTTACTGTGACTCTGGAAGGAATAATAGGGTACTTTTTTTTTACCACGCCCACTTTTACGCCCACTTTTTTAAAATATTGTAATTGGAAACCAAACCTCTGGACCGATATTTTTGAAATTTTCACAGCATTTAACTGGGACTTTGGTATGATTAATAGGGTATTTTTTTTTTACCACGCCCATTTTTACGCCCACTTTTTTAAAATTATGTAATTGCTCCCATATAGTTTTTAACAGATTTACTTCAAATTGTATACACATTATATACTCCAGGCGAGGTAAAAATAAAGATTTCTTAAGCCACGCCCCTTTTCACGCCAAATTTTTGAAAGTTTTATTCTCTATACAAATTTGTTCATTCCAACGTATTTTTTTTATTTGGTAGTATATTGCTCTTAATACTGTTAACGTCGCCATATAACTATGAACCACGCCTACTTCATCGCCCCCTTTTTTAATTCAGATACTTTCGTATACCACTAACAATGTTTGCTATACAAAATACTTTTTTTGTAATATGTATTTACCTAAAGTTTTATATACTTTTTAACTAAATACATTTTTTTATTACCAAATCCCCATTTTTCGCCCCATTTCACCTTAAATTATATTGCTTTTAATCTATATATATATATAAATGAATGTGTGTCTGTATGTTTGTGCTTAATAGGAGGCCAAACCCTTGGACCAATCTGCCTGAAATTTTTACAGCATGTTACTGTGACTCTGGAAGGAATAATAGGCTATATGAAGTTTTGATTGTACAAACGGGGTGGCACCGCCCATATAACCCACAAATTTAACCCGCCATATTTTGGGCATTTTTTGACGTACGTCGGTGATATTTGGTACATATGGTATTGGCATAATTAGGAATACATATCAGGAGAAAAGTGAGTGCGACCACGCCCCTTTTTAGGAAAATTAAACATCGTAATATAGTCTTAACTACTGGACCGATCGTCATTAAATTTTCACAACAGGATATTCTTACGAAATAATAAATTCTTGACTATGTAAGTGGACAAAGGGGCATGGTCTCGCCTAAAGCATTGCAATAAATACATTAAAATTAAATAAATAAATGTTTGTAAATATATAAATACGTTTTATTTTATTTATGGCGAGGGGGGGGGTAGCAAAGCACACCGGGTTTAGCTAGTTATATATAAGCATTGAATAATTTGTACAAATATTTTTCTTTATTGTAAAATAAAAATTCGCGGATAATGATTCGCCAGCGATTCGCGAGTAATGATTCGCCAGCGATTCGCGGATAATGATTCGCTGGCGATTCGCGAATAATAGTTTTCTTTATTTTGAATATTTTTCTTTATTGTAAAATAAAAATTCGAACTTGAAACAATAATTTAAAATATCGCCAGCGATTCGCGTGTAGAAATAAAATACTTTGTTTATACTTTAATTATAAAATTTTGTAATTATATTATAAGCCTTGAATAATTTGTACAAATATTTTTCTTTATTGTAAAATAAAAATTCGAACTTGAAACAATAATTTACAATATCGCGAATAATGATTCGCCAGCGATTCGCTAATGTTGATTCGCTGGCGACCCGCGAAGAATGATTCGCTGGCGATTCGCTAATGTTGATTCGCTGGCGACTAGCGAAGAATGATTCGCCAGCGATTCGCGGATAATGATTCGTCAGCGATTCGCGGATAATGATTCGCCAGCGATTCGCGGATAATGATTCGCTGGAGATTCGCGGATAATGATTCGCTGGCGTTTCGCGAATAATATTTTTCTTTATTTTGAATATTTTTCTTTATTGTAAAATAAAAATTCGAACTTGAAACAATAATTTAAAATATCGCCAGTGATTTGCGTGTAGAAATAAAATACTTTGTTTATACTTTAATTATAAAATTTTGTAATTATATTATAAGCATTGAATAATTTGTACAAATATTTTGCTTCGAATAATGATTCGCCAGCGATTCGCTAATGTTGATTGGCTGGCGATTCGCGGATAATGATTCGCCAGCGATTCGCTAATGTTGATTCGCTGGCGATTCGCGAATAATGATTCGCCAGCGATTCGCTAATGTTGATTCGCTGGCGACCCGCGAAGAATGATTCGCTAATGTTGATTCGCTGGCGACCCGCGAAGAATGATTCGCTGGCGATTCGCGAATAATGATTCGCCAGCGATTCGCTAATGTTGATTCGCTGGCGACTCGCGAAGAATGATTCGCCAGCGATTCGCGGATAATGATTCGCCAGCGATTCGCTAATGTTGATTCGCTGGCGATTCGCAAATAATGATTCGCCAGCGATTCGCTAATGTTGATTCGCTGGCGACCCGTGAAGAATGATTCGCTGGCGATTCGCTAATGTTGATTCGCTGGCGACTCGCGAAGAATGATTCGCTGGCGATTCGCGAATAATGATTCGCCAGCGATTCGCTAATGTTGATTCGCTGGCGACTCGCGAAGAATGATTCGCTGGCGATTCGCGTATAATAATTCGCCAGCGATTCGCTAATGTTGATTCGCCAGCGATTCGCGGATAATGATTCGCCAGCGATTCGCTAATGTTGATTCGCCAGCGATTCGCGGATAATGATTCGCCAGCGATTCGCTAATGTTGATTCGCTGGCGATTCGCGAAGAATGATTCGCTGGCGATTCGCGTATAATAATTCGCCAGCGATTCGCTAATGTTGATTCGCCAGCGATTCGCAAATAATGATTCGCCAGCGATTCGCTAATGTTGATTCGCTGGCGACCCGTGAAGAATGATTCGCTGGCGATTCGCTAATGTTGATTCGCTGGCGACTCGCGAAGAATGATTCGCTGGCGATTCGCGAATAATGATTCGCCAGCGATTCGCTAATGTTGATTCGCTGGCGACTCGCGAAGAATGATTCGCTGGCGATTCGCGTATAATAATTCGCCAGCGATTCGCTAATGATTCGCCAGCGATTCGCTAATGTTGATTCGCTGGCGATTCGCGAAGAATGATTCGCTGGCGATTCGCGTATAATAATTCGCCAGCGATTCGCTAATGTTGATTCGCCAGCGATTCGCGGATAATGATTCGCCAGCGATTCGCTAATGTTGATTCGCTGGCGATTCGCGAAGAATGATTCGCTGGCGATTCGCGAATAATGATTCGCCAGCGATTTGCGTGTAGAAATAAAATACTTTGTTTATACTTTAATTTTAAAAATTTGTAATTTAAAAAAATTTAAAAATTGTAAATTTAAATGTAGTGTATACAATTTATTTTCAAATAATTTGTATGTTTAACTTGAAGGCAACTTCGATTAAAAATTTTTAAATTTGTAATTATATTATAAGCATTGAATAATTTGTACAAATATTTTTCTTTATTGTAAAATAAAAATTCGAACTTGAAACAATATCGCGAATAATGATTCGCCAGCGATTCGCTAATGTTGATTCGCTGGCGATTCGCGAATAATGATTCGCCAGCGATTCGCTAATGTTGATTCGCTGGCGACCCGTGAAGAATGATTCGCTGGCGATTCGCTAATGTTGATTCGCTGGCGACTCGCGAAGAATGATTCGCTGGCGATTCGCGAATAATGATTCGCCAGCGATTCGCTAATGTTGATTCGCTGGCGACTCGCGAAGAATGATTCGCCAGCGATTCGCGGATAATGATTCGCCAGCGATTCGCTAATGTTGATTCGCTGGCGATTCGCAAATAATGATTCGCCAGCGATTCGCGAAGAATGATTCGCCAGCGATTCGCGGATAATGATTCGCCAGCGATTCGCTAATGTTGATTCGCCAGCGATTCGCTAATGTTGATTCGCCAGCGATTCGCTAATGTTGATTCGCTGGCGATTTGCGAAGAATGATTCGCCAGCGATTCGCGGATAATGATTCGCCAGCGATTCGCTAATGTTGATTCGCTGGCGATTCGTGGATAATGATTCGCCAGCGATTCGCTAATGTTGATTCGCTGGCGATTCGCGAATAATAATTCGCCATCGATTCGCTAATGTTGATTCGCTGGCGATTCGCGAAGAATGATTCGCCAGCGATTCGCGAATAATGATTCGCCAGCGATTCGCGAAGAATGATTCGCCAGCGATTCGCGGATAATGATTCGCCAGCGATTCGCTAATGTTGATTCGCTGGCGATTCGCGAATAATGATTCGCCAGCGATTCGCGGATAATGATTCGAGAGTGATTCGCTAATGTTGATTCGCCAGCGATTCGCGAATAATGATTCGCCAGCGATTCGCGTGTAGAAATAAAATACTTTGTTTATACTTTAATTATAAAATTTTGTAATCTATATATATAAAATTCAATTGTATGTATGTATGTATGTATGTAACGTATAGACTCCAAAACGGCTGAGCCGATTTTGATGAAATTTTCACAGCATGTTACTGTGACTCTGGAAGGAATAATAGGATACTTTTTTTTACCACGCCCAATTTTACGCCCACTTTTTTAAAATATTGTAATTGGAGACCAAACCTCTGGACCGATATTTTTGAAATTTTCACAGCATTTAACTGGGACTTTGGTATGATTAATAGGGTACTTTTTTGACCACGCCCATTTTTACGCCCACTTTTTTAAAATTATGTAATTGCTCCCATATAGTTTTTAACAGATTTACTTCAAATTGTATACACATTATATACTCCAGGCGAGGTAAAAATAAAGATTTCTTAAGCCACGCCCCTTTCACGCCCCTTTTCACGCCAAATTTTTGAAAGTTTTATACTTTTTGTTCTCTATACAAATTTGTTCATTCCAACGTATTTTTTTTATTTGGTAGTATATTGCTCTTAATACTGTTAACGTCGCCATATAACTATGAACCACGCCTACTTCATCGCCCCCTTTTTTAATTCAGATACTTTCGTATACCACTAACAATGTTTGCTATACAAAATACTTTTTTTGTAATATGTATTTACCTAAAGTTTTATATACTTTTTAACTACATACATTTTTTTATTACCAAATCCCCATTTTTCGCCCCATTTCACCTTAAATTATATTGCTTTTAATCTATATCTATATATATAAATGAATGTGTGTCTGTATGTTTGTGCTTAATAGGAGGCCAAACCCTTGGACCAATCTGCCTGAAATTTTTACAGCATGTTACTGTGACACTGGAAGGAATAATAGGCTATATGAAGTTTTGATTGTACAAACGGGGGTGGCACCCCCCCCGTACGTCGGTGATATTTGGTACATATGGTATTGGCATAATTAGGAATACATACCAGGAGAAAAGTGAGTGGGACCACGCCCCCTTTTAGGAAAATTAAACATCGTAATATAGTCTTAACTACTGGACCGATCGTCATTAAATTTTCACAACAGGATTTTCTTACGAAATAATAAATTCTTGACTATGTAAGTGGACAAAGGGGCATGGTCTCGCCTAAAAAATTGCAATAAATACATTAAAATTAAATAAATAAATGTTTGTAAATATATAAATACGTTTTATTTTATTTTATGACGAGGGGGGGGTAGCAAAGCACACCGGGTTTAGCTAGTTATATTATAAGCATTGAATAATTTGTACAAATATTTTTCTTTATTGTAAAATAAAAATTCGAACTTGAAGCAATAATTTACAATATCGCGAATAATGATTTGCCAGCGATTCGCGTGTAGAAATAAAATACTTTGTTTATACTTTAATTATAAAATTTTGTAATTATGTAATAAGCATTGAATAATTTGTACAAATATTAAAATTAATAGCGTAGACAGACGACAGAGTTAATGCGCCTTAAAATCTCACTAATTTGAATTAAGATTTTACCGTGACAGACGACAGTTTCTGCATTTAAACTGCATTTAGGTAACAGCTGTTTGTTTGTCAACAACTATTTAATTATGAAAAAATTTGTTTGGCATTTGCTGAAAAAACAGTATATCTTTAAAAAAAAGCTGAAATTACTTTTGCTGAAACTGTTTCATAATGCAAAACTTGTTCATGCACTAGCAACCATCAACCTGAACGTGTTGCTACATGTGGGGACCGCAGTGGGACACTCTGAAATAAGAGAAAGGCAATTGTGGAAATCTATTTTTATTATTTTAATTTTACAATTGTCTTCTTCTTCTTTTAGAATAGTAAACAATTTGATAACATATTATTGATTTTCGACGATGTTGCCATATTGAAATAGCTAAATGCAGTATAAATTCAGTTTGATTTTGTGTATTTACGTCTAACTTAATGCGCATTAAGATAGGATAATTCACGAGTTAATTTGAATTAAGACTGTTAATGAAAATTAACTGTGTCGTCTGTCTACGCTATTAATTAAAATTAATACAGTCTTAATTCAAATTAACTCGTGAATTATCTAATCTTAATGCGCATTAAGTTAGACGTAAATTCAGAAAATCAAACTGAATTTATACTGCATTTAGCTATTTCAATATGGCAACATCGTCGAAAATCAATTATATGTTATCAAATTGTTTACTATTCTAAAAGAAGAAGACAAATAAATAAATAAAATTTAAATGGATTCAAAATCAGCAAACGTACGTAGATTTAATTGTATTTATTATAGTCGAAACTACTTTTTTCCATTTTAAGATTTCCAAGGGAAAGAAAGGAAGTGTGTGGAGCGAAACCCAGGCTCTGGTAGAGCTGTGGGCGGAACGAGCAACTGATTTGCGGCGAACAAAAAGGAATGGGCACATTTACAAGGAAATCTCTGTGCAAATGGACAATAAATTTAGTTCGGAAGAAGTGCATGTGAAAATAAGAAATTTGACGCAAAAATACAGGTATTTTGTTTTATCTTTTAACAACTCTTTTATCACAAAATACCTATTAAAATTTGTAGAGAGGAGAAAAAGGAAATGGGACCTTCTGGTGGGAGCCTATCGAATTGGAAATTTTACAATTCTGTGCACAGGATAATTGGGAGCAATGCCGATAATAATGCTGTAATTTTGGAAACATTTTCATTTGTAAGAATTATCATTTCATATATTTGAAAATAGTAATTTAATTTAACAAAACATTTTCAATAATTAAATTTTATTAGGTAAATACACCAGATGCAAGCAGCCAGCCATCGCCGGAGTCACAGCCATTACCATCACCGTTGTCACAGTCATTGCCATCACCGGTGTCACAGCCGTTACCATCGCCGGAGTCACAGCCATTACCATCACCGGTGTCACAGTCATTACCATCACCGGTGTCACAGCCGTTACCATCGCCAGTGATGATTTCGTCGCTCTCTTCACCTTCTATTGACACCACGTTCTCCTCAGCTGCCGCAGCTTGGTCGTCCTCTGGAAGAAAGAGAAACCATTTAGGTGGAGTTATCTAAATGATGAAAGAACAAAATAAAATCTTAAAAAGTGTGGTAGAAGACAGCCAATCATTATCGAATAAAATTGTTAATGCGATTCGGAAGCAAAGCGAAACTAGCAAACAATTTATAACTTTAATGAAAACTTTAATAGCCAAGATTTAAAAATGTTATAATCTTCTTTCTTCTGTACATACATATATAAAAATAAATTTGTGTTTTTGTTTGTTTATTTGTGCCACATAGAAAGCTAAACCGCTGGACAGACCTATTAAATATCGCATATTTAAAGAAGTGCAAAGTAAAATTAATATAATGTATGTATGTATGCATTGCGTGAAGCATATTAACTTATTATAAATACATAATCATAATATTTGTACTTACTAAAATTCAAAGCTATTGCATTCCTAATAGTTGATGCTGCCACGTCATTTTCGCCAACTCTTGTAGAGTGGTTGGGCTGGCTGCGTGTAGTAACAGTTTCCATCCATGCGGAAGAAACTTCGTCATTTTCCATTTTCAAGAAGTTGTGTAAAATGCAACATGTTTTTATTATAATGTTAACATTTTTTGGTGCTACTTGAAGGTTTTTTCTATATATGGTTGATTTACTGAATACGGAAATGGCTTCATCATATAACGCGATAAGCGAAAAGCAGAATCGCCAATAAGCAACAAAGGCACATTGATATCGGCAATTACTTTGCTCTTACTTTACATGTACACAACACGATCAGTGTTGCCACGAAAAAAAATTTTTTGTAACCAACATTTATGAAAAAAATAACCAAATTTAAAAAAAAATAACCAAATTTAAATGCATGTACTATTTATTTATTTTTTGTAATTTTAACTATAATTTGTACTTTAAGGTAACAAAAAAAACATAAAACAACGTATTTTACAACACAACTCCTAATACTAAAAAATAATTTTTTTAAAAAACTAAGCGTCATATTTTGCAAAAAGTAATGCAAAGAAACATAAGCTAATGCTACAATTTGTAAAATTTAAAATTCCAATACTTTACATTAAGTTTTGCAAGTTTAATTATTAATTTTTAATGTCTTAAACAAAAATAAAAAGTATATAATAAAAACAAAAAATTGTTCATTGGCAATAAAATAAGGAACTAGAAAGTTACTCTCTTAAATACTAAAAAACATGTAATTATATTACAATAAATATGGAGATCACTTTTACTTAAAATGTCACAGCTTGAGTTTTAAAATTTGTCTTTGGCAGACCAAACAAAATGGGCATTTTGTTGATTTTTGCACAATTCTTTTGCTTGCAATATATTACTAATTCTCTTAAAATCTAAATATTTTCAGTAAAAAAATAACCAAAACAGAAAAAATCTACACATGTACACATTGAGAAAAAAAATAACCAATTTTGGTTAGAAATAACCAAAAACGGCAACGCTGAACACGATCGCAAACAAAACTCACAACAAGAGCGTAAAAATACAAATATTTCATTCATGTTTTCTCTTTTTCAGTTCATTTTTGTTGTTGTTTTCAGTACACTGAGAAGCAGCGATCACATAAATGTATACATTACATACAAATGGATACAAAATAACAAACGAATGTTTAATTAAGGTTTATTTAAACATTACATGTTATTTCTTTCTGTGTAGTGTCACCCATACATATGTAATTACCAAATCCTCTCTTTTTGAGGACCACTGATTTAAAGTATGCAAAGAAATCATTTAAAGTGTGGAAAAAATCATTTAAAGTGTAAAGGTAATATTAACAAGTAAGAGTGCTATATTCGGCTGTGCCGAATCTTAAATACCCTTCACCTAAGCGTAATAAGAAATACAGAAACTACACTAGACTAGAATATCCTAATTCTGTGTTTTCTATTCAGTGTTAGTGCAAATTTTATTAGTATTTGATATATTGTTTGAAACACAATTTTACGATCAACATAATTTATGTTAAATATTTTGAAATGTTATCTAATTTTTACCATTTTTAATTGATTTAATTACCAATTCTTACCATAACTTTCAGAGTCTGTCTGATGTTCATAATAATCTTCAGTGTAATTTAACAAACAGAGTATAAAAAACAAACAGAGTATAAAAAAGTGGTACAATTCGATTTTAGTGATTTTGCTCAAAAAAAAAAAAAAACAAAATGAAATAGGGCTTTTAGAGGAGATACCAGCAAAAAAAAAATTATTGGCGGTCACGCCTATTTTCGAAGGGGCGGGCCCGTAAAGTTGAAAATATATAGGCCTATATCTCGGGAACTACTGGGTGCTTGATAATTTGTAATACACTAAATGAAAGGTATTAAAAATACCTTTCCAACGATATATATCATGATTATAAATTATAGACCGAATATGGGTTAAATCCGAAAAAAATATTTTTTAACCCGAATTTATTTGTTTTTTGGAAATGGTTCTTATATGGCAGCTATGACAAATTGTGGGCCGATCTTCTTAAATTTTGGAACAGTTATTTTCATGCATATGAGGATATTTCACGTCGAATTTCAACATAATAACGCTATATTTAAGATATATATTAGTATTAAAGTGGATTTCGAGAGTGGACCTTATGTGGGGGATATAGTCAAATATGGACCGATATTCTCAAAATCCAGCAGTTAGATTTAGGCATGTATGTAAATGATCCGTGTAAAATTTTGGATTGGTACCCTTATTTATAAGCGATTTATGAGTATTAAAGTGATTTTCCGAAGAGGGCTTTATATGGGGCATACAGTTAAAAATAGACCGAAATTAACAAAATTTTGTGGGATGAATTTTGTATATATGTAAATGATCTGTGCAAAGTTTTGAGTCGGTACCGATATTTATACAATATATATAGGGAGAAATGTCTTTTTCAGATGTGGTCCTTGTATGGGAGCTATGACCAGTTCTGGGCCGACTACCATAAAATTTAGTACAACAATTTATTTGCCTATAAAGAGTATTTATGTCAAATTTTAGCCGTTTAACATTATTTATATCTGTTTTATACGTATTTAAATGAATTTTGGAAGTGGACTTTATATGGGGTCTATGGTCAAACATGGACCGAACTAAAAAAAATTTCGTTTTGCGATTTCTGTTTGTGTAAAACTTATTTTAGCTGAATTTTGTCTTGATATCCCTATTTTATAGGCATTTATTTATCATTAAGCCATATTTCGGGAATATATATATTTGTATGGGGGCTATGAGAAATCATTGACCGATTCTTACTATTTTCCGCACACTTTCTTCTTTTGTCATACAAACAACGTATACAAAATTTCATAGTATTATCTCCAATATATTTCAAAATATTGCAATAAAATGGACGAAAAATATCAAATTTTTATAGAGGTGGTCTCACATATTGGTTCATAACTCTGGTTGACCTAAACCGATTTTGCTGATTTTAAATAGCAAACTTCTCGAAAGCACTTCTGACAGAATTATTGAAGGTTTGGATCCCGAGAATATCTGGGGACTTCAAAAAACTGATTTCAACAGACAGACAGACAGACGGACATCGCTTAATCGACTTCGCTATCTATAAGGATCCAGAATATATATACTTTATAGGGCCGGAAAATTTTTTTGTGGAAATTACACACGGAATGACAAACTTATATATACCCTTCTCACGATGGTGAAGGGTATAAAAAGACAGGTTTTTATAAAATATAAGCAGTTTTCAAGTTTAATTAAAATAAATGATCTATTAAATACATGGAATTTAAGTCATTTGTATGATAAATTAAAAGACAAGTAGAAAAAGAAATACATTTCATTCAAATACATATCTAATTGTTATTTTTTTTTTTTAGATGAAGGCATAACCATCGACTCATCACATTGAAAAATTATTGACAAATTTTTCAATTTTAGATTAGGCAAAATTTGAATATAAATTAGAAGAATGGAAACAATTTAACCAGCGTTCCGAAATTGGCCAAAAGAGACCTACTAAAGTTTCAGTAATAGAAATATTGAACACAACACACAATGGCAGATAAATCCTCAATTTTTATAAAAGTCGTCACAGACTTTATGAAGAACAACGTAATCTCCTAATCAATACTATAGCTAAATTCATTGAAGCTAGAGGAGAAAAATGGTATTTTTACGAAATACCTACATCCACAAAATATGCTAGAGTGTCGACCATCAAGCATGATATTTTAAATTCAAATTTTTAATACTATAAATATTTCTCTCATGTACAGATTTTCTTGTAAATATTAATAAAAAAAAATTTATAGAACTGAATAATACATTTGTTTGATATTTGGACAAAATTTTTATAGAATTGAATAAAATTTTATTTGAAATTTGGCCAAATTTTTATAGAACTGAATAATACATTTGTTTGATATTGGGACAAAATTTTTATAGAATTAAATAATATTTTATTTGAAGTTTGGACAAAATTTTTATAGAATTGGATAATATATTTGTTTGAAATATTTACAATATTTTTATAGAATTGAATAAGTTTTTTGGCAGAAATTTGGACAACATTTTTATAGGTTTACGTACCTTTTTACTCTGAAAATTTGACCTAAAATCAGGTTGCGTCTTATCGTCCGGCAAATACGGTATATTTGTTTAACTTTAAACTTTTTATTTCATTACGATACGGGTAGCGAAACACACCGGGTTTTAGCTAGTATACTTATATAGTTCATTTAATATGACAAAAATATAGTTGGTTTTATATGCCTGCTACTGGGCGCAAAGTACTAATGCATGGTAAGGATATAATGGATGCTGCCGTATTACCAATAGGAATGCTTTCAGAGAAAGCCGAGGAAGCCAGAAACAAAGATTACAAGAAGTATCGATTGATATTTTTGAAAAAGTGTGATCGAATTTCCACAAATACTGATGTATTCAACAGACTTCTTATAACTTCTGATCCTAACATAAGTAGCATAAGGCGTCATTCGAACAAAATTTCCTTTGAACTAGATCCCATTGTTAAAGATATGGTGCTTGAATGATATTGCAAATAAAAACTAACACAATTTTTCGCCTGTTACATATTCAATTAAAACATTGTATATTGGATTTTTATCAAGCTGAAAGGTATAAATAACCTCATTTGGCGTCTCAATATTGGCAACACCATTTTTTTTTCATTAAAAAGCATTAAAAAGGGTTCATAATTGTATTTTATATTAATTTGTTTCAATGACTTACATATGTAGGTCTTACACACTTTATCTTAGCATACTTGACTAGAAAAGCGGCATGCATTTGTGCGATATTTTCGGTGTATTTGAAGTCTAATATCTTTCGCGAAGGGTTGTTGGGTATATTCTCTTCTTTTCTATGGAGACAACACATGTTTAACTTTTGATTAAAAATTAATATTTTTTAACTTATATGAAATTTTCATATGATTCTAGACAGGGAAGAAAAACACCTAAAATCTACAACTTTCAATGGGCGTAAAATCTAAAGTAAGCATGGCATCCCCAATATGTTTAATTTTTTTAGAAGTGTCCCGAATTTCAAGTCCCTAGGTCCAAAAATAAAATTTTTGGCAAGTGCAGTTATATGGGAGGTGGGTGTGGCAGTGGGCGGTTTTCCAAGATTTTTTCAAAATTTCTTAATTTAGCCCAGAAAAGTGTTTCTGCAAAATTTCATTGCTGTACGACCACTCCTTCTAGTTTTTCCAATAAATGTATGGGGCGGTGCCACTGTATATAAATACATATATATTTATGAAAATTCTCTTTATGAAAATACATATGATTAAACCTTTAGTTTAAGGAGAAAAGTGTTGAAATTTTTGTTTGAGTTTTAGACTTTTTAGCCTTTTGGAAAATCGCAGATTCCTTTATTTCTTGAAGAGCGATTAATTTTTCATACGAAATGTCATTTTCTGTTGCCCATTCTATACAATCATCTACTTTAACTTGTTGTTTTTGTTCAGTTTGTATTGTTTCTACAATTTCTTCGTCTGAAACGTCAATATCTACATTTTCCTTCTCTGATCCATTCGGCAATTTCATTATCTGTTAAGTATAAAATACTTTTAAAACACAAAAAGTTGCACTTATCAAGACTGTTTTTTTGACAAAGTTGCACTTATAAAGACTGTAATGTTAAAAATTTGCCTGTTGCGCTAATCGGGGTGTTGCAGTTATCGGGGTGTTGCAGTTATCGGTGGTTGCGTAAATCGAGCTCGTACTGTACATATATTGTTACGTGTTTACCTCTTAAACACGGTGGTTTATTTTCGTTAAATAAACAGGATTCTTTTTAACACTATTTTACAATTTACTTTAACACACACTTAAATTACAAATAGAAACATCTCCTAATGCAAATGTTAATAATCATTTTGTATGTTGATACAAACCGTTAAATTTAAATTGAAATATAATTTCATATATGTATTGTATATGTACATACATACATATGTACATACTTTTTTCTATGACTACTTAATCTTTTTGGTGATGGGTAAACGGGGGAACAAAACACACATAGTGATAAGTCTAAACAAAGTTTCTTATATCCATATTTGTGTTTTAGTGTTTTTAAATAATTTTAAACGATGCCTTATTTCAATACCAAACATTTCTGATCAACATGTCACAGGGCTATACATATGTATATCATTCGTGCCTTATAAAATTTTAAGGGTCCAAAGTGTACTTATGTAAATACATTTTGTAGGTCTTCGATGTGTTGCAAACGAAATGATAATCAAAATAAATAATCAAACGTTATTATACCCTATACCACTATAGTAGGAAGGGTATATTGGATATGTACAGATGTTTGTAACACCCAAAAATATTAGTCCAACCCCACCTTAAGGAATACTGATCGACTCAAAATCACTTCCTGAGTCGATTTAACGACGTTGGCTGGCTGTCATGTAACGCTTGTGCGGGTTGCAATTTTGAAGATATTTCGATAAAATTTGATACATACATTATATTTTTTCGCCCCCATACAAATGTCCTCCCGAAATTGAGGTTTAACGATCATACATAAATGTTTGAATTATGCAAGTATGCAAACAAATTTCACCACAAATGAGTGGTAAATGAAGCCAAATCAGATCTACAAATTTTGTGCAGACCGGTCCATATAGGGCCCACTTCCGAAAATCACTTTAAAGAGCATAACTCTTTAAAAATGTTGTTATCCAAATAATATTGAACACAAATATGTTTCTTATATATAAAAATAATATGGTAGAATTTTATGATGATCGGTCCATAATTAGTCATAGCCCCCATATAAGGCCCACTTCCGAAAATCACTTTAACGACCATAAATTTCTTAAAAATGTTGGTATCCAAATAAAATTCGACACAAATAAGTATCTTATATACAGAAATAATGACACCTAATTTTATAATGGTCGGTTAGTCGAAACTCCCATGTAAGACCCTCTTCGTAATTCACTTTAACCTCCATAAATCTTTTAAAGTACATACATATTTATATTGAGATAAAGTTTAATACAGAAATCATGACATGTAATGTCCATTTCTGAAAAACTGTTTAATACATATACTGGGTGCAGGGTATTATTAGGCCGGCTTGACCGACTATACTTTTTTACTTGGCTTGGTTTTTAACAACAACCACGCAATGCTACTCGTTCAACACGATTTTTGTTTTATTCACCAACATTTTTATATACTGTCAGAGGGTGGGTTTCTTTGTGTGTTGATTTATTATTGACATTCTTCTTTATGAATGGTGTGTGTACTCACTACGTACGTACTTGTTTTCTAAAATACACAACAAATAAAAGTCCACAAAAATAAGCGACATCTTTGAATATTTTTTTTTTAAACAAAAATTCACCACACTGAAGTAGTAAGAGAGTCAGCGCCCTCTATTGGCGATTAGAACATTCACATCAATCCTGAGTTGCTAATATATTTTCTACATTAGAATCCGGTTTATGATTTTAAAATAATTTTATAAATCATTTGTGTTGTTGTGGTAGAGATAAACCGAGTTGAAAGAAAAACTTGACATTAAAAACTCATTCAAACTCCATTTTAGGAGCGCTCCGAAGAAGGAGTCAGAAAAGAGTCCAACTAAAGAGCATTTTCGGAGCGAAAGAAAAATTTGCTTGTTACTGTCCTGAGTCGGCACCAGCGTTGCCATTTGCCAAGTTTTACCTTTTTTTGCAAGTTTTTTGAGATGCAAAAAAGTTTTTAAGTTTTATTCTAAAAAAAAAGTTTTTTGAAAATTTATAGTTTTTGATAATTTTTAGTAGGCTTGAGTTCATTAAATTTAATTTTCATTAAATTATTATTTAAGCCTAACAAAAATTATCAAAAATTGACAGTTAACAGTTCAACTAAAAAAACAATAATTGTAATTTATAATTTATTTATAAGTTTAATTTAGTTTATAAAACAAGTTATTTTCACAATTAACAAAACAATGGTTTTCTACTATGCTGCACTGCGTTAGTAATTTAATGGATTTTTTAATCCATTTTAACTGAAACAATGTTTAATTTAGTCTGCGTCTTAAGTACAGTAAATGCCATATAAATATTTATAAAATGTTAACAGTTTACAACACAAATAAACTCTTTATTTTGTACATACGAGTACGTACATATGTACTTAAGGAGTACTCAAGTAAATATGTAAAAATAAAAGTTGTTTTGTTTTCAATAAAATTGGGTTTTGATATTTTACTACTTAAAAAAGTTTTTTTTTCTAAAAAAAAGTTTTTTTTTTAGAAATAAAAAGTTTTCTTAAAAAAATATATGGCAACGCTGGTCGGCACGCAGTATGACTCAGAAATTCCACTTAATTATGTTTGTACCAAAGCGTTGTTCTCCTGCTATTTGTGCTTTGAACAACAAAAAAAAACATAGCTGTACCACACAAGAATAATAAAAACAAGATTACACAGAGCCCAAGAAAAACCTCATAAAAGACTCTTTTCTGGCATTATCTAAGAGCTCTTTAAGAGCCCAAAAAAACCCTCATAAAAGACTCTTTTCTGACATTATCTAAGAGCTCTTTCTGACGGACCATTTTCGAATGTAATGACCCTCTTTTCAAAAGGTTTTCGGAGCAATTATGATTGTTTTTGGGGCTCATAAAGAGCGTTAACGCTCCGAAAAAGGTGTCAGAAAAGACTCTTTTCGGACTCATATGGCTTGCTGGGAAATGTTTACACATACATACAAGTAATAATATTTTTTATAAGATATGTACATACTTTTCTTTGCATTGACCGCTAATCTGACTTTCAATTCGAATCGAAATTTTCTCCGTTTGGCAAATTTGGTATTCAGAGTTTCGATTCCGCTACGTTTCTTTCGATTGTAGGTATTCTGAATTACGATTGTAGTTACGTTTTTCTACGCTTATATTTTAGCAACGGAATTTTTTCGATTGCTCTTTTTAAAAAGTGTTTAATTTAATTAAAATTTCAGGTAGTTTTTTATTACTATGTAATATATATTTATTTTGGCCGAGAAGACTTAATATTAGAAATAAATTAATAAATAAATAAATAAAAATGGAAGTCTAAAATGTTTAAAAAGTGATTTATATAAATTTTTATTGTACTTATTTACTTATTACTTATTTACTTTACCAGGTCAAAAACAACGACATCAGAGCAAGGAGGAAATTTAGGTATTTTCTTTTCAAGCCTTACCTCTGTGTTCTGAGTCACGTTGTTCTCCTCTTCCACCAATAAAGCCACTGCTATGGATTCCATTTCTCCTTTAAATACAAAAATTAAAAATACCACCTCCGGCTTGACAGGATTCTTAGCACTTAAATATTTTGCAAAAAAAAAATGATTATCTTTTTTTTATTATTAATTCACAAGTCTTTTGTATTATTTTATTTTTATTATTTCTCCTTATTAATCGCACAAATTTTTTTATTGTTTGTTGTGACTTTTGTTTATTAAAATAGTAACAAACTTGCTAATTTATTTGTTTCTCTTCCACATTTCATAGCAGGAGTGCCCAAGCCCTATACTCTTCGTGCTCTTTTGTATTTGTAAAAACTCTTATCTATAGGATGTGTGTTTTGTATACTCATTACAGCACTCAGCACTAGCAATACGAAATACAGAAACAACTTTGCCTTATTTGTTTTTTTTTTTTGTCATACTTCACTCTATACACGCAAGCGCAAAGCAACAACACTTTCGTGTGCTGGTGACTGCGATCGTCAGTGTAGATTTTAAGTGTGTTGTTTCTTTGTATGTATTGGCTTTTACAACAAAAAATACTGAATAAAAATTAGTTTTTATTTAAATGTATTGGTGTTTGCTCTTACATAAGCAACTTTTGGACACTCCTGTTTCATAGTAACAAATTGGTTTTGTAAACATTGTTGTCTTCTTCTTCTTGTTCTTTCGATTCAGTTTTTGTTTGGAATACCAATTTTCGATCGTAGCGTAACTGAATGCGGAGACGTAATCGAAACTCAGAATAGGGGTGATTAGGTTAGCTTCCTTTCTCCAAAGTGTTGATAGAAAATTAATTTCAAAATATGCTAAAACTTGAAAAACTAAGTGCTAAAATGTTCTACAGAAGAAAAAATAAGTGTTAAATTTGTTCAATGTAACAATAAAATTTTTATTTCAAATGTTACAAATATAAATTATAGTTTTTTCTATTTTTGTTCATAACAATTGTTGACTTGTTTTAATAGATTACATTTCATATATTAATTCAAAAATTTCCGTGTTCATTTACTTACCACACCGAAAGAAATTTAGTTGAAATATTAATAAAAGTTATTTTCTATTTCTCCAAAAGTATTTTTTGGAGTAAAATAGTAAAAATTTGTTCGAAAAAAATTGTTTTTTTATCAAGCAAATTATGCTAAATAGCATTTAGCATAATTTTTAAAAATTTCAATGCATTTTCGAGAAACAAAATGCTAAATCTAGCACTGAAAGTGCTAAAATGGCAACACTGTACGTACATGTTAACAAAAAAATGCACATAAAATATCTTGCAGTATATGTATATCCTGGCTTCTTCAGTATTTTTAGGATTTTATGATTTTAAATTTTTACCTTTTGAAAATGGTAAAAAAAAAAGTTTTTGACATTTAAATGTGGTATGTTTTTATATGAATATGTTAGTTAATTCAGCAACCACCCCGTACAACTGTAGAAAAAGCCCCATTGCCTGCTTTTAGGGTGACAAATTTTCAATGACCTTGAACAATTTCTAAAAACTCACCATGATTTTCACTCACCACAATTTTTCACCACTTTTTTAAGTTCACCAGAGGGGCAAAAAAATTCCCTTCAAACTCACTTCTTTTTTTTCACCGCTATATATTCATTATACACCTACATTTTTTCGTCCGTCGTTGCCGTTTTTTTAGATTTTATTGCATGTCTGACTCAGTGATGCCTACTTTTGAGACTCAAAACGCGTAAATATTTTTGAAAAAAGGGATAAATTGAAAAAAATCCGTTTCAAGCCACATCCTGTCAAAATTTTCGATAAAGTGCGAAAAGGAGCTAAATTATAAAATGTTTCTTTTAAAAATCAAAACAACAAACACATTTTTATAAAATAATTTATTAGAAAAAAATTACTACCATGGGATATATATATTTAAATTACATTTCATATTACATTATAATAAATAAGATACATATGTACGTAGATTAAATACATAGCATTAAATAGTATTAAATATACATTTAAAATTGGCCGTTACTGAACAAAATTTCGATTTCTTGTTCATCATAATTTTCAGTCAATAAGACACTATCAATAAAATATTTAGATGTTTTAAATGTTTCATTCGAATTAATTTTTGAGCACACTTCGTCAGGTATTTTGTAGTTTGAACAACATACATTATTTCTTTTAAGGGTATAGTTACTGTTACACGTATTTAATGCCATTTTGATTCTAATTTTATTTTTGAATAAATTCATGACACTAAAACTCCTCTCAACTTCTGCGTTTGAGTACGGATATGTCAATATGTGTTTGGCAAAACTGGACAGTTTAAGGAATGGGTTATTGCCAATAACAATTTTTCAATATTATTAGATTAAAGGAAGAAAAAGTACGAAAAAACTAAAATGTAACCATATCAAGCAAAAAGTAATAACGGGCTAAAAGGGCTAAAAGATAATTGTAAAACGGGCTAGATTCACGTGTTTTTTAGTTTAGGGCCAATACTCTTTTTTCGCGTTTTGAGTGACTAAAATCCGGCTAAATCTAGCCCGAAAAGAGCTAAGTTGGCATCGCTGGTCTGACTGTGTGCTTGTCTTGCCTTTGTCGGCTTGGTTGATGCTGTGTCTTAGAAAATAAAACTCGGTGGTTGTTGCACTTATAAGCCTGTAATTTTGTTAATAATGATCGGATTTTCAATTTCTTACGTTGTTATCATAAATAAACGTACTTTTTGAATAAATTCAATCTTTATATGTATAATTCTACTGTACGTGTGTATGTCACGGAATAAATTTTTTTTGCATGCGTTTGGGTGCCACCTTGGATGGTTTACATTCACAAACCAGTCCGGCAGATGGCGCTGCAGTCGGTATCTAGGTTATTCAACTACACTGCAACCCAATAAAAATAAAATTTTAAGGCAAAGCAACGTTTCTTAATAAAATAATGTATAAAAACGTCACCATAGTTGAACATTTTTTGAAAAAACGACAAAATTTGTGTTTGCTCGACAATACCACCTACATTTCTCATTCGAAAGATCGCAGTTTCTTCTTTCCAAATCTAGTAAGAAATTGAAAACCGGATCATTATCAACAAAATTACATGCTAATAAGTGCGCAAAGGTACAAAAACCGGATTTTTTACCGTAAATCCGGATTTTGGAGGTCTCCGGCATATTTCACTATTGGAATCTTGTTTTACTCGGCAAGCCCAACAAGAAAAATAATATCCGGTCCCAGGCTTTTTTATTTCATTAAATTTTGTATCACTGTGTTATCGTCGTTATAGATCAAGATCTCGTGGTTCTCTTAACCGTTCACAAAGTAAACGTAATGCAACCGAAACTGAAATGTGTTGTTACCATCGAAAATTTGGTGATACTGACAAAAAACGTTGTAAACCAACTTGCCCCTGCTACAACAACAATTCGGAAAACTATGGTGGCTGTCGTCAATCAACAAAATTGTCGTATCCGCCCGTAGTTCTGTTACCCAAAAAGTTTCCTCTACTCGCTACGCTAAGGATCGCGAAGAGCTAAATCTATTCTTGGATTCTTTGCCTACTATGGAGTCCCATTACTGTCGCGCCACATCCACAAAAAAATATTTACAACCAGAGTGGCAAACAAAAATGCCCCTTTACCAGTTTTATAAAAAGGATTGGTGCAAAAGTCGTGATGTGCGGAGTCTTGCTGCATTTTGTAATGCTTGTGACGTAAAAAATTTGGCTTTATACATTCCAAAAAAAGGACCAATGCGAAAAATGTTCATTGTTTAAAGTTGGAAATTTAGCGGAAAAAGAATATTTAGAGCACCAACAGAAAAAGGAAGAGGCTAGGAGAGGAAAAGAAAGAGACAAAAGTGATAAAAATGTCGTATTTACTGTTGATATGCAAGCAGTTCTGATGGCTCCTAAGTCAAAAATTAGTAGTTTGTATTATATAACAAAATTACAGGTACATAATTTAACATTTTATTATTTAAAAGATAGAAACGGATACTGTTTCTTATGGAACGAAACTGAAGGAGGGCTAGGCTCCGAAGAGTTTGCGAGCATGTGGGTGAATTTAATTGAAAAGGTTGTATTGCCAAAAGTGGATTCCTCGGAGACACCTCAAATAATATTTTACAGTGATGGATGTAATTATCAGAATAGAAATTGTGTGATGTCTAATGCTTTGTTATCTACGGCCATAAACCACAAAATTATTATTGAGCAAAAGTTTCTAGAAGTAGGCCATACTCAAATGGAAGCTGACTGTATTCATTCCACCATCGAGCGGGCACTAAAGAATAAAGACATTTATGTTTCTGCAGATTATGTTGAAGTCTGTAAATCAGCTAGGAAAATACCAAAGCCATACAATGTAAATTACCTAAACTACTCGTTTTTAAAAAGAATTTGATGCTGTGCAATTCTTCAAAAGTATCCGACCTGGTCGCAACAAAGGTGATGCGAAAGTCACTGATATTCGTGCATTACAATATAACCCAAATGGTGAAATACTTTTTAAGTTAAGATATACTGAGGAGTGGCAAAAGTTGCCTCAAAGAAAATCATCCCAAATAGTTCCCAAATCCTTTTCTCAGCTTCCAAACCTCTACGAAAATCGAAGAAAGATCACTGTCAAAAAGTTTGAGGACTTACAACATTTAAAGAGGTCACTTCCCGAAGATTACCGTTCCTTTTATGATAACTTACCTCATGAATAAATTTAAAAATACATAACAGCGAGCTTCTTTAAAGAGCTACGTATTGTACTGTTAGCATTAGTTCTTTTGTTACTATTTTGTTTTCTTGAAAAGCATTTTTTTGTTAAATTCCACTTAGCTACAATTATTTTATTATTCTTAATTTTTAGTGTTATTACATGGATTGTTGTAATAAAACGTACTTTTGAAATTAAAAAAGAAAACCTGCTATATCCACCATAATATTTTAAATCGATGTAAGAAAAGCTGCTAAGTTACAAAATCGGTTATAACTCCGTAATTACCATATTTATTTTTATAGATTAAAGTCATGGATGTAGAATGCCATAAAATAAACCAACTATATTTTTGTTTTTCTCCTATAGTTGCAAATATGATATATATAGGAAGTTTTTTGTCTCTCCTGTAAAATTTACTGAAAGGGAGTTAGCAGGTTTGTATGTTAAGACAACGATATGCCATTTAGTCTAGGAAACGCTACACAAACCTTCCAGATGTTTATGGACTCTGTTTTGAGGGGTCTCGATTTTATCTATTGTTATATTGACGATATAATCATAATGTCTGAATTCGCTGAACAACAAATTAATCAACATTGAGGGTAGGTCTTCGAGAATGGTTTAACAAGTAATGTCAAAAAATGCGATTTTGGTAAACCGAAAGTAGAATTTTTGGGTTACGTCAGTAATAGTAGTGGCTGTCGACCACTTGAAGATCGTCTTAATGCTATTGAGAAATATAAAAAACCCGAAACCATTAAATATTTTCGTCATATGCTCGAGGCACGTCATTTCGTCATAAAAACCGTCCATAAGTCGCTGATTTATGCATTTTCTCAAAAACCCGAAAAAGCGTCTCCGAGACAATTACGACATTTGGATTTTATCTTACAATTTACGACACAATTCATTCACTTATCTGGTTAAGAGAACACTGTGGCCGACGATTTTAAATAATGAACTACAGGACGAGAAAGAAGCATATACCTCGTCCATATACTGTGATGAATCAACTGGTTATATTCGTCCGTACGTACCAGAAAATCTTCAACTCTGTTCATAACCTGTCACATCCGAGTGGCATAGCAAGTCTTCAAGAGAAAACATACGTTTGGCCTGGCATTAAAAAACAGGTTATTGTTTACTTTTTCTAGATGGACGGAATCGGTCCCCTTAAAGGACACGTCCGCTCAAACTGTTGCAGCAGCCTTTAGGTCTAATTGGATATCAAGATTTGGATGCCAAGAAACTATCACAACGGATCAGGGTACACAATTTGAGTTTGCTCTTTTTAAATCATTGGCAAATTTGACTGGTTAAAACGCACAACAACAACGGCTTCCCACAGTATTACTTGGGTTAAGAACAAAACCGACAACACTGTCCATTGAAATGAATTTCTTCAACAACTTAGAAAACATTTCAACGTACTTCGACAGCTCATCACAGCAAAAACAAAATGTTTGTATTGAAAGGTCTTGATGATTTTACTCATGTGTTCCTCTGTACTGACGCAGTTCGTCAACCACTTGATATCACCATATACTGGCCCATACGAAGTATCTGATCGTTAGCGTTGATAGACTCAAACCGGCTTTTGTTGCCAATGATGTTTTTAATCAACAGAATCAAAAAATTAAAGTTCAACAACAAAGTCCTGAGGCAAATACTCAGGTTGAACCATCACACACATCACGGAATCCTCCAACAACTGATAATTTGGACACAGGACTCAGTACTAATCCTGATACAAATGTTTCGTTCCCATCACCATGTGGCAGCGCCAAGTCTGCCTTCTGTTACGGACCTACGATCTGGCAACACAGACAAGAAACATGATAGAAGAAAACAGAAATTATTACCTCGAGACCCACTACAGCTGTAGAAATCTCTAATTAAGAGTACTCTTGCTTTTTGTAATTATGTAATATAATTTAGTAATTAATAATGAATAGAATTAAAATAGTTCGTGAATTAAATAACGTGTTTTATTCCACCACAATAACTATAGACTCGTTATATTTTCTTTAAACTACTTGCCGCTTTTATTTTGCAATTAGAAGAGGAATCCGGTTTCTTTAAAGGGAAATAAAACACCGTTTTTAAAAGGTAAAAACGTAAACGTAAAGAAGTAAAACGTATATGTAGGTATACATAGTAGTTATTCAGCCTTATTATGACTGTCGTTTTCTTTTTACGACAACGACTGTTTTGTAATAGATTAAAGAAACAAATTTGATATTATCTTTAATCTATTACGAAAGAGTCGTTGTCGTAAAAAGAAAACGACACTCGTAATAAGGCTGATTATTTAAGAATGAACTATTCAAATTTATGAGAAAAGTATCCTCAGCACTAGCAGAGCAAGGTTTCGATCCTCGGACCTCTGGGTTATGGGCCCAGCACGCTTCCACTGCGCCACTCTGCTTCAAAAAATTTATTTTTTGAATTTATAATAATATTCTTTACATTTATTAGAATTAATTCTGTTAATATACAGAAGTATTTAATGTTAACAGAACATTACAATAATACAATTTACATTACAATTTTCTTGTCAGCGTATTGAGGAAGAAAATGTGTAGTAGAGTCAAACTTTGAGAATTTACAAGTTGAGCATAATTATTTATTTATTTATTATTAATTTATATTACAAATTATAAGATAATCAGCCTTATTATGAGTGTCGTCTTCTGTTTACGACAACGATCGTTTCGTAATAGATTAAAGAAACAAATTTAACTTTATCTTTAATCTATTACGAAAGAGTCGTTGTCGTAAAAAGAAAACGACCCTCATAATAAGGCTGAATATGTCCAATCGCAAAATTAAGGAGTAGGAAAGTTCATTAAATGACCGTGGGTTAATCTATTATGTTGCAATCAGTTATTAACTTTCTCAGAAATATGTATACATATATCAATAATTTTATCATTTAAATTTGTATACCATGTTGAAGTAGTGATACATACACAAATATGTTTCTCTTATGTTGTTCAATGAGTTTTTGTACGATATAATAGTACATATAAATATTCCTATCTTTGATATTGATGTGGTGTTGTGATTAGCTGAGAAGTTTTGGCTTCTCTTGTAATTTTGTCAACAAATTCATTTCCTTTTATAACATAACGTGCTGGTGCATAAAATAATTTTTTTTTTAGACTGTTTGTTATTTAATAAGTTTTTAATTATATGTCTGTTATGGAATACATGTTTTATGGTTTCATAAATAGCAATCAATTTGGCAGAATGTATTGGCGGATTTAATTATAGTATTTTCTGAAGTTATACTATATGTATACGAGTATATGTTATTGTATTTGGAACCATCTGTAAACAGGAATACGTGGTCTTGCAGTGTATCTTGGTAGATTTTACATAGTAGTGTAGGAAGTTTTTAATAATTTGGTTATTTAAGTGCCATGGTAGATGAGGCTTAGAGGCTTAGTAGTTTTAATTATGTATATCAATTGGAAGATTCATATTTTTTTAAGATTTGTATTGCACTGTATACTCGATGGTATTTTGCGTATTTTTTTTTAAACCATGCATTTTTTGATGGGTGTGTTTACAACGTGTACAAAATGTCATGGTGTAGTGTACCTATAACAATAGAATACACTATAATCAGGTTAATGCAATATAAATTAAAATGTAATTTTAAACCTCAGAATATAAGAAATTTAAAAATTGAAATTAAGAGAAATATGATATTTAACCTACCAAGCAAATTTTTTGTCATACTAAAAATTTAATTGTAACAAATTATTTAATATAAATAATTGAAACAAAAACATAAATAAAGCAGAATCAATTTGGATTAGTAAACAACTATGTATACTATATACAATGTATATATATACATACATATGTATGTACCTGTTTTCTCAACCTTAAACATTGCTTAGGTGAATTAAAACTGATTTGAAAAAAATACATAAAATTATGTATTTTACTTTTAAGATGTGCATGATATTTTATACTGTGGATGTTGTGAACTAATAATTTAGATTTAAATTTATGTAATTCGTTATTTTATTTTATACAAATTAGAGTTGATATTTGTTTATACAATAATACAATTTGTTTATTTAAACCCAGTTATTATAACTATTCGGTTATTTTTATCCATTTGTATTTTGTTATACATAATCGTAATGGCGACAAAAATGTTCGTTCGCCATCTTTTTTAAAAGAAAGATACAGAAAGATACAGAACGAGACATTTTCGCACAGATATAGAAGGAAGATACAATTATAAAACTTAGCCTGCAAAAAATAAAAGCATTTGTTAATGCAATCGTTTTAAAAAACATTTGTTTTATTATTTTCCTGATATTTAAGTTTCTGCCGCAACAGTGGAACTACTACATATTATATATGTATAGAGAATTATAGGTATGTAAATTATTTTCAGGTATCAAAATTATTTTCAAAAATAGGTTTTGTTTAAAAAGAATTATTTAAAAAACAATTGTTCATTGAAAGATAGTTAAAAATTAAATAAAAAAAATACTCCAACACTAGCAGAGCAAGGTTTCGATCCTCGGACCTCTGGGTTATGGGCCCAGCACGCTTCCACTGCGCCACTCTGCTTTACATAGTTTTGAAATAAATAAACATCATATTAATATTATATTATGTTCGAACTGAAGCACCATTTTTAAATCACTCTCTCATATGTAATTCGCTCTTCAAGTATTAAACACATTCACCACCAGCGTTGTCAGTTTAGGGGATTTATCCCCAAATTGAAGATTTTTTTTTTGTGATTTGGGATAAAAATTTCATCTTGGGGATCCGGGGATTTGTTGGGGATGACAACAAAATTTTAAGGGATTTTTGGGGATATTTTTTTAAAAGTGATGGTAACAAGAATGATTTTGTGCGTCTGGCAAGTCTAAATGTGTGTTATTATAAAAAAGAAGTACAAATGTATGTAAATATTTAAAAAAGAGTATATTTTTTACCTTTAAAATGGCTGCAAATACTAATTTTATTAACAAAAATCATAATGCTTCTTGGGAACGCGAAGATTGAGCAAAAGGTTTGAAATATACATAAACGAGTATATTTTTAAAGGGTAACGCTTGCGTTGAACGCGTTTTTTCAATAATGAATACTACCAAAACAAAAATACGTAACAAAATGCCATATGAATTATTGGAAGCACTTCTCAGAATAAACACATTCTTTAAAAATAATTAAATTTGTTTTGAGAAATTTATCCATCTGCTGAAATGCTAAAGCTTTTTAATACAAGCAATATGTACAATAAAATTTCTGAGGCTGATGAATCAGAAGATTTTGATTCTGAAGTTTTTGAAATGCTAAACTCTGGTAAATAATTTTTTATACTTTTATATATTAAATTATTTGTAATTTTTTCTTTACAAGATTTATAATTACAAATCTAATTAGTTTGAATACTAATATATGTAGGTATCGATAAAAATTAATTTTTATTATTATTTTTATATTATTTTTTAAATAAAATATTTTTATATTATTTTTTAAATAAAATAAAAATTTTGCAAAAAAAAATTTTAATCAAAAAAAATTAGTTTGGGGATTTTTGGGGATGACAAATCAAAAATTAGGGATAAGCTCTAAAAAAATACTGGCAGCACTGTTCACCACAGCAATATTTCAAAAATATAAATATATAAACATATAAACGTGTGTGTTTTATTTTTGAAATATTGTAGTCGATAGCCTGGTGGTTTTAATGTGTTTAATACTTCAATAGCAAATGGATTATGTACTTTATTTGACATTTATAAAGAGAAAGATTTTTATACAATTTATAATGCTACTTACGTACATACAACGTATGCAGCATTAACTCAGTAAACATTTGTAAATTTTGACGAAAAACAAGACAAACAGGACACTGTCAAGTTGAATTAGGAATGTATCATGTTAAATGGGTGTAGGTACGTTTTCTCTACATTAAGCTCGCTTACATATCCCTTATTTATTACTGGTTTATCCATTTCCACAAATGTTTATTTATTTATTTAGTATACGGTGTAGTTTGCAGCAAATTTATTTTATATCCTGCTCTTTTTTATTTGTTTAGTGTTGTATTTTTTAGTACTTTAGTATGAAATTCAGAGTTCTATTGCAAGCTTTTGAGAGATTTTGCCAAAATCCCGTGACGAACTAGATTTTGTTTTGTATGGGAAATCTAGTAGAAATTAACAAGATTTCGCTCAAAATCCCTTAAGTACTAGATTTTGCGTAGGTGTAAATCAGAGATCAGTTATGAGTACTGAAAAAGTGAGTATACTTGAATCATGACTTATAATTTATCGTACTTATATGTACTCATACTTGTCTCAATATCATCAAACCAATATTCATATTTAAAGTTTGAACTACTCATTATATTCAGATTTAATCTCATGTATGATGTTATTTATTTTGACTCTCCTTAACTCAATGTACGTAGGCGATAAAAAAAAATAAGTATGACTCGCATACACTAAACCGAGAGTCGTTCATTTTTTACAGCCTGTTTATAAAAATTATATAAAATAATATATTTTATATTTTCCAAATAATTTTATTCTATATTCTTCGACCTTTTTAATGATTTTTATTAAATAATTTTTAAGCTTGAGGTCACTTTTTTGTTTTTTATAAAAGATTTTTATTTCTTATATATAATTTACTCAATATTTCGATTTCCTTTGGAAATCTTCTTCAGGAGTTAATTTAATATTATAAAAATTTATATTTTCCTCAATATGTTTTGCTATAAACTTACTGGTATGTTTTTATATTGCTTTTTTACTTATTTTGTATAAATACCTAACGGAATAAGCTGAAATTTTTTTTCAATGACTTAACTGAGTTGAATACTTTATGTGTATGTGAGTATTTTTCTTAAAATGTAAATCTAAATCAGTGATGTTCAGCCCATACAACAATTGTTTGAAAAATTTACACACATTTGTTATGCTCTTTTAAAAACATTCATTCACTCGTCGTTCAGCAAGCGATGAGAACACATGCGACGGACTATCGTCATTTTTTTCAGAAATTTGTTAAGCATTGTTGTTGCTTCTTGTTGATCGAAGCACAGCAAACACACGCTACTCAATTACAATTGAAAACGAAAAATAAAAAACTGGTTTAGATAGACTTATTTTTGTTTTTTATCAAAATAAGTGTTCTAAAATTGGTTTTCGATATTGATAATTGTTATTTACGGTCCCTGATATTGTTTCATAAGGTGTTTACATTTGGAAAAAATTCTTTACTTTTTTCTGATTTTAAGCGTTTGACAATATGTTTGCTGTGCAAAATCTCTCACAAATACATCTACATTTTATTTTTGAACATCACTGATCTAAATACCGTTGTTTATGAATCAAACATATTGGGAATGGTATGAGCTCGAAGTCGGCGTAGTACTCATACTTATATCCACCCGCATTTATAAGTCAACGTTGTTGTGAGTTTGAGTAACTCAGAGTAGTTAAATTTGTTATGAGTAGTTGTGAATCGTAAAAAAACGATTCATTGCCGATCTCTGGTGTAAATGTAGTATAATTGTTCATTTTCAAAATAATGGATCAATTCAGCAAATTAAAAATTTGGAAAAAGTTTGTGTTTGGCCCATGGGGGGATCGAACCCGCGGCCTTCGCGTTATTAGCACGACGCTCTAACCAACTGAGCTAATGGGCCATATGACAGCCGTTCGCAAAAAGAGAATTTGTATTTTTTTTAATAAATGCACACATCAACATTTCTATTCTAATTACAATTCTATTAAAAAGCACAATATTCGATACTAAAATTTATAATATAAATGGTAATGATTTCATCACTGCGGTTTATGTATGTATACATATTAGAGAGCTGCAACGACCCTGCAAATAATTTTGGACTACGTGATCCATTTTAGATGAAATGGACTACTCACAACATGGTCCAATGTAATGCAGTCATGGACCATGTTATAGTTAAACAAGAGTTTGTAGTTAAACGACATGGTTTCGTGTTAACACGATTGCATATTGAGTTGTTGTTGTTGTTTAAAACTAACCCTCGTGAGTACTCCATGGAGTAGTTTTGGGACTACTCCGATGGGTTATGTGGTCCAGTCCTAGGACATCGCAATGTTAAATGGACCACCCTTTTTTCATATATTTGGAGTAGTTTTGGAGTACTCCTACTCCTCTTTGGACTAGTCTTTACATGCATGTATGGACTAGTCGCGTTATTTGCAGGGGAGTAAGTTTTTTCTTCATGTGTGAAACTCGCTGTCGAATGTAGTACATATATATTTGTACTCTTACTCAGAGAACAAGTAGGGAAGTGAGTTTTGTTGTCGCTTGATCAGTGTGGCATTTTGAGGGCTAAATTTAGCACTTTTTATTTATTTTTAGCCCTAAAATTTTCATTTTGCACTTAGCATTTTTTTTTAGCACTTTTTGAATTTTTTTTTTTTTGCATTTTTAGCATTATTTATGAAACAAGTTATTATTATTTTTAAAATTTCTTCACCGTATTTGCCTGCAAACTATTAACAAAACTATAAAACATAATTTTAATAGTGGCAATCTTGCAAAAACATTTCAAACAAAAGAGCAAAAGAGCTGTAACTAACAAGGAGAGTGCAGGGGCACAGTTGACTGAATTTGTTTCAATTTACTTATGTCAAAAGTTCTATTACTTTCCGGTTTTGACAGTAGTGCAATATTGTTTCTGAATTTTGAAAATTTTTTGAAATCAATAGGATATGAAATAGATTCAGATACAGAAAATTCAGATTAACTTGCTGAAATTTTATTGTATAATTAATTAGTGTACCAAATAAGACAACGACTACCAAAAATTTTTTTAAGTTTAACTAAAAATCCTTTTTTATTTTTGTAGAAAATAATTTGAAAAATAAAAAATGCAATTTGATTGATAATTTTAAAGAAGAAATGTCAAGTTTAGACATGGACACAATAACAGCTATAAAGCTACAAAAAGCTTAACTGTTATAAATGGACTAACCAGAGTTCAACAGTAAAATTGTAGATTGAAGTATGTGAGTACAAAAATGCTTTGAAGGAAAATCCATTTAAGGATTTGGCTGTTTTTGTCATGAATTTTCTTCTTTTGCCATTTAGTAATGCTGAGGTAGAAAGGGTTTTTAGTGGAATGAACCTAATAAAAACCAAAATTAGAAACGTCAAGGGTTTAAGTACAATGAACTCTCTTCTTTATATAAGATGTGGGTTAAAAAAGTTAAACAAATGTTGTAAAACATTTGAAATTACCACAGAACTATTAAGACTGTATGAGGGAGATATTTATAATAATAATTCATGTGAGTCAGAAACAGAAGAATACACATTAGATGATGTATTTAATTTTTAAATGAAATTTATATTAGATTATTAGATATTTAATCATATACTTGTTTTATGAAAAGTTTTTTATGTTGTTGTTAAACAAATGAATTGTTTATTGTAAATTTTTAAAACACATAAAAATGGTTTTACTTAATTTAATTATTAAAAAATTCAGGTATATTTCCAAAAATACATTTTAAAAATTTAGCATTATTTTTTAGCATTTTCGAATTTTTTTTAGCACTTTTTAGCATAATTTTCTAATGGTTTTAGCCATGAAATTTTTTGGGTTCTGGCCACACTGCGCTTGATACTCGATATGTTCTCTTCATGTATGGTGAGAGTGTGAGCGTAAAATAAACATGTACTTAACTCGTAAACATAAGCCGAGTAACAGCATATACATATTCGGTATTTTTGTTGTACTCACAAATATGAACATTATTTTTAAATGTACTTCGAGTAAGTGCACATATTTTGCAAGTTCATGTGTACTTCTTAACAACAATTCTATTCATGCAGAGGTTTAATACATAGTATGTATATAACAGTCGTGTAAATCTGCCGTCTTATTATAAAGGTTTGTTTCTAGTTATGCCAACCAATTAAGAAAAAAAATCGCAAAAGCTTAAATAAGTCTTACAAATTATGCATTACTTTTAAATGAAAAAAATCCCAACCTGATTAGCAGAGCAAGGTTTCGATCCTCGGACCTCTGGGTTATGGGCCCAGCACGCTTCCACTGCGCCACTCTGCTTCATATTAAATTCAGAACATAATAACTAATATATGTACATATATTCATATGCTATATTTAATTAATGTGACCTATGACCTTTTATGTAGTAAGCGATGCATACATATGTAAAGCTGATATTACAGCTCCCAGGAAAAAGAACTAAATATACATATATGTACATACATATTAGCGCAATTCACAAACTTGTGCAAATGGCATTGCATCATTGCATTTGCAAACAGGTTAAGCATATTGTTGCTCTACACCAGGGGCTTCCAAAAATTTTTTGTTTATGTATTAGTGAGTACGAGAGAGTAATAAAATTGAGAGAATGTATTTATTTAAAGCCGCAAAAAAATGTTAGTAATATACATATTTTATAATTTGCTATGTATGTTACCAAAAGCATTTTTGATCGCACAATATTTTTTGAGTGTCATCATCTGTTAACCTGAAAAAAATAACATAGCATCCGCTAGACATGTGCACTTGTCGAAGTCACATCGACGACTGAATTGAAGAGCATAAAAATATGTCTTGGTAGTGGTAGGCTCAATTGAGCTATGAAATGGAAACCCCTGCTCTACACTAACAAAACACACAGCAAGAGCAAAAATATGCTAAACCATTTTACAAATGCAATGATGCAATATCATTTGCACAATATTGTGAATTGCGTTATTATGTTTCTATTACTTTTATGAGTTTGATGTAAAAGTTATTAAAACTCATCCAAACCTATTTAAATATAAAAAGAATGGAATTGTGAAAAGTATGTGTATATTACCCCTTGTTAAATTTGTGGCCTATTCAAATATAATTCAGGTACAGGTCATTATTATTCCAGATTTACAAGAATTGCTTTGGCGATATTTGATTTGCAAAATATTTACCGACAGCTAGCAGAGCAAGGTTTCGATCCTCGGACCTCTGGGTTATGGGCCCAGCACGCTTCCACTGCGCCACTCTGCTTATCATAAATTCAGTGACAAACTCTCTTAAAATTAATAGGTAAAGAAAGAAATTGAAAATAACTAAAAACCAGCCACATAAACTAAATTTTAACGGCCTAGCAGAGCAAGGTTTCGATCCTCGGACCTCTGGGTTATGGGCCCAGCACGCTTCCACTGCGCCACTCTGCTTACATCAGACGGTTGAATAATAATAATGAAGCTATCTGTAGATGCTGAGTATTTCGAGCAACGCACGTATTTATTTCATTCATTTTGTAGAAGAAGTTTATAACATCAAATAATCATTGAAAATGTATCCAATTGCTGTTTAAAATTTTTTTTTTCTTGTCGGCACTCAGGGGATGACCCCTACTTATGCAATGCATTGTGTTGGAACTAGGAAAGTAGGTTATGGGAGAAAGGATAGCGGGAGTAGTGTTTGTGAACATTTGACTTGAATTTTCCTATATTGAAAGTGGCAGGGAATACTTCTGCTGGGAGTTTGTTCCACATACGGACAGTACGGCTAAAGAACGAATTTTCCCTGTAGTGTGTTGTGCGATCCACTGTCCAGTCGACCACAAAAAGATGAGCCCTGACTGAGGAACGTGTGTTACGTAAAAAACTGCGTGTTTCAGGAACAAGTTCCCTAATTTCAGCAGAACACATTCCATTATAGTATCGATAGAACAGTGAAACACAACCCACATTGCGACGATGCTCAAATGAATCAATAGAGTTGGATAACCTACTGTCACCGAAAAGCATCTTCGCCCTCTCCTGTACGCGGTCGAGTAACTGCAAAATAGACTTCGAAGCACCGGCCCATACATGAGAGTTGTATTCCATTTTCATTGTAAAACGACTTTAAACAACAAAAGAAAACTGTATTTGGCCCATGGGGGGATCGAACCCGCGGCCTTCGCGTTATTAGCACGACGCTCTAACCAACTGAGCTAATGGGCCAGACAGGCGGCGCTCAATAATGTTATTAGTTATACATAAATCCAGAAATGTAAGATCTTTTTCAAAATTTCTATTTGTAATTGTGCAGCGTTGTCGATTTTCATGTTATGTGTATTTATTTGAAATTAATAAAACCAAGTTAATAATGAATATTATAATTTTAGCATCTTTCAATCATGTTATCAAAGGATCCAAACTGAGTTTGTATTTATTTATAATTTATTTCTTCTACTGATTGCTTGATTACAAGACAAAAAGCTTTCGGATATGGTTTTAAAAATTATAATAACATTGGTTGGTGGATTGTTTAACGTGGTTATTGCGACTGATGCGTCAGTTGAGATATTTAAAGCGGATCCTTCTTTGGCCAGTTCGTTCGTGCTCTCATTACCGTAGTAATTCTATGCGCAGGGGCCCAAGCTAACAGCTAACAGATTTTCTTTGCATTGCCCTACTAGACTAGATCTTGTAGTATGAGATTTAAGTGAAAAGAGTGCTGCCTGGTTGTCGAAAAAAATGGCAGTGCTGTCGCAAATATTTTTTTACATAAACTTCTACATGCTTCCCTAATCGCTAGTATCTCAGCCTGAAATACACTAGATTTGTCTATCAGTGTATACTCTTATGTCGTATGCATCAATCATGTGACCTCCATTCACGTCTGAATGAAATAGTAATTTTGAACCTCTTATCAAAGTCTATGAGGGGTGTTGTGTACAACACCATCCTTTTCGCTAAAGAGCCACCAGAAGGTTATATTTAAAGACCTAGTTGAAGGGATTCATAGCGGTCGACGATGTGTCAGGACTGTCGATTTCTTGTTGACCTTCCTCATCGGGATTTCTCAAGCCGGGATGACTTTTAGACTTCATCCCATCCCATGCACCACTGATCTTAACGATGCATTTGTCAAGAAACTCCTTACAAAAGGCGTCCAAGCATTTGATTGCTCTGTAGCCCCATTGTATCTCACCAGAGTCAAAACGAGGTGCCGGACCGCGTATCAGTCGACGATGTGACAGGGCCTGGAGCTGTCGATTTCTTGTTGACCTTCCTCCTTTTCGGCGATTTGTCGCCCTCAACCTCAGTTCGTTTAGAGATCAAACTTAAATTGCTGAACGGGAGGTGCAGGGTTCGTTATCCTTATGCTTAAGACATTCGTCTACCACAGCCTAGTATTTAACATAATAATCCTCACCGCGTTCATGGGTGGTTTCATTGGCAGCATTCTTGGCAATCTTATCAAGTTTTAAAAATGTCCCTCTGACTCTACTTTTTTTACGTTTGCCCTTTGATTGATCCTCGGATTTGACGGCCAATAGTTGTTGTTGTGTGAGGGTAGCAAGGGACTTTGACTGTTACTGTTGCTACCTGAGAGTCCGAATATCGTCTCCTGACTACAGGCGAAAAGTTCATTCTCGGATGAGATGTATCTACATGGATTACACAAAATCATGCAACCTCACTAGCCATTCAGGTTCTCTGCACAGCTACCACCACTTTAACCTTACAAGTGGGAGAGAGGGATAGGGGTAAAGGAGGTTGGAATGGACACATGCAAGTATGGGAAATATATGACTACTCCTTCTACATTATCGAAACTCTCCAATATGGTCTCCCCAAAGTCTTATTAAAAGAGCCTCTTCGTTTGTATTCCACTGCTTCTTCTTTTTGTAGGTACGTTTTCTATAAATTAAGCTCGCTTACATATCCCTTATTTATTACTGGTTTATCCATTTCCACAAATGTTTATTTATTTATTTAGTATACGGTGTAGTTTGCAGCAAATTTATTTTATATCCTGCTCTTTTTTATTTGTTTAGTGCTGTATTTTTTAGTACTTTAGTATGAAATTCAGAGTTCTATTGCAAGCTTTTGTGAGATTTTGCCAAAATCTCGTGACGAACTAGATTTTGTTTTATATGGGAAATCTAGTAGAAATGAACAAGATTTCGCTCAAAATCCCTTAAGTACAAAATAATGTATCAATTCAGCAAATTAAAAATTTGGAAAAAGTTTATGTTTGGCCCATGGGGGGATCGAACCCGCGGCCTTCGCGTTATTAGCACGACGCTCTAACCAACTGAGCTAATGGGCCATATGACGGGCGTTCGCAAAAAGAGAATTTGTATTGTTTTTAATAAATGCACACATCAACATTTCTATTCTAATTACAATTCTATTGCACAATATTCCATACTAAAATTTATAATATGTATAAATGGTGATGATTTCACCACTGCGGTTTATGAATGTATATCTACAATGTACATTAAAATACATTTTTTCATCGTATAGATTTCATGAGTTATGAAATTTTAAAAAACTGCAAATTAAAATTAGTAAAAATAAAGATTTCATCACATTTTCGAAAAAATTAAAACACGCACCAAAATACACAAAAAAAAAAAAATTTGCAGTGTTGAATGAAATGGTACTCAAACAGGTGTATTTTATTTCAGAAAAATTTTTTCTCACACTGAAACAAAAAGTTGTGTAGAATTTGCTTTGGTGCCACCAAAAATTAAAAAGCGCACCAAAATTTAACAAAAAGCGCACCGCGCACCAACTAAAGTATTTTTCGCACCAAAAATTTTAAAAAGCACCAAAAATGGAGCGAAACGCACCAAGTTGACAACGCTGCTCGTAAACATAAGCCGAGTAACAGCATATACATACATATTCGGTATTTTTATTGTACTCACAAATATGAACATTATTTTTAAATGTACTTCGAGTAATATATAGTATGTATATAACAGTCGTGTAAATCTGCCGTCTTATTATAAAGGTGCTTTTGTTTATTTCTAGTTATGCCAAAAAATCGCAAAAGATTAATAAAGTCCCACAAATTATGCATTACTTTTAAATGAAAAAAATTCCAACCTGATTAGCAGAGCAAGGTTTCGATCCTCGGACCTCTGGGTTATGGGCCCAGCACGCTTCCACTGCGCCACTCTGCTTGTTTTGAACATTCGAATAAAAACTCTTAATAAATAACAAGTAAGAAAGTATAGTCTTTCAAGCCCAACCATATAATACCCTACACCCAGTATATGTATAAAAAAAATAAGGGATATATAACCTATTATGGACCGATCATCCAAAAATTTAGTGCCAATATATCTGTGAATATAAATATTATATGTGTTAAACTTTATCTCGATATAAATACGTTTAAAAGATTTATGGAAGTTAAAGTGAATTACGTAGAGGGTCTTATATGGGAGTTTCGACTAATTATGGACCGACCAATATAAAATTAGGTGTCATCATTTCTGTATATATGAAACTTATTTGTGTCAAATTTTATTTGGATAACAACATTTTTAAGAAATTTATGTTCGTTAAAGTGATTTTCGGAAGTGGGCCTTATATGGGAACTACGACTAATTATGGACCGATGTGCACAAAATTTGTAGATGTGATTTGGCTTTACCACTCATTTGTGATGAAATTTGTTTGGTTCCTTGTATAATTCAAACATTTATGATCGGTAAATGGAAGGATTTCCACCAGTTTCAATCGCATCCGTCCTTGGGCGGAAAAAATATCATTTACCAAATTTTATCAAAATATCTTCAAATAGACAGCCAGCTAGACGGTCGGACATCGTTAAATCGACTCTGAAAATGATTCTGAGTCGATCGGTATACTTTAAAGTGGGTGTTGGACCAATATTTCTGGGCGTTACAAACATATGCACAAATCCAATATACCCTCCCCACTATGGTGGTGTAGGGTATAAAAATAATTGTTATCATAAAATCCTTTTCCATTTGTAGTTTTTTTATGAGCTGGTAAAACCTTAATAACTACGCTGAAGGAAACCTGTCTACAAGTGTCTCCAAGTCACCACTTTGTCTACTATTTTGGTGACTTTTTGTCGACATTGTCTACAAATAAAACAATTATTCTTTCAATTGTGGGACCCCCATACAGTGGGCGATAATGTGCCGGACTATCATTTAGAGGGTTTGCGGGTTCGAATCCCGGCAAAGACTCTGGGTGTTTTCAAATTTATTTTTAATTAGGGAAAGCCTTTTAGTATTTTTTTTAATAAATCTCCAAAAGTTGCCAAAAAAAATTCAGTTTCATTTTCTATTTCATAGTGTAGACAAAAGTGGTCCCAAAAGTACTACTTAGTCAGTGTTAACGCAGTCTACTGGTAGCTTTTCAATGACAAGCTAATGCTAAATGTCAATAGTAGATTACATTGGCTGGGTACACCGAAATTCTTTTCGAATCGAAATTTATTTCGACAGTGCAAAAGTTTCCAATTATGGTACTCGATACGAATCGAATCGATTCATTGCATCAGTGTTGTAAAAAACTTAAATAAGTACGTATTACAACACTGAATAAAATAAAAGAAAATGTAAACAAAAAAAAACATATGGTTGTGAAAAAAATAACTCAAGTAAAAGCGAAATTTTTTAAAGACATTATTTTAAATTAAAAATAGATCCAGGTATGGTTTTTTACTCATCGTCTTTTGATTCGGACGAGATTGAAAATATTAATGACGTAATGAAACAAATAAGAAACAACTCCGACCCCTTAAGATTGACAAACAATGAGTAAGTACCCTTCAGAAAAAATTAGTAGTGCAGGACTACTGTTCGACTACTCGCCAAGCGATAGCGACTACTCTCTCTTCATTTCCCAGTTAATGCTTTCAAGTGCTGATTTTAACATTGGACTGTCATACGAAAACCAGCACTCGCCTTTTTATCGCTTTCAGAGTAGTCCACGAGTGCAGACTTTGGGAGTACCTTTCTACCAATCGTCTTTGAAGCAATCCACGAGTAGGTAGTTTGTTGGTAAATTGGTATTGAGAAAAATTAAAGAATACAGATTTTTATTTTAATATGTTATAACGAGTACGTTTATTTTCAATTATTTATTTAATGAGGTATTAAAATATGAAATAAAAAATGGAAAAAACGCATTTTATTAGCTTTTTATCACAACCAAAAAACTTATAAAATAAAAACTAATTTATTCTTGCACTTAACTGAGCGGGATTTTCTTTGGACTTTTGCTCTTTAGTTTGTGGTTTTTATTCTTTTCGTGGTAGAGTGCGGCTTTTAATTTTTCTTCTGGTCGTTCATCAGAGATTGCATCTAAAAAACAAATATGAAGTCAATGAAAGTCTATTGGAAGCTTTACATACCGGTTATAACATCGCACACATTTTTAAAATCTTTCAACCTCTTTCTACCCTGAACGCCTTCAACGTTAAAGGACATGACAATTTCTCGACCAAGAATTTGGCCAAGTTTTTTGCATATATTGCCATTTATCAGCGATTTTATGTAGCGAACCTGCAAGAGTTTAGGTTATATTGAAGTTTTTATTCTCTATAATCTGATAATTACTTACATACTCAAGCTCATGAAGTTGGATCTCTAAAGATAAAGGGAAAATCTGCATAACTTTATTTTATTTTTTCTTCTTATTTTTCAATTTTCTATTACCCTACATATTTTTTTTCATTTGGAGCTGCGTCTGTAAACTAGATTTAAGCCAAAAAATGTTTACAGTCGTATTACCTCACCAGTTGTCGAAAAGAGTTTTATTTTTGAGGCCATTGTACTTTATATTTCTTTTAATAAAGAAATTTCCTACACATTTTTGTTTTACAAATTAACATAAATTTCACAATCAAACAATTGTTGACAGCTATTAACAGCATTGCCAAATTATGTATATTTTGGTAGTGTTGCCGGCTTAAAAAAACGAGTATAATGTTTGCGAGTAGTCTATCTGTACTAGCCGCCCATCTATAAATCGTATCCATTGTCACTACTGACTTTTACTGCAGTACAGCACCACTAGCCAGGCTTCAATACCTCTACCTTCTTCTGCAGGGTACATAAATACAAACATACATATCGTTGGTCTCATGTAGAAAGGCCCTAACTCGCTATTTTTTCGAAATTTGTTTTTTTTGCGATTCCAATGCATTTAACGCAAATACACCTCCTCACAAAAATTTACATGTTGAATATTACAGTTTCTATTATGTTTTTACCTTCTCCTGTAAAGTTGCAAATATGCGAGTGAGGGCCTTTCTACATGAGACCATCGATATGTATTAATGTATGTATGTGTTTTCTAGACTCAAAAGACGTTTTGGGCTTACAAAGCAAGCATAGATAAAATTTATTTTTGATATTTTTGACCTAAAAGTAATAAAATTATTAATATTATGATATTTTTTAAAGTAAGTAACAAATTTTTTACTAACATTTTCTTTTTTCTTCTGTTTGCTAAAAAAACGTTATTTTGAATGCTTCTTTGTTTACTAGTAAAAACTCGCAAGGTTGCGTTCGAATGATCATTCGTTATCGAATGCCATCATTAGAAATTTCGAATTAAAAAATTCGAACGTTCGAATGAAAATTTATTCGCATACGAATGCGAGAATTAGCCCCCAGGGGCCAAATTACCGCGTTCATGATCGATACGATAGAAAAATGATTTCGATAGCGTAATTATGATAAAATATACTAAATTTCTTGCTCGATATCGAATGCCAAATTTCAAATAAGAAAATTCCGATAAATTTTACTCGATATCGATTGCGGTAAGTAGTACTACTGACAATGTCAATAGTTACTCACTACAATTTCACTATTGGCATTCCCGCACATTTAAAATTATTTTTAATGAAATAATTATTAAAAACCACTGAAAGCATGTGGCCCATTAGCTCAGTTGGTTAGAGCGTCGTGCTAATAACGCGAAGGTCGCGGGTTCGATCCCCTCATGGGCCAGATATTTATACATTTTATTTATTAATACAATTGATTTGAGTTTTAGATTATTGAAAAAAATAGACCCGCCCCTCTCCATCACCAACCAATAAACGGTAGAATTAAAGGTCTCAAAATATAGATATTATTAAAAATATTGAATTGATATAAGATTCTCGGGTAGCAATAAATAAAAAATAATAAATTTAATTGGTTTTCAGAAGTCTTCTGACTATAAATGCGAATTCTGATTAGATAGAAATTTAATTCACAATTTGTCGTATTTATTGAAGAAATTTGAATACAGTTCGTGCGTGTTTTCAAACTCTCTATCTCGAGGAAAAGAAATTAAGAGTGGTTTTGGTGCCGATTTCATACATTTTGTATAAAAATTTATTTTCGGAATCGAAATATGTACTACAGTTAGGGACTTAAATATTCAAACATACTCAAAATTTCATATACATATTCGTAAATTAAAAAGTTCCAGAAAAAATTGTTTAATTCAAAATATTCAATTCTATTTTAATTAGTACACAAATAAACAGTAAATAAAACTCGTTTCCGAAAATCAATGCCTTTATTTAAATGTGTTTTTGCAAATTAAGGGTTTTCTGAGGGGCATTCGGTTACATACCATTGATTCCGATTCCTTCTAGTATTTTTTTGCCACGTCTCGCTGTCATCGATACTAAGTTCTTAACGCGTGCTCATCTTGTTAATTTATAATTATTATATAATATTATTATTATTTGACTGATAAACATCTAAAAAGTAATTCATTAAAATGGATTTTAATGTTTTGGTTTAAATATTTTTCTGGTACCCTTTGATTAGCAAATATATGAAATGTTGGGGATAAATGAAAACTTAAGTCCTAACTGTGCATATGTATATGTAGTGTAAGTCCAAACGAAGTTTTTTATATATTAAGATCCAAAACTTTTTAGCGGTTGAACCTATTTTATTAATTTTTGGACACAGAAATTATCTATTAGTTATCTACATATTTCTAAAAATCTCACTGTGCTATGTCCTATCGTGCATTTATTAAATATCAGGGAATTTTTTTATGTAATAATTTGTTTGCGATACGATTCACTACATTCTACGGTACATTCTATATTGGCTTAAGACCATATGCAGACATGCCCGGCTAGCTCAGTCGGTAGAGCATGAGACTCTTAATCTCAGGGTCGTGGGTTCGAGCCCCACGTTGGGCGGTTTTATTTTTGTTTTAAAATTGTTTTCATCATTTTCTATAATTATATGTGTTAAATGCTATTAAATTGTGACGGCATGCCCATTAGCTAAGTTAAAAACGCGAAGGTGTCGAGTTTGATCTCATAAAATTTTGAACAAGTAAATCTTGTTTAATTATGTACATACATATTTAAGAATATTTTAAAAATAAACTGTTAAAAAATATCAGGTGACAATTTTTATATATACATATATATATTGGACTTCATAAATACATTGATCAAACATTATTTAAACAAAATTAAAAAAATTCAGAAATATTTTAGGCTCAAAATAAACACGAAGCACTTTTTAATAGAGTTAAAAAAATAAAAATACTAATTTTGGCCCATGAGGGGATCGAACCCGCGACCTTCGCGTTATTAGCACGACGCTCTAACCAACTGAGCTAATGGGCCATGCACCAAAATTATATTTAACAATTTATTTTAATAAAAGCGTTTAAAAAAATGGGTATAAAATTAAAAATTTGAACGCGCCCAACGTGGGGCTCGAACCCACGACCCTGAGATTAAGAGTCTCATGCTCTACCGACTGAGCTAGCCGGGCATATGAGCGTTGGTCCTCTTATCTAAAAAGTGATCCTCTTAATCCAAAAATACTCACCAAAATTCAGACTTTTCTGGTAGACGAGATTATTCTTATTTAAACATTCGAAATAAATTTGATGGACTTATTAGATATTATAACTAAAAAATCGAATGTGGTTGCCAGTACAATTAAGAAAAACATAACAACTAGAGTTGTGCCCGGTCGTTCATTTCAGTGACCGGTCATTTTCGTTCATTTATCCGAGACTGATTTCAATTCATTCAATTCGTTCAAGTTTACTTTGAACGAATGAATTGTTAAATGTGATTTTCGTCTTGTCTTTTGATAAACAGCAGCTGAACGAAATTGATCCGTACTATTGAACGAAAACCGTTCAGTTAAATGACCGGCTAATTCCGTTCAATGAAGTGATCCGTTCATTTTAACCCGTTCGTTCATGAACGACACAGCTCTAATATCAACAGATCACGGTGGAATATTCTGAGAAAGCGTACTGATTTTGGAAGGAAATCAATTTCTATGTAACATTTTTAAACTCTCAAAATCTCTTCCTTCTTTCTTCCGATACGACCGATTAACTTACACATTGCCTTACCATCTAAAATAAATAATTGGCCCATGAGGGGATCGAACCCGCGACCTTCGCGTTATTAGCACGACGCTCTAACCAACTGAGCTAATGGGCCTTGCACCAAGATTATATTTAACAATTTATTTTAATAAAAACGTTTAAAAAAATGGATATAAAAATAAAAATTCGGACGCGCCCAACGTGGGCCTCGAACCCACGACCCTGAGATTAAGAGTCTCATGTTCTACCGACTGAGCTACCCGGGCATAAGAAGGTTGGTCCTCTTTATTTTATTGATCCTAACAAAGTTTTTAGAAGGAAAATAATTATGTATGTATCATGTTTATTAAGTTCCTTGCAGCGGATGCAAAATTTTATAGATTTTTGTATTTACATATATATTTTTTTATTTGATTGCGGTAATATTCTGTAATAAATTTGTTAATATTTTAGCTGCATGTACAGCAATTTACTTTAATCTAATCAAAATGTGATCTTTTTGTATTTTTTAGAGAAAAGTACCGAGAATATTTTTTTTTTACACTTTCATTTCAAATTTAATCATCGTTCCCTTTATACCGATTCTGAGACTTGGTATGCATATATGATATATGTGTGTGTACACAAGTCTCTATTTCAAGTCGGTTAAGATCCGATAACAACTCTTTCTTTTTTAATGATAATGACACTTTCTTTTTAAATAAAAAACATGGCCCATGAGGGGATCGAACCCGCGACCTTCGCGTTATTAGCACGACGCTCTAACCAACTGAGCTAATGGGCCCATGAATAAAGTAGTGTTAAATTCTGGCAATATCCTAGCCGAAATTTCACAATATCTGTGAAATAGGTGTCAAAAGATGATAGTACATATAACGAATTAATGTTTTTATAGACATTTTTATAGCGATTGAAAAACAATGTGAGATATTAATTTCCGAAATGAAAAATGTTCGTTTAATGGAACACCAACAAATATTTATACATATATATATGTATATAGAGTGGTGGTCATATAATTAAAACCTTCATCAGAATAGTAACTTATTCAATTTATTTTCTATGTATAAAAAAGTAACAAGAAATAGTTTTTCACTCACTATTTAATTCTAAGCCTGGCTGGTTTTATTTGCACCCCTCAAACGGCCAGGAAGTTTTAAATGGATCAGCTTGAAGGATTCCTTTTATAATTTGATCTTATTTTTTGATTATTTTTCGCTGGTTGGGATCTCTTGCAACATTTGTAGTTATCCCATATGTATTTAAATGATTGATGGCGTTATACTCGTATACTGTTCCTCTGGGGCAATCAAGCAAATTAGAAATTTGTAATACGGTTTTGCAACAGGTTTTTGATATTTGTAAATTTTCTTTTTTCTTCGGAACAAATTGGTCTTTACCCATACATCACAATGTAAAACTTTATAATTTAGCATTAAAAAACTATTTTAATACTTAAGGAAAATATTTTTGGGGAACAATTTGAAAATATGTCGTTATAAAACTAATCTTAAAACAAAGATTTTCACCCTCAAAATAACGCATTATTTTGCAAAATAATTTTATGAAAGAGAGAAATAACTGGGGAATTAAGAGTGTAAGACATAAGACAGAAAATTATTGTGGAAAAGTGCCGTTAAAATTGCAAAAGAAACATTAAAAGTTGTAAATTTGGTGACATTGGAATTATGTTTTAATTATATGGCCAGCTATGTACTACATATAAATAGTAGTTAAAATTAAAAAAAAAAAATACTCGCCCAACGTGGGGCTCGAACCCACGACCCTGAGATTAAGAGTCTCATGCTCTACCGACTGAGCTAGCCGGGCACATAAATAACATTCATTTCGAATAAAATTTCTGAATAAAAAAAAAACAACTAAACACAACAACAAGAAATGCCACACATGGCGAATATTTGACGACAATGACGTAACCACTAAATAAAAGTTGTTTTAATTTTTGGTTTTATTTCGAAAACTTATTTTACTAGGGAAAAATCACCATAGAAGATAAGTTTAATTTTATTTGATTTAATATCGCCAAACAAATTTGTACAAAAACTATTGGTTACGCTTTTTTGAGTAAATATTTTCCATGTGTGACCGCATCCTATGTATTAGCCAACTATGTACTTACTTGCTTCTTGTGTCTCTCTAAAAGTTTTGGTTTAAAAATTCTTATCAAAAATTCCTGGACAAATGAACAACTATTCCAAATGTACTATTTCAGAAACACACACGCACTTATACAACGATTCAAATATAATTTGTTCTAACTTGAATTAAATAAGTAAATAAATATTTGAATGTTTTACATATTTACATTCATATGTATGTACACATTTATTTACATTTGTTGGTTGGTGTACCAACAATCTTTATTAATTTTTAGATAATACATATTAGAGATGCCAAACGGGACTGGTTTTGTAAATCCCGGCATTCGAGATTTTAAAAATGTAAATCCCGGGATTTTTCGGAATTTTTATTTCATATTAAATCCAATTGGTTTTTTAAAAATATTGCAGAAAAGTTACTTACAAACATTTTTTGTCCTCATGTTTTTAATTTTTATAATTAAGAACAATTATTATTTTTATTTGAACTGTTAATTTTAAATCTTTGATATTTCTTTTATTTCGGCTCGAATTCATTAAATTGAATTTTCATTAAATTATTTTTACTGAAGGTAGGAATTGTTACATAAAAATTATTATTAAAATTTATTGATAATTTTTCTTGGCTTAGGATTAGAACCTGAGTTGTTGGTTGCAGAGGGTGAGAACGTAAAGAATTCTGATGAGAGAAAGTGGTGTTTCTCGAAACATATGTAAATTTATAATTGTATAGTGTGATTCATTTAGAGGGCTTTAATTTGAAATAAATCGGTTAAAATAGAATTCGATCGCGGAATCTTTATTATGACCCGAAAGAACAATCTCTGACATTTACTTGTTAAAGATTTCATTCGGAAGGTCAAATTTTGATCACTCTTTCCAGTATTGCTATCGGTAACACGAAATAGCCCAGCTAGCAATTAGAAGATTGTTTTTGATAATATCAGTAAAATGAGGCTTTTCAGATTGCCTTAGATGACCAAAAACTGATTAATCAGTTTGTCGATAAAAAAAAGACTAAAAAAAGACTCATAAATGTTTAGAAAGCGACTAATTTGAAGAACAAAAACAAAATCTGCTGAATGTGCGGAATCATAATTTAATCACACAGATGTTCATAATATGACTGTTTTTAAGAAAGTAACAAAAATGTCCGCAAGAGTTCAGAAAACCGAGTCATAAAAGACTCCTTTAGAAGAGTCGCGGCTAGGGTACCATTTTCTCATGACAAAACATTAATTTTCGACTAAAAAGCGAGAGCATAAGTGTTTATTTAATAGCGCGGGGGAGTCAAAGAAGATTTGGTTAAATGCTAGCTGGGAGGGAATTACGCTGCTAATGTTGTCTTGAATGGCAGCTGGCTTGTCGACGAAGACGAAGGCACACGAGGAGATTAGTTGAGAACAGCGCTGCCAGTAGTAAGATTTTACCTTATTTTTTAAGATTTTTAACCGAAAAAAGATTTTTTTTGTTTTGTCTATACGAAAGTTAGGTTCAATTAAAAAATCCTTTTTGTAACCATTTGAAAAATTTTAAACTAATCGGTCTCAAAAAATGTACAATTTAAGATAAGAAAATTAATTTTTGTTGTTATTTTTTGGTTAATAATAAATAATAATAAAATATGAATTGTTTTTATTATTTATAATAAAAAAACTACTTATTTCCAAAACTAACATTTTTTTCCTGAAAAATAAGACTTTTTTTTGGCGAAATTAAGATTTTTTGCAGAAAATTTCTGGCAGCCCTGGTTGAGAGAAGTCCGGAATTCGGATCTGGAATTTAGATGATCAGATAGATTATACTTACATCTAAACAACTGTTGAATATTTTTCTAGAATAAAAATTCCTCCAATAATTATGCGTCTCAGATAATAAGTTATCCTTAAATTACATTGCCCATGAGGGGATCGAGAACCCGTGATCTTCCCGTTATTATCACGACGTTCTAACAAACTGAGCTAATGGGCCAGTTGATTATTTGAGACCGAAGCAATCTTTGTAGTATGTCACACAAAAGCATATTTTGAACAAAATGCATATTTCAAATGCAAAAATCTTTGGAGCATATCATAATAATCACGCGGCATTTTGTAGCAAATTGAAAATTACATAATGAGAATAAACAACTTTATTTAAATGATACGTTAAGATTTGTGAAGTCTATCAATGAAGAAAATACTGTGAAAAAAATTGTGATTTTTTATCAAAAAATGCTAATGTGGCCCATGAGGGGATCGAACCCGCGACCTTCGCGTTATTAGCACGACGCTCTAACCAACTGAGCTAATGGGCCAGTTGCTTATTAGAGACCGAAGCAATCTTTGCAGTATGTCACACAAAAGCATATTTTGAAAAAAATGCATATTTCAAATGCAAAATCTTTGGAGCATATAATGCTCCAAGGTACTTGCTAATGTTAAAAAAGTACAGAAAACGATATTCTTACTATCGTAATAAAAATTTGTAATGCTTACATTTCTCACACATTTATGCTTTTTAAAGTGATTTTCGAAGTAGGTCTAATATGTATGATATGGCCAATTATTGGCCGATCCGCCCAAACTTTAGGTATAATTTATGTATTTTTATATAGAACTTATTTGTAAGGAAAGACGAGTAATGAAATAAACGAAGAATTGACATAAAAATATATTTAATTAGCGAGCACGAATTTGACATTCCCTGTTGTAATAAATGTTGCCTTAAAATATACACTGCGTTGCATAACTATTTATACATAAATAATTCTCAATTTTGTAAGTTAAAGAAAAAGTAAAACAATTGAACTTACCTCTCAAATATTTATAAAGAATTTATTTAGTTTTTTTATAACTATAAATACACTGAAATTATTACTTTTTAAATAAACTAAAATTGGAACTTTTTCAAAATCACGCGGCATTTTGTAGCAAATTGAGAATTACATAATGAGAATAAAAAATGAATTTAAATCAAGATTCATCAAGATTTGTGAAGTCTATTAATGAAAAAAAGATTGTGAAAAAAAATTGTGAATTTTTAACAAAAAATCTAATGTGGCCCATGAGGGGATCGAACCCGCGACCTTCGCGTTATTAGCACGACGCTCTAACCAACTGAGCTAATGGGCCAAGTGTCTCTCTCTGCTCATTAAAATTTCTCAAACATAATTTAATTCTAATGATACACTCAAAGAAAATTGTAAATTTTCATTTAATATAAACTACTATTATTCTTCGTTTGTGATGCTGGATCAGAAAACTTTTCCGAAATACACCTAACTCTTTTTTTACACAGTAGATACGTTGCGTGTAAAAAAACCGTGTAAAAATAGAAGCGTTTCCTATAAAATGGGGGATACGTTCCATGTCATCTGAAAACCGTGTAAGATAAAAAAAGAACTATCTTTACTTCGAAAAACCGTGTAAAAAATGTTGAAAAGTATAAAATTTCAGAGATGCATATAAATTGTATGTTCATATGGCATTTGATTGCGCATTAAAACTTAAAAAACAAAAGAAATCTGTTAATCCAGAATTAAGAACAGAAAAATTAGAATAGAATAAAACATGCGAACAAAATGTGTAGGTAAGAGTTATCAAATAAGGGGATTTCCCAGTTCCACTATGTATGTTCATTTCAGCAATGGTGCCAAGTGTGATAAAAACAAACATAATTACAAGACAGTGATTTTGAAACCGTACTAGATTAACAATTTTTTACAAAATTTTTTTTAACCGTGTAACTTTATATCCGTGTAAAAAGAAACCGTGTAAAAAAAGAGTTGGGTGTATATAAAATTTAAAGTATAGATAACACAAAATATTTTGGTACCTCCATAACTTCAATAAGAAGCAGTGAGTTAAAATTTTGATAATCTAGCGATTCGCTACTTGCACAATAGTATTTTTCTCATAATTTGTCTCATTGGGGCAAGTGTTTATTGCAACCGCTTATAAATAAGTAACTACTTCAATATCATCAAAAGTAGTTATAAGTTATGACCTTAATAACTCATTGATAATTAAGTTTCACAGAATCTGTTATCAGTACACAAAACATTGTGATCATTCAAATGGCTTCTAAATAAATTAATTGAATTAAAGTCTTTGGATATAATCTTTACAAACTATAAATTTACATACTTCAATATATATAATTATTTAAATTGAATACAATGTCAAGTTTTCTCTCCTGAACATTTGATAAAAAATCTACAAAGTTAAACACATCGCTAAAACGCATATGGAAGTATTTATCCACTATACTTCCGACCATATATCGATAGCTCAATTCCAAACCATACTATGTCGACTTAGCATGTTTTTAATTTTTTTGCGTTTTTGAATTTAGATTTTTTCAACTTAAGTTCTGTCAAATTTTGGTTGTGATTGGCTAGTTCAATCAATAGTTATAAACAACAAAGTTCTACCTCATATGGTTTTTTAGATATCGCCTGTAAACTTTAGGAGCTTTTCCTGTAAAACTTAATTGAGCTGTCGATATGTAAGTATGTGGGTATAATAATATACACCAGTATATGAGCAATAAGAGTTTTTAAGAAATGGGCACTTTATCAGCCCATCTCAAATTGAAAACAAGTATAATTCCAGCCTCTGTCCAGAGTTATCAATAGTAAATCCAGTAAAAATAAAACAAATTTAAGCATCATGTTTTTTGTTTGAAAATTATTTTATTCTTTAATATTTATTTATTTTTTGCATTCAAGTCAAATTGCAACAAGTTTTTACATTTCAAGGTTTTAATTGCTTATTAGGTTATATTTTCTATAATCAGTAGGAATTTGAATTTTATTAGTGAAGATAGTTGTTTAGAATTTCTGGGTGGACAGTCTTAAAACATGGTAAACATTTCTGTATATTGTATCATTAGGAACAGATTACAATTGTAACCAATTAGTATTATATGAAAGATTCATTGCAGTTTGTCCCTTAGAACAAAACAGTTAATCTGTTTTAAGGACATTTAATAATAACAAGAATATTCAATGTTGCACCTTATTTGGTTTGGTGGTAAGAAACTACGATGAGTTTACCTAAGTTGGTTAAATTGTTGTAAGGTTCATCAATATGAGCATATCGCACCGCACAATGGTTTAGCAACATTCCATTTTGGAAATAAATTCGGTATATTAAATTAAAATTTTGTGATTTCGAGAAACTTAACATTCATATTAATAAAATCTGGAACTTTTTATAAATGGGAATAAATGCAACTTTATAATATACAAAATTCTTTTTTTCAACTCAGAAAAGCTACAGCTCTGGCTGTTTAAATATGCATTAAATTAGAAGATAACTTAATGAAAATTCACGAGCTACTGAATTATTTGCAAAAAAATTTCTAACTCATTGTGTGTACTCAAAAAACAAATGTAAAATTATTTTTTTTTTTGATTTGGACAATGAGTTAACTAAATATAATGAGATTGGTATAATACAGAGATAACACACTATGATAATCTTTCAGTAAAAAGTGTAACTGTGGCCCATGAGGGGATCGAACCCGCGACCTTCGCGTTATTAGCACGACGCTCTAACCAACTGAGCTAATGGGCCCATATGTAGGGTGCTCATACCATATTCCAAGAATCATAATTCAAATACAAAAAGACAAGTCTCATATTATTATTCTAAAAGCATAATTTTGTGGTATTTTTTGTTAAACAATTACATATTTACAACCGCTCAACTGCGGAAATAAAAAATTACTTTTTATTGGATTTTTTCCCACTTTTCTTTCAACATAAATGAAACGTTTTCATAGTAATATGCGTAGTTTCGTTTGGTAAAGTGGCAGCAAAAAAGAGAAACTTTTAAATAGTTTTATAGTAAATAAACAGCAAAATAAATAAAATATATGTAGGTATGTATTAGTTTTTGTTTTTATTAAGACAACCATTTTTACACACTTCAGAAAAGTACATATTTCAAAGATGTACATAATTGTTATGATGGCGTTGGTGGGACACACATAAAATATATTTGAAATATGTATAGAACATTTTTTTCTGATAAACCAACTTCAAGAAACTCAATACAAAATACATAAATATGTAAATAAAAAACAATATTGAGATTAAATTAACAAATCAAACCGAAAAGAGGAGAATTTCTATTCGAGATAAAAAGGGAACAGAAACAACTATACATATTTATTAAAAATACATATTCACAATTATTTATTTTTAACATCCTTAGTGAGAGAAGCCATGATATAAGAAAAACAGTAAATGCCGTCAAAAATAATCAGCTGTTCTGAAAATACTGACTTACACTCACAATCACACACATGACTTGTAGATACATCCCATAGATACAAATTCTCTTTGTGGAAAAACTTGCATTGTGCTTTAAGAGAAGAGAATAATAAAGAGGGTTTAATTATAATTTACAGCTCATGCTCAGTTCATTACCTCGTGAATGATGTTGCCATAGTTTATTAGCCCCCATACAAATATTCTTCCGAAATAGGAGTTTCACGATCATAAATGTTTGAATTATACAAGTATCCAAACAAATTTCACCACAAATGATTAGCTAAAATGAAGGCAAAGCACATCTCCAAACATTATAGTACAATTTTATTAAGATATATCCATAATCAGGCGTAGCTACCATATAAGGGCACTTCTGAAAATCACTTTAAAGAGCATAACTCTTTTAAAAATGTTGGTATCCAAATAATATTGAACACAAATAATTTATATATATTTAGAAATGATGACACCTAATTTTATAATGATCGGTCCATAATTAGTCAAAACTCCCACATAAGACCCGCTCCGTAATTCACTTTAACCTTCATAAATCTCTTAAATGTATTTACCAGTTTATCGAAATAAAGTTTAACATATGGAAATCATCACACTAAATCTCCCAAATAACGCCCATTTCTACCAAACTGTTTTATACATATGTATACTAGGTGTAGGGTATTATATGGCCGGACTTGACCGACTATACTTTCTTGTTTTTATCTAGATACATTTTTTTAGTTTTCGTTTTGATATTGAAATTTGTGTTTGTGAGACATTTATTCTTAATAAACACACACTCTTTCTGCAAACAAAATGAATGAGTTTTCTTTGCTCTTTTGTACGTACATACATATACATATGTATTTACATATCCATATGTATGCATGTATATATATATGCGATACAAATATTTTTTTAATAAGATATTTTGCCACCTCTTACGATTATAACTATACATACACATGTATATATGGACATGTATGAATGTATTTACTACGAAACGTAAATTAATTATTTAAAATTCATGTGTTTGTTTTTATTTGTTAGATACAATACAATGTATGTTGTTATTATCTTGTTGTTTATATAATGAAATTACTGTTTATTTAATCATCCATAGATGGCGTCACATATGTATAATGAATGGAACATCGTACAGTTTACCTCTACAAATGGTTTTAGTAAACCAATTTTGCCAATAACGCTACAAATTCTAATTTATCATACAGTTGTTTTGCTTGGTTAATGTTTAGGTAAGTTTAGATAGCTTATAGAAAGAAGCTGAACGTAGAACATTAGTGTTTAGTTAAACCAAATTTACATATGTATGTATGTAGATATTCATATTTCATCGAATCTTCTTCACAGTCATGCTCCACAATAGTACCTAGCAAAATATACTGTGTACATCCACCAACGGCTTCCAACCAAATGAATTCGTTAGATTACACCTGTATATTACTTTCTGCTCTAACAGGGTGGTCACAAATTTTATTTTCTGAAATGTTATGTTCTCATGTACAATTCGTTTGTGCATCATTTTGAAATCGGGCCAATAGTTTGGAATTACATATTACCAAATTTTTCCAATTCTTAATTTTTATGCCCACCATTAAAATGGGAAGAATATGTTTTTTTATTCCATTTACAGCATATCGTAGACCTAAAAATCAGATGATCTGGATATATCCGTCCGTCTGATGAAGGAATGATATGGTCTAGAGGAAAGAAAGAAAGGAATGTGTAATATGAATTGGTAAAAGTCGGAATGATGAAAATACATTTCATGTAAAAAAAATCTCAAGATCATAAATTTTGTGGATCGGTCCAATAAGTAAAAATCAAACTACTGGATTTTATGAATATCGGTTCATATTTGATCATAGCCCCCATTCTAAGTTCACTTCCAAAAATCACTTCATAAATACCTTGTAAATATGGTGGACTAGCTTCGGAAATATACGCACCACCAAATGCAGTATATTGAAATATTGTAGACCTACAAAAGTATGTATAAAGGCACGATAGAGGTATGACTTGATTTTCACCAAATATTCTTGTTGATTCGAATTGTTTAGTATTAATATTTGTCAAATTTCCATTTAAATTCTTCAAGAATTTTGCTCATCCTAGATCTCCACTTTACTACGAGTCAACATACATAATTAAAATTACATTGAAAATTTAAATTTAAATGAAAAACTTATTTCTCTTCTCTCAAGCTCAAAATGTGGCATTTAAAAGATGCAAACAGTTAGATGGATCAGATAGAGATCAAGTTATTGCCAGTTAACTGGCGCCGTTTTCAACAAGCACTTCTCACAAAATGTTTAATCAATGTCAATTATGATTTTTTATTAGTTAATTACTGTTAATGTAACTTTAATATGATTAATATTTAAGTGTATGTTTGTGTTAGCGAAACAACAACAATAACCAAAAACAACATGTACATGCTTAATAAATATTAATATAATATAATATGTATATAATTATTTCCTTTAACTGTTGCTACAAAAACAGACTACAGACTGTATGTGGATTGTTTTTAAATAGATAAATAGATACTAACTAAATACGAGTACATACATATGTATGTACATTCATATGTTGATAGATAGTAGATACAATATTTAGTAAATATGTACCTATGAATGTGCATTTATTGGATGTGTGTTTACAAACAATCAAAAACAGGAGTACTACACATTATTTAGTAGTATATTGTCTGTCTGTCTGTCTGCTTGTTCGTCTGTCTGTCTGTATGAATATCTTTATGCCTAATTAAGTTTCAAACTTATTTTCACTTAATTTACACTCATGTATGTATGTATGTATAGATGTGTATGAATTCATACACATTAATGTATACAATGTATGTATGAATGAAGATATAAATTGTTTATCGTTAAACAAAATTGAGATACCTACCTACTTTATATTTTGTTTATTGGTGGCTGTGGTTGGTTTCTTTGCAATTCTCATTGAATCGAACGAAATTGAATGGCGCTCTGCAACCACTTTCTCTAAACATTAATAGCAGCGTTGTCAACTTGGTGCGTTTCGCACAATTTTTGGTGCTTTTTTAAAGTTTTGGTGCAAAAAATTCTTTAGTTGGTGCGCGGTGCGCTTTTTTTTAAATTTTGGTGCGCTTTTTAATTTTTGGTGGCCCCAAAGCAAATTCAACACAACTTTTTGTTTCAGTGTGAGAAAAAGTCTTTCTACAATAAAATATACCTGTTGTATAGTAAACACATGCGAAATACACGTTAATAAACAATGATACGCTACACTGCTCCAGAACGCGGAATATTGCAGAACTGACATTAGGGGCCAATCGCAAAATTTATAGCATTTTCCTGATAGGAGGATTACTTTTGCGCCACCCGTTATTTACTAATTTTTAATTGCAGTTTTTTAATAATTCATAACTCATGAAATTTATACGATGAAAAATGTATTTTAAATACGAATGTGAAATCAAATTCTTCAAAAATCTTTTTTTGAAAATCGAATTAACATTTTAAACATGTAAATAAAAATTCTTGTATAACCTGAAGGTTTGGTCTACTGAACTGCAGACGAACAACCAGGGTTAGAGTACCAGTGGAATCCTAACAAATTTTATTGGAAAAAAATCAAATAGAAGTACTTTAACTAGAAAACAAAAATATATATAAAAAAATTACCAAATATTTACTGAAATTAGCTTTTTTACCAATTAGTACTTTAGTTCATTAGCTCATTTATTAAAAAAAAAGGCTTTTACTAATAATCGTTGATAAAAAGTTTTTTTATAGAATTTATGATATTAAAAAATTTCAAATTAATTCAATAAATATTTGAAACAAAAACGAAATTATTAACTTGGTGCGTTTTTTTGTAAATGGTGCGCTTATTTCTCCATTTTGGTGCGTTTTGAAATTTCAAAGTTGACAACGCAGATTAATAGGCAAAGGCTTTGCCTCTTTCGCTCTTTAATATTATTACGAGTTTTGGCAAGAAAAGCCAAACAATTATAATTTTTTTACACTCTTTTGTAACCTCTACCTCTCTGTGTTTTACTTTTTGGTTATGACAACCAGTGATGCCATTAGGATACGAAAGATACATTTTTTGTATCTTTTGATGACTTCAGGTACTATGTATAATCCTGACATTTTTCGTAACTTTTGAATCTGTACGAAAAATGTACAAAAATAAAATATTTTTTTGAGTAATGACATTACGAAAATTTATTTGGAATTTATGTCATACACTTTGGAACTTTTAAACGATTGTAATCTAATATTCCAGGCGGAAAAGCCTCATCTACACCTTTTGCAATCTTAAGTTGAAAAATTAATTAAAAGAATTGCTAGCAACTATTTAGAATTTAACTATGTAAAGGCAACAGATGCTTTGAAAATAGAATTTTAAAATCCAAATTAGTTTTTACCAATTGAAAAAAATTATTCAGGTGTTTTAGCTCATACTTCGCTTGCACCCTAATAGAAATCAGTAGTGGAAAAATTGCCAATCATTTTATATTGAAGTTTTAAAACAAATCAATACAAACGACTTAATTCGTATATTAATTTTTACAAAAATGAATTTGTTTTGATAACATCCAAAGATAGTTACATATAATTAATTTTGAAGTTTGCTAATTGTATTTTTAAAAATTACATACCTAATAAATAAATATATAAATGAATTATTATATCATTTTCTTTACAATATTCATAAAATATGAAATAAAAATGTTATGTTAATAAATGTTAAAAATGAATTTTCAAATTTGTTTTTTCAGAATGTATCTTTTCGGGGAAAAATGTATCTTTTTGGAAACTGAAATGTATCTTTCTCGAAATTTCACTGGCAACACTGGTGACAACATTAATCTCTCTTTCGTATGTTTAACTACGCGTATGTGTAATGTAGATACATTTGTATGCGAGTTTTTTTTCAAGTATTCTTTTGTCCGTTACCTCTATTTAAACTAAAAATTTCTTAAAATCAGTCATACGTTAGCAATGGACGGATATTGCAGCGGCGCACAAAATGGTGGTTGGGTTCGCTCTACGTCCCTCGTTTCAGTTGAGAAATAACACGTGCATGTACGAGTTGTAGACCAGGTCTTATTTTTGTTTTGTATTTTTTCTGCAGTTTTTGTTTGGTTTGTTTTACTATTAAATCTAAACAATGAAAGCAGCAAAGAAGAGGCAAAAACAAGACAATGTTTATGTCATAAAATCCACTTGTGTAAAACTTGTTGTAGCCGCACAGCAAATACATTAGCTTTTGGCCAGAGATATACAGAATTTTATACTCTGAGCCAGTGATGACAAATGGGTTTTTGTTTTTCGTACCCACTATATAAATAAAATGTACTTTTTAGACCTCCATGGTACAATTTTTAATATTTGTTAAATAATCATAAAACTTTAGCACAAATTTACTTTATCAAAAATTCGATATATGTCTCTTATAGCAACATTATTGCGTTAATTGTCGCGATTAACTAAAAATATTCTTATTTATGAAGTATCGAGTCATTTGCGAAAAGTTAAAAGTTCTAACGATTTTGAAATCCTGATTAACTACATTTTAAGCTTTAGTTTTTGAATCCAGCCTCAAGATGCATATTTAAAGATCAAATTGATATCCGTTCCAAAATGTTCATGAAATTTAATAAAATCTCTTTTGCTTGCACTATTACACAAATAGTAACTTATATGATATACAGGCATGTCACAGAATTTAATTCCGTTCGGAAGTGGAATTAATTCCATTTTTTTTCTTTTATAGCAAAAAGCAAAACGAAAAATTTGTTCGGAATGAAACCAATTGTTCGTTTTACTTTTTCTTTAGAAGCAAAATACGGAAATAATTCCACTTCCGAACGAAATTAAATTCTGTGACATGGCTGATATTTATCTGTTTCATCTGAAATACCAAGTTTTTATGCAACAGTATTTTGAAATTGTAACATATGACTCGTGGTAGTACCACGGTACCAACTGTATTTAAAATGTACCAAAAAAAAAGTACAATTGTACCCTGTTTGCCATCAGTGCTCTCAGCAGTTTTTGAAATAGGAAATTTTGTGAATCTATTTTCATAGAATACGACGACTAGAAATAAAGATGCGAAGCAAATTCAATATTCCAACCAACGCTGGCAGAAGTAAAACTTTACCTTATTTTTTTAAGATTTTTTAACCGAAAAAAGATTTTAAGATTTTTTCCCCCAAAAAGGGATTTTTTGTTTTGTCTAGACGAAGGTTAGGTTCAATTAAAAAAAATTTCTTTGTTCCCATTTGAAAAATTTTAAACTAATCGATCTCAAAAAATTTACAATTTATTATAAGAAAATTAATTTTTGTTGTTATTTTTTGGTTAATGTTAAATAAAATATGAATTGTTTTTATTATTTATAATAAAAAAACTACTTATTTCCAAAAATAGGATTTTTTCCTCAAAAATACGACTTTTTATTGGCGAAATTAAGATTTTTTGCTGACAATTTCTGGCAGCCCTGATTGCAACATTTTGAACACACTTCTCATACAAGAGCAGTGTTGCCAAAACATGCCAGCAAAAAATAGCCAGAATGGATAAAAAAAACGCCAGAAACCGCTAAACGTTAAAAATTAACCAGCTGAAATTCGGCTAAATACTACCATGTATAAAATCTTACATGTATGATTTAAATGCTTTAATTACATGTGGTTTTTATACTCTACACCACCATAGTAAGGAGGGTATATTGGATTTGTGCTGATATTTATAACGCCCAGAAATAATCACTTCCTAAGTCGATTTAACGATGTCCGTTCGTCCGTCTGACTGGCTGTCTATGTAAAGCTTGGGCGCAGAGTACAGGTCGCAATTTTGAAGATATTTCGATAAAATTTGGTACGTGAAATTTTTTATAAAATTATGCAAGTATGCAAACAGATCTCACCACAAATGAGTGGCAAATACAGCCAAATCATATCTACAAATTTTGTGCAGATCGGTCCATAATTTATCATACCTCCTATATAAGGCCCACTACCGAAAATCACTTTAAATAGCATAAATCCCTCACAAATTTTGGTATCTAAATAATATTGAACGCAAATATATTTCATATATATACGATTGTATGATGATCGATCCATAATTAGTCATAGCTCCCATAAAATTCCGAAAATTACTTTAAAGATCATATTTAACTTGAAGTGAACTTCGATTAAAATTTTTGAAAGATCATAACTTTCTTAAAAATGTTGGTATCTATAAAAATTCAACACACTAACTTGAAATTTCAAAACGCACCAAAATGGAGAAAAAAGCGCACCATTTACAAAAAAACGCACCAAGTTAAGAATTTCGTTTTTGTTTCAAATATTTATTGAATTAATTTGAAATTTTTTAATATCATAAATTCTATAAAAAACTTTTTATCAACGATTATTAGTAAAAGTAATAATAGTAAAAACTTTTTTTTTAATAAATGAGCTAATAAAGAAAAAATACTAATTTAACCACTCAAAATTTAACTCACAATATGATATTCGGAACTAAAGTACTAATTGGTAAAAAAGCTAATTTCAGTACATATTTGGTACTTTTTTTATATATTTTTGTTTTCTAGTTAAAGTACTTCTATTTGATTTTTTTCCAATAAAATTTGTTAGGATTCCACTGGTACTCTAACCCTGGTTGTTCGTCTGCAGTTCAGTAGACCAAACCATCAGGTTATACATACAAGAATTTTTATTTACATGTTTAAAATGATAATTTGATTTTCAAACAAAGACTTTTGAAGAATTTGATTTCATTTATCATACATTCGTATTTAAAATGCATTTTTTCATCGTACAGATTTCATGAGTTATGAATTATTAAAAAACTGCAATTAAAAATTAGTAAAAATAAAGATTTCATCACATTTTCGAAAAAAATAAAAAACGCACCGAAATACACAAACAAATTTTGCAGTGTTGAATGACATGGTACTCAAATAGGTGTATTTTATTGTAGAAAGATTTGTTCTCACACTGAAACAAAAAGTTGTGTTGAATTTGCTTTGGTGCCACAAAAAATTGAAAAGCGCACCGCGCACCAACTAAAGAATTTTTCGCACCAAAAATTTAAAAAAGCATCAAAAATGGTGCGAAACACACCAAGTTGACAACGCTGTTCTTTGGCCTTTTCCTTCAGTTTTTGTTTGCAAATACTAGCAGAAATGCTCTCTTTTGTATCTCTTACCAAATGATTACTTAAGTATGTAGTATCTATAGATACCTACTACACTTGCATGACTTTGTGTGTATGAATGTAAGTAAGTGTGTATTTAATTTTCATTTCAATATTAAAGTGTTTTTGCTTTTATAGTTGATATTTTTAAATGATTTCTTTTCGTTTACATTGAGAATTCTTTGCTGTTGCTACTTGTTTTTGTACTTTACTTGTCCGTGGGTGCTTCATACATTTTAAAATATATAGACATGTATGTATGTCTTCGCACACACTTGTAGATACAACACTTGGAAACAGATATATTGGCACATAGTTATTTACGTATGCATGAACATACATACATACATATGTATGGATATGTGTATAGATATTTTTAAATGAGATACTCTTAAAAAAGAATAAAACAAAAATAAAACGGATTATGTACTGGTATGCTTCGGGCTGGTAATTCGCATTGTTGTTGTTGATTTTTATTTTTTTTTGTAGACTATCAGGTCACTGCCACTTTTGTTTTGATTTATATTTGTTTGCTCTTAATTTTTGTTGTTGTGTTAACGTTGTTTTTTTTTTATTCATACTTAAATGGATTAATTGATTTAAGTTTAGTTTATATGCATTTTTAACTTTGCTTGCAACTTCTCATGCAACATTTGTAGCTATGTATGTATGTATGTACATATTCATATACAATATTATACCCTTCACCACAATAAGTGGTGAATGAGGATACATATATACATATGTATAAGTTTGTCATTCCGAGTGTAACACTGAGAAATATTCATCTGAGACCCAACAAAGTAACGGGTTTTGCAATAGCTACTTGACAACTCTGAATTTAAATTGTGAACGCACTATTTCACTGATCATCTAATTGTTGCTTTCTTTTTTTTCAGTAAACTTAACATTTTCGTTATGGTAAAGTACACGAAGGAACAACGTTTGGAAATTATAAAAATGTACTACCGAAATTCGGAGTCGGTGACCGCAACTTTAAGAGCGTTAACTCCAATTTTCGGTCGTAATTCTCGCCCTAGTAGACAAGCAATAACAAGTTTAGTGCAAAAATTTGAGTCTACATATTCATTGTGTGATGCTGTCGTGCCAGTGAGACAACGGCCTGGTCGAAGTTCCGAAAATATCGCTGCCGTTCAGGCGTCCGTAGCAAACGATTCAAATCAGTCGATTCCGCAGCGTTCTCAAGAACTGGGCATCCCCAAGACCACTTTATGGCGAATTTTGCGTAAGGATCTGGGTTTACACCCATACAAGATTAAGCTGACTCAAGAATTGAAGCCGATGGACCATTTGAGTCGACGTACGTTCTCCGATTGGGCTCTGGAGAAGATGCACCAAGATGATGAATTTCATCGCAAAATCATCTTCAGTGACGAAGCTCATTTTTGGCTCAATGGGTTCGTCAATAAGCAAAATATGCGTTATTGGTCTGCTGAAAATCCACATGTGCTTCACGAATCACCACTTCATCCACAAAAAATTACTGTTTGGTGCGCTTTGCATGCCGGCGGCGTCATTGGGCCATATTTTTTCGTCGACAATAACGATCGTCACGTTACTGTGAATGGCGATCGTTATCGCGCAATGATTAGCGATTATTTTTGGACCGAATTGGAACACATGGACTTGGATGACATGTGGTTTCAACAAGACGGTGCCACAAGCCACACAGCACACGTTACAATCGATTTAAAAAAAGTTGTCAAGTCCTTATTGGAAAACCCTGTATATACATACATACATACATACATATATTCTTGATCCTTATGAAATTCTAAGTCGATTGAGCTATGTCTGTAAATCTGTCTGTGTAAAACACTCTAACGTCCAAAAGACAAAAACAAAATCAACATACTTTACAAAAAACTGTTTATATTTATATCTCCTAATCAATTTGGTACTGAAAGTCAGCAAAATCGGTGACCTCCATAAAAATTTGATATTTTTAAAAATTTTTCTTGAAATTTTTTGAAATATATTGCCATGAAACTTTGTATACGTTATTTTTATAATAAAAGAAGAAAGTGTGAGGAAAATAGTATGAATCGGTCCATGATTTCTCACAGCCCCCATACAAAAATCTTCCCGAAATATTGCTCAATTCTATATAAATGCCTATAAAATTGGAAGAATATCAATACAAAATTCAGCAGGAATAAGTTTCATGCAAAAATAAATTTTTTAATTCGGTCCATATTTGACCATAGATCCCATAAAAGTCCACTTCCAAAATTCACTATAATACTAATATGTATCTTAAATATATGTACGATTATTACGTTGAAAATCGATGTATGTATGTATAATAGTTTCTGCTTTACATTTTTTAATACAGTACAATTTCGATATTTCGGACACCTGCTAGTCCGGACAGCGCTGTAATCCGGACACTTAATTTTTTACCATAATAGACTCTATAATCCGGACATAATCAGTTTTTTCTCCCTCAATAATGCGGACAGCATTTAACATTAGTTTTGTTTCTGAAGAAATTTTACCATTTGTTAAAAAAGGTATCTTAAAGAGAATAATTTATCTAATGAGCACTTTTGCTGGTAGACAACGCAACAATCCAGCCATAGTCACTAGCAGATTTGAACAATTATGTTTTTTCCACCACAGCACTGATGCAGCCACTGGATCAAAATGCTATTCGAATTTTAAAAATAAACAATCTTAGAAGCTTTTTGTCCGCAATTATATAAAGTTCGGAAAATTTAATGAACACTCTTAAGACCTTTTCATTGAAAGACGTCGTTTTTTTGATTGGCAATGCTTGGGATAAAACTGATGAAAATATTCCTAAAAAAATTTGAAATCAATTTATTTTAATATGTAAATAAAGGGTTTCTTATGTTTTCAAATCGTTTCTTAAATTATTTCTCTTGTCTCGGTAATTTGGACATTTAAATATTTCGGACACCACAAAATAAACCTCTCTATTACAAATACATTTGTCAATAGCCTCGTTATAACGAATTTTTATTCACTGCAGACTAACGAAATATAAACAAAGAATTATTTACCTCTATTTAACGAATTTTGCCAACCTACAACCTTTGCATAACGATATCCATCAATTAATTCAAATTATATGAAACAGATGCACACAAAATTTTTGTGTTTGCAACGACAACGTCTCCAGCAAACCTACATTCGTAACCGACAGCAGCATGCATTAGACTTACGGCTGAAATATTCGAAGAAAAATTTATTGTTTTCTAAATTCCATATTAAAAATTTCCTTTTTCTTTTTTTGAAAATTGACGTACACAGTTATTTTTTAATCGTAATTTTAAATGTTAATGGAATCTTAAGGGTTATTATTTGGGTTAATATACCGTATTTCCATATATTGTAATTATATTAAAAATTTATTTTAAACTAATTTTAAGACTTTAATAAGAAGTTTTTATATCCAAAGCGTATAACATGTGCTATATTATTGCAACAAAAACATCATGGAATCTTCAAATAATTTTAGATACAGTGTTTTCCTTCAAATGTGTTTTGATTTATTAGCGGAAATCGTTCGCTATAACATAGTAAGCAGATGATGATTAATATACAAAATTTTTTATTACCTCGTTATAACGAATAGTACTTCACCTCGATATAACGAACCTCATTGTAACGAATTATTCGATATAACGTTTTTTTTTCTAATCCCCTTGAGATTCGTTATACCAAGGTTGAACTGTAACTGAAAATCGAATGTCTCAAACGTGCTGCAACATGTTGTTTGTGTCCCTGCAAACATTTTCAATCGCCTAATGATCGCCCGCGAATCGCCGTCGAGTTGTGTATAGTCGTGCGATCATTAAACTATGGTCAGGCGATTCGCCAAAACGATCGCCTGTGTGCCTGTCGCGAATCATCATTCTTGATTTTTCTACTAATTTTAACGTTGATAACCCATAAGTAGGCCCCAACAAAGCGTATCACACTCATTTCATAGGCTGAACAGTTATCTATCAGATGCTGTTTAAACTGTTCAATTATCTTATTCGGTTCAAAAGAAAAGATATGATTTTTGCAACGAAAAAACTCAAATGGATCCACTGTGCGCCATATAATTTCTGCAACCTTATCTTTTTAACCTTTTTTACCCCTAGAAGCCAAACGGGCATGTACGGGCAGATAAAACCTTTTGAATTATGTAAAGAAATAATCAAAGAACAGGCTTTGAAAATATGCCAAATATACAAAAATATACATTTTTTTTATTTTCCGTCAAAGTTGAAAAATAGTGAAAAACGGATAGTTTTTAAATAGTGATTTACCAGGAGAAACACAAAGCAAACAGGTAATTTTTTTTATCATTATACATTCTATAAATACATCAATCAATACAAAGAAAAAAATATGGCGATTTGTTACCTATTTTTCGTGATATTACACCTGAAATCACAACAAATTGACTAAAAATTGTGTGTTTTTTTGAAAACCGAAAGTCGGTCAATTTTGATCGGTTATATCTTCTAAACTAAAAATGTGATATTATTAAGAGTGGCATATTTGAAATCATTGAAAAGTTTCCTATAACATGGGTTTATTCAAAACTTTGTCGGCGCTCATGAAAATTTTGATTTTTGCAACCACGTTTGCTCTACGGGCGCCACTGTGCGTCGTTTAAGTATTCTTTGCTCATCGTCGACGATTGGAAAGGAAGAGTCGCCGTCTTGTCACAGTTACTTCAGTTTCTCTGAACGTGCGCGATTGGAATACGATATCGCGCACTTTAACCGTCGGCTCCGATCGTGAAAGAGTGCACGATTGAAAATGCTAGCTGGGCATATATAGAATATGAAATGTGTACATACATACATACATATACATATGTACATATCTCACCTACTGAAAGTTCATAGGTAATGACATGTTTGAGGGAAATTCAAAAACTTATATAGGTACAAACAATATTTATTACAACTCGTACTTGTAATAAAGAAATTTATTTATATTATTATTGTAATTTATATTGAAGAAAATAAGAAAGAAAACTTTTTCTTCCTACTTGTACTCATGCATTTCAAACTTAATTGTAATATAGTAGTCCCCAGGAGTCGATACAATAAAAAAATGAATTTAAATTATGTATGTCTTTGGCTGTGTATCTGTAAGTCTATAAGTATGTTAGTTAAATTTATAAACAACCTCATCATTAGGCAAAACATACGAGTACTATAATATGCCCAAAGCATATCCATCCATCCAGACATTTATACATCCATTGGAATATTCGAGCATTTATTGTTCGTTGCTTATGTACATTCACCAGTCAGTCCCTATTACAACAAATGTTGTTGTTATTGCCGAGTTGTTTGTAGCTTTTATTTTTTTTTTATTCAGTGAGTGTGTTCATGTTTGTTGGTCTGGTACTCTTGTACTTTTATTTCCATCATTTGTATGTTTGTAACACAATAAAATACCCCGTTATAGGTCACGTATTCGTCATCAAATTGCACAACACCTCGGCTATCTCTTTGTTGTTGTAATACAGTGATATGTTTTTAAGAAGAACAACTGAATTGTAGTAAAATCTCGATAATCCGGACAATTAAAAACCATGTAGTGTCCGAAATATCGGAATGTCCGAATTACCGAGACAAGAGAAATAATTTAAGAAACCTTTTGAAGAAATAAGAAAACCTTTATTTATTAAAAGAAATTTACTTCAAAATTAAATATTTACATACTCATATAAATGTTCTGAAAATTCGTTCATATATATTGTATGTAGTTGGAGATTTTTATCTGGTGAAGTTTGGATTCAGTTTTCTTTTTATATGCAATATCTCTGAGGCTTATAAGTTTTTCAATAATACGGCAGATGGGTCTTTTGAAAATTTTTCCCCGGAAATTTTTAAAAATTTTATTCCATATCGAGATCAAAAATTGATAAGCCAGACATTGCTAGCTTCAAATTCCACATTTGCTCCATAAATTTCTGCACATAAAAGCTTTGCTTTTCTTGAACGATTTCCGACGTAACTGGTGCATTATGATGCCTTTTGTTAATAAACCAATTGTACAAACGTTCTTCCATCACCTCATACTCAGCACTTCGCATGGTTTCACGTTTTCCTAGCCCACCCTCAGATTTTGAAAGATAGCTATCAAACCGATTATGTTATTCATTGAAAAAATAAACTCCCTGTTTTAACTTACCTATCGATTTTGAAACAATTTAATTTTATATCTGATATTGTAGATTTTCCTACGTTGCACTCTATTGCTAGTTGGCGCAAAGAATTGCCTTGTGCTAATTTTGTCAAAAATTTTTTTTTTGTTATCAATAGTTAAAAAATTATGTTTCGTCTTATCAATTGGTGGCATGTTGAACTTGAATGTTTGTATGTAGAAATGCTAACAAAAAAATATCTTTATACAAATAATGAAAACTGAAGGCATTTCTTGATTTAAATCGTAAACACAATGGAAAACTAATGGTAAAAATTCTTCGGAAACAAAACTAATTTTACGCATTTGAAGTTTTGTTGCCAAAGCAACAAAAATAAATGCTGTCCGCATTATTGAGGGAGAAAAAAATGATGATGTCCGGATTATAGAGTCTATTATGGTAACAAATTAAGTGTCCGGATTACCGCGCTGTCCGGATTAGCAGGTGTCCGAAATACCGAAATTGTACTGTACAATGAGTTTTGTGTGTAGTGTAGATAGTTTGTGCTAATTAAGGACCAAGTCTTCTTTGTTCACCCTTCATTATGAGTGGTGAGGGAAAGTGTATCAGTCCTTTGTAATTTACATTTGATACTGTTAAAGTTTATACATAAATATATTCTGGACTGTTGCATACATACATATGTATGTAAATCTGTTACATACGATTTCTTTCTAGATTGTCACTATCACCCAAATGCTGGGAATTAACTCCAACTAATTGTACGATTTATTTAAAAATAAATCTTAGTTTTACATATACTTCTTGGAATGGATTCCTATGCTTTCTTTGTTTTGGCAAAGAGATAATTAAAATTGCTGATTTTCATAGAGCTTACTTTGGTTTTTACAACTTGCCATCAGTTCTCAATCGGGTTGGGATTAGGACTGCATGAAGGCCAGTCAAGAACAGCAATCGCATTGTTAAAAAACCATTGCTTGACGTAATGAACCGCTTCTGATCGTTATTTTGTTGAAATATCCATGTTATTGGTATGTTCTCATCAGCATACGGCATCATTGTATAGCTTAGCATTCTTGCATACTGAAACTTTTTTAATCAATTTTGTGCAGTGGCTCAACACCACGTTACGACATAGCACTGTAAAGCATTATAGAACCCTTATACTTCAAAGTGACGCGGATAAAATTTTTTCAACTTTGGCCAGCAAACATATTTTTTGTTTGTTTTTTTTTTCAAATTTTATATCGATAACAATATTTATACGAATTATTTTATTTTTTTGGATCGCTTATATTATTATAGGGTGATCGTCATACAATATTTTACTGTTGTTGTTGTAACAGCAGTAATTGCTGAGTTGACAGCCCTTGGCCGAGTGATCTCGGGTCATTCCGGTGCGTAGAACCAGCTGTCGTGGGAATGGGAATTTACTGTGATTTTTATCTATTAGAAGTTTATTTTGGTGAATTTCATCTCAATAACGATATTTCAAGAGTTTTTTGGGTATTCTAGTTCTTTTCCGAAATGGGCCTTATATAGGAGATGTGGTCAATTATGGACTGACCTTCACCAAATACAATCGTTCAATTCTTAAATACAACTATATGAAAAATTTCTGTTTGATATCGATACGCACTTATGTACCATGTAACCATATTCCGGGAAGTTATTTATATATTGGCTAGAGGAAATCGTAGACCGATTTTTACCATTTTCAACGAGACTTTTCCTACTATAACAAAAATAAAGTGTACAAAACTTCTTCATTTTCTCTGCATTATATTTGAAGAAAATAGCAAACAATTATTGAAAAATATCGACGTTGTCCGAAATTTTGGTCTATAACTTTAATTCTACCCAACCAATTTTGCCCATTTTCAATATCAAACATTTCAGTGGAACATTGCATGTTTTGGAAAATTTTCATTTCTAAAAGTTTATTTTTTGAAGGTGTAACGTGCCTTCAATAGACGGACGAACATGGTTGATCGTCTTAGAATCTTATAAGGACCCAGAATTTATATACTTTTTCGTTCTCTGACCAATAACTCGATTTGTTTGGTGGTGGGTATAAAAATATCTAGATAAAATCATTTTCAATGTGCAAACAGCAATATAAAGAAAAGACTAGAAGATATTCCAATATTTATGGGCTTGACTGTACTTTACAAAAAAACAACAACTTTTAAAGAGAAAAAAAAAAATAGAAAAATAATAACAATAAAAAAGTTGTACTCGTTTTATTTCCTTCAGCATACAAATTATTCTAAAAGTGTATGAATATTCCATCTATACCAAACGAACGGACTATTTTCTTACTTTTTACTGGATACGAGTTCATGTATCAGGTATGGAAAATTTTATTTTTGTCGGGTATCAAGATAATATTAAAATATCATTAATATATTAATTTCTGAAAGTATTATTTTCGTTTCGACAGAAAACACTATTAATACTGTAGCTTTTTTATTAAAATAAACAGGATAGGTATTAAGACGCTATTGAGTCTTCTAACGCTTAAAATAGTTAAACTTCTTAGTGAAATAAAAAAAAATATAGAAAGCTGCTCCACACGTCATGGTTAGGTAAAGGCAACCAACAAGCAATAGTCAACTCATTTGAGTTCAGCGGAAACGAACTGTCCAATGTGGAGGTCCTTTTTCTCGGTAAACCAGAGGAAGTGCTCTTCCGGCCCTCAGCATGATAACTAAATAAGTTCTTCAAAAGTAGAATCAAGATTATGGTATGTGCAGTGGTATCAAAAGCGGTATTTAATTCCGTGAAAACCTTATATGAGTCGCTTGCGACATTCAAAGTGTTGAAACCCAGTTGCTTTTCAGACGACGATGATATTCATATTTATCATAAAATTTTTTATATTTAGAAGGAATCAATTTAGATGACTGTCGGAACCATACAGATATTTTCACAGGTGAGGTGACCCATTCGTGATCAATGTAGAAAATCGCATGCAAAGAAAAGGTGTAGGTGTGCAATAATCCAAAAAATTGTTAAATATTTCCAAGCTCAGCCATATTGAGCCTGGTCTTTTAGTTCAGAGCCTGGTCTTTTAGTTCAGAGCCAATTGTTTGGCCATCAGATCGAGCGGTAGCCAGTACTCTACGAGTATTCTGCATCTGGACAAATAAGTCTGTGGCTGCACGGTCAGGGCTGCCAGTTGAATTCCGGAAAAAATCGTCAAAATCCCGATAAAAAAGAAAAATATCTTCATTTCGAATTTAAAAAATCGTAAAAAAAATCGCAAAAATAAAAACTATATTTTAACAAATATTTCTAATAGATGTTTTCCATTTTTATTAAAACGAAAACATGAAAATTCATGTTTATATAGGTATAGTCTCTTCTACTATACATACATACATACATATGTACATATATCAAAATACCTAAAATTAAGCTTTATAAATAATAAATCACAAAAAATATAATGTTAAACACAATTTGTGTATTATATTTATAATATAAAACATTATTTTACAAATAAATATCTGAATGTAAAATATTTTATTAATTCAGATTTAATTACAATGTCAAAACAATTTAGTTTATTAAGTTTTAAATAAAATTTTGAGTAAAGAATTCATCAAATATATTTATTTTCAAAGAATTCCGTATTTCTGTTTTATTTAAATTTATTTCGCTGAATATTCTTTCCACGTTAGAACTTCATTGTTGCATTTCAGAAATTGTTTCCTCTAAAATTTTAATTCACAGAATTCAGCATCAAACATTTCTGTTTCTATTTACCAATGAAATAAGTAATTTCTACTATCCTGACACATAATATTATTGGAATTGTCTTTAATTAAGAAAACATCACTATCATTTAGATCTTGTTCTTGAAATATGTATGTATGTCATGAAAAATAGTTGTTGTCTCAAAAAAGGGAGAATTTGCTACCACAAACATTAATCGTCACGATCGTCACTTTCATAGAAAAAATTGTCAAATTGCAACTTTGCTACTTTTAAAACAAAAAATCTTTAAAATCACAATAAATCGTCAAATCTGGCAGCTATGTGGCCGGTACTTTCTAATATGAAATAGTATATAAATTTTCCATGCCTGGTATATATATACATATGAATTTGTTGTTGCTGCTTAACATTTTTATATACAAAAGGCACAAAAACGATACTCGTAATCATACTTGTATTGAGTGTGTGTGTTTGATGTTATTTGATGTTGAATATTGTGACAAAATGTTGTTTAAATTTGTTTCAGTTTTTAACATATTCTTTTAAATAAAGAAAAACGAGAAATATATAAAGTTATGCAATACAAATATCATTAAGGTAGTAATTCCAGAGAGAAGAGAGAGAAAGAAAGATTCAAGAGTGAAAAAAGGTTCTTTAAAAACTGCTTTACACGAAGCAATTCTTATTGAAAAAATTGATACAATTAATATAATTTTTTCCTTGAAATTTCTAAGGTTTACTCAGCACAATATAGTTGAATCACTTTTTATTTAAGAGTATACACACATTTGTGTACACTTACATTTGTAACGTCTAGCTATATATATATATATATATACATATATACCCAGTCGGATTTTGATTTAACTTATAACTAACTCATGGTTAACCACAAATCAGTCAGAGGTGACTCAAAAGCAAACCATTTTATTTGTAAAATACTAATCAGTTTTACTATTTAATGTCCTAGGAACGAGTCAGTACTCACTTACTATACATAATTTTCAGTTAACCAGAAGTTACCTCATTATGAGTTAGCTTCTGGTGCATACATAAAAGCTATGAATTGACTAACTTACAATTGATTTTCTTAATAATGCAATAACTTAAAAATGCATTTGTTTGCTAATTTAAAAAAAGTTTATTATTAAATAAAATAAAAGTCTTATTTCTATTTTACATTCTAAAATATAAAAGTATATAATTCTATTAATTAATGTTAATTATTGTTATCTGCTAAAGCCTCCTTATTTTTACCTACGCATATAGCTTGAAAGTGACGTTTTTTTTTACAATAGAGCATATCGACAGCTCAATTCCAAAACATGCTAAGTCGAAAAAGTGAGTTTTGCAGGAAAAGCTCCTAAAGTTTACAGGCGATATCTAAAAAACCATATCAGGTAGAATTTTGTTGTTTATAACTATTGATTGGACTGGTCAATCACAACCAAAATTTGACAGAATTTAAGTTGAAAAAATCTAAATTCAAAAACTCAAAAAAATTAAAAACATGCTAAGTCGACATAGCAAGGTTTGGAATTGAACTGTCGATATCTCATCCCTTTTTCAGTATTTTTTTCTCCGTTGGCACGAATTGAATCTGTCAAATTATACAAAAAATAATCACTGTTGAATGCAAATAAAAAAAATATAGAATTTGAATTTCAATTGATTTACAATACCCACATGATAATATTGTCCAGGAAAACCATCTTTTAAACATAATGGCTGTATTTTAATTTGCACTTTTTGGAACACTTAGATTTTCTTCCCTAAGTATTTGTCTCGACTTGGACGATTTTTATAATACCAAACACCTAGCTTTTCACTTAAAGTCTTCTCTTCTTTGCAGTCTTCTTGTTTCTCATGATGATTTTTATTATGAATTTATTTTGCTACATTGTGCATATCGTCTTCTTTCTTGCCCAAGGACGTGTATAAGAAATATAGATAATGCACAAAAAATGTTGGAATTATTTGTAAAAAACTTTCCCATTGTTTTTGGTGAAAGCAGCGTCACACAACATCCATGGACTATTACAGTTAAGTGAATGTGTAAGGGAACATGGTTCTTGTATTAATTTTTCTGGATATCCCTTTGAAAATTATATCCAAATTTTAAAAAAGTACGTTAAAATTTTAAATTTTTATATTATTATATTTTCAAAAATTTATGTTTTCTTTTTTACTATAATTTTAAACGTTTTTTTTTTATTCATACACCAGTTATGAGTGAGCCAATATTCAACTTTATTTTGAACTAGTTCATAAAAATCCTACAGGGTATATTTAAACAAATACATATACCTATATCCCAAATGAAGATAATTTACTTTTTTTTAATTTAATTTAATTTTTTTTTTAATTTAGGAAACATTTCATTAAGAATCGAGCTCTGTTTCTCTGCATTGAAATAAAATTGTTAGAATATCCTTTGGTAACTTTCTTCCTGGAACACTTGTTGCATATCGTGAACAAACGCTTTATCTGTTAGCATTTTCCAATAGAGACCAGTTTTATAGCATTTATAATTTCACCAGAAATTAGATAATGATTCTTTAAAGAAGTCTTACACCGTTTTTTTATCACTTGCAATAAATCAATATCAATCGAGTATAAAATTGTTTAAACATTCGTTATATAAGGTAAAATTAAAAATGTTGCAATAAGATATGTATATCGAATATTCTATAAAGTAAGTTTGTGATAAAGTTTTATTATTATTTCACAAATATTAAAAATGGTACCATGGAGGTCTAAGAAGTACATTTTATTTATATACAGTTGGTACGAAATCCAAAATCCCATTTTCCATCACTGATGTACTCGTATGTGCCTTTATTGTGCTGTGTAAACACCGAATAAATTTCAAGGTAAATATTGTGTCAATGTTTTCAATAAAAATTGCTTCGTTTAAATTGGAACTTTTAATGAAATTTTTAATCGTCTTAATAAATCATGGTCTCTGGCACATATGTGACGGCAAACATTTAAAGTTATCAAGCAGCAACAGCAACAACAACATTATTATTTAATATCAAAGAAACACAATATTTACCGTAAACGAATACACATACACACATGCATTAAATACTCGTAAATAAAGAAGCCGTAGAGCAGAGAAAGATGGCGTTGATGAAAATATCTGATATGCATATGTATGTACCTATACAATTTAATAAATTCATAATTATCTCGTAGGTACGCTGAATTTTCTGTCTTTATTTGTGTGTTTTTTTTCGGTTTGTAAAAATTTTATTTTTTTGCCAATTGATAAACAAAAGAATTTAGATTAAGCTTGTTTTTCATTAAAGTACTTTTTGCCACTTATGACACAATTTTCTAATTACTTTTGAAATATGTATGTATGTACTCGTATGTACATTACTTGTTGCAGCTAAAGTGGTTTAACTATTTAGAAAAATGCTTTTACCAATAAATTATTCAAAGTATTTCATTAATGATTCATAACTGTGGACTGCACAGAAATTATTTTAAAGTATATTTATAAAGGGTGTCCCAACTAGAACGCAATTTTTAAATTTGGCGCCATTCGAAGTGTCATTGTTTGATATTTGAACAATTGTTATTGTTTGCTAGTAGAAGGTACGAGGTTAGTAAAAATGGAGTGCTACACGAATGAACAACGCATACTTATTGTTCAGTTACAGTTCGCAAATTGTGATCAATTTGGGGTCACAATAATGCTCCAAAAGAGTCAACTGTAAAGAGATTAATGGATAAATTTGCCGAAACTGGGTCTGTTAGTTATGTAAAGACAACAACGCGCCTTCGACCAGGTCGATCGACCGAAAATGTCGCAGCTGTACGTGATGATGTCGCTCAAACTCCATCCACCTCAATTCGACACCGAGCTCAGCAAATTGGTGTCTCCAAATCCACTATGCAGCGAATTTTGACGAAAGATTTGCATCTTCATGCAGACAAAGTTCAATTGACTCAGGAACTGAAGCCAGCTGACCATGGACAGCATAGGGAGTTCGTTAATTGGCCGATAAAATCATCTTCAGTGACGAGGCCCATTTCCATCTTGATGGCTTCGTTAATAGGCAGAATTGTCGCATTTGGGGTGAGGAAAATCCTCGAGTGATTCACGAGAAGCAAATGCATCCTCAACGTGTCACTGTGTGGTGTGATTTTTGGGCTGGAGGAATCATCGGACCTTATTTTTATGAAAATGAGGCAGGTCAAGCGCAAACAGTCAATGGTGTTCGGTATCGTGAAATGATAACCAGTTTTTTTCTTGCCTAGAATTGAAGTAATGAATGTGGAGGGCATGTGGCATCAGTCATTTAAAAATTGCGTTCTAGTTGGGACACTCTTTATAAAGTATACCTATAGGTATGTATGTATGTACATACTTATGTATGTGATTATTTGATACCTTCCTTCAGCCACCACCAGTGCTTTTGTTGTTTAAGTGAGAAACACAAACAACTACAACAACTGAGTACGTACATAGTCGTACAAGAACAAAGGGAGTAAAGAAATGTTTTACTTGACTTCATTATGACGAAACTAATGACGATAAAACCATATGAAATTTTGCCACCGGCATAGCCAAAGTGCTTTTCCATGCAAACCAACCAACTAATATTGTTGTACATTTAAAACAAAAACTATAACAATAACAACAACAAACAGCGGCAGCAATAAAAAAGGTAGTAAGCATAAAGATGAACAAGTTGCCAATAGATAAAGACCAATAACAGCTTTAAAATTGTACAACGAAACACAAAAAGAGAAAAAATAAAAAGAAAAACAAAAAAATCAAAATCCCAAAGACGAAATTCCATACGGTTTTATAAATGTATGTACGAATGAATATGTGCACAACAACATTTAACATTATGTACACATATCCAATACAAACATGCATTCGTACAAATGTACTAACATATGAAAGTGGTGAAAAACTACTCCTTCGTACAGTGGAGAGTAAAACTTGCGGTAGAGGGTATGCACATAGCATATGTATGGGAAGCATATGTATGTATGTACATATATAACGAATGTATATAAATTGGAAGATTTGAAGGAATTAACATGTTTTATAAAGACTACACCTTAGTCTGCTTTCACACTCTCCAATTCTTACTCGGGAAGACAAGCATTTTTGGATGAGAAGGGAAAAGAGCACGGTACCAGTCAATATTTTTATTTCCTTTTGTTTTTTCTTTCATGCGAAAATTGAATTGACGTATGAGAATGAAATGGCAAGTTCAAAAGAGAATTGAAGATAAACTGGTCAGCTAAAACTGAAGAGTGTGAAACAGGACTTAGTGCCTCCCCAAATAAATTATTTGTAATCAACAGCTTTAATAGGTATGGTTTAGTCTTCCTTCGATTTTTACAGAATAGTTTTGCTAGCTTTGTGTCTTTCACTATTATCAACAGTAAACTATACCCTAATGTTCATTAGATTCTGAAAAAATGGCCCACACATTTAAGGAAGTGTAGGGTATTCACTTTTCCTCTCTACACAATCCTCAAATATCTTCTGATCACAGTCGAAATATCCAAGATCATAAGGTGCCGAAAAATAATACCTACACACAAGAATTAAAGCAGCGAGTCGATTCCCAGTTCGGTAATATTTTCATTGTCTTCGTACAATAAGCCTTAAGGCCACAACTGCAGTTTAACCGACTTAATTGTTCAGGAGAGTTTGTTGAGATCCAAGAGGATTGTATTTTATACCAGAAACCATAATGTTAGTGTTATTTAGTCCTCATTAAGTGCTCTTTAAAGTGCTTAAGGCATTCGGATTTTAAAAGAAAGTCATTTGTTACATTATTATAACCAACACACAAATAGATCGGTCTAGTAGAACCACAGTTTTGGACTCAAATTTGAGACAACATCAATATTTTTCAAACTTTAAATTATTCTGTTCAGGGGAAGAATTAATTTCCATTGGTACTTTCCATTACAGAAATTAAATAAAAAATGTCAGCGTTGTCAGAAGTTATATTCATTACGACGAAGAGTGGTAACCGATAGTTCATTATCTTACTCAAAAAAGCGTAATCACTTGTTTTAGCACAAATTTGTTTGACGTTGTTTACTTTTGCAAGAGTTTTGAAGGATCAAATAACATCAAAGAAAATAAAACTAATTATTTGTTGTGTCTTGTCCTAAACAAACGAAGATTTTTTAAACAAATAAATGAGTTCAAATATTTTTTTTTATTTTTACTTTTTTTTATTAATTATTGAATCTGCTTAACTTCCTTAGGCCTAATAATAAGTATTCAAAACTTAAAACTAAAATAAATCTAATTACTCTCTAACAGAGCATTAATTTCTTATTGGCTGTTAAGCTCTACGAAGCCTCGACTCTGTCTGGCTCTGAGCTAGAATTCTAGCAAGCGGATTCGGGTGGGTTTGTAGCTTTTTGATGTAGTTCTCGCGGACCCTTCTGAATTCATCCTTTACCAATGGTACTTCAAATATATTTTATTTAGTGGTTACGTCTTTTTCGGCAATTATTTGCCAAGTGTGACCGCACCTTAAGTAAGAAGTTTCATCTTTCTTCTTTGTTATTTTAAAATATCACCAAAATATTCAAAACCTGTTTATTTCAAATATTAACAAGTTTAGGATTCTTTAGATTGATAATTTTGTAATACTTCCATTCGTTAGAGTATCCTAACACCGTTATAAAGACAAATTATAGGAACGTTTTGTTTTTCTCTGTACTGTATCTTATACATTTTATTTAACAAAAGAACGGCGAACGACAGGAGAAGTTTAGTGCTTCTTGAAATAAAAGAAAAAATGTGTGCGATGTTTATACCTACGAGTAGAAGAATCTCATGGCAAAGGTTTTAAGCCGTCATTTATATACATATTTACTCGTATGTTTGTATGTATGTAGGAAAGTATAAAACGAACATGGACCTGTCTAGAGACAAAACAGCAGACCATTTCACATACAGACCAACTGACTGACAGCCAGTGCGACAAAGTAGGAGTCAGGCGCAGAGAGACGTAATACTCCACAGTAGAATAGTCCGGTTGAACTAACAGCATTTTCATTTAAAGATACCACACATGCATACATACATACATAATTTACTCGTACATACAACATAGATACGAGTGTACATGTTGAATCCATACAGATACAAATACAGTCGTATACGAAGGAAAAAGAAAAAAAGCATCACTTATAAGAAGTAAAATACTTCTACAAACAGTTAAACAAAAGGCCAAATGCTTATTGAAAATAAATCTTTTCTAAAGTTAAAAGAGAGGAAAAATTGAAAACGAAATCATCTAAACAGAAATCAATTCTAAAGAATTCTTACTACAAACAAATAAACATTATCATGCAAACAAACATTCGAAAGTGTACACAGAAACTCAGTATTTATTTAATGTACGGACGAGTGTGTCCAGTAGATACAAACAAACTTACAAATAAATATAAAAGGAAAACATTTAGTAATTGATAAACTTTTAATTGAAGACAGACAAAAGAGACCAGCAGATCGATCGACGGATATACAACTGACACAGTAAGAGGTAGTAACCTGATAGCCAACGTGTTTGATAAGAAATACTTTTTGTTTGGAATTGGAATCAGTACGAAAACCACTTGAGCCCAAATACGAGCTGGCTTTTACAGATTGTGTAATAGTCAAAGTGTTCAGAGATTCAAAGTATTTTACATCTTAAATCAGTCAGTATGTGTGCGGCATTTCTTTTGTAAATATGTAAATAAATTAAGAAATAAACAAACTGGTAAACGAAATGTTTAAAGTTATTCAATCATAAATTGATTAGTTGCATTTATTGAGTCTGTTTAGATCGCTTATGAATACGAGTATTGTGATCATTTGTATCAATTTGTTTTGACGTTTTTGAATTCTGTTGTATCCCATAACACCATATTAGTTTTATTTTTTTTTATAAAGATAAATAACACTCAGGCAATTATGCCTATATATTAATTAAATAATTGTGTTACTTTCTTTGGAAAGGGATAGTTAGAAGAAGAATAGGTGGTGAAAGTAGAGAAAAGTTTTTCATATGACAACACTGTAATTGCGCATTATGTTTATTAGTAGTACAGTATTGCAGCGCCTCTGGTGGTGAGTAGGCGCATTGATCAAAGCAGAAGTTATAGCCATTATTTTACTTCGGTGGCGTTTATATGCTATTCCACCGAGGAGGGCGCTGTGATAAATATTAATTATGATAGGATAGAAAAAAAAACTAATAATTATCAGCAACTGATGTTGTTTTGAGTGGCAGCGGCTGGGAATCGAACCCAGGCCACTTGACTATACGAAATTTCTCTGCGAGTATACTCGTACATACATACCTATTTGCTTACTTCTGTGAATGGTGAAGATGTTAGAAAAACCACTTAAATTGATATTGTACGATTTTCCATTGTTTTGGATCACCAATTTGGTTTCCGTGAACACCATGGAACTATTGAACAAGTTAGTCGACTAAAGAAAGAGTGACAAGGAAATAGTTTGAATATAAGATCAAAACTGGCGTGCCACAAGGAAGTGTTCTTCGACCTACCCTAATTTCATTGCGTTTACATCTCTGAACCCAATTAAAATAAAGCATTGACTAGAAATAAATTTTGTAAAAAAACAAAACAAATTTGGATTGCTCTTATGCAGAAGGCGCAATTATGCCTTCGGGAAATTTGGTTCATTGTTTCTGCAGCTGGGTCAACTGTGTCAGTATCCCGTTAAAACAATAGATCAAAATTTAGTTGTTAACATATCACGGTATCGTGATCCAATTACTGGAACCGCATTTCCAGGCGAATTTTCGTAAACAGAATGGCGCAATCTTACCATGTAGTGGCATTTTCAGAAGCCCACATGCGACCATTTTATCGAAACAATTTTAAATTAGCGGCCTACATACATACAAAAAACAACTATGCCCTTTCTAAAATTACATGTTTTAAGAAAGTAAACCCAGTCTTTACATTCCACAATGAAATAAAGTTTAAAATTTCATTTTATGAAAATATATGTATGTATGTATTTACTACTCGTATGTACATATTTAGAAAATTTTAAAATATTTATGTATGCCTGCGCCACAATTTAATTAACTTATAATCAACACTCATTTGATGGATAAAATAACCAGGAGAAAGATGTATAGGTGTACGAGCAAATGGACGAAATTCGCCATTTCATTATTTGAAACGTTCAACCAACACTTTTTGTGGAAAATCCATTAAATTAACGTGTCTAAAAGTGGGAGGCATTCAACATACTCACACGATTCGAGTTCTTTTTTTTAATACAATACTTGTGGGGAAGTGTAAGGGTTCGAGTATCTGTGTGAATTTTAATACTTTTTTTTTTTTTTTTGAAAAATTTCGTTTGTTTCAAAGTGCACAAAACAGTTAAGCAGGCATTAAAAGACCTGTTGGGAATTTCGCGTTTCATTTTTAATGAGGAAAAGCAAAAAGGAAAACATGTATAAACGACTCAAATGAAGGGAAAAAGAATCGTATGGAAAAAATGAAAATATTTTGCTTAAACACTCTCGCTCACTTAAAACAAAAACCTACAAACGAAATGAGAGGCAAACAAAAAATAAAGAAGAAAAAAAAACTGCGAACTACATAAAGTAAGTTGAGAACAGGAGAAAAGACACTTGAACCCTTTTTACGATTTACTCATACATTTCAATAACAGACAGACAGACAGACAGACAGGTTGACTGACTGACTGGCTGGCTATATAGACTGTCTAATGATTACAACTATGGGGTTGATGGTTGTTTTGGGTGGCACATTTAGTTCAAACGAAACATTCAGTGGCAGCAGTGTGGCACGGAAAAGGTATGAGGCAGAGAGGACAATGACGGTTATGAGCTACCAAATGTACTACTAACTACACATTTAGAGAAATGTTCATAATTGGTAAACTTTTGTGTAATGTAAACATGTTGTTTACACCCTACAAAATGATTTGTAGCACTATGCTGGTTTTATTCCAAGGAAGGGAAGTTGTTGGATTTCTTAAATTATTGTTGCTCGAATGTTTTGCTCTGCTAATTTTGGTAAATTTTTTGGCGATTTTTCTGTTGCACTTCAATAAATGATTTAGATCTTTACTTTTAAAGAGCATGAAGTTATTGAGCATGTATTAGCATTAAAACTCTATTAAATATACTTTGATATAAATATCATCATATATATATACTAAGAATATTTCTTCACAAAAAACAAAAATCAAACAAAAATAAAAAAAAAACAAGTAAGAGTGTTATATTCGGCTGTGCCGAATCTTAAATACCCTTCACCTAAGCGTAATAAGAAATACAGAAATAATAAGAAATACAGAAACTACACTAGACTAGAATATCCTAATTCTGTGTTTTCTATTCAGTCTTAGTGCAAATTTTATCTATTAGTATTTGATATATTGTTTGAAAGACAATTTTACGACCAACATAATTTATGTTAAATATTTTCAAATGTTGTATAATTTTTACCATTTTTAATTGATTTAATTACCAATTCTTACCATAATTTACAGAGTCTGTCTGATGTTCATAATAATCTTCAGTGTAATTTAACAAACAGAGTATAAAAAAAAGGGGTACAATTCGGTTTTAGTGATTTTGCTCAAAAAAAAAAAAAAAAAAACAAAATTAAATAGGGCTTTTAGAGGAGATACCAGCAAAAAAAAATTGTTGCCGGTCACGCCTATTTTCGAGGGGGCGGGCCCTTAAAGTTGAAAATACATAGGCCTATATCTCGGGAACTACTGGGTGTCTGATAATTTGTAATACATTAAATAAAAGGTATTAAAAATACCTTTCCAACGATATATATCATGATTATAAAATATGGACCGAATATGGGTTAAATCCGAAAAGAATATTTTTTGACCCGAATTTATTTGTTTTTTGGAAATGATTCTTATATGGCAGGTATGACAAATTATGGGCCGATCTTCTTAAATTTTGGAACAGTTATTTTCATGCATATGAGGATATTTCACGTCGAATTTCAACATAATAACGGTATATTTAAGATATATATTAGTATTAACGTGGATTTCGAGAGGGGACCTTATGTGGGGGATATAGTCAAATATGGACCGATATTCTCAAAATCCAGCAGTTAGATTTAGGCATGTATGTAAATGATCCGTGTAAAATTTTGGATTGGTACCCTTATTTATAAGGGATTTATGAGTATTAAAGTGATTTTCGGAAGAGGGCTTTATATAGGGCATACGGTTAAAAATAGACCGAAATTCACAAAATTTTGTGGGATGATTTTTGTATATATTAAAATGATCTGTGCAAAGTTTTCAGTCGGTACCGATATTTATACAATATATATACGGAAAAATGTCTTTTTCAGATGTGGTCCTTGTATGGGAGCTATGACCAGTTCTGGGCCGACCACCATAAAATTTAGTACAACAATTTATTTGCCTATAAAGAGTATTTCTGTCAAATTTTAGCCGTTTAACATTATTTATATCTCTTTTATACGTATTTAAGTGAATTTTGTAAGTGGACTTTATATGGGGTCTATGGCCAAACATGGACCGAATTAAAAAAAATTTCGTTTTGCGATTTCTTTTTGTATAAAACTTATTTTTGCTGAATTTTGTCTTGATATTCCAATTTTATAGACATTTATTTATCATTAAGCCATATTTCGGGAATATATATATTTGTATGGGGGCTATAAGAAATCATGGACCGATTCTTACTATTTTCCGCACACTTTCTTCTTTTATAGTACAAACAACGTATACAAAATTTCATGGTATTATCTGCAATAGTTTTCAAAATATTGCAATAAAATGGATGAAAAATATCAAATTTTTATGGAGGTGGTCTCACATATAGGTTCATAACTCTGGTTAACCTAAACCGATTTTGCTGGTTTTAAATAGCAAACTTCTCGAAAGCACTTCTGACAGAATTATTGAAGGTTTGGATCCCCAGTATATCTGGGGACTTCAAAAAACTGATTTCAACAGACAGACAGACAGACAGACAGACAGACAGACGAACGGACATGGCTTAATCGACTTCGCTATCTATAAGGATCCAGAATATATCTACTTTATAGGGTCGGAAAATTTTTTTGTGGAAATTACACACGGAATGACAAACTTATATATACCCTTCTCACGATGGTGAAGGGTATAAAAATGACAGTGTTAGAGGCACTTTACAGAATGCAATTAATTGCATGCAATTTTTTCCATTCTCTTTTAAAATTGCTACGTAAAACGTTGTGCATTTATACGATGAAATTTTACGTGCAACAAATCATGAAATTTTTTGACGTTTAATTACACATTCCTCTTTAGTTTTTCATTCACAACAAAGAAAACAAAATTTTAAAATATAAATATAATATACAAAATTTGGAAGATTTTAATACAGAAGAAGTAATTGAAAATGTTCTTGCACTAACTGAAATGGCTGCCAAAACATAACGCACACTTCGAAGTCAGAATAAGAATAAAATAAAATAAGTAAAACACAAACGATGGTGAAAGGAAATGTCAAAAAATTGCATGAAAAACGAAAGTCGTGCAACTTTTTCTACCCCGTTCGCCTACAAACATCAATTGCACGCAAGTAATTGCATGAAAAATTGCATCGTGTAAACGGCCTCTTAGTGTAGTCAAGTAAGAAGGGAGTGGAAAATATCCATCAATCTAGAACCGTACAAATTTAACATAATATTTTTTGAATTACTCTAATAAAAAGGAACTTAATTTAAAATCTATGTTATAAAAGATTACCAAACATTTCTATTTTACCTGTTTAGATTCGAGAGATCGAAAAGGCTATTATTGATTTAAACTCTAAGAAGCAAGAAGATGCTTATGAAGCTACCGCGGAATGTAATTAAAATAATACTTCTTATTTTTAACGCTATATTACGCCATGAATATTATCCACCAGAATGGAAAAGATCACACAAAAGTAAAAGCATATAAACCCATCAGCCTATTGTCGAACATATCAAAGCCCTTCGAGAAGATACACATGAACAAGTTATACCCGATTTTAATTTAAAACAATTGTATACCGAATCATCAATTTGGATTTAGAACAAAGCAAGGTACTATTGAAAAAAAAAAAACATTTGAGGAAAGAAAATATTGTTCTGCTATTTTTATCAACATTTCTCAAGCGTTTGATAAATTACATTAGAGCATCAGGTCTAATATACAAGTTGAAACGAAACTTACCCGTAAACATATTTTAGCTATTGGAAAGCTTCTTAAATGATCGAACATTTAAGCCTAAAGAAGGAGATTTCTTAAGCTCCGCACAACCTATTGAAGCGGTAGTACCAAGGAAGTATCCTAGGACCCTTCTTCAAATTGATTTATACGAGTACACACAACAAGCAATCGTACTCACACATCTACATTTGCTGATTATACTGCTATTCATAAAAATCCTCGAAAAACATTTTGCAACTTTTGTTTATTATTTCCTATTCACATCAATAATCAAGCAATAACACAACAATCCGAAGTTATATACCCGATCGTTGCCTTACATGGAAATCCCATATAGTTGCAAAATTAACTCAAATTAAATTGAAATTAATCGAAATTAATTGGCTCATCGGCAGAAACTCTAAATTAAGTTTGGATTGCAAACTCTTGCTTTACAACTCAATCATAAAACCTATATGGTGTTATGGAATTCAGCTATGGGGAACGTTCTCAGCTTCAAATGTAAACAAAAAACAAAGTCGCCAAAACAATTTGCTACGAATGATCACAATTGCCCTCTGGTATATAAAAAAATTTATGCCCTTATTCATAAAACTTACTTACTTAACTTTATAAGAGGTTTATGAAGCAAATTTTGTATCGAAATTTGCTTTATAAACCTGTTATAAGCCTGTTGTAAGTTTTTATGAATAAGGGGGGTTAATATTAATGAAGACATAAACGTACCTTTGTTAAAAATTGAGATAAAAAAAAATACAGAAAAACCCGCAACATAATAAATAATAGTGGATAAATGCAGCGGATCTGAGCCGAAGTATTCCAACTGAATACATAAAATTAAAAATGTTCAAACAATTTTCGTCCGCACTGGCTGGACTAAAACTTAAAATTCATTAAATATAAGATTTGAAATACTTATTGTTAGTTCGTTTTTTAATGAAGATGAAGAAGATTTATTTGGCCTTTTTTATAAATAAATAAATTTAGTTTAGCAATCTCAAAATAAGTATAAACAATTTCGATTGATTAGTTACTTTAGTTATATTACTTAAACCAGCCATAAGGTGGAGTTTCGGTAATGGATATTTTGTCAAATTAGAACGAGGACTGAAGAGTTTCTGATGAGCACACTTTCTAGATGATCAGACCCGAGAAACAATGCACTATTCTCATCGGCGTAGGTACCCTTTTTCCTGGGGAGATCTTTTTTGAACACTTTTTAGTAAAAGCTATGGAAAATTGTTCAAATAAAAAAATGCAATAAAAGAATAAAAATTCTGGGGGTGGCTAAATTTTTTCTGGGGGGGGGGCTTAGCCTCCCCCAGACCGGGCTATCTACGCCGATGACTATTCTGTAAATGAGGCCTGTTAAGAAAGTTTCTAAGAATTTTGGGCGTACCGATTGATCTGTGTAGTAATTCGACATATTCAACTTTAAAATTTATATGATGTGTATCTCATTAATAAGAGGAGTTTTTGCGATAGAGGCTTTGCCATGGAAAGGTAATTAGGTTGACTAAATCCAAATATTTTCTTTGTCAAGTCAAATCACTTACCGAATGATTTACGGCCATTTTCATTTTCTTATACCACTTATCGCAGAAAGTTAGAAGAATATTTTAATAGGAATCAAAATTGATTTTTTGACATTCCATTGCTAACTTAGGCACATATTCATTTTTACTTATTGAATGTTTCTCTCTGTTACAAAGTAAGTAAATTAAATTAATTTTTTTTTACTATTCTATCATCAATTGTAATATTTAATTGGCCATTGAAGGCTTTCCTATTACATAACTTGTTAATAAATAGAAAAAAAATATACATTTCAATATCAATATGTTTACCTATCTATATGTTAGTGATGCGAGTAGTGTTTTTTTAAGTCAGTGCTAACCTTCAGGTGTTGGAAATGCAGATTTAAAAGAGGAATGAAAGGATTTATATTACGACTCGTATATGAATAGTTGGATTATTGTTTGGCTAATGTTTATTGTATTCATTGCACACAAATCCACTTCCTTCTTGAAAATTATGCTTAATAAGAAATGCATTATTTTTTTATCCCTTCTTTTTGAATACGAGTTAAAAATAAGAACAACTATTTCTGGAAATAACATGAAATACATGTCAAATATTTAGGTATATACTCGTATGTGAGTATTTCTGTAAAAAACTAATTTGCATGAGAAACCTATTAATGAAAGCAAAGTTATAAAACATGTATTTTTTATTTTTTTGAGGAAATTTTTAACATAAATACAAGGAAATTCTTAGATCCCTAACGCTATTACTCTCTCTTTAATGATTGAGTAACTTTGCGTGTTATGTGTGCATTTCTTAATATCCATCTATTATTGAATATTGAGTTAATTACTTATCCAAACATACTTAAACACATAGATACTCTTACACAACCTCATATTTGTAACCCAAAACACTATGTAACCCATAAACAAGAGTTGACACACAAAAAAAGTTCCAACATCAATCCACACACTTCTTCCGTCAATGTGTTTGTTTGTTGTGCTCGCACTTTATTTGCTGATTTTAAGTAACTGCTTGTGGTTGCTGACAGCGAATGTTGCGGGTGGATGGCGGTGGTTGTTGGCCGCCTATTGATTGTTAATGATTCGTTACAATGACTGTCAGTTATTTGTAGAGGATGAGTTGGGTTTATTGATGTTGTTTAATGTGGTCACTTTTAAATAAATTATACATACTCGTACCTACATACATTTTAAAGTCACCAATTAATCAATCAACATCAAAAATATTTCAACGCCTTGATTGTATTGGATTGATAAAATTTCTACATACATACATATGTAAGTAGTAGAAGTTATAGTGCGGCAGTTGTAACAATTATAAATTCCTTTGATTGTACATATGTACATACACATACATACTCGTAAGATTGATCGAACAATGTTTGATTGATAAAATATTTAATTTGGTCAAATCAACATTCCTATGTAATGTTTAATTCTAAATTTCATAGCGTTTAAACATTAGGTGCAACAAAACATAATTTATCTGGCATACAATTTTTCGGAATATATATTGAAATAACTTTATGTCCAATTTTATATGTTCAATAATCTTTAAAGTTGTTATCATGACAATTGTGTCATATTAAGTAATATTCATCACCCTTTAGATAACAGGAAAGCTTTATCAGGGCTTTATTTGATCATTCAGTTGCACGAATGAAACTATTCAGCCTTCTTATGTCCAGCTCTAACAGATTAGTTAGATTATACAACAATATGTTATCCAGGGTGTCGAATCATCGGTTTGCCAGATCTGCAAAGTAGTAGTTAAGTTGTGTCAACGTTGCTACTTCTCTTCATCTTCTACTGGAGATTCATTCTGCTAGCTTGCAACCAAAACGAGCTGAGCTTCCGTAAAGATGTCATTCTAGTTATATTTTCTTTATCATTATGCAAGTAGTAGGGATCATCTCATATATAGAGTTGAGTGATGTCCTTTTCAGCGAGAATCACAATTGAACCCAACTGAAGAGTTTGTTCTCTTTCAACACACAGAGAAAAAATATAGTTGTAGATGTTTACCATAATATTGTTAAGTTACGATTCAGATGATTTCTACAATCATATATACGATAGTAGTAACTGTGTATATATTTGTTGCAATCATGTTCATGATGAATCCATTTATCATAATTTGTTGTTCTTTGAATATGATAGAAAAAATCTTTCATCATAAAACTGATCACCATAACCATTACATAATTGCTATAATCATATATATGATTGCTATAATTATGTCAATGATAACTTAACCATATCGTGGTTGCATAAATCATACAAATAATTACAGTGACCATCATAATTTAAAAATATGTTTTAAAATGTTGAAATATAGGGTGTTTTTTTGAGAGGTATAGAACTTGGAATTGAAATAAGACACAAGAAAATCATTTTAATGACCATCAATTTGGCTTTATTGGAAGGATAATTTTATGCCATTAATGTTTAAATATGATTTCCGGCATGTGGCCGCCGCGGCTGGCTCGAATAAAGCCAATTCTACAGGTCCAATTTTAAACCACTTTTTCGAGCATATGGGGCCGTATGTCGGCAATAACGCCACGAATGTTGGCTTCCCCTAACGTTTCTGGTTTGTTGGCGTAGACGAGTGACTTCACATATCCCCAAAGAAAATAATCCAATGGTGTCAAATCACACGATCTTGGTGGCCAATTGACAGGTCCATTCCGCGAAATTATGCGCTCATCGAATGTTTCCTTCAATAAATCGATTGTGGCGTGCGCTGTGTGGCATGTAGCGCCGTCTTGTTGGAACCACAACTCATCCACATTTTTGCCATCCAATTCGGGAACAAAATAGTCAGTTATTATGGCTTTATACCGGTCTCCATTAATTCGGGTCCTCTTCAACACTTTGCTCTACAGCGGCAATTGTTTCTTCGGTGCGCACTGTTCGACGTCTCTGCGGATGCGTTTTATCACATAGAGTAAACGTAGTGCGAAAACGATCCATGGTTAACCGAATTAATTGCTCTGATGGACGATTATGTCGACCATAAAATGGACGGAGCTTGCGGTAAACTTCGCGAACTGAACCGTTATTTTCGAAAAAATTTGCACGATTTGCAAGCGTTGTTCTTTTGTCAACCTGTTCATGATGAAATGGCAAACCAAACTGAACATAAATGACATTAGAGTTGCCAGATTTGACCACAAAATGCCAGTTTTATCTCTTTTCGAAAAACAAACCTGTAAACATGTATAACTATATTTTTTTTCTGCGTAAACTTGTCAAGTTGTAATTGCTGTAGAGTTCTTGCCGAAGAAATGTCTGGATGTTCAATAGTGACAGTTTAGTATTATTTCATGTTCAGTGTTCCTTTGGTTTCATGCTACCATAGTTGAAAGCAACTGCAAATAACCTTGGATGACATGATGAGTATCGCACATATGATAATACATAAGTACTAAAATTAGTAAGATTATTTTAAGGGACTAACGATGGTTTCATTACATTACATTACATTAGTTAAATTATGGTTCTTCTAAAGAAAATTGGACCCTGCATTAATGCAAAAAGGTCATTGAAAATTTCATTAAAAGTTCGCGTGTGTGCCAGCAAAGCCGCGGCGGACATCTGCACAATATCTTGTTCCGTACATAACCTCATTCTGTCTACTTTACGATATAATTAAGTTTCACGATCTTTTTTTAAATATCTGTGTTTTATTTAAAATTTAAAAATTGCGTTCTAGTTGGGACACCCTTTATAACAATGAGATCCAAACAGTTTCTTAGAAAAAAAATATTAATCTGTATTTTACACAAACTCAACACGAAGCTTACAAAACTCTTAAATATAACAAATTAAATTCGTGTAGTCTTATGAAAAACAAAAACTGCAATACATTCTTATTGAAAGTTTAAAAGCAATACGTTCTCACGCTCTCCATGACTCCCAAAAAGTTGCTGGATAAGGTAACTTCCACAATAGCTAAGTTAAGGAGTACAATAGCACTGCCGATTCCATTCATTGCAAGAATTCTAACAGCGTTATGCATAATAAAAAGTTGGCAACTGTTTATAAACTGCGGTCAACTAGCTGCTAACTAGAATACGGATTTGACTTAGCAGTTTCTTGGCAAAATGTTTATTCATAAACAATTTGCAAACGTCTGCTAACTTTAAAAAAATCAACTCTGAAAATGGTTGATGCCACTACTAAAATTACCATTTTTGTTTATATCATCTCTGAATTTGACATTTAAAGTGTGTTTTCCCTCCATAACAAAATAAAAATTTAAATAAAAAAAATTAAAAATAGTTTTTAGTTTAAAATGGAAGTGCCCGAGTTAAATAAAAGAAAAATAGAAAAAACGAAAAAATCGGCAAATTGGCAAAAAGATGAAAAGGTAAGTCATTATAGTAAATCATATTAATAACAGATTAAAACAAAAGCTTTTTCAGGATTTACTTTCCCAGCTTGCGCTGGACAAACTGGACATAATTGAAGATGCAAGAATTGACACGAACACCAATAAAAAGAAGAAGGATGCCTGGAGTGCAATTCACAATCTATTTAATAAAGTGTCCACAAACAACAGGACGTTAGAGCAAATCCAAAACCTGTGGCGCAAAACAAAGTCTCTTGCCAAAGTCCAAAGTTTCCATTTTTTTAATTTTCGCGCACAATTTTATTTTATTTACTTTTATTTTTTACAATAAATTGACACTAAACAGCTGTTTATAAAAAGATGGTCAGTATTTGGCAACACGATAACAAGTGTTTAGCAGTTTGTTAACCGTAGTTTCTTTGCACATTATAGATAAACTCTATGCTAACTTCATGCCAATTTTTTATTATGCATAACGCATAAATACCGTCACAAAGGTATCCTCCATATATGTACGTTACAAGCGTATACTTTAAAACCGTGTTCTTTAAAGAATGAGTTCATAGCTATATAACATAACAAGTAAGAAGGTATAGTCGGTCAAACCCGACCATATAATACCCTACACCGAGTATATGTATAAAACAGTTTTTCAGATTTTACCTATTATGTACCGATCATCAAAAAAAATTAGTGCCACGTCTTCCGTGAGTATAAATATTATGTATGTTATACTTTATCTCGATATAAATACTTTTAAAAGATTTAAATGATAAAATTAGGTGTCGTCATTTCTGTATATATGAAACTTGTTTTTTCGTGTATTTTAATAGATTTAATGTCGTTGAAGTGATTTTCGGAAATGGGCCTTATATGGGAGCTACGACTAATTATGGACCGATCATCATAAAATTGTACCATATTATTTCTATATACATACCTATACGAATCATGTTTGCATACAATATTATTTGGATACCGACATTTTTAAGAGAGTTATGCACTTTAAAGTGATTTTCGGAAGTGGGGCTTAGATGGGAACTGTGGTCAATTATGGATCTATTTTCACAAAATTTGCAGATGTGATTTGGCTTCATTTACAACTTATTATTATTATGTAGTGAAATTTGTTTGGATACTTGCATAATTCAAACATTTATGATCGTTAATATCCCATTTCGGGAGGACATTTGTATGGGGGCCAGGTGGAATAATTGATCGATTTCCACCAGTTTCAATCCCATCCGTCCTTGGGTCGAAAAATTGAAATATCTTCGAAATTGCAACCTGTACTCTGCGCACAAGCTTTACATAGACAAACAGCCAGACAGACACACGAATAGGCGTCGTTAAATCGACTCATCAAGTGATTCTGAGTTGATCGGTGTTGGACTAATATTTTTGAGCGTTACAAACATCAGTACAAATCCAAAATCCTCTCCACTATTGTGGTGTAGGGTATAAAAAATAAATAGTATATCTGCCGGTGTTGTACGATTCGCTATCCTAGATATGGTAGCTGTTCTTACAGTAATAGAGGTAGTGATGGAAACAACTCCTATTAAAACCAACTTCAAAATAATATTTGAGAGTTTCGAGTCTCTCAAATGTCTTGAAAGTAAAACGATTATAAATCGATCATCATTTTAGACAACATTTAACATATGAAGCATTCCAGTTAAATAAACATTTAACGGGGTTCGCCTTAAAAATGTTTAATGAAAATTCAAAGGAGGAAATTATTGTAATTGCATTCATTTAATATATTAAGTGGATAAATTGTATTTTTTTTCACTCAATTAAAAAAAATTCGTAACAATTCTTTAAACCATTTAAAATAATTTAATACATATTTTATTCTTTATGAGACCAATCCGTTAAAATAATTCAAGTGTGTTCAATGTGTGACAGTTATTTTCCTAAAAATCACGTTCTCTGACCAAACCAATCAACACATTGCAAAACAGCACCAAAATCATTCTTAACATGAGATCCACTTAAATAAACAAAAACGTAGAAAGAAAGAACGAAATAAAGAAAGAAATAGAATGAATATTTGTTCAATAACTCAACCTCATTTGTCTGCAACGAAAATTCGTGTATTGACGGTGGCAGCAACGACCCTGCTAAAAACAAAACGACGAAAATGTGTCTAGACATTGACTCAGGATTTGGAAAGTAAAGTTTCTGGTAGCTGTTGTTGAATGTTCTTTCGTTTGCAGAAATGCTCAGTTGTGGCAGTGGTGTGTTAGTAGTTCTAAGTGTCTACAGTGTTAAAAATATAAAAAGGACACAATGTGTATTACGAGTATCATGTTTTTGAAATGCAACGTAGGTTTTTCTGTTGGTTCCTTTATAAATATTCGCTGAGATCTGAAAGCCTCAATTAGCCGACTGTAACGGAATGTAGTGTAATGACGTAAAAATGTAAGTAAATTCTATTTCTTACAGATTCATACATTACGGTGTTGCGTTACTTTACATCTCCATAACCATTTGCATTAGTTTACACATAACAATATCCATCAGCTGTTTTTTACTGTTGCAGTTACATTTCATTACAGTCGGCTAACTGAGGCTTAAGTGTACAATTTTATAATTTTTTAAAAGCGGGCTGTCGACTTATCAAAATTTCATATATCATTAAGTTCTTACCCCTTATACAGATAAAATATATTTATAGCCTTAACTATGGTTAATTAGTTAAAAGGCTTGATTGTACTTTAAAATTACTATCCCCATTTTCATGACCAACTTCTGTTTGTATGCAACCATTAAGGACCAAAGACACGTTCATACTTGTAACAGATTTATTTGTTTGAAATCATTAGCAGATATGTAGTTGTATTCACTGCGAGGGTGAACGCAAATGTCAATGAATTAATGAAAAACAATAAAAAAAGTTATAAATATTCATGGTTTAAATCGCAGTAAGGTTTTATTGTGCCTTTTGCTTTATTTTTCTAATAGATATTGACCTTGTTGATGCATGGAGTTGAATGTATTTTTAAATAAATATTCATTCATACTCTTAAATATTAGAAAAGACGTGATTTGTATGTTGTTAACGGGGGTTGAGAGCAGTGTTACCAGAAAATGAATTTCAAAATATGCTAAAACTTGAAAAAATAAGTGCTAAATTTGTTCAATGTAACAATACAATTTTTATTTCAAATGTTACAAATATAAATTATAGTTTTTTCTAATTTTGTTCATAACAATTGTTGACTTGTTTTAATAGATTACATTTCATATACATATTAATTCAAAAATTTCCGTGTTCTTTTACTTACCACACCGAAAGAAATTTAGTTGAAATATTAATAAAAGTTATTTTCTATTTCTCCAAAAGTATTTTTTGGAGTAAAAAAGTAAAAAATTATTCAAGAAAAAAATTTATTTAGCATAATTTTTAATTTTTAAAAATTTCAATGCATTTTCGAGAAACAAAATGCTAAATCTAGCACTGAAAGTGTTAAGATGGTAACACTGGTTGAGGTGCTATGTACTTTATTTACGTCGATGTTTTCTGAGTTTTAAGAAAATAAATGTATAATTTAAATAAAATTTCTTATAAATTTAAGTCTTTAAGTAAATCAGATACATACGAGTATTATGACAGACTAGACCTCCAAACTTTAGGTAGTTTAACTTCAGAATCATTTGATTTCCGTCTTAATTGGAATGTGCTGCAAAATTTTGACTTATAATTAGTTAATTATTTTATCTTTACTTCAAGCAATATACGAGTACATACATACATATGTATGTATGTATGTATATGTATGAAAAAACAAATTTTGATAAATAAAATAATTACATTAAGTAAATTCAAATGGAGAGCGATTCATTATGTACTTAACATGTACATATCTATGTATAACTATATGTACGTACATATGTACGTACATATCTGTAAATAAATATACTTTTTGCACATGGAAACAGACAATTGAATAAAATCACCAAGTGTTTGTTTGTACCTATTTCGTTTTTTTTTCCAGAGAGAGAGGTTCAAGGCAACGGCCTTGAAGAGTGCTCTAGGTGACGAAATTTTGCGAAATACAAGTCACTGACTTTATTATTTTATTATTAAAGATTTATTTTCGGTGTGTTCGGTGTACACACTTCTGTTTTTTATTCTATTATTATTTATTTTTAAGTTTTGTATTATAGAATTTCGCATCCATTTTTTTGGCGGGCAAATGATTGAAAAGTTGATTTACTCCACGCTTGTAATTTCAATATTAATTTTACATACATACATACATATATAAATTTTGCAATTTAAAATCGTTTGAATAAAAACTCAATTTAATTTAATGAAAATGCAATCAAACAAAAAAATGACATAAGCGATGTGATTTCTCCAATTCTGACACGAAATCGATAAATTTTAGTGTATAACAACAGAATTTACACTCAGAGTAATCCATAAAATTACATGACATAAAATTTATTGTTGTACTTATAAATTATCTCTAACAGTTCACGGGATATTCGTAATTGAATATTCACACAGATTGAATATTCTTCGGACCCCATGTACGATGCCAATTTTACAATAAAACTGTGTAACAGAGGAGCCTTGATGACGAAAGGGTAAAATAGCTCATTTTGGACATGTAAAATGTCTAAGCTTAACTAATGTATGGTGTACATTAGAGTGGTTCGCCCTCCATACAAAAAACAAAAGTTGCTAAAATTAAAGATAATGTGAAAACAATTCCCGAAATATTTTTTTTATTTTTTTCAACCCCTACATATACCGCCCTTTATGTATTTTGTTCACTGTGTCTATATTTTTAGTCCGATCATAACAATTTGTGTACCGGTGTTCATGGCTGCTAATCTTAATCCTCGAACCACCCTAGTGCACATGTTTGGAGAAGCCTCTTCTTAAGAATAAAACATTGATATGATCATACTTTTTTTATACTATTACATATTCAAACGTATCATAGTACTAGTGCGATTTATTTGATACTTTCAAACTATTTCCAATATTGTATCTAACAGTATTTGGCCAACAAAATTTGCAGTATCAGAAAATCTTGTATAACATCTATTAATTCTTGAGTATAAGATAATAAAAGTATTTGCTACAGAAAATCTGTATTATAATTCTATTTTCTATAGAAATTTTAAAGTAATTATATTGATACTTAACAAAAACTTAAATACGGATCACGTTATTGAGGTTATTTTTAACAACTGGTTAACTAGCAACTTTGGACCTGCAATAGTACTTAACACATCTTTCTTCTAACTAATCTAGGTCGATCACAAGATGGAATCGAACAAACTTCCTAGCTGGGTACATTAGGTGCGATTGAGAATACTGCACGGAGTGAGCGGGTGTATCGTTCAGACTTTTAGAACAAATCAGTGTTTTGTAGGACAACTACTGTGTGATTTCAGCCATTAAGAGAAGGATATTTCGGCATCAAGCATTATCTAAATGATACTGAATATTCTATGGAAATTGTTTAAATGTAACAAAAAGTGAGACAACTTCAGTACTACTTTGAACAACTAGCGGTTGGAAGATTCAAGAGGCTGGATAACATATATTTGCATTATCTGGCTGAGCTGTAGGAGATGGACGTCATTCCTTATTTCAGATCCTAAATGTCCAATTATCTAAATGTGGCCGATTTCGAACTTCTGTTTAATTATCAGTTGTTATATAGTCGTTACTTACTCTTACAAGATCACATTATCAAATAAAATGAAACTGAATATGTTTTTAAAATTAATATAATAATTTAATGAGAATTATTATTATAAAAAATTACTCGCAAGAGGAATAAATAATAATTTAAATAATAATTTAATTATATTTCTACTAATTTTACTTAATTCACATTTTACTTTAGAACACCTTACTTAAGTGCTGTAAAATCTTACAGCGGACATTACATTTTGGTACAGCAGCAAATCAAAATATTGTATGTTTTACATAGAAAACACCACAACGATTTCCGGAAACGTATTTTTGAAGTATTTTAACACTTCGTTCGGTACTATTGACAATTTGCAGACATTTTTCAAAAAGTATGAAAAGTTCAGTTGGTGTCTTATATTTATTTATGTAGTTTACGAGTAATTGTTAGGCTATGTTATATTTGAAATTGTATTTGCAATGATTTGCAAAGTTAATTTACTAATTCACCTGCACCCAAAACCATTGATCGTCCTTGACATTCAACAGCGAATGCCAATATTGACTTTAGAGCTCACAAGAGTAATTGCTTATTTTTATTGGCAGGTAGGAAATTCCCTAATGAGTTTGTTGAAATAAAATTTTGTATTTACATATTTCTATTTGAGTTTGTTTGTGTCAAAAATGACTACGTTTGAAAATACTACAATAAACAAAGATAAAACGATAATTTTGTTTGTACTTTTACTTTTCTCACTCTCTCGCCTTATGCCTTTAGACGACTTAATGAGTGCACAAAATACTCCCAAAAAGTTCATGACAAGACGTAAAAAATGCTCAAACCAACAAGCAAATTATAAAATTTCATTGAATTTGCTAAAAACACATTGTTGTGCAAACAAAATATGAAATGAAACGGTAGTGGGAAAATATTCGTAAAAAACACAAAAAAAAAAAAACATTTATAAAAAAGCAACAATAAACACAAAACTAAATAACAATCCATATAAGCCAATAAACGAACTGCCAACCAACCAACTGAAAGACAGATGTACAAACAAACAATTGAACCAGCCACCAGCTAGCCAGCCTTAATGCATGGAACAGTCAATGATTTTGTTGTTATATCCTTCACCTCCTCATAAGTGAGGAAGGCATTATACGTTCGTGATAGCATTTGTTACATAGTTACTCGTATGTAGGTATAACAATTATGAACCAACAACCATAAATGCGAGGTTCACTTTCTCGGTGAGAAATAAATCTTTTTAATTAATGCTTTTCCAATTTTAATATACATACTCGTATACACGATCGTAAAGAAATATTTGAGGAGGATCAGTTTATCAATATTTTCAACCAATAACAATAACGACATACATACATATTTATGTGTGTGTCAAAACTGAAGTTGAATATCGATCCATAAATATTTAACAATAAAAAATAAACAGACATGCATCAAAATTTAGAATCCGTTGGTCAAGCCATCATGAAGTATGGTATTTTAGTGACGACTTTGTTCCATTGTACTTTCGTATTTGTAGTTATTTTATGTTTGGGAGAGAAGTTTAACACAGCTCGAATCGAATTAACTGAACTCAACATGATGCGACTCAACGAAACGATACGACCGATAATGAACTCTGTATGCTGTTGGCCCGAGGTCATTGTTCAATGTTTTGTTGTCATTACGTGTACTTTTTTCTGCCACTAACACACACACACACACACTACTGTATATAAATGTATGAAAAGTGGGGATGTATTTGCTGGTTTGTCTAAATCAGTGTTTCCCAAACTAAAGTGTGCGAAGAACTGGAGCCAATTTTTTAGTTCTTATGTTAAAATTCTATTAAAAATTATATTATATTAGCGGTATTCACACCGAGCTTGTTAGTTTGTTAGCCGGTAGTTTGTTAATTTGTTAAAGTTACCAACTGTGAACGACCCCCTTTTTAAAACTTTGTTAGTCTGGTAACTTTCGTAGTAAAACAGCTGATTTATTGTTTTGACACAATTTATTATTCTGGAAAAAATAAAACATGCCACGAGAAAGTGTAAAAAAACAATTGTAAACCATTTAATAACTCATTTTTTCTTTTGGTTATCCACTACGAGAACAGTTTATGATTTATTAAAATAAAATAAAAAATCATTTATTTAACGTACTTACTCTCAATGTACACAAATATTTTTTTAGAAATGTATCACAAATGATTTTTTAAATATATTTATTTAGAAACTGCAACAGCTGATTGTGAGTTACCAACTAACAACTATTTTATCAGGGGTGCCGTGTCGTTAATTTGTTAAATGTTTATCCGTTAGCGCGTTAAATATACAAAAACAAAATGCGTGTAAAAAAGTAACGATTAACGACTAACAAACTAACAAGCTCGGTGTGAATACCGCTATTGTAATTTAATTAACGAGCAGAGTAACAACTATCCTTCGAAGCTATCGAAAACACTCTGTGGCTGTAGCGATCTTTTTGAAAATGTTGGTGGTCAGTATCAGCAGCCTCTTTATCTCCTCAGCTCATTCCATGGCAATTCTATAAATTTCGAAGTAGAAACAAGGTTCTCAGAGCGGTTGCTAGTAAAACTGAGGCATGAAAAAAGAAACTCGATTGGTCGGACAGTGGATTTATTAAGAATTTATACAGGAAGCATGCAAATTATCTCCTTTTTAGGACTTAGATAAGAAAGTAATCCATAAAAATTGCCAAGAAAAATTTTGGAGAAGTTGGTAATTTCATATAGTATCTAATTCGTATAAATCTAAAATTTATGTTGGCATATTTAATTTTCAAACTAATTTAAACCCACTATTCATTAGAATTAAATACGAATATCGTCAGAAGTTGCAACTTTAGGCAACGCAGAGTAAATGTTTCTATACAAGTTATTCTTGTATCTGTTGTCAGAAATAATAAAGTAATTTAAGAGATTTTCGGAAATCGACTAATTATGGACCAATATTCACGAAATCTTGTAGTCTGATTTTAGCATTTTGTTGGAAGTAGGAAAATAGGGTATCGGTGGAAAGATAAATGGAGTAGTATTTGTAAAAATACTATCATCTGCAAAAGAATAGATAGGGTTGGAAGTTTGATGTAGAAGATCATTTAGAAAGATAAAACTAAAGTAGGAGAAAGAACGGAGCCTTGCGTTATCCTGATTCAACCTTAAATTCGTCTGATGAGATCCCATCTATAACAATTCGTATAGTGTGATTTCTGCGGAAATCGAGAAAAGTTGTCACCGACACCAAAAGAAATAAGTTTCGATAAAAGAGCACCATGATAGAGACTGGCGGTCACGAAGTAAATTGTAGGACTCCAGATATTTCAAAAGATGGGAATTCACAATTTCTTTAACTTTAGAAAGTGCAGAGCAAATTGCTATTGGGCAATAATTATCAGAGTTGGTAGCCTCTCCCTTTTTAGAAATCGGCGTTAGTGAATTGTTGGCAATCCCTTATTTTTTATTCTTTTGACGAATGACCAAAAGTTTTTCCTTCCCCGGGGAGCAGTGAGAACTTTAGCTTGCAGGCGTTGCTTGTGTAGAGATTTTTCACGCCTCAGCCCCTTCGCACACGAAGACCTTAGCCTATAAGTTTTAGCATTGTTGTCATTTCGCCAAATTCTGAATGCTTCCTCTCTGCAATTGATTGCAATTTTGCACTTCTGAGTAAACCAAGATGTTTCTTTAGATTTAATAGAAATTTTCTTTGATGGAATGAATTTTTTCATCCCCATCATAATTATATTTTCGACTATTTTCGTCATGCCATTGACTCTATTGACTAAGAAACACACAGTTTTCAATTGAAATGCCGAAAAAATTCGTTGAGCTTAGCCCAACGAGCCTTTTCGTATATGAAAGATGAACGATTCGTATCTGGTCGTGAAACGTTACGAAGTTCGGAGAGAGAAAAGCAGCCGGAAATGGTACAATGAGCCGAAGCATCTACCTCATACTTATTAGGATGTGAGGTTAGAAAAAGGTCAAGGGTATTTGTTGGTTGGTGCCCTTCAATGCGTGGAATAGGTATGAGTTGGTGCATTTACTAGTTGCGTAACGTGATCGTGCGCCGCGAATAGCCGTGATCTAATTATTGCAGTAGAAAAGCTGCCTGTAGTGCGAACACAATTGTTGCTGTGTTGGTTTTCTGAGTGAAATTTGTTTGTTGTTGTTTAGTTATTGTTTCACTATTTTTGTATTTTTGTGGTATCTTATTTGTGCTGAATTTTATATGAATATATACTGCTTTTCTATAACATTTATGTACCATAAAGCCATATCTGTATAGTGGCTAGGAGATATCATGGAACTATTCTAACCATTTTTAACAGAGACTGTTCCTTTATAATAAAAAAAAATATAAAAACGTTGTTATGAAAATGACAACTTTTTGTCTCGAATTTTGATCCATAACTCTGTCTCTACTTGGCTCATTTTGCCCATTTTTTTTCATCGTGCCTTTAACAGATGGATATAATTAAATTGTTAAGTAATTGTAAGGACCCTGGAAATAATATATACAAGTTTGGGAAACACCAATCTAGATGAAACAAGTCACCTACAATTTTAACAAGGTCCAGAGAAACATTTTTGTGCTGGCGTCAAATCATATACTCGTATGTGTCTTTATTTACTTTGTGAGAGAGGAAGTGTGTATTTGTGTTGTCAAGTCAAAATAATAACTGACGTTAGGAGAAGATCAAGTGTATGAGGCCGGTTCCTGTGTATGTACATGAAATTCCTTTAGATTTCGTTGATGACTCTGATACTTTATACAGGTTCAACAGCATTATAAACAACAACAACTACAGCAAAACTAACAACATATGGTTGATTTTGAACAGTAGATGGGTAAAACTGTTTCATATGAAAAACTCACGTAACATTTTAATCCAGAGTCATCAGCAACAAAAAAAAAGAAAAAAACAAACAAAAACAGCAGCAGTAACAGCATTGCTAACATCTTTGTGGCCAACATGACATTTTGGTAGGAAATGGTAAAAGAAACAAAAAATACAAAAACCATGAATAACAAACGGTAGCTCATATTCGAATATTGTCAAATTGTTATTTATTTCCTTAATCCTGATTTGGTGAATTATCGGGGTAAGTTATTTACACATAGAATTACTTAGAGATACATACTTTCTTTACATGTGCATATGGTTTGAAAATGTATGATTGTGAAATTAAGATTATATCGAAACAAATTTAGTTTCGTGTAATAACTAAGTATGTACTCGTATGTATGTATTTTGTGTAACATCAGAATGATACTGGTGATTTTTTAGGTGTCAAAAACAACTTGATTATATTGAAAAAAATGTGAACAAATCATTCTTCCTTCAAAATACCCAACACTTTTTTTTTAGAAATTTTCTCTTGGTGAATAAAACAATAACAAGTTTTTACAATATACATATACATACATATATGTATATATACATACGTATGTACATATTTATATATCGCATGTTTTATTTTGCGTCTGATTGTCCTTATATTTTATTTGGTTACTGAACTCCAGAGTACAATGAACGAACGAACGATTTTTATTTTTGGTGGCATTGACAGTAAAAGTAAAAATAACGACAAAAAAAATCAAAATATTAAATAAACATTGTGTAAGGTTATGGGCATTATTTGAGGATGTTTTGTCGACACTGTTTAAAAATTGAATTTATTAAATGTAAAATTACATTATTATAATTTTGAAATCTGGTATGAGATGTTTTTTAAGGATTCATGAACTTTGCGATATTAAATTAAATTACTATTTTTTGTTTTTAAAACCTGTTTGCAAGAGTATCGAATTATTTTTAAATAATTTAAAAAGAACACAACAATGAACTGTTTTCATTGATTGATAATTAGTTATTCTATTGAAATTATCCCAATCAATCACATTAGTTTCTAAGTGAATAATAGGACTCCTTGTAATTTGAAAAAGTTATTTTCTAAAGTAGTTGTAATAATGTTAACAATCCTGTGGTAACTGTTAATACATAGACTTATAGCGTTTTCTTTTCTGGCAAAAATGTTACACGTTTTTCCCATTTCGCACCTTTTTTAATTTCTTTGTGTTCTTTTCTCAAAAAATGTCAACATTGCTAAAGTGTAGTGTGTTCTTTTCTATAAATGTCACACTTTAAATATAAAAAATGTTGCATCTTTTACACTCTGTATTTTTAGAGGGGGAGAATTGCACGATAAAACAGCTGACATTTGTTTTGTTTATGAATGTGTATTTGTATTAAGAGACAAAAAAAATATACAAAATGGAGAATATTAATACCTTTTTATTTGCAGAAAATTTTTTGGATGACTTGTTGGATTCATCTTCATCATCTGATGATGATGAAATATTTGATATGATTATGGAAAGAAATCCTCAACCGCGAGTAAAAGGCTTTGTAGAGAACGTAATTAATGAATACTCTGAAGTTGATGTATGTCAAATTTCATAGGACAATATCTCCTATTTCTTATGTATATACATATGTAATGTATGTTTATATATGTACATTAGGGTGGCCCCGTTTGTATGGAGAAAAAATAAGGTATCGATGTTCCCGACTAATATGAAAATTTGATTCATTTTAAGACTACGTTTCTCAATTTTTTTGTCCTGGGGTCAATATTTGGTGAGCTTGATCAAAGGATAAAAATGTCCTTTTTAGAGGTTTTTTTGATTTTTTTCACATTTCTTCCAAAGGAACTATATGTAAATTTGGTATCATATGAAAGGTCTTTGAGAGGCGCATGCAATGGTTTATCAAAAATTAAAAAACAATTTTTTTTAATTTAAAAATTTTGAAAATTTCAGACAAAATTTTAGTAATTTTTTATTTTTTCATAGAATTTACTTAAATAAATAGTTGAAATTTCTTGATTATAAACATCATGCAATTTAACCCAAATGGTTTTTCCCGTTTTTTAAAATTCAACCTATTTAAATTTTTATTAATTTTTTTTTTTTTAACCTTAACTCTTCCCTATCTGACAATCTCTGTTAACTCAATTCGTTAATGTAATGGGTATTAAAATAACGTAAATTTTATAAGCTAAAAACGGGAAAAACCATTTGGGTTAAATTGCATGATGTTTATAATCAAGAAATTTCAACTATTTATTTAAGTAAATGCTATGAAAAAATAAAAAAACACTAAAATTTTGTCTGAAATTTTCAAAATTTTTAAATTAAAAAAAATTGTTTTTTAATTTTTGATAAACCATTGCATGCGCCTCTCAAAGACCTTTCATATGATACCAAATTTACATATAGTTCCTTTGGAAGAAATGTGAAAAAATCAAAAAAACCTCTAAAAAGGACATTTTTATCCTTTGATCCAGCTCACCAAATATTGACCCCAGGACAAAAAAATTGAGAAACGTAGTTTTAAAATTAATCAAATTTTCATATTAGTCGGGAACATCCGCAAACTTTATTTTGGGGCCACCCTAATGTACATATATAATTTTAATAGTTTAAGAAGAATTTGCGTATTAGTCGAGAAGATGTGCTATTGGTCTTTTTGAGAGATATTCTTTGTCTTATTTCAAGCAATCTTACCAGGGAGCTATCAGCTTCTTCTTTTTTAACGAAAAAAAACAAAAACAGCTGTACATGAAAAAGTGTTACACTGTTGTGATTTTATGTTCTATTCTCACCATTAAAAATGCGACATCTTTAAAATGTGGGGTAAACATTATAAAAATCTACATAATAAAGGTGTAACATTTCATTTCAGAAAAGAAAACGCCATTAATTAATTCTGGTTCACACTTTCTACTGCCAAGAAATAACTGCTGCATTTAATTAAAACAAAAGTCAAAAACAAACGGCAACGACAGCGACAACAAAAAACATAATAATAAATTTACCACCCTTTGTAAACGGAATTGGATTCATGAGAAGTTTTTCATTTTATTAAACGAAAGCCAAGTGTTGGGTGTAATTTAAAATTCAACCATAAATTCCCGCAACATAAGACACAGGTGGTCATAGTGGCTGTTATACAACTAAAGTGATATAAATGATATAAAAACATTCATTAGTTCATTCCTTTATTCACTGATATACATACACACATCCCTATGTACATTCAAACATACCCTGCAGGAAATGTCAATAGTGAAACAGTACTGAATTGCTATTGACACAGTCACCAGTACTAGTGACTTAGTATACCCCAGACAATGCTAATTACTATAGACATTTAACATGTGCGTGTCATTGAAAATCCACTACTGACATAGTTACTATTGACAAGGTAGTTCTTTTGGGACCACATTGTCTACACTTTTGGTACTTTTCTGAAATAGAAAATAAAAATGCATTTTTTTTGCTAATTTTTGGAGTTTTATTAAAAAAAAAATAAAATACTAAAAAATATTCAATAAAAAATAAATTCGAAAACACCCAGAGTCTTTGGCGGGAATCGAACCCGCAACCCTCTGAATGATAGTCCGGCACACTGTCGCCTAGTCTATCGGAGCTCACAAATGAAAAAAGATAATTGTATAATAATAACCATTGTGACAATGCTGTTGACAATGTCGCCAAACCGTTACCAAAATAGTAGACAAAAGTGGTGACTTGGAGACACTTGTCCCCAGGTTTCCTTCAGGGTATGTACTTATAAGTACAATTCTTATGTACATATGTCCGTGTAGAGAAGTAATATGTTTGTTTGCGAGTGCTTGGAAAAATTCCCATAAACTTAAGAGTGTGTTTCATATTTAGGTGTTGGTTTAAAAAATGTTTGTGTAAATTACATTTTTTTATATTCTGTTGAATTTAAGAATTTTTCTTTAATAATCTTAAAATTTTACAAGGTTAGGCTGTTTTCATAAACGCAGTATGCAATGCAACATTTCATTTCATAGAGTTCATAATAGAATTTAGAAATATAATTTAAAAATTTTTGTTTTAAGATTCTCTTTAATAGTCCAATATCTTATATTTTATGTGATAAAAGTTTTTGAATTATATTCTAAATGATATTATGAACTCTATGAAATGAAATGAAATGAAATGTTGCATTGCATACTGCGTTTAGGAAAACAGCCATATATTCTTCATTGAAAAGTATATGTACTCGTACATATATTCATATATTGATCCAAATTTATATCTAGCTGGACAAACTTATTTAGCAGCTTTGGGGATTCTAAGTCCAAAAATAATGTATATAAAGCTACATATACATATGTATATTGCATATTTTTCGAGGTTCACTATGATCCACATGTAAAAACTTCAATAGTAAAAAATATATTTCAATAGCCAACACTTAAAAAACAACATTAAAATAAAAGGTTTAACAATAAATAGATTCAAAAATATTGTTATCCACAACGAAATCAATGAAGTAGATGATTTTTTTGAATTTTACAAAGCATTTATGTTAATTTAACAAAGTAGGATGACCGGACAAAGAAAGTATGTATAACATGTAGATATAATAAAAAAGTCTCTATATAGTTTGCAGTAGTGTTTCTATTGTGAAGACACACATTTATATAATTTTGTCTAGTTAGATAGATTTGGCCCAATTTTAATTTCAAATGAAGGGGGATCTTTGAATTTCTTTTTTTTAACAGATCACACGACGTTTATTTTTAATTTAATTATTAAATTACAGTAAGAATCTGTTATAAATGGTCAAAATTATATAAAATTTTAAAATATTTATCATAAATTATGTTGTTCGTAAAATTGCCTTTCAAACAATATATAAAATACGAATAAAATTAGCCCTAAGACTGAATAGAAAACACAGAATTAGGATATTCTAGTCCTATAACCTGTGTAGTTTCTGTATTTCTTATTATATTTAGGAGGAGGGTATTTAAGATTCGGCAAGGCCGAATATTTCACTCTAACTTGTTTCTATTTTTTTTTTTACTTTTTAGGCAATATGAATACCATTTATTGTTTGAATTCGCAATCCTGGTATCATAGCTTGATAATTCGACCGATCATTAAAAATATTGAATGTTCATTCATTAAGAAAATAGAAACTATTTTATTTGAATATTTGAAATCTACATCAAGGAAATACATACTTTAAATTTATGAGAATATTTTTGTATTCATATATTTTTTAAGAGAAGTAGCACTCAGGCATATGTCTATATATAATTGCGTTACTTTCTTTGGAAAGGTGGTGAAAGTAGAAGAAAGATTTATATCATATATTGACATCTTAGAGAATTTTATGAGAGTTAAAGTAATTTTAGGAAGTGGAGACGGAATATGCTAATAGAACTTCTGCTTGATCCAACATACATACTGACTGTCATGTGGAAAATATTATGGGAAAAATACATGGGTACAAGGTTTTGAAAGATTTGCCTTGTCGAATATATTAGTTTCCTCCCATTATAAATAATCTTAATGGAGTTTTTTTGTACATTTTATAGTCACAAACCGATTTAAATATACTTAAAAAGAATCCCATATCACTTATGTTTGTATGTATGTATAAACGTTGTATCTCAATTTGTTTAACTACATATAAAAAAATATTGTATTAATTATCGAAACCAAAACGGACAAAATAAATGATGTGCCACAACAATAAATATGTACTCGTATACGAGTATGTTTGTGTGTCAGTTCAATTCACATGCAATAAATATTTAACAGATCATCAAACTGTTAGAAAAAACGAATATAAATAAAACTATTTTCAAATAGAATAGAAAATCATTTTTTTATTAGAAACTACAAAATACAAACGTGAGATGCATTTGAAAAACATTTGTTTTGATTGCCAATGAAGTGTAAAGAAAACAAAAACAATATTTACAAATATTGTGTGCATATGTAGACGGACGGACAGACAGACGGAAGGTTGTTTAGCCAAACGAAGGACTCATGAACCAGCCATCTAAACACTTTACATTATACGTTCACACTACAAACATTATAATACTTGTACTTATAGATACTTTTACATCTCTTAACTTGTTTTTCCAATGAATAAAAAGTCAGACACACAAATAATAAATAGAATAAGACACAACAAAATAAATAGCAATAAAAACAAAACAATAAAAAAAACTCAAAGAATGCTGATGAAGTGAAATAAAAATGTATGGCTGTGATAATTTACTTTAATGTGGTTTTCTGGAAAAACTAAACATATGAATTGAAATGAAATATGAATGCTTTGTCTGGCTTACGTCTTTATTTTAGGAATTATAACTATTACTGAAACCTTTTACAATAATAGAAAAGTCATGAACCCAGAAAAGCATAACAGTTATGTATTCTACCTTACTTTGTGTAGATACTTTGTGTGGGGTCAGATTATATGAATGAAAGCTGAAATTTTAAAGATGACAAAATATTACTGATTATATTCGGAGTATAACTTAAAAATGTTTCTTGTGTTTTTTTTTAATACACAACTTTTATTTAGAAACATTTGTATAATAAAATTTCTTCAAAGTATTGGCCATTATTCTGGCAACATATGGATTACGGGCCAAAAGAATTGCAAGCAATTTTGGGATAACTTGTTTAGTGAAGCGAGGTAAGGCAAACTTCCCATCCACTTCTTTGTAAATAATTTTTAACAGGTATTGCAACATTGTCAGGATTATGAGCGTTTTTCGGCCAGTGCTCGCAAAAGAATAAGTTGCATTCGGTACAGGTTCCCTACGATTGTCTGGCCAGATTTCAGCAGCTCATAATATATAATAGGGGTACAAACTTGACGGTACTAGTCAATTTTCTTATTCCCTTTTTTTTCTCTCATGCATGTTGTTTGGTATTAAAAAGTACGAAAATTATTAATAACCCCTGCAGGAAATGTCAATAGTGAAACAGTACTGAATTGCTATTGACACAGTCACCAGTACTAGTGACTTAGTATACCCCAGACAATGCTAATTACTATAGACATTTAACATGTGCGTGTCATTGAAAATCCACTACTGACATTGGTACTATTGACAAGGTAGTTCTTTTGGGACCACATTGTCTACACTTTTGGTACTTTTCTGAAATAGAAAATAAAAATGCATTTTTTTTTTGCTAATTTTTGGAGTTTTATTAAAAAAAAAATAAAATACTAAAAAATATTCAATAAAAAATAAATTCGAATACACCCAGAGTCTTTGGCGAGAATCGAACCCGCAACCCTCTGAATGATAGTCCGGCACACTGTCGCCTAGTCTATCGGGGCTCACAATTGAAAAAAGATAATTGTATAATAATAACCATTGTGACAATGCTGCTGACAATGTCGCAAAACTGTCACCAAAATAGTAGACAAAAGTGGTGACTTGGAGACACTTGTCCCCAGGTTTCCTTCAGGGACGTATGTATGCATTTACTTATGTATGTGTGTTTTTTAATGCTTTTTTATTTTTATTAATTCAAAATTACAATTTTATATTATAAAGTTGTCTCATCGCCCCTAGGGCATTATTGAGACTTCGTTGGCAAAATGATTACAATTTATTTATGTTTATTTTAATTATTTCTAAAATTAAAAAAAAAAATATATATATGTATATATAATAGAATAGTTACAATAGAATACATTAGAAGCATTTCAATATCTTTTAGCTATTTTTAAAATAATGATATTGATGTACAATTTTTTAGAAATTGGGGCAAATTATTGTATTCCAAACTACCTAAGTACTCTATTCTTTGTTTAGTGATTTCTAGACGACATCTAGGAATCCTTAAATTTGAATTATTTCTTGTATTAAAAAACATTTGGTTGACAGATAAACTGATCTTGTGATGTCCAATTTTATGTATAGTTTCATAAATATATATTAATAACTGCCATATATTGGTAAAACATTTTTAGCAATATCCTTATAAAGCAACAAAGCGGGGTATAACGGCGGCAAATTAAAAACAGCTTTTAGCGATTTGTTTTGTATAACCTGCAAACTTTTTAGGTCAGCATTTCTTTTAAATCCATATATAAGTGTAAAATAATTAAGATGACTTTGTATAAGAGCTTGAAAAATTAAATATTTAGTTTTTTCATCAAGTTTATGACGTAGTTTGAATAAAACACCAAGGGCGGGAGATATTTTCGACCGAACATATTTAATATGATGATGCCAGGTTAAATTGTTTTGCAAGATAACTCCTAAATACTTTATAGAATCTTCTTCAATAATTTGTTTTCCATCTATATATAATGGATGTTCTCCTGAAAAACGCCTTGGTTGGGGTCTAAAACGTACGAGTTTTGTTTTATTGTGATTTAGCACTAATTTATTAATTCTCGCAAATTCTGCAATTAGTGATGCATCTCTTTCTCCAAATATTTTAAAAACTATACTTTCCTTATAAGGATAAAGTAGGCATAAGTCATCAGCGTACATTACAATTTTTCCATGCAGTCCCAAGTTATTGATATCGTTAACATAAATATTAAACAATAAAGGGCCTAGCACACTCCCTTGGGGAACTCCATGCTTAATAGCAACCATTGAGCTTATGCTTTTATTTATTTCCACATATTGCCTGCGATTTTCTAAATAATGCTGATTAGTGCTGTTCTGCAGTGTAGTCATTATTATAACAATTATGGTATATATTCTATTCAGATACTTGTTTTTTTTCAGGTAGACTTTTTTTATTAATCGTTCTCTATATTGTGTAATTAAGTTTTCACATATTTCTTTAGGTATTTTCGTCCACGACACCTTCACTACAGCCCAAAGATGCTCATTGTTAGATGGTTTTCTTTGAGATACACTTTTCTTTACGTCAGCCCAAAGATTCTCTATTGGGTTCAAGTCAGGTGATTGCGCTGGCCACTCCATGACCTCAATATTGTTGTCAGTGAACCACTGACTTGCTTTTCTTCTTGTATGTTTTGGATCGTTGTCTTCTTGGAAAAACCAAATCAATGGCATTTCGTCCATGGCATAGTAGTTATATCAACGTAGACATGTTGATCCATTATTGATTGGTCCCACTCAGTAAAATGAATAGCATCCACATGCCATAATGCTATAACCCCATGCTCTACCCTCTTAGATAAAATCGGCACAGCCAAATATAACGTACTTGTTTTATTTTAAAAACTTTTAACTATTTTTTCTACAAAATCTTTTACAGAATGTGTTTCAGAATATAAAAGTATTTTTATAAAAAAAAAACCCAAAATAGCAATGAAAACTACAAATACGTAGTGCATATGTGTCAATGGATGTATGACACACATGCATAACGCCTAATGTGTGTGTTTGTTAAAATTTTTATAAAAAAAAGCAAAAGTTTTTTAATTTACTTGTAAATTTTTGTGTAGACACATTTATCTGACATTTTTTAAGGCAGTTTTTTAGGAAATGTCACATACAGTAATTGTGTTTTTTGTTGCTTGTTTATATTTTATAGTCGAATCAAGGAGATAATAAAATTCTGTAGAAAAGAGTAAGGAAAGAAGGGAAAGGTGTTTATAAAGTTTTAAATTTTTACAAAATTTTAAAACAATATGTCGTTTGATTTTCAAAATAGTTTTTGTTTATAGCATCTAAAACTCGAATTAATTTCAATTGTGTTGTTGGAGTTTTATTATTGTGTTTAAAAAATAATTGTTTAAGTAATTTCGCCAAAATTTTCTAATGCTACCACATTCATTACTTTTACATATATGACATCACACATTCCTATGTAATAAATACATTATAAATAAATTACAGAAACAAGGACATCAAGAGTAATTTTATTTACAATAAACTTATAACTAAATCACAAATTAATTGTATGACCTACTTTTCAACTAAGCAAAAAACAAAACAAACTAGAAAAAAATTAATATATACATACGAGTCTATGTACAATGTAAATACACACATACATATGTAGATAGTAGATACAGTATATATGTATATAATAAAATGTAGAATAAATGTATTATTTATATTCACTATGATAGACATAGATACATACTACTATTTATGCATGTACATATGTATGTATGTATACATATATACAATACGAGCACATACTATGAAATTGTATTGTTAATGTAGAAAGATAATAAAAATGCCCAAAAGATGAACAAGACAGACAATCTACACTCAATACAACAGAAATTAATAAAAGAACAAAATATTTAGAAGTAAATGAAAATATATGACAAACTTGTTACCAAGATTACCAGGAAAATAAATTAACCCGTCTACTGTCGGAAGTCTCAACGACTAACTGAACAAAACTATACTATTGAAATGGATTTTTACAAATAAACAAACACGGTTGTGAATATGTACATATATAAATATGTATTTTTTTTATATGGACGCACTTCTTCTAGTGGTCCTACACACGCCACCCCATCACCTCGGCATCGCTTCCGCATTACTTCGGAGTGAGTTTGTTTAATACTTAGCAGTTGTCATGCTTGTCCTAATATCCCGACCAACATACATTTGTATGAGGGGTTCGGCACATGTGTTTTAGAGCTGGCAAAGTATTGAGTAATGGGTACCGAGTATCAAGTATTTGCCCTTTTTTTTGATACTCAATACTCAAAAGTAGTTACTCGATACTTTCTGAGTTGTATTTTTAAGCAAGTTGAGTTGGTAAAATAGTGCATAAAAATACATCACTGTAAAAAAAGACAACAATGTGTAAGCTACAAAATTAAACCAACCGCTGAAATAAAGCTGTCTATAAAAAAGAACAACAATTAATTGACATTTATTTTTGATTTAATAATAAAAGACATACAAAACCAATAATAGTTGAAGATCTATTTTTATTTTTTGAAGAAACTACTTCAATTTGCAGATAAAAATTATGCGTTACAATTTAAAAAAATCCGTTAAGAGTATCGAGTAGTATTGAGTACCCAAATGAAAAGTATTGAATATTATTGAGTAATGGAAAGTAGTAGAATTTGCCAGCACTAATGTGGTTGTTGGCATTTAGATTTCTCCATCATTATCTCCTCCATGAAATGGGAGTATTTTTTTTTATAAAGTGAAGCAACACTCAGGCAATTAATATGCCTATATATAATTGCGTTACTTTTTTTGGAAAGGGAATAGATTAAAGAAGTAAAGGTGGTGAAAGTAGAAGAAATCTTTATATCTCAACTCTGCAATTGCTCCGCGCCTTTGGTGGTGAGGAGGCGCATTATTTTTTAAAGCTTGATTTTTTATAGCCGTTATTTAATTATTTTACTTCGGTGACATTTGAATGCTATACCAACGAAGGAGGGCGCACGCTGTGATAAATACTAGTTATAATGGATAGAAAGAAAACTAATAATTATCAGAAACTGATGTTGTTTGAGTGGCAGTGGCTGGGAACCGAACCCGGGATACAAAAACTATCTCATGCTTAATGATCAAATGTGCTAACCAATTAAGCTGCAGTACCTTTTGCACCTTTTTGACTAACATTGAGTTAACCAATTGCTCCATGGTCGTATTCTCAAGCATGTCCTGTAGTACATTTCGCCTGCATTCATTGCACATTTCGCATATTTGTCTTTGTTTTATAATGAATATTTGTAAGTAGCTACCAATGTTATCATGTCCGTTAAAAATCTGGATCAGATAAAAATTAAGTTCTCCATGCTTTCGGGTTATCCCCATTTTAGCGTTTAAAAAAAGAATATGAGTCTATCTTCCTTTTGTTGATTCATTCCATAGTGTTTGCCACGTTTGAAGTAACCTTTCTCTTGCAGCTTTTTTCATATGATATTTTTCGCTTATATGGTTTTGTGTAGTAGACAACCTTTCATCATATATTTATTTTCTTTCCTTTAATTGTAAGTCAATCGATGGCACACCAGCGAGAACGGACACAGTGGCAGTAGATATTGTGCGGTATGCAGATATTATTCGTAGTGTGCATGTTCTTTCTCTAGTAGGTTTTTAAGCTTTTTATTATTTGAGACAGCCGTACTGAAAACAGGGACTGAATGTAGTGCGCTACTGTAACTATTAGTCGTCTGGTAGTTTGTCCTGAACCTTTTATATTTGGCATTATTCTAGCTAATTTCGATGCTGTTTCTAAGGCTTTCTCAGATACCAACCTTATATGTGGCTCAAAAGAAAGTTTTACCCATAGTAATCTGATATCCATCCACTCTCAATTTTGCGAATTCAAAAGAACTTCGTTTTGACATCAGTATCGCGTTGGTCTTGTTCGCAACAAGTGTCAAGGTCTTTTTTCTTAGCCATATATTACACTGCGTAGATAATCGTTTGTTACCATTTCCGTCAATAATGCAGAGGGTTGATCTACAACTAGTTTTAATAGTCCGTCGTACATTAGATTCCATAGAAAGGAACCCAGTATAGAGGCTTGAGGAACGCCTGCTGATTTGCATTTCACAAAACCAAACTGCATGTGTGAAAAACCTCCTTTTGTGCTTATTTCCATCTCGAGTCTATTTACCATAATAATAAATTAATAATTTTGCTTCGAAATGGCGACATGTCCAACAGTTTTTCAGCAATATATAAACTCTTTTAAAAGATTTATGCATGTTAAAGTGAATTTCAGAAATGGGTCTTAGATGGCAGCTTTGGCTTATTATGAATCGACTATTATAAAATTAGGTGACATGATTTCTGTATATATAAAACTTATTTGTGATGAGTTTAGTTTGGATGACTTAAAAAAAAAAATTAAAACCATATCAGTAGTCAATATCCTAAATAACTAATTTTGCTATTCATATTTTTACTTCCTATTCAATATGTACTATTAATCTAAATTTATAACTAAAAATCACATCAATTCAAAACTAAAATGTCTTACTTCCTATTATAACCCCGTTCTAAACACAAAACAAAAATATATCCCATTATTTACAACTAATGTATTAACCCTTATTAATTTTTATAATAATCCATGCTAAAAATTCATAATCATAATTATTAACATTTTCCCTTACGTATAAATATATACATACCTGTAGATCATTAACATATTAATGTTAAATTGCATAAATTTTGTCAACATTAATTCCAACAAATGCAGAAGGCCTTCAGCATCGATGGATTCAACAAAATTCTGTAAGTTTTTAATTATTCTCTTTTGTTATTGATATATGTATATTTATATGTAATGTGATTACTACAAATTTTCTCTTACATTGCAATTCAATAAGCTCTATCTATTTTTTTTATTATAACAACAATAACAAAGAAATTATATAGTAAGTTACTCATTTGATGAGAATGAATTGATCTATTTAAATTTAAAAGAGTATCGAAAAATTAATATGTTAAGCTTATGATTTCTTTGTTCATCTAATTTTTGTATATTATCGTATATTCATTATTATATATATATATATACATACATATTTTTTTTTGGAAATGATAATTATCTTTAAATTTGTTTTCTCTTGAATATATTGAAATTTTGAATAATGGAATAAGAAATCTTTTAATGTGATTCTTCAGGGTCGTAGGTAAGAGTAAGTGTATTAGGGGTTTTTCCTATATATTTTAGCCCAAGAAAAACCATGGTTGGGAGGGATAAGGGGCAGCAGCATTTTCATCTTGCTGCAGGAAAAAGACAAAAAGGTAATGTTTAGTAAGGAAGAACGTGCATTTTATTTCTGGTGTTTATTCAAGGGCAATCAAACGCACGTATTTTTTTTTTTGTAATTCGGTACATATGCGGAACAAAGAACCTCGCCCACAACTCCCGAAAAGGCTAGTCTGCAAGACGTGCGTGAAGTTCCAAGTATGTTTCTTTTTGCACACTTTTCTACTCCGTAGAACCTCGTTCTATTTAAGTATATCTAGGAAATAGAAACTTGTGACCACAATCGACCAAAGTAGATATTACAATACAAAGGAAATTAATATTTTGGAATTGTTAATGTAGATTTTATGCCAAAAATTACTGAAAATAAGGGGTGATTCAAGTAGAGATACTTTTTTCATAGCATTTTTTTTTTGACAGATCACGTGTGAGTCGTGCCATGCTGTCATGTTTTGTTTAGCATTGTTTGGCATTTCATAATGGAAAGACTTATGCCTGAACAGCGTTTAAAAATCGTTCAACTTTATTCCGAAAATTCACCTTCTGTGAGGAATATGTTTCGTGGACTTCGCTCAACTTATGGTCAACATAATCGGCCTACGGACCGTACTATTCGCAACACCATCACCCATTTTGAGACCCAGAATTCATGCTGTCAAAAAAATATTGCGGTGGAATCATCGGTTCATATTTCTTTAAAAATGATGCCGGTGCGAACGTAACCGTCAATGGCGATCGTTATCGTCGTACCATAATAATCGTCTATTTGATGGCTGAAATTGAAGCTCGTGATCTCGGCGACATTTGGTTTCAACAAGACGGCGTTACTTCCCACACATCGCATCAATCAATGGATTTATTGAGAGAACGCTTCGGTGAGCACATAATTTCACGTTGTAGGACGGTCGATTGCCCACCAAGATCGTGCGATATCACACCTGTGGGGATATGTAAAGTCTAAAGTCTAAACCCGCTTCGATTCAGGCCTTGGAGGAAAACATCACGAACGAGTCATCGAAAATTGGACTCAACGGATAGACCATCTGCGACGTAACAACGGCCAACATTTGATAGACATAATCTTCAAGAAATAAATGCCAAAGAATGTTCTTCCAAATGATATAAACATTCCCCATTAAATTTGAATTTTCTGTGTTTTTTTCCTTTAAAAAGGTAGAGAACTCGATTTTCTTTAATAGAAAAACAATTCAAATAAAATAAAAGCCCCTAAATACAAAGTTACCTCTAACTTTCTCTTGACTTAAGTCTACAGTTGGTTTGTGGTTTATTAAAACGATTGACTTATTGTTTGGCAGGATGGGGGTGTCATAGGAAAGTAATATTTTGCCTAACTTGTGAATAAATTTCATTACGACTACTTTATCTATAGTTGTTTGTATTGAAACGTACATATGTATACTGTTAGCGTCAAAATAAATTCAACACCACATTATATTAAAAGAAAATATAGTTAATATTATATTAAAAAATTATTTAACTAGAATTGAATTCACAAACAAATTATACTCAAAGAAAAGCGTATACAAATTTAATAGATTTTTTACTAAGAGACCAATTCTTACGCGTCAAAATAAAGTAACAGTGGCATCATCGTTGTCAAATCATGTCCTTCCAACAGTAATTTTTCTTCATTTGAAAGTATAACGGTAAAGTTCCGTTCGAAATAATTACAAGTTTCATAATTTATCATTGAAAGAAAATAAGTTGTGACGTTAAGTAGTGAAACATTTACAATAGGAAGACAAACATCAATTCAGACTCGGAAAATCACACTAGAAGAAATCGTTGGTAGGCATGTTTTACATAATTTTAATACACCTGTTTACATTATTTCGACGCGAAAAATCTGGTCGTTTTCCGTTAGAATTTAATTATTTTCTTATGTTTCTTATTTCTCTAGATTTTGTTAATTTATTTTGTTATCTTTTCCTTAAGTTATTAATGAATTATGGTATATATAGGGTTGCCATACGTCCTCTTTTCCCCGGACACCGTCCTCTTTTTTAGGGCGTCCGGGGTAGTCCTACTTCTTTTTTTGCAAGTGTCCTGGGTTTGTCTTACTTTTAAAACTTTAATCATAATTTCGTTTTATTGCATCGAAAGTATTGTTGGCATTGATGTATACATTTTTTTAAATACACACGATGTCATGCCATGCTTTTTTGTGTAAACAAATTGTGTTTGATGCTTTTTGGCCGCCATATGCGCCGTCACAATTTTAAACGGCTTTGGCTTTTGGTCTTTGTCTACCTGTCTTATGCTCGTAATTTTAATAAATAGATAACTACTAGTGTTTATACCTATTAGTTTTCCTTGCCTAACCGGTAAAAAGAATTTGGTAATTTTAACGTTTTTTTTTACCTACGTGTAACTACCGACTGCATTCGGTGAAAAATGTGGTAACATTGGTGTTTGACGTTTATACTACGTTTCCACGGTAGATGTTTCGCTCTGTATTCATGCTTCACACTCCAATCATGAGTGAAACAACTTGCTTCACCATACAAAATTTTAAGAGCGAATCAAGTAGATTCATATTGAATCTAGTTGCGAAAAATTGCACTCTTCTCTAATTTTTATCGCAAGTTTATCTGCACTAGCTGTAAAAATTTAATATTATTGTAAACAAAGCAAATTATTTTCTTGTTGCACTAACTTTTTTTGTCCATTAAATAAAAATTATTTTCCACAAATTGTAAATTCCGTTTTTTTATTCTGTTTGTTTATTAAAGACAACTGTCAAATCGAATCAAGTTTTTTAGTCATGTAAACACCATGATTCATAAACATGATTCAGAAGGCGAAGCAGGTGATTCAAGTCGTCGTGGAAACATAGTATTAGAGTTACATCAATTAATTGCCAAATTTAATTGTTTGCAACGACTTTTTTAGTTTTGTCCCGAAATGTTTGGAAAAGGTGCCAAAAGAAGTGCTAATTTATTGGAGGGGAAAAACAGCTGATGCACTTTTCTTTGAAAGACGAAATCTTCTTATAATTTCCAAATCATTCCAAATTTTCAAATGGTCAATTCTTTCCCTGAATGTGTGTGTTAACGTTTGGGAATTTTGTTTTATAATATTCTTCAAAGTTCTTAGTTCTAGAAGTTCTGAATACAAAGGACACCAGAAAGAAACAAATTAAACACAGAAACTATTTCTGATATTTTTAGAGTCAAATATAATTTTGATATGAATTGTCAAGAGTTTTATGAATATTTAAAAAATGCCATAATAATATATTGGTTCAAATTGAAAGCGCTGAAAAATATACATGACATTTGACAAGTTCTACTAAAAATGTATATATAATACATGTGAAGTTTTAAAATGAATTTGTTAATTTTTATGTTTTTATGTTGTAGTAGTTATGAGATCAGACTGATAAAATATAATTTTTTTAATATTTTGTTTAAGTTTTGTTTTGTTGTTATATGTAAATAGAATTTTAAATTTGTTTTGTGTATTTTAAGGCGTTGTTTTATTAATATTTTGCTACAGAGTGTTGTCCTCTTTTTAAGGGTAAATGTCCGGCTTTTTTTTGGTCGACGTCCTCTTTTGCTCAAAATGCATATGGTAACCCTAGGTATATATATATTTTGTTTTAAATTTGTACTGGTACTTGTAGTATATAAAACACTTTCTTAAAACAATATTAGGTGTTTACTTTATATTGATGCTCACAGTATATAGAAAAAGTATGGTTCCGAAATCATAAAGAAAATATAAAAACCTAAAAGAATAATTGACAAAAACAAAGTAAATGAAGCCACTAATGCACAAAGTTTCGTATTTACATACATACGAGTATATTTTTAGTTTCAGCGAAGATTCGAAAAGCTAAGCAATAGATTTCTTTTCCAAATAGAAAATATAAAAATTACACAATTATATTAGTTTGCATGTGTATTTGAGTATGATTGAATAAATGTACTTGTAAGTATTTATGTATGTATGTATGTGTGCTGCAAATGAAATAGTGTACAATTTTTCTTCGCATTCCACAACAAAAGATTTTAGTTATTTGTTCATCGTTTTAGTATATTTTCTTGTCGTTTTATTTGGAACTTAACTGAATAAATAGTAAAATAAGTTTGCTAAAATAATTATAATGTGCTATAACGTCATGCCACAGAGGGTGATTTTATGTTTGGTTTGTTGTATTTTTACACTCGAAAAATTTTTGCAGAAAATTCTAATTTAAGTTTTAAAGGTGTTATTTGAGTGGCACTTGGTACTGGAATCACTCATACCGGAAGCGACAGAACATTCAACGACAATATTTTCTAAGAATATATTCATAATTTAAAACACCGTATCTTTTTCGTAACTCAGCGACATCTGCATTTAATCGGAAGCAACGGAACTGACCTATTACAAAAACAACAGACGATGTGCATTAAAATCTTTTAAGGCCCATTATTACAACTTAACAATAGTTAAAGGTATGATGTTATCGGACAGATAAGAAGTATTTGGTTATTATAAGTTTACTTTAATCTAAAACCGACCGATAAGCTAAAGGGAAGATCATCTTGCCTTTAATTTTATAGTGAGGTTTATGTATTTGAAGTTGTCATATGTTCTGAAAAATTGACAACTTCATGAAAAATAAATTAATTTTAATTTTGTTTTGCAAATAAATAATTTGATAAACAAAAATGGAAAGCAGACGTTTGATTTATATTTTTTTCACAAACAAATATTTTCACAAACACAAAAAAATTACTGTTTCTTGTCAGTAATTTGTCAAAAGTAATCGGGTTTTGACTGGTATTGCCATATTTTAGAAAAACATTAGCGGTATTCACACCGAGCTTGTTAGTTTGTTAGTCGTTAATCGTTACTTTTTTACACGCATTTTGTTTTTGTATATTTAACGCGCTAACGGATAAACATTTAACAAATTAACGACACGGCACCCCTGATAAAATAGTTGTTAGTTGGTAACTCACAATCAGCTGTTGCAGTTTCTAAATAAATATATTTAAAAAATCATTTGTGATACATTTCTAAAAAAATATTTGTGTACATTGAGAGTAAGTATGTTAAATAAATGATTTTTTATTTTATTTTAATAAATCATAAACTGTTCTCGTAGTGGATAACCAAAAGAAAAAATGAGTAATTAAATGGTATTCAATTGTTTTTTTTACACTTTCTCGTGGCATGTTTTATTTTTTCCAGAATAATAAATTGTGTCAAAACAATAAATCAGCTGTTTTACTACGAAAGTTACCAGACTAACAAAGTTTTAAAAAGGGGGTCGTTCACAGTTGGTAACTTTAACAAATTAACAAACTGCCGACTAACAAACTAACAAGCTCGGTGTGAATACCGCTATTATTTTATTTTACAATGAAGTTGTAATAACGAAAAATTTTAAAGGTCACTTTATTCCTCACTGTTAAAGTTACCTTTTACTATTAAGAACATTAGAGGTAAGTTGTAATAATGGCCCTAAGTGAGTAAAGTTATAAAATCCTAAATTTTAAAATGATGATATTCCTAGTTCTGTCAGTCCATCACTTACCAACATTTTGCTCTTAGTGTGTCTTTGACTATTAATTTAGTTTGTTTTTATTTGTTTTTATAGCTGTGTTTGCCTTTGCCTATTTTTTCTGTTTTGGCATTTCATATTCATCAGCTCGTTATTACGAAATAGAGCATAAAAGAATGACGCAAAAATTTGGGTCATTATGTCAAGTTGATAGAAACTTTTATACTTTGTATTGGTTGCTTTGGATATCGTAGTTTTTTTTCAATTAATTTATTTTTATTACTCAATATTAAAAAAAAAATATTACAAATCAAGTAAAATGACTGTTTCTATTAAATGAGTCATAAATAGAAATATCTGTGTTAAACTAATTCTACGATACATACATACATAGGTAGGTACAAGTACAAGCGTTGACAATATACATACATACATATGTAAAGAAAAGTAAATTTATAGCGATTTGAATTATTTTTTTAAATGAAATTTTAAAACGATTATATGTATGTGAAAAGAAAAAACAGTATTGTTGTGACAACGTTTATACAGATACGAACTTACAATTTACAAATTTATACCCAATTAAATACAATTTGATTTAAAACGATTCTTATTTGTAAAATTACACAGATTTACCTCAGTCACACTTCATATAATTTTGACCTAAAACTTTTAGTGTGACAAAATTGTTAGATATTTTATTTACTGTTTAATGTTAGAAGACCTTACAAATTTTAAACCAACATTTTTACAGATTTTACTTTCACTTATGTCTTGTAACAATTGTTTTGTATTTGTTTTTGGACTAGTGCCTCGTTCAGTGGCATATGATGAAATCTCTTAATTTTTCCAATTGTGACAAAAACTTAAGGTACGGTCACATTTGACAAATATTTGCCGAAAATGACGTAACCACTAAATAACATTTATTTGAACTCATTTGTTTACTTAAAAAAACTAAAGGACAATAATTTTAGAAATAATCTGCAAACTATATATTTTATGATATAAGTTTTCGCTTTCATAAACGAATGTGCTAGATGTAGATAGCAGGCGCTTATAATTTTAAATTTATCAGATATACGCCTAGGTTCTATATTCCACTACGAAGTAACACTGAAATCGTTTTCACTTTCACATAGATAATTTCACGGCATTCTAGAAAACAAGTGAAACTTTATTCTCCGATAAACCAAACTGGAAATGATATTTTACTTTTAAAATAATTTTCACAAAATTTAAAACACAAACTTAATGAAAATTTCACTTCCACTTCATTGAAAAAAAGCTAAATATGCTAAAACTTGTTTTAAAATGACAAAAAAATGTGCTAATTTTTTTTTAAAAATACTTTCTTCAAATAGTTTTTACAATTTCAGATACTCATGATTAAAAAATAAACTTTGAACTCAAGAATTCAATTTGTATATTTACAGATTCATATACACCACATATTTTTATTATAAACATACAAATATTAATTTATTTAAAATATTCTTTTATATTAGTTTGCTTCATTGTTTTTAATTGTTTTTTAAATAAATGGTTTTGAATACTATGCATCTGAATTTTATCTGTTTCCGATATAGCTGGAGAATTTTCTACAAACTTTAACAAAACATTACAGGCCTCTATTGCCTGTAATAAAGTTGGAGTTCCAATTTCAGTCTCTTCATCTTCGGAATTTAAGCTATGATCACTTTTCTGAGCTTAATTGACCATGTCAACGTCAGATAAAATAGCAAACAGCATGACATCAGCATCGCTCTCCATCCACTCTGTTAAATCATGAATGGAAAAACCAGCCAGTAATCTATCCCAGCAAGCCATATGAGTCCGAAAAGAGTCTTTTCTGACACCTTTTTCGGAACGTTAACGCTCTTTATGAGCCCAAAAAACAATCATAATTGCTCCGAAAACCTTCAGAAAAGAGGGTCATTACATTCGAAAATGGTCCGTCAGAAAGAGATAATGTCAGAAAAGAGTCTTTTATGAAGGTTTTTTTTGGGCTCTTAAAGAGATCTTAGATAATGTCAGAAAACAGTCTTTTATGAGGTTTTTCTTGGGCTCTGTGTAATCTTGTTTTTATCATTCTTGTGTGGTACAGCTATGTTTTTTTTTTGTTCAAAGCATAAATAACAAGACAACAACGCTTTGGTACACACATAATTAAGTGGAATTTCTGAGTCATACTGCGTGCCGACTCAGGAGTTAGTTAGACTCTTTTCTGACTCCTTTTTTCGTAGCGCTCCGAAAATGCTCTTTTGTTGGACTCTTTTTTGACTCCTTTTTCGGAGCGCTCCTGGAATGGTATGCTGGGATATCTGATTGTATTTCTGGACGTTCACTTAGTTCATTTTCAAAAACTAGTAAATTAGACCAAACAATAAGCAAAACCTGTGTGGATACTGCATCCCAAGAAACAGCTGCTGTCCATATTATTATGTTCTTATATTTAATGATTTTACGAATTCATGTCTGCTGTGTGCACATAAGAGTTTCTGTACAATCGACTTGCGATAATTGCATTTAAAACTTCGAATCACTCCTTGGTCCATGGGCTGAATCAAAAATGTGAAATTCGGAGGAATATATTTTACTACCACGTTTTCAGACATCATTGCGTTCACATCTGGGTGAGCTGGGCAATTGTCGAAAAGCACATGTTACAATTATATGCGGACATATGAAATGAAAATGGGGAACCACTGGATTAAAATTAACATAATAAACAATCATATGAATGATGCACGGATAATAGAGGTAAAAAACCAAAGCACAGATAATAGAGGTAAAAATTGAAAAAAATCTGCTTGCCGGTTAATAGATTTGACCGGTTAATGGAGGACCGGTTAATCGAGGTTTAACTGTATAAACTACTTGATATTTCGATTTCCTTTGGAAATCTTCTTCAGGAGATATTTTATTTTAATATTTAAAAAGTAACAAATTTTTTATGTGTAAATAAATATTTTTATTAAATAATTTTTAAGCTTGAGGTCACTTTTTTGTTTTTTATAAAAGATTTTTATTTCTTATATATAATTTACTCAATATTTCGATTTCCTTTGGAAATCTTCTTCAGGAGTTAATTTAATATTATAAAAATTTTCTATGTGTAAAAATTTTTTGATATAAGTTTGAAAGGGGTTGACAAAATTGAAAACATGTTTTACAGAAAAATAATTTTAAATTTTCGATAATAACATTGAACAGTAAAAAATTATAACAGAAATATACATAGTAACATTTTAAATAATAACATTTTGGAATTATAACATTTTTTAAATACATAAATTGTGTTAATTTCTCCTATTGTTAATATTTATATTTTTGTTCAATAGGTATCTGTAATTTTGAGCTAAGTTTTCTGTGTCTTTCTTAAAATTTATCCTTCTTTCTGATGGTACATTATTTATATGTAACATTTCTAACATGTATCTTCGTTTTGTATGATTTTCTGTGTTCAATATAGATGTGTTATCAAAATCTGGGTAGTGGTTAAAATCTCTACAATGGGTTGATAAAGCTGTTTTTTGTGTTGAATTATAATTTCTATATTTCTGGTCATGTCTATGTCCTGCTAATCTAGTTTTAAGTTTTGTCCCTGTTGTTCCTATATATATTTTGTTACATTGTCCGTTACTATTACCACCACAAGGAATTTTATATACTAAATTTGACATATCTGTCTTTTCTAATCTATCTTTAGTTTTTGTGAATAATCTTCCTACATTATTATTTACCTTATGTGCCATTTTGTATGTTGTTTTGTTGTATATGTTTAAATGTTCTATTCTTTCTGAAAATCCAGGTATATATGATATTGACTTATAAATTTTTGGTTCTGAAATTCCATTATTAATATAGGATTTCTTTGTATTAAATTGTTTTATTAATCTGCAAATGAGTTCATTAGGAAAACTATTATCTATTAATATATTTCTAATTATTTCTTTATTTTTCTTATGAAATCTAATGTCACTAATTGTTAATATTCTATCTATAAGATTTTTAGCAGTGTTTATAATAATTCTTTTTGGGTGTTTTGAGAAATAATTTAAAATTCTTCCTGATGAAGTTGGTTTTTTATACCAATCAAATACTAAATTATTTCCCCTTCTTTTAACTAATATGTCTAAATATGAAATTGAAGAATTTAATTCTTTTTCAATAGTAAATTTTATATTCTGATCAAATGAGTTAAATGTTGATAATAAATTATCAATTTTATTATCTTCAATTATACAAAATAAGTCGTCTACATATTTTGTTAGTATTTTTGGTTTTATTGATAATTTTTCAATACATGTATCTAATAATTTTTCCATTACAATATCTGCTATTATTGGAGATGCTGGTGAACCCATTGGAAGTCCCTTTTCTTGTTTATATATTTTGCCATCATATTGGAAATACCTATTGTCAACTATACAGAATTTTATGATTCGTAAGAATAAATTTTTATTAATATCAGTAAATTCGGAAATTTTGTTCCAATTTTCTTCTATAATTTTTATTGCTAGGTCAACTGGAATACTTGGGAATAATGAAACAACATCAAGTGATATTAATTTTTCATTATTTTTGATAGAAATATTTTTTAATTTATCTTTAAATTGTATTGAATTATTAACATTATATTTTGAATTTTCTGTTAAATTTTTAAGGATTTTAACAATATATTTACATAGATTATGTGACGGTGAATTTATTGATGAACAAATTGGTCTTAATGGAAAATTTTCTTTGTGTATTTTAGGTAATCCATATAACCTGGGAGCTATAGCTATGGAAGTTTTAAGTTTATTTTTCTCTATTGGTGTTATTATATTTAATTTAAAAAGTTCGTCTATTAAATTATTGTTAATTTTTTGAAATCTGTTTGTTGGGTCTTTCTTTAAAACTTGAAAAGTTTCATTGTCGTTTAAAATGTTTTCAATTCTAGATGTGTAATCTATTTTATTGATTGCTACTGTTGTGTTACCTTTATCTGCTCTTAAAATCATTATATCTCTATTCTTTTTTAGAAATGTTTGGCAATTTTTTACTTTATTTATTGTAAATCTATCTCTATTATTTAATGAAACTTTGTTTAAATGACTATCAATTACCGTTGTAAAATTTGACCTTGCAATTTCTCTTTCTTCTTTATTCTCTATAGTTTCGATCAAATCTTCTCCTTCAGATATAATTTTTAACATTGGAAAATGTTCTTTACTTTCGGGAAGTGCGTGTTTTTCACCTAATGATAAAATCCACCTAACATCTTCTGGTATATCTTTGTTTGTTTTGTTCACAAACCATTTTTTGTTAAATGTTATTCCTAATTCTTTCATTTGCAAATCAACACAACAATTAAACTTTTTCATATGTACCTGTTTTTCTTTTTTCATTAATTTTTCGGCTAATATGTCCTCATATTTTAAAAAATTGTCCAATGTTTTTTTATCAAAAATCTGGTTTAAATTGTATCTTAAATATTGTAATTCATCTTCACTATCTTTTAATATGTAGTGTTTTTGTTTTATAGATGAATTCAAAATTTTGTTCTGTATATTTAGAACATATTTTTCTACTTCTTTCTTGATTGCATATATAAGAAATAAAAATCTTTTATAAAAAACAAAAAAGTGACCTCAAGCTTAAAAATTATTTAATAAAAATCATTAAAAAGGTCGAAGAATATAGAATAAAATTATTTACAAAGAGAAGATAAGCACGATGAATTATCAAGATTTCAAAAAATTTGAGGGTAATAAGCAACTAATAAACAGATTCAAGACAGTAAGAAGAAAGATAATCAAATGCAAGGCTACAATTACATTTTTGATCAAATGCAGAAATGAAGGAATAATACCAAAATTTATAAAGAATTCAACAAAAAATATTTCAAACCTATTTCAAGAACATTCAAATCATGCAATCAAGAAAGAAGTAGAAAAATATGTTCTAAATATACAGAACAAAATTTTGAATTCATCTATAAAACAAAAACACTACATATTAAAAGATAGTGAAGATGAATTACAATATTTAAGATACAATTTAAACCAGATTTTTGATAAAAAAACATTGGACAATTTTTTAAAATATGAGGACATATTAGCCGAAAAATTAATGAAAAAAGAAAAACAGGTACATATGAAAAAGTTTAATTGTTGTGTTGATTTGCAAATGAAAGAATTAGGAATAACATTTAACAAAAAATGGTTTGTGAACAAAACAAACAAAGATATACCAGAAGATGTTAGGTGGATTTTATCATTAGGTGAAAAACACGCACTTCCCGAAAGTAAAGAACATTTTCCAATGTTAAAAATTATATCTGAAGGAGAAGATTTGATCGAAACTATAGAGAATAAAGAAGAAAGAGAAATTGCAAGGTCAAATTTTACAACGGTAATTGATAGTCATTTAAACAAAGTTTCATTAAATAATAGAGATAGATTTACAATAAATAAAGTAAAAAATTGCCAAACATTTCTAAAAAAGAATAGAGATATAATGATTTTAAGAGCAGATAAAGGTAACACAACAGTAGCAATCAATAAAATAGATTACACATCTAGAATTGAAAACATTTTAAACGACAATGAAACTTTTCAAGTTTTAAAGAAAGACCCAACAAACAGATTTCAAAAAATTAACAATAATTTAATAGACGAACTTTTTAAATTAAATATAATAACACCAATAGAGAAAAATAAACTTAAAACTTCCATAGCTATAGCTCCCAGGTTATATGGATTACCTAAAATACACAAAGAAAATTTTCCATTAAGACCAATTTGTTCATCAATAAATTCACCGTCACATAATCTATGTAAATATATTGTTAAAATCCTTAAAAATTTAACAGAAAATTCAAAATATAATGTTAATAATTCAATACAATTTAAAGATAAATTAAAAAATATTTCTATCAAAAATAATGAAAAATTAATATCACTTGATGTTGTTTCATTATTCCCAAGTATTCCAGTTGACCTAGCAATAAAAATTATAGAAGAAAATTGGAACAAAATTTCCGAATTTACTGATATTAATAAAAATTTATTCTTACGAATCATAAAATTCTGTATAGTTGACAATAGGTATTTCCAATATGATGGCAAAATATATAAACAAGAAAAGGGACTTCCAATGGGTTCACCAGCATCTCCAATAATAGCAGATATTGTAATGGAAAAATTATTAGATACATGTATTGAAAAATTATCAATAAAACCAAAAATACTAACAAAATATGTAGACGACTTATTTTGTATAATTGAAGATAATAAAATTGATAATTTATTATCAACATTTAACTCATTTGATCAGAATATAAAATTTACTATTGAAAAAGAATTAAATTCTTCAATTTCATATTTAGACATATTAGTTAAAAGAAGGGGAAATAATTTAGTATTTGATTGGTATAAAAAACCAACTTCATCAGGAAGAATTTTAAATTATTTCTCAAAACACCCAAAAAGAATTATTATAAACACTGCTAAAAATCTTATAGATAGAATATTAACAATTAGTGACATTAGATTTCATAAGAAAAATAAAGAAATAATTAGAAATATATTAATAGATAATAGTTTTCCTAATGAACTCATTTGCAGATTAATAAAACAATTTAATACAAAGAAATCCTATATTAATAATGGAATTTCAGAACCAAAAATTTATAAGTCAATATCATATATACCTGGATTTTCAGAAAGAATAGAACATTTAAACATATACAACAAAACAACATACAAAATGGCACATAAGGTAAATAATAATGTAGGAAGATTATTCACAAAAACTAAAGATAGATTAGAAAAGACAGATATGTCAAATTTAGTATATAAAATTCCTTGTGGTGGTAATAGTAACGGACAATGTAACAAAATATATATAGGAACAACAGGGACAAAACTTAAAACTAGATTAGCAGGACATAGACATGACCAGAAATATAGAAATTATAATTCAACACAAAAAACAGCTTTATCAACCCATTGTAGAGATTTTAACCACTACCCAGATTTTGATAACACATCTATATTGAACACAGAAAATCATACAAAACGAAGATACATGTTAGAAATGTTACATATAAATAATGTACCATCAGAAAGAAGGATAAATTTTAAGAAAGACACAGAAAACTTAGCTCAAAATTACAGATACCTATTGAACAAAAATATAAATATTAACAATAGGAGAAATTAACACAATTTATGTATTTAAAAAATGTTATAATTCCAAAATGTTATTATTTAAAATGTTACTATGTATATTTCTGTTATAATTTTTTACTGTTCAATGTTATTATCGAAAATTTAAAATTATTTTTCTGTAAAACATGTTTTCAATTTTGTCAACCCCTTTCAAACTTATATCAAAAAATTTTTACACATAGAAAATTTTTATAATATTAAATTAACTCCTGAAGAAGATTTCCAAAGGAAATCGAAATATTGAGTAAATTATATATAAGAAATAAAAATCTTTTATAAAAAACAAAAAAGTGACCTCAAGCTTAAAAATTATTTAATAAAAATCATTAAAAAGGTCGAAGAATATAGAATAAAATTATTTGTAAATAAATATTTTGATATAAGTTTGAAAGGGGTTGACAAAATTTAAAAATATGTTTTACAGAAAATAATTTTAAATTTTCAATAAAATTATTTACTGTTCAATGTTATTATGAGCCGAAAAGATGTGTTTTTCCCCCTTTCTAGACCAACATCATGCCATATAAAGACCTTTCCTCAGTAGTAATTACACTTCAAACACACTAACACCAGTTAAGTGAAATGTCTTATTTTCACTTATCATAATTCATTCCTTTTTGAAATAATATTGTATTCACTGGTCACAGGACAAGTGCTTTTAGAACAATTGGCACAAATTTCCCACAGGGTTGTAATAAATCTCTAATAAATTTGTGTCATTTATGATTTAAAATGTTCATAAATGTTCAGAAAATAAATTAGTATTCGTAAATTTTAAAATGCTTAACATATTATTAAGAATGCTAAATAAAATGCCAAATGCTAAATGTAAAGTTTTGCAGCTAAATTTATATAAAATATGCTAAATTTAGCCGCAAAAATGCTAAAATGGGCACACTGCAAGTGTTACACAACACAGATACGAATTTCGTATTACGAAATAGTGGTGGTACGAAATATACCTGTAGGGAATGCCAATAGTGAAATTGTAGTGAATAACTATTGACATTGTCAGTAGCACCCCTGGTGTACCCCGCCAATGTAAACTACTATTGACATTTAACATTAGCTTGTCATTGAAAACCTACCAGTAGACTGCGTCAATACTAACTAAGTAGTACTTTTGGGACCACTTTTGTCTACACTATGAAATAGAAAATGAAACTGAATTTTTTTTTGCCAACTTTTGGAGTTTTATTAAAAAAATAAATAAAATACTAAAAGGCTTCCCCTAATTAAAAATAAATTAGAAAACCAGAAATCCAGAGAGTCTTTGCCGGGAATCGAACCTGCAACCCTGCGAATGATAGTCCGGCACACTATCGCCCGCTGTATCGGGGCAAAAAATTGAAATGATAATTGTTTTATTTGCTTACAATGTCGCCAAAAAGTCACCAAAATAGTAGACAAAATGATGACTTGGTGACACTTGTAGAGAGGTTTTCTTCAGGGATATTAGAAAATAAAATCAAATAATACAATTGTATTAATTGTATTTTAAGAATAGAATGCATAATGTGTTACAATTTTTTGGCGGCATGAAACTGTGTGGCCCATTAGCTCAGTTGGTTAGAGCGTCGTGCTAATAACGCGAAGGTCGCGGGTTCGATCCCCTCATGGGCCAATAAATTATTTTTTATATTTTATTAATTTTTTTTTTAATTTCTAATTAACCCCCTGGCCCACGATGTCGAACGATAACGTTCGCTTAGATAAGACTTAAGACACAAACTTTTTATCGTATCTATTTTTTACTCAATCAAGTTTGTATATTCCACAATCAAGTTTGTGTCTTAAGTCTTATCTAAGCGAACGTTATCGTTCAACATCGTGGGCCAGGGGGTAAAAGTTATGATTTATTGTAAAAATGTTTTGTTTCTCCTTCGAAATACTGAATATTTTAATCAAATAAATAACATGCCTAAAATATAGGCTTTTTTATATCAAGGATTATTAAAAAAACTGAATAATCTTTGTTGAAAATTAAGATACTTACTTAAAACTTTCTTTAATTATTATACTAATCTCTGCACGAAACATTCGACTAGAAATGTTCATGTAATTGTATATGTACACGCAAAAACGTATTGACGGTTGGTTATACATACTCGTACAAACACATCCATGCTACCTACACATTTCCATATGTTGTGGAAAGTCGTATACATATAAATGTATCTGCTGTGCTGGGTTGGCTCATCATAGACAACATGACAACCCAATTAATCCCCAATTAAGTTGTAGACACAGGTGGTCATTTAATTAGTTTACTTGCAAAGTAAACTTTACATTAGAGAGACGTTGAACGAGATGCACGAGACTCGTAAAGTCTAAGGATGTAGGTAGGTACAAGCAGAATTATTAAAAACCACCATGTTGCTCTAATACTTGTAATATGTATTTGGATTGGAGCAACAAATGGACTGAATATAAACCAAACAGAAAAGGAAACAAACAAAAGCAAAAACAGAAACAGAAACAATGAAACTGGCGACAGTAAAATAATAAAATAATGGTGACTGGGGAGCAGATGACTGAATGGCTACATGACTGCAGAGATCATAACGGATTTAATAAGCGGTTTAAGGTATTAGCATAGTTATAGTCTGCTATTTTTTAATTATTTAAATGAAAAAAGCTCTTCTTTTTTGTTTAATAGCAAAATACAAAACAGACTTGTTATAACCTACACAAACATAGTGGGGAGGGTATATTAGATATGTGCTGATGTTTGTAACGCCCATAAATATTGGTCCAACACATACCTTGAAGTATACCGATCGACTCAGAATCTCTTCCGGAGTCGATTTTACGATGTCCGTCCTTCCATTTGTCTGGCTGGCTGTCTGTCCATGTAAAGCTTGTGCGCAGAATACAGGGGCCAAATTACCGCATTCGTGATCGAATGAGCTATCGTATCGAAAAATGGTTTCGATATCGAAATTATGATAAAATGTACTAAATTTCTTGCTCGATATCGTATGCCGTAATCTCAAATAAGAAAATTACGATAAATTTTACTCGATATCGAATGCGGTAATTTGGCCCCAGGTCGCAATTTTCAAGATATTTCAATAAAATTTGGTACGTGATATTTTTTCGGCAAAAGGTCGGATGGGATTGAAACTGGTGGAAATCGGTACATTATTTCACCTGGCCCCCATACAAATGTCCTCCCGAAATTGGGTTTTACCGATCATAAATGTTTGAATTATGCAAGCATTCAAACAAATTTCATCACAAATGAGTGGTAAATGAAGCCAAATCACATCTACAAATTTAGAGCATAACTCACTCAAAAATATTGGTATCCAAATAATATTTAACACAAATATATCTCATATGTATACAAACAATGCGGTACAATTTAATAATGATCAGTCCATAACTAGTCGTAGCTCCCATATAAGGACTACTTCCGAAAATCACTTTAACGACCATAAATTTCTTCAAAATGTTGGTAGCCAAATAAAATTCGACACAAATAAGAAATTAATACAGAAATAACGACACCATAATTAGTCGAATCTCCAATATAAGACCCTCTACGTAATACACTTTAACCTCCATAAATCTTTTAATAGTATTTATATCGAGATAAAGTATAACATACAATACATCATTTGTGTTGACGGAAGTTATGGTACTAAAATTTAGTGACTAAATCTTTGTGTGACCGGTCTATAATAGGTCATATCTCCAATATAGCGCCCATTTCTGAAAAACTGTTTTATACATATATTGGGTGTAGAGTATTATAAGGTCGGGCTTGACCGACTATACTTGCTTACTTGTTTTTATTAAGTTTTTAAAGTCGCATTAAAATGCTGTAGCAAAAGATCGCCCAAAGAATTCACTCAGTCCACAAGACGACAACAGGAAAGCAAGAATTATCTTGAGCGGAACTTAATAACACGCAACTAATTTGCAAGTTCCTATTTTTCATATTTTTAGCAATGAAATACATGTGCTATTTGTTCTTGGTTTAGTTATTCTTGTTGCTTTTTTAATATTTACATTACGGTAGCTTCGAAAAAAGTGGCGGATATTGCCATCATAGTTAAAGCTTAGTTTATTTTAAGATTTAATTATTCTAAATGTTTAAAAGAGGTTCTTATTTCAGTTAATTTTTCGATTTGTTTTAGAGAAATATTTCACAGGGCTACAATTCTGTCCTTAGTAATTTTTTACTACCACGTCAAATTCTAGTCATGACTAGAATAATATAAAATATTTAGCATTATTGTGGGTACGAACCGAGTTTTTAAAAGTCATGACTATAATTTGACACAGAGAACCACTTACAGAATCATGAAGACCGGTATACAAAAGGTTATGAGCGAATTAAAAATAGCGACACAGTGACCAAATTATAAAAGGACGGTATTTGTAGGCGTGAACGGTATTTATAGACCGTCTAGACAGATAAGACTATCGTTCTTCTTTTAGAAGAATTTGAAACTTCAGTTACGAATATCGACTGGTCCTGATGAATAATCTTGAGCAAGGAGACTACTGTAGTGTGCACTTAAATTGGAACAAAAAAATCTATTTATAAATGCCACCCATACATGCTATTTTGTGTAAGTGATCCACAGTAAACAATAATTTAATTTAGAGTCATTGCCTTACAAATTTTACTGACACAAAACACAGCGACTCAAACAAAGCAATCGATTAATTGGGTCAACCGATTGTGATGTAAAAGAGCATGCTTGTAATTATGATCTTCTCTTTTGGTTTACTAAACAAGACAGCATGTAAATAAATATGAAGTAGATATGTAAGCTATGGAATAAGTTATTGAGTGGATTATAGAAACCACTCAATCTTTAGTTTGTAAGTTCTAGATATAAGAAAGAATTTTTAAATAAAGAAATCAATTCTTAATCAGAACTGAAAAAGAATACAAGTTTTAATAAATCATCAACAACAACAAATAGCATCCATTACACTATATTAGTAGATTTTCTGGCACCTGAAAAGTCGATTTTATCAACTTCAAACGGATATGTTTTTGAACCTGTTCAATATTGTTTTCAATAGAGACATCTGACCCGAATGATAATGTAATGGATTCAGACACCAACCTTCCCATATCCTTCGTTTAATATAATCTGGCAATTACTTTTGAAACTTGATTCTATGGGTTTAAGGTAATGCCGAATGTGAAAGTCTCCTTTAAAGTATCTGAAACTATCTGGACACTTTCTCGGAAAATACCAACACGGATCTTGTATTATTCTAGATAATATATACGTTGAGATGGAAGCTACTTCAAACGGCAGCACAAAATAATTGAGAGCTATCATAGATTTATCATAGTTATTGTGGAAACGAAACACCTAGTCCAGAGTGGGGCTATGGTCATTAATTCTTGAGAAGGGGTAAACAGGGGTAAACACTGAAGACACTTCCGAAGCAATGATTTTTTTTTTACTGAAATTTCAAATAATGAATTCTGTGGGGAAGATATTCAGATTTATTTCAACGTATAAGTGGCCTTTAAATCTTGTGGGTATTTATAGTTACTAAAGTGCATCGCGTGTTTCTATTGCAACACAACAGGACCAATATTAAAGGACCCAAGTGTGTCGTTCAATGATGGGATATGCCTAACTTAACATAAAATAATATAAAGGCGGAAAGTGTAAATGTTAAGTTTATTGTGTTTTTGATCACTTTCAAATTCTTCATCGGTTAATCGGGTTATGGTCGTATTTAAATTTTGCGATTACCCAAATATGATTTGTCACTAACATGCTCTTCATTTAAATACAAGTTGTGCAATTTTTGGCATTTGGTAATTACGATAAAGTTAAATATGAAACGAAACAGTAAAACAATCTTCATTTCCTGCCAACTGTATAAATTTGGGCATATTAACCATCCCGCAGCATCAATCTTACACCAGGATTTTTTGTAAGCAGAAAGAAAAACAATTTCAAAAACTTCCATTCTCCACCCTTGCATACAAACCTTTTGCCAACATCCAATTCAGTCTAAGTGTATAGAAGTGTACGTGTAATCCTAAAAGACTCCAAAATGTTTTGATGTAACCCAGTTAATTTAGTATGTTTACGAGTATTGTATGTGAATACTGTGAATAATGTGAAAAAAGCAATTTGAATGAATAAATGAACGTATACGAGTAGGTATATGTAAGTATCGCTGTTAATGTGGCATTTCAACTTAATTGTGTTTGCCATAAAACGTGACGAGGTTGTAGTTTAAATATAGTAAAATAAAACCCCAAGTATGTGAATAGAAAACGACTTGATTACACCCGAATTGAATGTAAACTAGTCTTCGCGGAAAGAGATTTTAATAAAGAAAAGAGTGCAGAAAAGATTTTTCTCTAAACAAATTTCAATTTATTTATATTCAAAATATTAGATATGACTGGCTCAATTATTATTACATTTATATTATCTGCATTGTTCAATACCTTCCACTTGGTAGGGTACTTTTGAAAACATTAATAAATAATGAGCCAAAAAAAAAAGGAAGAAAGAAAGAACGAACTAATAACTGTTGGAAAGTAACAAAATTACCGCCAAAAAGGTGTCCTTAGCCAAGTTAATACTTATAATGTTCAAATGTATGTCGACCCACCATTATCCAACTCATACCCCTTATTGGCTGACTGCCTGCCTGGCAATATGTACGCTGTTTGGCCTCTTAGCATTTTTGGCTGTTTATTGTTCCTTTGAGAGTTCAGTATTTATTCATTTGCCTCTTGGCACTCTTCATAATAGAACAACAATATTGAAGAAGAAGTTCGGCGTTAAGAAAGGAGTAGGCTGTTGGCATTATTGTCAACACTGGGTTGACAATTGAAATCATCAAGAACTATGTAGTAACAGAAATCTTAAGGGGAAGCTTACAATATTGGAAATACAGTTCAGTTTAAATCAAGATTGACACTAGTTTGAACTATTACGGTATTTTATCGGTAACGGTTTGAATAAAAAATTACAAATCAATAGTTAATTTTGTTTTACAATAATTATTGTAAAGTTTTCATTCAACAACAAAAATTTGTACTTAATATTATTAAAATAAATTTTATAAAAAATATAATTTGGATACAGATAAAGTTAATTTTTAATTATTAAATTAGGTACTAAACAAATTTAATAAACTTGAAAATAATTTGACATTTGTGGTAAACTCAATTATTTAAAAACCTAATTCGTATTAATATTTTTAAATTATTTATTTGTTAGGGGAACATAAGCCAAACCTGTTTTTGGGTGATCCGATCTTGTACGAATTTTTATTTCGATTTTCTTGCAACCGATACCAATTCTGGAAGAACTTCATAAATCTTGTTTATAGGCTATCGATACCGATATACATATGACCACCACTCTATATATATTTATGTATAAATATTTGCTATATTTTCCATTAAATGAACATTTTTCATTTCGGAAATTAATATCTCACATTGTTTTTCAATCGCTATAAAAATGTCTATAAAAACATTAATTCGTTATATGTATCATATTCTGACACCTATTTTACAGATATTCTGAAATTTCGGCTAGGATATTATAAGAATTTAACACTACGTCATTCATGGGCCCATTAGCTCAGTTGGTTAGAGCGTCGCACACTGTGGCCACTGCGGCAATAAATCAATTTGGACCTTCTGTCCGATTTGGATGATTTTTGCACAGATGGTTAAACACTATCTGAGGGTCATGTGTGGAAAATTTCATGCAAATACCTCCATTGGTTTTCTGTCCCGAGCAGCGCAAAATTGAAGTATGTGAACAAGTCTCAAATGTGATAGTTTTCTATGTTATATTCAAAAGCTTGTTACTTATAAACTATACACCGAATGTACCTTATAAGTATTTTTTCACTTAAAATAGACATTAAGCATTATGTAAATTAAAAAAAAAAATTTTAAAAAATTTAAAAAAAAAATTTCCTTTGACAATATATTTTGAGCCAAAAAAATAAACATTTATGATTTTCTTTTAGACTTTTAGTTGTGTGCGAAGCAGTGCGACACATGGAGTCATATACCAAATTAAAGCTGAGGGTCTCAGCTAACAGACTAAAAAAAAAAAACCTGCCCCAATTTGCCCGCCGCCTAAAAAACAATGAAAACCCAAAAAATTACAGTAAAAAATATGCGTTATTTTACGCGTGCAAAAACAAATGCGCATTCTTTCTTTCTTTGCTACTCGTACACGTAGCCGGTGCCAATTTGGGATCGAGAAATACAAAAATTTCATTGCATGTGTACTATATAGACCTAAATTTGAGTCCCGATTACAAAAACAAATGTACACAAAAGTGTTTATCAAAGCAATATCGGTACATTGTTTACGTAGACTAAACAACAAAAAAATCTAAATGTGAACTTACTCCACATTAAATGAAGAGCTTTACATATATTATCAATAACTTAACATTGATCGCATTTTTTCTCTTAAAAACTGATTCATCGGTTCAAAATTATATTATCCACAATAAGTTGCAGTCAGGCAATAGACGCTGAGAAATTCCACATATATTGTATAGACACGGCAAAATTGTACATTGATTTGTATGGATGGTACTACATGCCCATCACAGTGGATAAAGTTGTGATACATGGTAGCAAAATTGTATCTGAGGCCATTCTACCTATAGGTAGGTTAAATATACAATTTGTTTCATACATTTTAAATTAACATAAGATTTATTTTTCAAAGGAATGTTATCAGAAGAAGCACAGGAAGCGAGGAACAAAGATTATAGACGTTATAGGCTATATCACTCGCGCAAGACTGGGCGCTGTTCTACTAACGAAGACGTAATGCATCATTTGTTGATATCCTCCGACCCATATATCAATTCATTTAGAACGAAATTTAAGCTTAAAAAATTAGATTATCACGAAGATGTAAAAAAGTTGTTAATAAATGAAATAGAGTGAAACTGACAAAATTTTTGTATTGGTGTTGTATGGGGGGTGGGTGTTACAGTGGGCGGATTTTCTTCATATTTTCAAAACAGCATTTAATAGATGTTATATGCATTTTTGCGAAAAATAAACATTCTAGTTACAAATTTACAGAAGATATGGCATTTTTGAAATATCAATTGTATGTGAGGTGGGCGTAAAAGTGGGCGGATTAAGTTCATATTTTCAGGAGCTCATTCTACAATTATAATATTAACGTTTTACGAAAATTTATTTGATATATTTAAAATCATGGAAGTTATGCCACATTTTCTATTTAAGTTGTATGGGAGGTGGGCGTAAAAGTGGGCGTATTTAAAAAAAAAAAAAAATTAAAATTCTTAAAAAATTTAACATAAATGTGTGCAAAATTTCATGAAGCTCCGAAACCTCCTTGATTTAAGGCCATTAAATGCACTACACGGCCACAGTGTGCGTCGTGCTAATAACGCGAAGGTCGCGGGTTCGATCCCCTCATGGGCCATGTTTTTTACTAAAAAAGAAAGTGTCATTATCATTAAAAAAAGAGAGTTGTTTTTGGATCTTTAACAGACTTGAAATAGAGACTGTGTACACATATATCATATATGCATATCCGATGTCTCAGAATCGGTATAAAGGGACCGATGATTAAATTTGAAATGAAAGTGTAAAAAATTCAAAATTTTCTCGGTACTTTTCTCTAAAAAAATTTAATAATGGTCCCAATACAAAAAGGTCACATCATGATTAGATTAAAGTAAATTGCTGTACATGCAGTTAAAATATTAACAAATTTATTATAGAATATTACCGCAATCAAATAAAAAAATATATATGTAAATACAAAAATCTCTAAAATTTTGCATCCGCTGCAAGGAACTTAATAAACATGATACAGTATTTATCGCTTATATGCACGTCGGTTATTTGCATTTAACGTTTATATGCATCCCAACATGAGTAATTTTCTATTCGTAGTTAATATAACCGATTTTTATACATGCATTTCTCGCTTATAAGCACGAAAAGTCGTGCAAAATTTGAAATGCATATAAGCGATAAATACTGTACATACATATTTTCCTTCTAAAAACTTTGTTAGGATCAATAAAATAAAGAGGACCGACATTTTTATGCCCGGCTGGCTCAGTCGGTAGAACATGAGACTCTTATGGCGTTTTCTTTTCTGGCAAAAATGTTACACGTTTTTCCCATTTCGCATCTTTTTTAATTTTTTTGTGTTCTTTTCTGAAGAAATGTCAACACTGCTCAAGTGTAGTGTGTTCTTTTCTATAAATGTCACACTATAAATTTAAAAAATGGTGCACCTTTCACACTCTGTATTTTTAGAGGGGGAGAATCGCACGATAAAACAGCTGACCAGTGATGCCAACTTTTGGGACTCAAAACGCGTAAACATTTTTGAAAAAAGGGCTAAATAAAAAAAAAACACATCCAATTTTCTTTTTTTTCGCGTTTTGAGTGACTAAAATCCGGCTAAATCTAGCCCGAAAAGGGCTAAGTTGAAATCGCTGCAGCTGACATTTGATTTATTTATGAATGTGTATTTGTGTTAAAAAACAAAAAAGATATATACAAAATGGAAAATATTACTACTTTTTTATGTGCTGAAAAAATTTTGGATGACTTGTTGGATTCATCTTCAGCATCTGATGATGATAAAATATTTTATATGATTATGGAAAGAAATCCACAACCGCGAGTGAAAGGCTTTGTAAAGAACGTAATTAATGAATACTCTGAAGTTGATGTATGTCAAATTTCATAGGACAATATCTCCTACTTCTTATATATGTAATGTATGTTTATATATATAATTTTTATAGTTTAAGAAGAATTTGCGTATTAGTCGGGAAGGTGCCATTGGTCTTTTTTATAAATATTCATTATCTTATTTCAAGCGATCTTACCAGGGAGCTATCTGCTTCTTCTTTTTTAACAAAAAAAACAAAAACAGCTGTACATGAAAAAAAAGTGTTACACTGTTGTAATTTTATGTTCTATTCTGACCATTAAAAATGCGACATCTTTAAAATGTGGGGTAAACATTATAAAAATGTACATAATAAAAGTGTAACATTTTATTTCAGAAAAGAAAACACCATTAATCTCAGGGTCGTGGGTTCGAGCCCCACGTTGGGCGCGTCCAAATTTTTAATTTTATACCCATTTTTTTAAACGGTTTTATTAAAATAAATTGTTAAATATAATTTTGGTGCAAGGCCCATTAGCTCAGTTGGTTAGAGCGTCGTGCTAATAACGCGAAGGTCGCGGGTTCGATCCCCTCATGGGCCAATTATTTATTTTAGATGGTAAGACAGTATGTAAGTTAATCGGTCAGATCGGAAGAAAAGAAGGAAGAGATTTTGAGATTTAAAAAATTGTTACATAGAAATATGATTTCCTTCCAAAATCAGTACGCTTTCTCAGAATATTCCACCGTGATCTGTTGTTATTAGAGCTGTGTCGTTCATGAACGAACGGGTTAAAATTAACGGATCACTTCATTGAACGGAATTAGCCGGTCATTTAACTGAACGATTTTCGTTCAATAGTGTACGGATCAATTTCGTTCAGCTGTTGTTTATCAAAAGACAAGAAGAAAATCACATTTAATATCAATATTTAATATCACATCATTCGTTCAAAGTGAACGATTGAACGAATTGAATGAACGAATCGGTCTCGGATAAATGAACGAAAATGACCGGTCACTGAAATGAACGACCGGGCACAACTCTAGTTGTTATGTTTTTCTTAATTGTACTGGCAACCACATTCGATTTTTTAGTTAAAATATCTAATAAGTCCATCAAATTTATTTCGAATGTTTAAATAAGAATAATCTCGTCTACCAGAATAGTCTGAATTTTGGTGAGTATTTTTGGATTAAGAGGATGAGTTTTTAGATAACAGCAGCGACGCTCATATGCCCGGCTAGCTCAGTCGGTAGAGCATGAGACTCTTAATCTCAGGGTCGTGGGTTCGAGCCCTACGTTGGGCGCGTCCGAATTTTTATACCCATTTTTTTAAACGGTTTTATTAAAATAAATTGTTAAATATAATTTTGGTGCAAGGCCCATTAGCTCAGTTGGTTAGAGCGTCGTGCTAATAACGCGAAGGTAGCGGGTTCGATCCCCTCATGGGCCAATTATTTATTTTAGATGGTAAGACAGTATGTAAGTTAATCGGTCGGATCGGAAGAAAATAAGGAAGAGATTTTGAGATTTAAAAAATTGTTACATAGAAATTGATTTCCTTCCAATCTGTTATTAGAGCTGTGTCGTTCATGAACGAACGGGTTAAAATTAACGGATCACTTCATTGAACATCTAGGAAACAACAGAGACTAAATAGTAACTTAAAATATGCACCTGTTTCTTCAAGTGATGAAAGCTATTTTGAACCAGTTTGCCACATACAAAGTTGATTCTGAAACACAATATTTAGCAAGTTGAATGCATCATCGAATGAATCATTATTAAGTTTAAAGTAAACGTCATAAAAATTGTAGAAACAAACTATTGAAAGTGATTCGTAATAGCGGGTTCAAATATGAACCTTAATTGCGATAATCGCAATTAACGTCATTATTGAGCTCAATATTCCATATAAAATCTCAACTAATTATTGCGCAATAAGTACGAAATTGTTATAATATGTATTGAGTAAGATTTCGAATGCAACACTGTTCACAACTGTGTTTAGTAAACAAAATTGTATAAAATGACAAATATCAACAAAAGAAAACAAAAGAAATCATTAAAAAGTCAATGTGTAGGTAAGTTTGTTTACATAGATCCACAACAACCATATAGAGTATTTTTTCAAATGATTATTGAGTAAGCTGAAATTTGCGAATGCCTGAACACTTAAAATAATATTGTCAATTAACCGAATATTGACTCAATTAAGTTTCATATCTGAACACAGTATTAGATCGGCTACCGTCACACACCGTCATGCAGTTGATCTAATGAAGGTGTGGATTCTAGACAAGTCACCCTTAGTCTCCCCTAAATATTGTAAAACCCCTTCACCTTTCTGCTTTGAAATCTAAGCTCACTTAAGACGTATACTTCCCTTGAAAGTAGAACAACCGCATTTAGTAAAAGAATATTTTCCCTGTTGTACTTGTACACATAAAATATTAAAAGGTTTTGATATTTTAAATTAATTTGTTTGGTAATTTGAACCTTTTTTATCAGGTAATAAAAAATGTAGTTGATATAGTACTTGAAAAGTCTTGGTACTCTTTAATGTTTAAGACTTGACTCAGGAAAAAAGCAGATACTGGACAAAAGTTATTTTATTTTAAACTAAAACTTTCCTTAGTTTATTTCATAAAACCACCAGCCAGTTGCCTTTTCGAATACACAAATTTCAAGTTGTCTATGATTTTGATTGTCCTTGTACAACTTTTATTAACGACTAGAAATAATCAAGTCTAACATTTCTTACAGGCAGCATCCTCCCCCTTTGGCCGGTAGTCTGTTTGACTGTGTATTGTGTGGATATAAAAAGGATAGTTCTCGTATAAAGACAATAACAACAACAACAACTATTTACTTTAAAGTGTATTTTACAAACTGCTGTTATTCACTGCTGACTGCCTGTTACACAATCGCACTAAAACTACGTTCAGCGGAAACGCATTTTTTAAACCATTATTCATTCA